>CM068372.1:93317848-93990348 GCA_034769895.1 Magicicada septendecula | reverse complement strand
AGAATAACGGTTGAAGAAAAAAATTATTATAGGGCAAAATGTGAAAAAGTAAGAAGATACGCGACTTTAACTACAATACTGACAGAGAAATGAAAAGAACTTCTGAATATAGGCTATTTGACAAATGAAATCAGGAACTGTGGTAAGGAAAAGAAAAGAGCATCCTTCAAAGAATGATAGCAGATTAATCTAAACTTGTAATCGATGAACGTGTTTTGGTATAGGTTAGTACTTCTCGATTCTTCCTCCTAAAATGCTGCCAGCGATGTGGAAATGACGCCAATGAGTCATTAGTAAGACATTGCTATTAATACAGCATTGTAATCAGTGGTTGATTTCTAAAATTATAGGTGTCGGAGCGCTTAAATCAAAAGTTGTACAGACACAAATATACTTACATTTTTTATATTACCGTATAAGTCAGGTTAGCCGTCATCATCAGGTTCATCGTCAGGTTAGAAGCACGACAATCGTAAACACGTCACTCATGATGGCGTCATCCCGGAGCCTCAATGAAACTCTAGGTGATGGTTTCGGTGGTTCAGCCATTTTAAAAAAGTCTCCATAGTTTTATCATTGTGTCGTCATATTGTTTTGTTTCCTGACCTTTACTTACTCTTTGTGTCTAATGCTGTATGATACCAGAAATCAGCCCTCTCACATTCACTTGAAGTTATTGCTGTTGATTCAACAGCATATTTCAAGGTAGAAAGACTCCGGAAAAAATCTGGAATACACATAGGCCTATTCTCGGAAGCTCCCAACCAGTTACCTTTCATGTAGTTTTAATTTTGAAGCAAGTTTTTTTGTTTCATTTTCTCCATGTGTTATAGGGATATTTTATGAACGATAGTAGTTATGATACAGACTAGTGCTGCTGTTTGATTTTGACAAATGTTTAGTTTTGTAATGGGGCTGATGTAATAGTCACAATTTAAAAAGTAATAGTAAATTTTTGTAATAATTAAGTTTTTCTTTTCATATATTTTTTCGGTAATGTTGTATATTTTAAATATTATCATTTAGTTTTGTTTTTGTATCGCTGCGTGTTACTGAAATAGTTGTTACGTTTCAAAGTTTCCACTTAAATGAAAACACCTTGAGGCTCCCTTTCGCTAGTGAAAGTGAGTTTTGGTAAAACTCGTCACCGTTAAAAATTGTAAATAGGTTTCATTTAGTAAACAACTGAACAGTATATAAGTGGAATGAAATATCCAAACGATCATTAATCCCAGAAGGTTGCAGTACGACAGATTGTCAGTGACAGGCTCGTTGAATAGTTGAGATGTAAACTAGGTAAAGTAGAGAATTAATTTATAATTGTACGTAAAGAAGTTGTTAAAGTGTTAATGAAGAGTCAGTATTATAAAGTAATAAAGAATAGAATCTCAGAAGAGTTAATGTAAAAGGAAATTAATTGTACTTATTGTGAAATAGAATAACTAGTAGCATTGCCTTGTATCAAATAATTGTCTTATGTTAGAATAAATCATTCTTTTGGTATCTTTTGAATTTCTTAATTCTTAATCGGGCAACGTACTCCTATTAAAATTTGCTTAGCCACTCGAGCAAATAGTAAACTGTCATTACCTTCGTACAGTTGGTAACAGTAATTTATTTTTGGGTCCAAGAGGTTCCGGAACACCGTTCCGGCGCGTTCCCCCTGAAATCAAGCCCTGATTGTAATCAACAATACCTTGAACCTATCCTTAGAGTCTCACCGTAATACTTATCAGACGGTGGTTTTCTGTCAGTACGTAAGATTGCTGCCTGCGGTGCGGAAATGACGTCCATGCGTAAAAGATTCTTATCTTTTAATTATGAAGGGACCCTTGTTCAGTCCCAGATTTACGGTACATGGTGCCACCTTAGAAGAACGTTGCGGAAAAAGGCATTAAATAAAGCAAAGAGGAAATTCATTGTAAGTTATATTCTTTTACGTAGATCATAAACTTGAACAGTTGAAAGAATAGGTCGGAATAAGATTCAGTTGTCAGACGTAACCTTTTCTAAGGTATTTTAGGAACTGCAATCATAATGATAGCAGTGGAAACGATAACCCACCGTCACGAATACGCGTATTCCCGGTTCTGTGATAATATCAACGAGTACTGCTGCCAGTAAACAACGAGTGTTATGCTCAAAATAAAAAGTTGGTATAGGTGTATGATTTGTGGAAGACAAAATGAGACATCGGCATCTAACAATTTTGAATTAAGCATGATGGTTATGATGATAATGACGACGATGACGACCAGTAAATAATTATTATGATCAGTGTGTATTATACAAATATAACTAAGGGATTATTGCATTGTCAATATTTTAAATTGTAATATTGTATTAATTATTCTTTGCAGTATTATAATTTTGTCTAAGTATTTAAGTAAAACAATAGCCTATGTAAGGATTTGCTGATGTAAAACAAACCGTCTCAACTTCCTCCTTCTAACAGCAGCAGACCAAAAATACTTGACATACTTTTATGACTTCCGCGGATATAAGTGATTTTATTTCTCATTTACAGGCACGAACACGCACACGCACACACAATCGCGCAGAGTTGTAGCTTGAGTATGAAACTGTGGTGTCTGTGTGGTGGTTATGTGTGGTGTATAATTATTAAATAATATTAAAAATATTAAATAAAATTAATAATTACGTAAATAGTAATAATAATGTTAATATTTAAATTATATCAAAGGTATAATATTAAAAATTATGTAGCCTATTAATATTAAAAAAAATTATAGGTAATTACAAAAAGTTAGTATAAAGTTTAAACTTGTGGACAATTAGCTCTAAACGGTTAATAATACCTCTAAGTTCGCAAACCCTCACTCATCTACTTGACACCGTTTTTCACGATGTCAAGTTTAACTTTGTGTTAAATTATTTAGACGATATGCTCGTATACAGTGAGAACTTTGAGGAACATATGGGTCATCTACATGAGGTGATGTGCAGGTTGAGGAGTGCCGGCCTTACTGTAAACCCGGAAAAGGTCAAGTTTGTTCAAACCCAAATTTCCTTTCTAGGGCACCTTATTTCACATAGGGGTGTCACTGTCGACCCAGAGAGAACACAGGGCATCAGGGATTTTCCCCCATCAAAGGATGCCAAAGGCATCGCGAGATTTGTGGGCATGGTAAACTTTTATCGACGCTTCATCCCGAATGCTACAGAAATCGCTACCCCATTCAATGAACTGCGAAAAAAGGGGGCTAAATTTGTATGGGGGGAAAACGACAGAAAGCTTTTAAATCGCTTAAGGAGGCCATCATGTCTCCGCCGGTGTTAAGGTTGCCCGATTTTTCTAAGCAGTTTGTCCTGCAGACGGACGCTAGTTCGGTTGCGCTCGGAGCGGTTCTTTCACAAGTTGTTGATGGTGCTAGGCAGCCAGGGGCTTTTATATCGCGGACCTTGACCCAACAAGAAGTCATCTGTTTATGAACTAGAGTGTTTGGCTGTGGTATACGCTCTATATAAGTTCAGGCGTTTCTTGGAACATGCTGAGTTCCTACTTGAGACCAATATAATCAGGCTCTCTCTTGGCTTATTGCTCATCCCCGGCAACTGGGTAAAATTGGAAGATAGGTGGTGAAGATTTCATCCTTCAAGTTCAAGGTCCAACACATTAGGGGAACTCAAAATGTTGTTGCCGACGCTTTGTCCCGCATGTTTTCCCAACCCAGTGAAGTTCCATCTGAGCAACCCTGTGCCTTATTGTTAGACTTTCCACTAGCCTTTACTGATGTGTTACCCCATCAATTAGATGATGAAGAGTTGGGTCCGATCATCCATAAGTTAAAAGAGGGTAACGTACAGGTCCCATTTTTCTTGTCCAAGGGTGTCCTGTGTTGTAAAGAAAGAAAAGGACGAGTCCCTAAAATCGTGCTGCCTAGCAAGTTAGTGCCCATGGTCTTCAGCTACTACTATAATTCCCCAGTAGGCGGACATAAGGGGATTTCAAAGACCATTTCTAGCATCAGGAAACAGTTTATCTGGAAGGGCATGGATAGGGATAATGCGGCTAGAGTTAAGGCATGTCATCTTTGTGGTTTAAGCAAGCCTGCCCAAAACACCAAGTTAGGTTTCTTGTCATCGGACGTGGCGAGCAGACCAATGTAGAAGTTATTCATCGACTACGTGGTAATTCCTTCCTGCTTGTTCGTGTGGATGCTTTCTCTAAGTTTGTCTGGCTATTGCCCTTACGGTAGGAAAACACTCGGCTAAACATTCTAGCACTTCAGACCAATATGTTCCAGCATTTCGGACTTCCGGCCATCATTGTCTCTGACAATGGTCCACAATTCATTTCGGGCGAATTCCGGCGAATGTGCTTCGCCAACGATATCCAATATGTAACCACTTCCCCTTACTACCCTCAGCCATCCCACGCGGAAAGATTCAACAGGAATCTTAGGTCTGCTCTGATTGCTTACCACGCAGAGCAACAGAATTGTTGGGACCAGAATCTCAAGTGGTTACAGTTAGCATTCAATACGGTCATCCATGAGAGTCATAAGGCCGTTCCCGTTGAGGTGATGTTTGGATTCTCGCCCACACTTCCATTGGCCAACTTGTGGAAAATTGAAGATCTTCTGCCTAATACTCCTGACATTAGGACAGCAGACAGGTGGAAAGAGGCCCGGAAGAATTTGCTTCGTGTGCACGAGCGTGTCCGTGTTCGTTACAATCAGGGGCGAACTCCTAATCCCTTTAAGGTTGGGGATTTAGTCTACTGCCAAAGCCATCCGATCAGCTCAGCCGTGGACAAAAGAGCCGCCAAGTTGTGTTATCGTTGGTCCGGTCCATACCGCATTCTAAGGTTTGTCTCACCAGTGACGGTGAAGTTGGGAGATCCCAACAGTGAGATAGAGAAGTTGACCACTCACATATCTAAGTTGAAGTTGTGCCATAGGGCATAAGTATGTGAGTGGTGGTAGAAAGGTTGTCCTGGTTAAGATATTAATTAGCTCTTGGGTTCTCAGTTTGTGAGTTTGGGAGGCCTTAGGAGGTCAGAGCTCTAGTGGCCACGATTTCTTGCCTTTCTTCTTCTTCTTCTGTCTCTCGTCTCTGTATGCTGACCCTGATCAAGTCAGCATGCAGTTACCGCACACTTACACACATACACACCCAGGTATACAGGCACCCACACAGTCCAATTCTTCTTTCTTCTTGTTTCGTTTTCCTCTGAGCCTCTGTCTTCCTGAGAGCGGTCTATTTTTCTGAGACTCCCAAAGCAGCCAAGAGGACTGTGGTCGTTGTGGTAAAGTAGCCAGGAGGCTGTGGATTGAAGTAATTTTGGGGCAACCATGTTGCCCTTTTGGGGTGAGGGTGTGCCGGGGTTTGAATTATCTCCGCGTGTGGCCGCTGGACGAGACCGCTAAACAATTATACTTTGTTCACCGAGTGTTTGCAGAAAAATTTCAAGCGAATGACATTGACGAGGGTCGGATTCTATTGTTATCGGTAACATTCCAACGCCCGTTTCACAGCAGTCCGCCAACTCATATTTCCTGTTCGTCACGTTCTGTAGGTACTGTGCGTAATCTACTGAAGATCAGTTCCTTCCTTGTTTTCACCGTTGAATAACGTGTCATTTGGGTCTGTTTTTACTGTTTAGTTATTATTAATAGCTTGGACTAAAACTGTACAATATGGAGACTCTTTCCCCAATAGCAAGGAACAAACGCGGCAAAGTTATACATAGTGCTAAGAGATTGTGTATAGTGAATAATTTTAAACATTTAAGTACAGAGAATCCTACCATAAAAAAGGACAAGGCCATGGAAAAAGTTGCTGAAATGACCGGTGTTAGCAAGCGGAGTGTTTATAGTGTTATTAATGTATATTTGAAAAACAAAACGTTAGGCCTGAGTTCACCAAAAAATAAAAAATCTAGAGTAGCGGCAGTAGATAAATTGGACGAATTTACAAAATGTGCTATTAGGAGAAAAGTTCACGAATTTTTTTTCAAAAATGAACAACCGACAATAAATACAATTTTGAGTGCACTTAACAACGATAAAGACTTACCGGATTTCAAACGGTCTACGCTATATAAACTGTTAAAATCATTGAATTTTAAATTTCATGAAAGAAGACGTAACATGTTTATCTGTGACAGGGATGATATAGTTGTATGGCGACGGAATTACCTACGCAAAATTAAACAGTTTTCGTGAAGAAGGCCGTAAAATTTACTATCAAGACGAAACTTGGGTAAATGCAGGCCATGTCAAAAATAAGGTTTGGCAAGATAAAACTATTAAGTCGCCGAAAGATGCGTTTTTGAAAGGTCTGTCGACAGGACTTCAAAGTCCGAAGGGGAAAGGGAGCCGCCTGATAGTTGTGCATATGGGCTGTGAAGAGGGCTTTTTGAAAGATGGATTAATGGTGTTCCAATCAAAGTCTACTGCTGACTATCACGAAGAAATGACCGGGAATGTATTTCAAGATTACTTTCGAGAACTCCTACCTTCCCTGGAAGATAACTCTGTTGTGGTGTTAGATAACGCACCATATCATTCAGTAAAGTGTGAGAAAATTCCGAACATGTCGTGGAAAAAAAATGAAATAGCAAATTGGTTAAAACAAAAAGGTTTTAATGCTGATAGTAGTTTCTAAAGAAAGAACTTCTTTATATAGTAGAACAAGAAAAAGGAAATTACGACAAATATGTTATTGATGAGATGGCCAAGAAGGAAAACAAGACAGTATTGAGATTACCCCCCTATCACTGTGAGTTAAATCCCATCGAGTTGATCTGGGCTCAAGTGAAAAATCATGTTGCGGCTAACAACACAACATTTAAGCTTGCAGATGTAAAACGGCTGTTGGAAGAAGGGGTGGAAAAAGTAACTGAAGAAGACTAGAAGAAGTGTATAGAGCACGTAAAGAAAGAAGAGGCGAAACTGTGGGAATTGGACAACTTAATAGAAGAAATGGAGGAGAGTGGCCCTTTGATTATAAATGTTGGTAATGATGACAGTAGCAGTGACTCCGACTTAGCTATGGAATTGGAATAAACGTAGTTTCCATTGTTGTAAATAGCCCAATGTACGTACATACTGTAGTAGATAGGCTGATGTAAATATTGTAGTAAATGGCATGTTAGTATTATCATAGCAATAGGCTTATTTTATAATTAATTTCATTGTAGATTTTAGTATTGTGATAGCAAATGGGCCTGCCTATGTTATAATTTTAGTCCGGGGTTCTCCGTATCACAGGTTTATGTGATCTAGGCCTGTGGAAGCCTCTTTCCCCTAGCATAAAAAGAGTGACCTCCGACAAGGTGGAGGGGTTGACGTTTCCTTCGGAGGCTTATTAATACTAACGTCCACCGATCACAAAACATCAATTTATTAGATGCTCGGTAGCCCGTGCGCCCCCGCACGTCCGCCTGTGAACCGGCCTCTACCATTCGCCAGTGTCGTAATAGGCCAACATTTTCTGCAAACACTCGTTGAACAAAGTACAGTAAGGCTGTGTCCGCCCTACATCCATGCGATCAAGTAGGCCAGCCAACGGTAACAGCTGACTCGTTAAGTGGCCGAAGGTTAAGTACGACCGTTCGAAACAAGTTAAATTTCTACAGCATGTGGGATAGCAGAATACATTGTCCTCTCTCATTTCATTGCCATCCTTCTGACAGAGGTCTGACGGCAGGGTGAATAAGTACGTGTTGAACTCTATATGACTTCGTAAAACTCTAAAGCGTCTCAGGTGAGAGTTAATTATTTTATTATAAGGTTAAGCTCGATGTTGAATTAATAATGGGTTATATGTGTTGCGTTTGTGTATGTGTGTGATCTCTACACGTGTGTGTGATCGTTGTAAAGCCTACTGTAAAAGGGAATCACACGTTACTTCCGGTCTACTTTGCATTTAGCCATAAATGAATTATTTAGTTTAAGAAGTAATTTCATATGTTGTTATGTACTTTCCTACAGTTTTGATGCTGACTGTTTGTAACCATTAACTTTTCTGTAACTGAATATATTCACTGATCATCACTTGCTCAAAGATTGTTAATGTACTAGGTTGTAAGCTAATCTTACAACCGTAGTGAAGATTTGGGTGCCTTGTATTAAAACATAATCCCCCAAAACAATGTAATATGCTTAAATGCCTGTTTGTTAATAATCAATTAAATAAAATGTTAGAGTGTAAAAAGAATAATTGTGACAGTGCGGGTAGTATGTGTGTTTAGAGGCGAGTAAGTGTAAGGGGTAGCTGTGTTTTCTGACGGCCAACTACAAATAAAAAAATGTTACAGGGTCCCCGTACAGCCGGGAGAGAGGGAAATGCGGAGATGGTGACACCAACAACTCTCACCATCTGCGGAGCACTGCACCCGGATGCTCCCCAACGCCGTCAGGCCCTGAACAGCTTGTTCTTCTGCACACTAAGGGACAGCTACCCAGAATGAGATGAGCTCTAGCTTCGGGATTTTTCCGGGAATCATCACCAATACGCATCGCCACGGCTCTACCTGGTATCATTCCAGTTCATCTAAGTACAGGTGGGAGCTTGCCAGTTATTAAACACTCAATAACAACTACATCTTTTAATTTTAAAATCAAGAGTAATGGACGTTATATGTAAATGTAAAGACATGTCCTACTCAAAGGGTATCAGAAGCCCAAGTGTTTCAAAAGTAATATTGTAACCAATCTTGTAAATTTAAATTAGGTGAATGATTTAAACTTAAATGTGAAAGTCTTTAGTGATGTAATGTAATTTACATTTGTGGTAATTAATTGTGTAAACCATTTACATCTAGTGAATATTAATCTGTGCTAATTATCTGCATAGATTAATTACTCATCAATTATGAATCATATTAATTAAAGATTTATGTTGTACGTTAAATTTGATATATCTAAAAGTTGTTTCTATTCGTCAGATTAGACTCAACACAGTGACTAATTAAATACGATTTATGAGTCTATTAATCGGACGTCTCAATGGTCGAGTTTGTTGTGTCCATTGATACTTAGTATACGTTGTGAGACTTTTAGTGTAATGCTTAGAATGAGATAATCAATAATAAAGGTTAAATTTCAATAATGAACGCACGAATAATATAAATTAACTACTTATTTATTACACTTGTTAATTAAGTAAGTGACTATTTAATGCAATTACATACATATTAAAACACATGATATAAAATACAAATTATACGGTGTTTCCTGAAACATAAACACATGGTACATTCAAATGGAGTAAATAATGCACATATATAAAACATATACGAACAATAAACAATCAACAAATATACTTATTCCTACCTAAATGCGTTCATTATTCTCAGATGATGCATTACGTTGATGTTGTTTTATAGATTTTATGATTCATATGATTCATATATATATAATCTCTTGGGGTTTGTTCTTTGAAAAGAGACAACAGATCAGTAGTATATACTACTAAGATTAAATAGACATAAAGCTTATCTTTTGAGAGTGTTTATCCATTATTCCACCGTTGTGAGAAGACATCTTCTGGATGATTCGTCGAAGATCATAATCACTGTTATGAAGAACACTAATCACTTCACTTCACTAAATCTCCACTCCCGTCACGTGTACGGTGTTGTGGTAACCCGCTGATGTCGAGTATCCGGAGTTCAAATAGCGAGGTGTTAATGTTGTCATTAAACTGAATTGTTCTGAAAGTTTGCCGTGTTTGTGTACATGGTTAACTGTTCCGTCTATCTGGATCTAGCGCGTACTGTGTTTTTAATTGTTTGATACAGTTCATTCAATTAATCGTTCAACATAGTGACGCATTGTAATGTGAGAATGTTTGAAGTGTCACTCACTGTTCTACTTTGAAACGTTAATTAGTATGTTATTATGTTCGCGTCAGCTGAAGTTCCAAGTCCCGTGCGCACTTATAGTTTGTGTTTGTCGCACAGAATTGTGTATAAGTGTGACTATATCGATGTCTCTGTTCACTTATGAATTTACTAAATTGTGAATTCGGTCGGTCGCACAAACTGTTTCTATCACGGACCGTATTACTGTTCCGACTATAATCAACCGCTGCTATTAACTGACTGACTAACTAACTTTTGACTATTAACTGCCAACTGTCTACTGTCAACTGTCGCTCCGCGTCTTCGCAAAACAGTTTTATTGAAACATCTTACCCATAAGTTTAAGTTTTGGATTTCTACGCCTTCTCGGATTCTTGATTGGTCGTACAAATTCCTACTCTTCTGCAGATCTCATCCTCTGTTTCACGATTCGTCGTCCGAACCCTTCTTACTCTCTCCACGAGCTCTCTTAGAAGATGCTTGACGCTGGTTGGTCGTCGTCATCCCCGGAGTGTTTCATGTGACGATCGTGGTACGGATTCTAAGAAACTAGGGCAATTTTCATGGCCTTCTGTCATCCTCTGTTTAGACTTTCCCTAAGGTTCTGACCGAGATTTTGTTAACAGACTCCAGAGTCCTGGTTAATTGTTTAAGTTACTCGTTGTTCGTTTCGCCGATTATCAACCCTTCGTTGGCGTCATTCTGGTTGAACTCTACTTTCCAGTCGTAAATTTCAGTAAACTGTCAAAGGTTTGTTTTCATGCTGTGCAGGATGCACTGGCAGTATTCACTGAGTTACGTCTATTGTCTATTTCTTCGTTAAAATTGCTCTGTACTCCTTTTGTAACATAGTAAAGCCTTTCATAATTGTGCTCGCACGCTTCACCTCCACAGCAGGCGTTCCATCTCGATTCCGTGTAACTCGGCAGCTGTACGAAGTCTTTGTTTCAGATTGTTGGGTGCTGTAAATTGTGACAAACTGCTAGCTGTCAGCGACGCCCTGAAATTCTTATTGTGTGCAGTACTCAGACGTTTTTTCTTTGTCTTCGCACAGTCGTCGGGTATGACGTGCCCCTGATTCGTGGAAACGTGTCACTTGATCGAGGAATTAAAAATTTTTTTTTTAAATTTCGATCATTACATTGTCCCCAAATTGGATTGGATGTTGGACTTCGGGAGACATCTGATCCAATTTCTGCGCTCTGTCCCAGTCGTGGATGTCTGCTTCGGAATGGACATGGTTGACTGACATCTATCTCTCATAGGAAGTAATTAATTGTTATTCCCCATCTTGATGTTTTATATGGTCATATGAATTTATTGCCGCTCATCTGAGTGAAATGAACGCATTTTCTACACTTTATCTGTCCACCTGCGGACTGTACAATACGATTTCAAGTAAATAATTGAATTTAAGACATGGACGTTTGTCCATTTGACAGTTTGTTCAGTTATCGTTTATATACAATGTAATAGATAAGCTGTAGATTAGCTATCCATTAGATTAATCGATCTTATGTCGATGACCTATATAGCAATAAAATACTTTTAAACTTGTTATTACTGTCTCAAGAATACAGTTGATACTAATAATTATACACATATGATTAATTCGTAACATATTATAAACGATTATATTGATAAATGAAACATACATATTAATTAAACAGTTAAGGAATCAGCATACTTCATGATGCATACTCAAACGCTTACTCTTAAAGCTATAAAACATTCATCCATTTTGAATTATTAATTACATAAACAAATTATTCGAATCTCTACATTTTAACAAGCTATTATTCATAATTATTAACGTCTTTGGTGTCCTGTGTCATAGTATTACAATGTCCTTCTGACACATGGTACACTTCACCAATCACTTTCTGTATATGTTGATGTTTACATGTCTAATTAACATAACGAATGGCAAATATGTGATGATCATAAACACAGTTAGCACTGAAATACAGACTAAACACAATATAGTAAAATGAACATCATTATTTGGTTAGCTGGACTGGCCGCGCGAGCAAATTACCTAACCTTTGTCTTTTGCTGGTCGCAGGGAGTCGTCGCTACCACTCGTGTTATCTATACTTCCGTTCGCTGGCTCATGATACGCCTTAATTTGCCGTATGTTAAATTTCCCTCTCATCTTCCCGCTATCGCACTCCACGAGCTCATATGTGGCCTCGCCGATGATGCGGTTGATCTTATATGGTCCTGCGAAAAGTTCGAAGAACTTGTCAATTCTCCTTGACGCAGCGTCGGATTGGTGGTATGCTCTCACCAGTACCTTGTCGCCAATCGTAAATTTTGTGATTTTCTTCTTCTCATTGCAGCGTTTCGCGTGCTTCTCCCGCTTCTCCTTTATCTTCACAAATATATTGTTTTCGCGTTCCCCTTCACTGCTAATGACTCCTTTGTCCAAGCATTGCTCCCATGCTCGCGTAGGTCTCGTGCCGAGGTGTGCTTCATGAGGGGTTATTTCGATTGTCTCGTGGTACACCTCGTTTAGACACGCTTCAATCGTTTTTACGTACTGGGACCATTTAGTGTGTTGGTCACTTATGAAAATGCGAAACAAGTTTCCCAGTTGCCGGTTAATCCGCTCGGCAAGATTGGTACATGGATTACGTATTGCAGTAAACTTTGGTTGTATGTCCAACTCCTTTAGACCGTTGGCCCATTTCCTGGAGGTGAACTGTGTTCCGTTGTCCGTCAAAATGGCCCGTGGACGTCCGAATAGTTCGCAATACGTTTTTATTCTCCGCAACGTCGTAGTGGTTGTTGCTCTCCGAAGGGTGAATAATTTGACATATTTCGTGAAGTTATCCACTATGACTAATAATATTTGACTCCACCCCTTCCTGTCGGTAGGGGTCCATAATAATCTGCGCTTACCAGATCTCCCTTGGCTGTAGGTATCACAGCGCGTGTGCCACCAAATAGCTCTCTGTTGTTGGTATCTTTGCACTTCTGGCACAGGTCACAGGTTTTAATATACGTTTTTATTTTCTTTGACATCCGGTCGAATGTGAAATGTTCTTGGAGCATTTTAATACACTTTTTTGTTCCTAAATGTCCGAACATATGATGGATTTCAGCAGTTATGTCCCCAGATATGTTGCTAGGAACATACAGCTTCCATTCATTCCGCTGTCGCCTATATAACTTGTCGTTAACATATTTATAGAATTTAGTTAATTTAGGGTCTATATTTCCCTCCTTAAATCTAGTGATGATCGCTTCTAGCTTCTCGTCTTCCATCTGGTGCTTTCCAATATTTTGGATTAACTTCCGCACTTCAAGTCTCATTTTCACGGTTATGTGGTTAACTAAATATTCATGTGTGTTGTCGTGAATCTCTTCGAAATTTGCATCGTGTGGATATCTACTTAAGATGTCGGCTACGATGTTTTCCTTGCCCTTGCAATGAATTATGTCGAACTTATACTCTTGCACTGCAAGAATCCATCGTGTAATCCGAGAATTATTTAGATGGCATTTGTTTAAGAATGTCAACGCCTTGTTGTCAGTGATGATTGTTAATGGTTGTCCGAGAACGTATATTCGGAATTTTTCTAAGCATCGGACAATACTTAAAAGCTCTTTTTCCGTAGTATAGTAGTTCCGCTCAGCACCCTTGAATGTCTTACTAGTGAAGGCGATTACGCCAATCTCCCCGTCTTCATCGAGCTGGTAAAGTTGTCCTCCGTATGCGTAATCACTTGCATCACATTGTACATAATACCTCTGGTCTGGGCGCGGAAATCTCAAAACTACAGCGTCAATAAATAGGTTTTTGACTCTGTCAAAGCAGTCGTTTAATTCATCCGTCCATACAAATTTGTGATCCTTCTTCAATAATTCATAGAGGGGTTGTGTTGTCTCCGCATATTTGCTTGTAAAGCGGTTATAAAAGTTAGTGAGGCCTAGGAAACCCTTTAACTGTTTCTGATTCTTGGGCTTAGGGAACTCCATAATGGCTTTCACTTTCTCTTCCGTGGCTCGGATGCCGCGCGTTGTTAATTGGTATCCAAGATACGATATTTCTTTTCTAAAAAACTGCGACTTATTTAGGTTGACGGTCAAGTTATTTTCGTTTAGATTATTTAATAATGCCTCTAAATGTTCTAAGTGTGTTTTAACATCGTCAGAATAACATAGACAATCGTCTACGTATATTAATGTGTTTTTCTTAACATTTTCATTTAAGACCGTATCCAATCCGCGTGTTAGTGCCGCAGAACTGGTACTAAGGCCGAATGGTGTGACGGTGAATTGGTAGCACCTTCCCTCATACATGAACGCGGTATAATTCCTGCACTCTTCCTTCAAAGGTACTTGCCAAAAGCTGCTCGACAAATCGACAGTAGATAGATATCGCATCTCGCTACATCTTGCCAAGATTTCGTTTATTGGAGAAACGCCTTCATAGTCGGGAATAGTAACGCCGTTTATCTTTCTTGCGTCCAGGCATAGACGGACCCTTCCATCTCTTTTTATGACTGTTACGAGTGGATTTATGAACGGGCTTGTACATCGTTCAATCACACCGTATCGCAGCATTCTATCAATCTCGTCCTTTACTTTCTTCTGATAAGCAAGTGGTACAGGCCAACCCCGTTGAAAGTAGGGCGTACTGTCCGTAACTTGAAACTCATGCTCGTAACCGTCTATTCTCCCCGGGCATTCCCTAAACACTCTCCTATTCTTAACAAGTATTTCCCTCGAATTTCCCAATATTTCCTCGTCTCAAAAGTCCATGCTTGATATCTTCTCGTCGATGCTCCTCAAGATTTTTCCTTCTTCTCCATTATCCATTAGTTCCATGTTCATGATGGGTACGGCGTGCACCTCTTCATTAGCCGCATTCACTATTTCTATTTTCTTACTGCCGATGTCGATACGACATCCTACCTCCTGTAAAAAACTTATCCCTAATATACATTGTTTAATAAGGTCAGGTATAATTAGAAAGACACACTCATTTTTGATCCCGTCAATTTCAATGTCGCATAGTATTTGTTTTCTAATTAACTTGGACTTGTTCCCAACAGCACTAATGATTAGAGAGTTCGTCATGGGTAAAATTTCATATGGTTCAATGTCCCTTTTGTTTGCGTTGAACCACTCTTCTGATAACCCATTAATAACTGAGCCGGTGTCGACAAGTGCTAAAACTTTAATGTTATTGTTAAATTGTATGATTATTTCGGGACATTTTAATATCTGTTTAGTGATGTCCTTGTCGTATTCATTCAGTAGGTCATCTCTTAAGTCAGGTACCAGGATATTGACATTATTAGTGGGGTTGTTTTTGTTGTCAAAAACTATGTCGTTCGCTGTGTAGGGGTGTTTTTTTTGTTGTTCTGGTCATTGTTCGACCTTGAATTGTTGTCGTCGGTGGTATGACTTGTACTCGGTTTGGAGTTCAGGTATTCCACAGTGTTCACCACTCCGTGTGATTTATTCTCGTAACGGTTACCGCCGTGCGCCCGTCCTTGCCAAACTGGTTTCCTCTCACCCTCGTTTTTGTTGACAAAGTTACTACTGGGTCGATCGACAGTTCCGGTTTCCCTTTCGTTCGCTATCCTATATTGCGCACGTCTATTTCCTGCATTGCTTGATTGAATGCTAGTGTATTCAGTGATCAAGGCTTCGAAATTGGGTATGGTGACAATCCTGCGTGTTATAACGGCGATCTGCAAGTCCCTTCCAAAGTGCCTCGAGATTTTTCTTATCAGTTGACGGTCGGTCAACGCTGGAGTTAACTGTCGACTCTCTAAAAGAATCCGCTCGACGTACTGTATAGCCGTGACTGGTCCCTGCCATTCAAACCTGCCGTACTCAAGGTTGTCGCGGATAATGTCCTGTCGTTCCAACCCCCAATACTTCAATGTGAATGCCTCCTTGAATTCTTCGAAGGTATTTATCTGGTCCCGGATCACACGCCACCATATACTTGCGTCCTTCTCTAGGTGTTTGCCGATCCACCTGATGTCGCTGCTCGGGTAATATGATTCTTGAAACTCCGACAACTCCTTTAGGAACTCCATCGGGAATCTGTCGGTTCCGTCATACTTCAGCTCCACCTGTACTTGTCCGTTGACTGTTCTGTGAGGCCCAGACTCCCCATCGGTGATCTGTCGCCGCAGTCTCTCTACTTGACACCTGAGTTCCTGAATGTGGGTTGTTTTCTCTTTGACGTTTTCGTCGAGCTTCTGTTCGGTCGTCTTTTGTCGGCCGTCTACTTCATCGATTTTCTGATGCAATGTGTGGTTGGCTTCACCTATCTCTTGTTGCTGCTGTCGAAATGTGTGATGTAATTCGGTCTTCAGTTCTTCCTGCTTTTTCTGATTACTTTTGATGTGTAGATCTAGCTTGTTATGGACTTTCTTTATACTAGATTGTGTGGTCTGTGCAAGGTTTTTAAGTTCTTGGTGGTCCGACTCTCGGGCTTCCCACAATTCTTCAAACTTCTTATTGGTGTCATCTTTTATTTCTCTTGTAGCGTCCTCTTGTTTCTTTAAGACTTCGCTTATCTTATCGTCGCAGCTGGTCTTATGGTCACGCATTTCTGATCGTATAAGCGTGAGCTGTTCGGCCATCTGCTGCTTGACGTCTTCCTTATGACTATTAAAATTTTCGTTGATTTTATCGAATTTCCGATTGATTTCCTCCTTCTGTTGATCGAATTTCTGATTGATTTCTTCTTTCTGTTGATCGAATTTCTGATTGATTTCTTCTTTCTGTTGATCGAATTTCTGATTGATTTCTTGAATTACTTCAAGTTTCTTGCTCATGAAGTCCATCAATGATTGTAATATGACTTCCCCTTGTTGTTGGGAGTTCTGTGGTTGCTGTGACTCCTGTCCCCGCGCTCTGACTCCTGACGTCTCCTCAGTCATATTCGGTTCGACTGAATTTTCTTCGCTGTTGTCGGGTGCGCCCAACTGGTTGTTAACGTCAAAGTCCATGCTATCAGAACTACCGCTAGCCATTTTAGCCTTGCTTCGCGTTATCATTTACCAGTCAAGCTAACCTTACACTTATTTAATATCTTACGTACTATATTATTGTAATTAATCTAAATACTACTGTCTGCTCTCTTTTGCCATGCGATGGGCGCCATTACATTTAGTGATGTAATGTAATTTACATTTGTGGTAATTAATTGTGTAAACCATTTACATCTAGTGAATATTAATCTGTGCTAATTATCTGCATAGATTAATTACTCATCAATTATGAATCATATTAATTAAAGATTTATGTTGTACGTTAAATTTGATATATCTAAAAGTTGTTTCTATTCGTCAGATTAGACTCAACACAGTGACTAATTAAATACGATTTATGAGTCTATTAATCGGACGTCTCAATGGTCGAGTTTGTTGTGTCCATTGATACTTAGTATACGTTGTGAGACTTTTAGTGTAATGCTTAGAATGAGATACATCAATAATAAAGGTTAAATTTCAATAATGAACGCACGAATAATATAAATTAACTACTTATTTATTACACTTGTTAATTAAGTAAGTGACTATTTCCTGCAATTACATACATATTAAAACACATGATATAAAATACAAATTATACGGTGTTTCCTGAAACATAAACACATGGTACATTCAAATGCAGTAAATAATGCACATATATAAAACATATACGAACAATAAACAATCAACAAATATACTTATTCCTACCTAAATGCGTTCATTATTCTCAGATGATGGATTACGTTGATGTTATTTTATAGATTTTATGATTCATATGATTCATATATATATAATCTCTTGGGGTTTGTTCTTTGAAAAGAGACAACAGATCAGTAGTATATACTACTAAGATTAAATAGACATAAAGCTTATCTTTTGAGAGTGTTTATCCATTATTCCACCGTTGTGAGAAGACATCTTCTGGATGATTCGTCGAAGATCATAATCACTGTTATGAAGAACACTAATCACTTCACTTCACTAAATCTCCACTCCCGTCACGTGTACGGTGTTGTGGTAACCCGCTGATGTCGAGTATCCGGAGTTCAAATAGCGAGGTGTTAATGTTGTCATTAAACTGAATTGTTCTGAAAGTTTGCCGTGTTTGTGTACATGGTTAACTGTTCCGTCTATCTGGATCTAGCGTGTACTGTGTTTTTAATTGTTTGATACAGTTCATTCAATTAATCGTTCAACATAGTGACGCATTGTAATGTAAGAATGTTTGAAGTGTCACTCACTGTTCTACTTTGAAACGTTAATTAGTATGTTATTATGTTCGCGTCAGCTGAAGTTCCAAGTCCCGTGCGCACTTATAGTTTGTGTTTGTCGCACAGAATTGTGTATAAGTGTGACTATATCGATGTCTCTGTTCACTTATGAATTTACTAAATTGTGAATTCGGTCGGTCGCACAAACTGTTTCTATCACGGACCGTATTACTGTTCCGACTATAATCAACCGCTGCTATTAACTGACTGACTAACTAACTTTTGACTATTAACTGCCAACTGTCTACTGTCAACTGTCGCTCCGCGTCTTCGCAAAACAGTTTTATTGAAACATCTTACCCATAAGTTTAAGTTTTGGATTTCTACGCCTTCTCGGATTCTTGATTGGTCGTACAAATTCCTACTCTTCTGCAGATCTCATCCTCTGTTTCACGATTCGGCGTCCGAACCCTTCTTACTCTCTCCATGAGCTCTCTTAGAAGATGCTTGACGCTGGTTGGTCGTCGTCATCCCCGGAGTGTTTCATGTGACGATCGTGGTACGGATTCTAAGAAACTAGGGCAATTTTCATGGCCTTCTGTCATCCTTTGTTTATACTTTCCCTAAGGTTCTGACCGAGCTTTTGTTAACAGACTCCAGAGTCCTGGTTAATTGTTTAAGTTACTCGTTGTTCGTTTCGCCGATTATCAACCCTTCGTTGGCGTCATTCTGGTTGAACTCTACTTTCCAGTCGTAAATCTCAGTAAACTGTCAAAGGTTTGTTTTCATGCTGTGCAGGATGCACTGGCAGTATTCACTGAGTTACGTCTATTGTCTATTTCTTCGTTAAAATTGCTCTGTACTCCTTTTGTAACATAGTAAAGCCTTTCATAATTGTGCTCGCACGCTTCACCTCCACAGCAGGCGTTCCATCTCGATTCCGTGTAACTCGGCAGCTGTACGAAGTCTTTGTTTCAGATTGTTGGGTGCTGTAAATTGTGACAAACTGCTAGCTGTCAGCGACGCCCTGAAATTCTTATTGTGTGCAGTACTCAGACGTTTTTTCTTTGTCTTCGCACAGTCGTCGGGTATGACGTGCCCCTGATTCGTCAATATTTACGACCTGGGCTTGTGTCCGTCGACTCAGTGTGGAAACGTGTCACTTGATCGAGGAATTAAAAATTTTTTTTTTTTAAATTTCGATCATTACTTTGTCGCCAAATTGGATTGGATGTTGGACTTCGGGAGACATCTGATCCAATTTCTGCGCTCTGTCCCAGTCGTGGATGTCTGCTTCGGAATGGACATGGTTGACTGACATCTATCTCTCATAGGAAGCAATTAATTGTTATTCCCCATCTTGATGTTTTATATGGTCATATGAATTTATTGCCGCTCATCTGAGTGAAATGAACGCATTTTCTACACTTTATCTGTCCACCTGCGGACTGTACAATACGATTTCAAGTAAATAATTGAATTTAAGACATGGACGTTTGTCCATTTGACAGTTTGTTCAGTTATCGTTTATATACAATGTAATAGATAAGCTGTAGATTAGCTATCCATTAGATTAATCGATCTTATGTCGATGACCTATATAGCAATAAAATACTTTTAAACTTGTTATTACTGTCTCAAGAATACAGTTGATACTAATAATTATACACATATGATTAATTCGTAACATATTATAAACGATTATATTGATAAATGAAACATACATATTAATTAAACAGTTAAGGAATCAGCATACTTCATGATGCATACTCAAACGCTTACTCTTAAAGCTATAAAACATTCGTCCATTTTGAATTATTAATTACATAAACAAATTATTCGAATCTCTACATTTTAACAAGCTATTATTCATAATTATTAACGTCTTTGGTGTCCTGTGTCATAGTATTACAATGTCCTTCTGACACATGGTACACTTCACCAATCACTTTCTGTATATGTTGATGTTTACATGTCTAATTAACATAACGAATGGCAAATATGTGATGATCATAAACACAGTTAGCATTGAAATACAGACTAAACACAATATAGTAAAATGAACATCATTATTTGGTTAGCTGGACTGGCCGCGCGAGCAAATTACCTAACCTTTGTCTTCTGCTGGTGGCCGGGAGTCGTCGCTACCACTCGTGTTATCTATACTTCCGTTCGCTGGCTCATGATACGCCTTAATTTGCCGTATGTTAAATTTCCCTCTCATCTTCCCGCTATCGCACTCCACGAGCTCATATGTGGCCTCGCCGATGATGCGGTTGATCTTATATGGTCCTGCGAAAAGTTCGAAGAACTTGTCAATTCTCCTTGACGCAGCGTCGGATTGGTGGTATGCTCTCACCAGTACCTTGTCGCCAATCGTAAATTTTGTGATTTTCTTCTTCTCATTGCAGCGTTTCGCGTGCTTCTCCCGCTTCTCCTTTATCTTCACAAATATATTGTTTTCGCGTTCCCCTTCACTGCTAATGACTCCTTTGTCCAAGCATTGCTCCCATGCTCGCGTAGGTCTCGTGCCGAGGTGTGCTTCATGAGGGGTTGTTTCGATTGTCTCGTGGTACACCTCGTTTAGACACGCTTCAATCGTTTTTACGTACTGGGACCATTTAGTGTGTTGGTCACTTATGAAAATGCGAAACAAGTTTCCCAGTTGCCGGTTAATCCGCTCGGCAAGATTGGTACATGGATTACGTATTGCAGTAAACTTTGGTTGTATGTCCAACTCCTTTAGACCGTTGGCCCATTTCCTGGAGGTGAACTGTGTTCCGTTGTCCGTCAAAATGGCCCGTGGACGTCCGAATAATTCGCAATACGTTTTTATTCTCCGCAACGTCGTAGTGGTTGTTGCTCTCCGAAGGGTGAATAATTTGACATATTTCGTGAAGTTATCCACTATGACTAATAAATATTTGACTCCACCCCTTCCTGTCGGTAGGGGTCCATAATAATCTGCGCTTACCAGATCTCCCTTGGCTGTAGGTATCACAGCGCGTGTGCCACCAAATAGCTCTCTGTTGTTGGTATCTTTGCACTTCTGGCACAGGTCACAGGTTTTAATATACGTTTTTATTTTCTTTGACATCCGGTCGAATGTGAAATGTTCTTGGAGCATTTTAATACACTTTTTTGTTCCTAAATGTCCGAACATATGATGGATTTCAGCAGTTATGTCCCCAGATATGTTGCTAGGAACATACAGCTTCCATTCATTCCGCTGTCGCCTATATAACTTGTCGTTAACATATTTATAGAATTTAGTTAATTTAGGGTCTATATTTCCCTCCTTAAATCTAGTGATGATCGCTTCTAGCTTCTCGTCTTCCATCTGGTGCTTTCCAATATTTTGGATTAACTTCCGCACTTCAAGTCTCATTTTCACGGTTATGTGGTTAACTAAATATTCATGTGTGTTGTCGTGAATCTCTTCGAAATTTGCATCGTGTGGATATCTACTTAAGATGTCGGCTACGATCTTTTCCTTGCCCTTGCAATGAATTATGTCTAACTTATACTCTTGCACTGCAAGAATCCATCGTGTAATCCGAGAATTATTTAGATGGCATTTGTTTAAGAATGTCAACGCCTTGTTGTCAGTGATGATTGTTAATGGTTGTCCGAGAACGTATATTCGGAATTTTTCTAAGCATCGGACAATACTTAAAAGCTCTTTTTCCGTAGTATAGTAGTTCCGCTCAGCACCCTTGAATGTCTTACTAGTGAAGGCGATTACGCCAATCTCCCCGTCTTCATCGAGCTGGTAAAGTTGTCCTCCGTGTGCGTAATCACTTGCATCACATTGTACATAATACCTCTGGTCTGGGCGCGGAAATCTCAAAACTACAGCGTCAATAAATAGGTTTTTGACTCTGTCAAAGCAGTCGTTTAATTCATCCGTCCATACAAATTTGTGATCCTTCTTCAATAATTCATGGAGGGGTTGTGTTGTCTCCGCATATTTGCTTGTAAAGCGGTTATAAAAGTTAGTGAGGCCTAGGAAACCCTTTAACTGTTTCTGATTCTTGGGCTTAGGGAACTCCATAATGGCTTTCACTTTCTCTTCCGTGGCTCGGATGCCGCGCGTTGTTAATTGGTATCCAAGATACGATATTTCTTTTCTAAAAAACTGCGACTTATTTAGGTTGACGGTCAAGTTATTTTCGTTTAGATTATTTAATAATGCCTCTAAATGTTCTAAGTGTGTTTTAACATCGTCAGAATAACATAGACAATCGTCTACGTATATTAATGTGTTTTTCTTAACATTTTCATTTAAGACCGTATCCAATCCGCGTGTTAGTGCCGCAGAACTGGTACTAAGGCCGAATGGTGTGACGGTGAATTGGTAGCACCTTCCCTCATACATGAACGCGGTATACTTCCTGCACTCTTCCTTCAAAGGTACTTGCCAAAAGCTGCTCGACAAATCGACAGTAGATAGATATCGCATCTCGCTACATCTTGCCAAGATTTCGTTTATTGGAGAAACGCCTTCATAGTCGGGAATAGTAACGCCGTTTATCTTTCTTGCGTCCAGGCATAGACGGACCCTTCCATCTCTTTTTATGACTGTTACGAGTGGATTTATGAACGGGCTTGTACATCGTTCAATCACACCGTATCGCAGCATTCTATCAATCTCGTCCTTTACTTTCTTCTGATAAGCAAGTGGTACAGGCCAACCCCGTTGAAAGTAGGGCGTACTGTCCGTAACTTGAAACTCATGCTCGTATCCGTCTATTCTCCCCGGGCATTCCCTAAACACTCTCCTATTCTTAACAAGTAATTCCCTCAAATTTCCCAATATTTCCTCGTCTCAACAGTCCATGCTTGATATCTTCTCGTCGATGCTCCTCAAGATTTCTCCTTCTTCTCCATTATCCATTAGTTCCATGTTCATGATGGGTACGGCGTGCACCTCTTCATTAGCCGCATTCACTATTTCTATTTTCTTACTGCCGATGTCGATACGACATCCTACCTCCTGTAAAAAACTTATCCCTAATATACATTGTTTAATAAGGTCAGGTATAATTAGAAAGACACACTCATTTTTGATCCCGTCAATTTCAATGTCGCATAGTATTTGTTTTCTAATTAACTTGGACTTGTTCCCAACAGCACTAATGATTAGAGAGTTCGTCATGGGTAAAATTTCATATGGTTCAATGTCCCTTTTGTTTGCGTTGAACCACTCTTCTGATAACCCATTAATAACTGAACCGGTGTCGACAAGTGCTAAAACTTTAATGTTATTGTTAAACTGTATGATTATTTCGGGACATTTTAATATCTGTTTAGTGATGTCCTCGTCGTATTCATTCAGTAGGTCATCTCTTAAGTCAGGTACCAGGATATTGACATTATTAGTGGGGTTGTTTTTGTTGTCAAAAACTATGTCGTTCGCTGTGTAGGGGTGTTTTTTGTTGTTGTTCTGGTCATTGTTCGACCTTGAATTGTTGTCGTCGGTGGTATGACTTGTACTCGGTTTGGAGTTCAGGTATTCCACAGTGTTCACCACTCCGTGTGATTTATTCTCGTAACGGTTACCGCCGTGCGCCCGTCCTTGCCAAACTGGTTTCCTCTCACCCTCGTTTTTGTTGACAAAGTTACTACTGGGTCGATCGACAGTTCCGGTTTCCCTTTCGTTCGCTATCCTATATTGCGCACGTCTATTTCCTGCATTGCTTGATTGAATGCTAGTGTATTCAGTGATCAAGGCTTCGAAATTGGGTATGGTGACGATCCCGCGTGTTATAACGGCGATCTGCAAGTCCCTTCCAAAGTGCCTCGAGATTTTTCTTATCAGTTGACGGTCGGTCAACGCTGGAGTTAACTGTCGACTCTCTAAAAGAATCCGCTCGACGTACTGTATAGCCGTGACTGGTCCCTGCCATTCAAACCTGCCGTACTCAAGGTTGTCGCGGATAATGTCCTGTCGTTCCAACCCCCAATACTTCAATGTGAATGCCTCCTTGAATTCTTCGAAGGTATTTATCTGGTCCCGGATCACACGCCACCATATACTTGCGTCCTTCTCTAGGTGTTTGCCGATCCACCTGATGTCGCTGCTCGGGTAATATGATTCTTGAAACTCCGACAACTCCTTTAGGAACTCCATCGGGAATCTGTCGGTTCCGTCATACTTCAGCTCCACCTGTACTTGTCCGTTGACTGTTCTGTGAGGCCCAGACTCCCCATCGGTGATCTGTCGCCGCAGTCTCTCTACTTGACACCTGAGTTCCTGAATGTGGGTTGTTTTCTCTTTGACGTTTTCGTCGAGCTTCTGTTCGGTCGTCTTTTGTCGGCCGTCTACTTCATCGATTTTCTGTTGCAATGTGTGGTTGGCTTCACCTATCTCTTGTTGCTGCTGTCGAAATGTGTGATATAATTCGGTCTTCAGTTCTTCCTGCTTTTTCTGATTACTTTTGATGTGTAGATCTAGCTTGTTATGGACTTTCTTTATACTAGATTGTGTGGTCTGTGCAAGGTTTTTAAGTTCTTGGTGGTCCGACTCTCGGGCTTCCCACAATTCTTCAAACTTCTTATTGGTGTCATCTTTTATTTCTCTTGTAGCGTCCTCTTGTTTCTTTAAGACTTCGCTTATCTTATCGTCGCAGCTGGTCTTATGGTCACGCATTTCTGATCGTATAAGCGTGAGCTGTTCGGCCATCTGCTGCTTGACGTCTTCCTTATGACTATTAAAATTTTCGTTGATTTTATCGAATTTCTGATTGATTTCCTCCTTCTGTTGATCGAATTTCTGATTGATTTCTTCTTTCTGTTGATCGAATTTCTGATTGATTTCTTGAATTACTTCAAGTTTCTTGCTCATGAAGTCCATCAATGATTGTAATGTGACTTCCCCTTGTTGTTGGGAGTTCTGTGGTTGCTGTGACTCCTGTCCCCGCGCTCTGACTCCTGACGTCTCCTCAGTCATATTCGGTTCGACTGAATTTTCTTCGCTGTTGTCGGGTGCGCCCAACTGGTTGTTAACGTCAAAGTCCATGCTATCAGAACTACCGCTAGCCATTTTAGCCTTGCTTCGCGTTATCATTTACCAGTCAAGCTAACCTTACACTTATTTAATATCTTACGTACTATATTATTGTAATTAATCTAAATACTACTGTCTGCTCTCTTTTGCCATGCGATGGGCGCCATTACATTTAGTGATGTAATGTAATTTACATTTGTGGTAATTAATTGTGTAAACCATTTACATCTAGTGAATATTAATCTGTGCTAATTATCTGCATAGATTAATTACTCATCAATTATGAATCATATTAATTAAAGATTTATGTTGTACGTTAAATTTGATATATCTAAAAGTTGTTTCTATTCGTCAGATTAGACTCAACACAGTGACTAATTAAATACGATTTATGAGTCTATTAATCGGACGTCTCAATGGTCGAGTTTGTTGTGTCCATTGATACTTAGTATACGTTGTGAGACTTTTAGTGTAATGCTTAGAATGAGATACATCAATAATAAAGGTTAAATTTCAATAATAAACGCACGAATAATATAAATTAACTACTTATTTATTACACTTGTTAATTAAGTAAGTGACTATTTCCTGCAATTACATACATATTAAAACACATGATATAAAATACAAATTATACGGTGTTTCCTGAAACATAAACACATGGTACATTCAAATGCAGTAAATAATGCACATATATAAAACATATACGAACAATAAACAATCAACAAATATACTTATTCCTACCTAAATGCGTTCATTATTCTCAGATGATGGATTACGTTGATGTTATTTTATAGATTTTATGATTCATATGATTCATATATATATAATCTCTTGGGGTTTGTTCTTTGAAAAGAGACAACAGATCAGTAGTATATACTACTAAGATTAAATAGACATAAAGCTTATCTTTTGAGAGTGTTTATCCATTATTCCACCGTTGTGAGAAGACATCTTCTGGATGATTCGTCGAAGATCATAATCACTGTTATGAAGAACACTAATCACTTCACTTCACTAAATCTCCACTCCCGTCACGTGTACGGTGTTGTGGTAACCCGCTGATGTCGAGTATCCGGAGTTCAAATAGCGAGGTGTTAATGTTGTCATTAAACTGAATTGTTCTGAAAGTTTGCCGTGTTTGTGTACATGGTTAACTGTTCCGTCTATCTGGATCTAGCGCGTACTGTGTTTTTAATTGTTTGATACAGTTCATTCAATTAATCGTTCAACATAGTGACGCATTGTAATGTGAGAATGTTTGAAGTGTCACTCACTGTTCTACTTTGAAACGTTAATTAGTATGTTATTATGTTCGCGTCAGCTGAAGTTCCAAGTCCCGTGCGCACTTATAGTTTGTGTTTGTCGCACAGAATTGTGTATAAGTGTGACTATATCGATGTCTCTGTTCACTTATGAATTTACTAAATTGTGAATTCGGTCGGTCGCACAAACTGTTTCTATCACGGACCGTATTACTGTTCCGACTATAATCAACCGCTGCTATTAACTGACTGACTAACTAACTTTTGACTATTAACTGCCAACTGTCTACTGTCAACTGTCGCTCCGCGTCTTCGCAAAACAGTTTTATTGAAACATCTTACCCATAAGTTTAAGTTTTGGATTTCTACGCCTTCTCGGATTCTTGATTGGTCGTACAAATTCCTACTCTTCTGCAGATCTCATCCTCTGTTTCACGATTCGTCGTCCGAACCCTTCTTACTCTCTCCACGAGCTCTCTTAGAAGATGCTTGACGCTGGTTGGTCGTCGTTATCCCCGGAGTGTTTCATGTGACGATCGTGGTACGGATTCTAAGAAACTAGGGCAATTTTCATGGCCTTCTGTCATCCTTTGTTTAGACTTTCCCTAAGGTTCTGACCGAGCTTTTGTTAACAGACTCCAGAGTCCTGGTTAATTGTTTAAGTTACTCGTTGTTCGTTTCGCCGATTATCAACCCTTCGTTGGCGTCATTCTGGTTGAACTCTACTTTCCAGTCGTAAATCTCAGTAAACTGTCAAAGGTTTGTTTTCATGCTGTGCAGGATGCACTGGCAGTATTCACTGAGTTACGTCTATTGTCTATTTCTTCGTTAAAATTGCTCTGTACTCCTTTTGTAACATAGTAAAGCCTTTCATAATTGTGCTCGCACGCTTCACCTCCACAGCAGGCGTTCCATCTCGATTCCGTGTAACTCGGCAGCTGTACGAAGTCTTTGTTTCAGATTGTTGGGTGCTGTAAATTGTGACAAACTGCTAGCTGTCAGCGACGCCCTGAAATTCTTATTGTGTGCAGTACTCAGACGTTTTTTCTTTGTCTTCGCACAGTCGTCGGGTATGACGTGCCCCTGATTCGTCAATATTTACGACCTGGGCTTGTGTCCGTCGACTCAGTGTGGAAACGTGTCACTTGATCGAGGAATTAAAAATTTTTTTTTTTTAAATTTCGATCATTACATTGTCCCCAAATTGGATTGGATGTTGGACTTCGGGAGACATCTGATCCAATTTCTGCGCTCTGTCCCAGTCGTGGATGTCTGCTTCGGAATGGACATGGTTGACTGACATCTATCTCTCATAGGAAGCAATTAATTGTTATTCCCCATCTTGATGTTTTATATGGTCATATGAATTTATTGCCGCTCATCTGAGTGAAATGAACGCATTTTCTACACTTTATCTGTCCACCTGCGGACTGTACAATACGATTTCAAGTAAATAATTGAATTTAAGACATGGACGTTTGTCCATTTGACAGTTTGTTCAGTTATCGTTTATATACAATGTAATAGATAAGCTGTAGATTAGCTATCCATTAGATTAATCGATCTTATGTCGATGACCTATATAGCAATAAAATACTTTTAAACTTGTTATTACTGTCTCAAGAATACAGTTGATACTAATAATTATACACATATGATTAATTCGTAACATATTATAAACGATTATATTGATAAATGAAACATACATATTAATTAAACAGTTAAGGAATCAGCATACTTCATGATGCATACTCAAACGCTTACTCTTAAAGCTATAAAACATTCGTCCATTTTGAATTATTAATTACATAAACAAATTATTCGAATCTCTACATTTTAACAAGCTATTATTCATAATTATTAACGTCTTTGGTGTCCTGTGTCATAGTATTACAATGTCCTTCTGACACATGGTACACTTCACCAATCACTTTCTGTATATGTTGATGTTTACATGTCTAATTAACATAACGAATGGCAAATATGTGATGATCATAAACACAGTTAGCATTGAAATACAGACTAAACACAATATAGTAAAATGAACATCATTATTTGGTTAGCTGGACTGGCCGCGCGAGCAAATTACCTAACCTTTGTCTTCTGCTGGTGGCCGGGAGTCGTCGCTACCACTCGTGTTATCTATACTTCCGTTCGCTGGCTCATGATACGCCTTAATTTGCCGTATGTTAAATTTCCCTCTCATCTTCCCGCTATCGCACTCCACGAGCTCATATGTGGCCTCGCCGATGATGCGGTTGATCTTATATGGTCCTGCGAAAAGTTCGAAGAACTTGTCAATTCTCCTTGACGCAGCGTCGGATTGGTGGTATGCTCTCACCAGTACCTTGTCGCCAATCGTAAATTTTGTGATTTTCTTCTTCTCATTGCAGCGTTTCGCGTGCTTCTCCCGCTTCTCCTTTATCTTCACAAATATATTGTTTTCGCGTTCCCCTTCACTGCTAATGACTCCTTTGTCCAAGCATTGCTCCCATGCTCGCGTAGGTCTCGTGCCGAGGTGTGCTTCATGAGGGGTTATTTCGATTGTCTCGTGGTACACCTCGTTTAGACACGCTTCAATCGTTTTTACGTACTGGGACCATTTAGTGTGTTGGTCACTTATGAAAATGCGAAACAAGTTTCCCAGTTGCCGGTTAATCCGCTCGGCAAGATTGGTACATGGATTACGTATTGCAGTAAACTTTGGTTGTATGTCCAACTCCTTTAGACCGTTGGCCCATTTCCTGGAGGTGAACTGTGTTCCGTTGTCCGTCAAAATGGCCCGTGGACGTCCGAATAGTTCGCAATACGTTTTTATTCTCCGCAACGTCGTAGTGGTTGTTGCTCTCCGAAGGGTGAATAATTTGACATATTTCGTGAAGTTATCCACTATGACTAATAAATATTTGACTCCACCCCTTCCTGTCGGTAGGGGTCCATAATAATCTGCGCTTACCAGATCTCCCTTGGCTGTAGGTATCACAGCGCGTGTGCCACCAAATAGCTCTCTGTTGTTGGTATCTTTGCACTTCTGGCACAGGTCACAGGTTTTAATATACGTTTTATTTTCTTTGACATCCGGTCGAATGTGAAATGTTCTTGGAGCATTTTAATACACTTTTTTGTTCCTAAATGTCCGAACATATGATGGATTTCAGCAGTTATGTCCCCAGATATGTTGCTAGGAACATACAGCTTCCATTCATTCCGCTGTCGCCTATATAACTTGTCGTTAACATATTTATAGAATTTAGTTAATTTAGGGTCTATATTTCCCTCCTTAAATCTAGTGATGATCGCTTCTAGCTTCTCGTCTTCCATCTGGTGCTTTCCAATATTTTGGATTAACTTCCGCACTTCAAGTCTCATTTTCACGGTTATGTGGTTAACTAAATATTCATGTGTGTTGTCGTGAATCTCTTCGAAATTTGCATCGTGTGGATATCTACTTAAGATGTCGGCTACGATGTTTTCCTTGCCCTTGCAATGAATTATGTCGAACTTATACTCTTGCACTGCAAGAATCCATCGTGTAATCCGAGAATTATTTAGATGGCATTTGTTTAAGAATGTCAACGCCTTGTTGTCAGTGATGATTGTTAATGGTTGTCCGAGAACGTATATTCGGAATTTTTCTAAGCATCGGAAAATACTTAAAAGCTCTTTTTCCGTAGTATAGTAGTTCCGCTCAGCACCCTTGAATGTCTTACTAGTGAAGGCGATTACGCCAATCTCCCCGTCTTCATCGAGCTGGTAAAGTTGTCCTCCGTATGCGTAATCACTTGCATCACATTGTACATAATACCTCTGGTCTGGGCGCGGAAATCTCAAAACTACAGCGTCAATAAATAGGTTTTTGACTCTGTCAAAGCAGTCGTTTAATTCATCCGTCCATACAAATTTGTGATCCTTCTTCAATAATTCATGGAGGGGTTGTGTTGTCTCCGCATATTTGCTTGTAAAGCGGTTATAAAAGTTAGTGAGGCCTAGGAAACCCTTTAACTGTTTCTGATTCTTGGGCTTAGGGAACTCCATAATGGCTTTCACTTTCTCTTCCGTGGCTCGGATGCCGCGCGTTGTTAATTGGTATCCAAGATACGATATTTCTTTTCTAAAAAACTGCGACTTATTTAGGTTGACGGTCAAGTTATTTTCGTTTAGATTATTTAATAATGCCTCTAAATGTTCTAAGTGTGTTTTAACATCGTCAGAATAACATAGACAATCGTCTACGTATATTAATGTGTTTTTCTTAACATTTTCATTTAAGACCGTATCCAATCCGCGTGTTAGTGCCGCAGAACTGGTACTAAGGCCGAATGGTGTGACGGTGAATTGGTAGCACCTTCCCTCATACATGAACGCGGTATACTTCCTGAACTCTTCCTTCAAAGGTACTTGCCAAAAGCTGCTCGACAAATCGACAGTAGATAGATATCGCATCTCGCTACATCTTGCCAAGATTTCGTTTATTGGAGAAACGCCTTCATAGTCGGGAATAGTAACGCCGTTTATCTTTCTTGCGTCCAGGCATAGACGGACCCTTCCATCTCTTTTTATGACTGTTACGAGTGGATTTATGAACGGGCTTGTACATCGTTCAATCACACCGTATCGCAGCATTCTATCAATCTCGTCCTTTACTTTCTTCTGATAAGCAAGTGGTACAGGCCAACCCCGTTGAAAGTAGGGCGTACTGTCCGTAACTTGAAACTCATGCTCGTATCCGTCTATTCTCCCCGGGCATTCCCTAAACACTCTCCTATTCTTAACAAGTAATTCCCTCAAATTTCCCAATATTTCCTCGTCTCAACAGTCCATGCTTGATATCTTCTCGTCGATGCTCCTCAAGATTTCTCCTTCTTCTCCATTATCCATTAGTTCCATGTTCATGATGGGTACGGCGTGCACCTCTTCATTAGCCGCATTCACTATTTCTATTTTCTTACTGCCGATGTCGATACGACATCCTACCTCCTGTAAAAAACTTATCTCTAATATACATTGTTTAATAAGGTCAGGTATAATTAGAAAGACACACTCATTTTTGATCCCGTCAATTTCAATGTCGCATAGTATTTGTTTTCTAATTAACTTGGACTTGTTCCCAACAGCACTAATGATTAGAGAGTTCGTCATGGGTAAAATTTCATATGGTTCAATGTCCCTTTTGTTTGCGTTGAACCACTCTTCTGATAACCCATTAATAACTGAGCCGGTGTCTACAAGTGCTAAAACTTTAATGTTATTGTTAAATTGTATGATTATTTCGGGACATTTTAATATCTGTTTAGTGATGTCCTCGTCGTATTCATTCAGTAGGTCATCTCTTAAGTCAGGTACCAGGATATTGACATTATTAGTGGGGTTGTTTTTGTTGTCAAAAACTATGTCGTTCGCTGTGTAGGGGTGTTTTTTTTTTGTTGTTCTGGTCATTGTTCGACCTTGAATTATTGTCGTTGGTGGTATGACTTGTACTCGGTTTGGAGTTCAGGTATTCCACAGTGTTCACCACTCCGTGTGATTTATTCTCGTAACGGTTACCGCCGTGCGCCCGTCCTTGCCAAACTGGTTTCCTCTCACCCTCGTTTTTGTTGACAAAGTTACTACTGGGTCGATCGACAGTTCCGGTTTCCCTTTCGTTCGCTATCCTATATTGCGCACGTCTATTTCCTGCATTGCTTGATTGAATGCTAGTGTATTCAGTGATCAAGGCTTCGAAATTGGGTATGGTGACGATCCCGCGTGTTATAACGGCGATCTGCAAGTCCCTTCCAAAGTGCCTCGAGATTTTTCTTATCAGTTGACGGTCGGTCAACGCTGGAGTTAACTGTCGACTCTCTAAAAGAATCCGCTCGACGTACTGTATAGCCGTGACTGGTCCCTGCCATTCAAACCTGCCGTACTCAAGGTTGTCGCGGATAATGTCCTGTCGTTCCAACCCCCAATACTTCAATGTGAATGCCTCCTTGAATTCTTCGAAGGTATTTATCTGGTCCCGGATCACACGCCACCATATACTTGCGTCCTTCTCTAGGTGTTTGCCGATCCACCTGATGTCGCTGCTCGGGTAATATGATTCTTGAAACTCCGACAACTCCTTTAGGAACTCCATCGGGAATCTGTCGGTTCCGTCATACTTCAGCTCCACCTGTACTTGTCCGTTGACTGTTCTGTGAGGCCCAGATTTCCTCCTTCTGTTGATCGAATTTCTGATTGATTTCTTCTTTCTGTTGATCGAATTTCTGATTGATTTCTTGAATTACTTCAAGTTTCTTGCTCATGAAGTCCATCAATGATTGTAATGTGACTTCCCCTTGTTGTTGGGAGTTCTGTGGTTGCTGTGACTCCTGTCCCCGCGCTCTGACTCCTGACGTCTCCTCAGTCATATTCGGTTCGACTGAATTTTCTTCGCTGTTGTCGGGTGCGCCCAACTGGTTGTTAACGTCAAAGTCCATGCTATCAGAACTACCGCTAGCCATTTTAGCCTTGCTTCGCGTTATCATTTGCCAGTCAAGCTAACCTTACACTTATTTAATATCTTACGTACTATATTATTGTAATTAATCTAAATACTACTGTCTGCTCTCTTTTGCCATGCGATGGGCGCCATTACATTTAGTGATGTAATGTAATTTACATTTGTGGTAATTAATTGTGTAAACCATTTACATCTAGTGAATATTAATCTGTGCTAATTATCTGCATAGATTAATTACTCATCAATTATGAATCATATTAATTAAAGATTTATGTTGTACGTTAAATTTGATATATCTAAAAGTTGTTTCTATTCGTCAGATTAGACTCAACACAGTGACTAATTAAATACGATTTATGAGTCTATTAATCGGACGTCTCAATGGTCGAGTTTGTTGTGTCCATTGATACTTAGTATACGTTGTGAGACTTTTAGTGTAATGCTTAGAATGAGATACATCAATAATAAAGGTTAAATTTCAATAATGAACGCACGAATAATATAAATTAACTACTTATTTATTACACTTGTTAATTAAGTAAGTGACTATTTCCTGCAATTACATACATATTAAAACACATGATATAAAATACAAATTATACGGTGTTTCCTGAAACATAAACACATGGTACATTCAAATGCAGTAAATAATGCACATATATAAAACATATACGAACAATAAACAATCAACAAATATACTTATTCCCACCTAAATGCGTTCATTATTCTCAGATGATGGATTACGTTGATGTTATTTTATAGATTTTATGATTCATATGATTCATATATATATAATCTCTTGGGGTTTGTTCTTTGAAAAGAGACAACAGATCAGTAGTATATACTACTAAGATTAAATAGACATAAAGCTTATCTTTTGAGAGTGTTTATTCATTATTCCACCGTTGTGAGAAGACATCTTCTGGATGATTCGTCGAAGATCATAATCACTGTTATGAAGAACACTAATCACTTCACTTCACTAAATCTCCACTCCCGTCACGTGTACGGTGTTGTGGTAACCCGCTGATGTCGAGTATCCGGAGTTCAAATAGCGAGGTGTTAATGTTGTCATTAAACTGAATTGTTCTGAAAGTTTGCCGTGTTTGTGTACATGGTTAACTGTTCCGTCTATCTGGATCTAGCGCGTACTGTGTTTTTAATTGTTTGATACAGTTCATTCAATTAATCGTTCAACATAGTGACGCATTGTAATGTGAGAATGTTTGAAGTGTCACTCACTGTTCTACTTTGAAACGTTAATTAGTATGTTATTATGTTCGCGTCAGCTGAAGTTCCAAGTCCCGTGCGCACTTATAGTTTGTGTTTGTCGCACAGAATTGTGTATAAGTGTGACTATATCGATGTCTCTGTTCACTTATGAATTTACTAAATTGTGAATTCGGTCGGTCGCACAAACTGTTTCTATCACGGACCGTATTACTGTTCTGACTATAATCAACCGCTGCTATTAACTGACTGACTAACTAACTTTTGACTATTAACTGCCAACTGTCTACTGTCAACTGTCGCTCCGCGTCTTCGCAAAACAGTTTTATTGAAACATCTTACCCATAAGTTTAAGTTTTGGATTTCTACGCCTTCTCGGATTCTTGATTGGTCGTACAAATTCCTACTCTTCTGCAGATCTCATCCTCTGTTTCACGATTCGTCGTCCGAACCCTTCTTACTCTCTCCACGAGCTCTCTTAGAAGATGCTTGACGCTGGTTGGTCGTCGTCATCCCCGGAGTGTTTCATGTGACGATCGTGGTACGGATTCTAAGAAACTAGGGCAATTTTCATGGCCTTCTGTCATCCTTTGTTTAGACTTTCCCTAAGGTTCTGACCGAGCTTTTGTTAACAGACTCCAGAGTCCTGGTTAATTGTTTAAGTTACTCGTTGTTCGTTTCGCCGATTATCAACCCTTCGTTGGCGTCATTCTGGTTGAACTCTACTTTCCAGTCGTAAATCTCAGTAAACTGTCAAAGGTTTGTTTTCATGCTGTGCAGGATGCACTGGCAGTATTCACTGAGTTACGTCTATTGTCTATTTCTTCGTTAAAATTGCTCTGTACTCCTTTTGTAACATAGTAAAGCCTTTCATAATTGTGCTCGCACGCTTCACCTCCACAGCAGGCGTTCCATCTCGATTCCGTGTAACTCGGCAGCTGTACGAAGTCTTTGTTTCAGATTGTTGGGTGCTGTAAATTGTGACAAACTGCTAGCTGTCAGCGACGCCCTGAAATTCTTATTGTGTGCAGTACTCAGACGTTTTTTCTTTGTCTTCGCACAGTCGTCGGGTATGACGTGCCCCTGATTCGTCAATATTTACGACCTGGGCTTGTGTCCGTCGACTCAGTGTGGAAACGTGTCACTTGATCGAGGAATTAAAAATTTTTTTTTTTTAAATTTCGATCATTACATTGTCCCCAAATTGGATTGGATGTTGGACTTCGGGAGACATCTGATCCAATTTCTGCGCTCTGTCCCAGTCGTGGATGTCTGCTTCGGAATGGACATGGTTGACTGACATCTATCTCTCATAGGAAGCAATTAATTGTTATTCCCCATCTTGATGTTTTATATGGTCATATGAATTTATTGCCGCTCATCTGAGTGAAATGAACGCATTTTCTACACTTTATCTGTCCACCTGCGGACTGTACAATACGATTTCAAGTAAATAATTGAATTTAAGACATGGACGTTTGTCCATTTGACAGTTTGTTCAGTTATCGTTTATATACAATGTAATAGATAAGCTGTAGATTAGCTATCCATTAGATTAATCGATCTTATGTCGATGACCTATATAGCAATAACATACTTTTAAACTTGTTATTACTGTCTCAAGAATACAGTTGATACTAATAATTATACACATATGATTAATTCGTAACATATTATAAACGATTATATTGATAAATGAAACATACATATTAATTAAACAGTTAAGGAATCAGCATACTTCATGATGCATACTCAAACGCTTACTCTTAAAGCTATAAAACATTCGTCCATTTTGAATTATTAATTACATAAACAAATTATTCGAATCTCTACATTTTAACAAGCTATTATTCATAATTATTAACGTCTTTGGTGTCCTGTGTCATAGTATTACAATGTCCTTCTGACACATGGTACACTTCACCAATCACTTTCTGTATATGTTGATGTTTACATGTCTAATTAACATAACGAATGGCAAATATGTGATGATCATAAACACAGTTAGCATTGAAATACAGACTAAACACAATATAGTAAAATGAACATCATTATTTGGTTAGCTGGACTGGCCGCGCGAGCAAATTACCTAACCTTTGTCTTCTGCTGGTGGCCGGGAGTCGTCGCTACCACTCGTGTTATCTATACTTCCGTTCGCTGGCTCATGATACGCCTTAATTTGCCGTATGTTAAATTTCCCTCTCATCTTCCCGCTATCGCACTCCACGAGCTCATATGTGGCCTCGCCGATGATGCGGTTGATCTTATATGGTCCTGCGAAAAGTTCGAAGAACTTGTCAATTCTCCTTGACGCAGCGTCGGATTGGTGGTATGCTCTCACCAGTACCTTGTCGCCAATCGTAAATTTTGTGATTTTCTTCTTCTCATTGCAGCGTTTCGCGTGCTTCTCCCGCTTCTCCTTTATCTTCACAAATATATTGTTTTCGTGTTCCCCTTCACTGCTAATGACTCCTTTGTCCAAGCATTGCTCCCATGCTCGCGTAGGTCTCGTGCCGAGGTGTGCTTCATGAGGGGTTATTTCGATTGTCTCGTGGTACACCTCGTTTAGACACGCTTCAATCGTTTTTACGTACTGGGACCATTTAGTGTGTTGGTCACTTATGAAAATGCGAAACAAGTTTCCCAGTTGCCGGTTAATCCGCTCGGCAAGATTGGTACATGGATTACGTATTGCAGTAAACTTTGGTTGTATGTCCAACTCCTTTAGACCGTTGGCCCATTTCCTGGAGGTGAACTGTGTTCCGTTGTCCGTCAAAATGGCCCGTGGACGTCCGAATAGTTCGCAATACGTTTTTATTCTCCGCAACGTCGTAGTGGTTGTTGCTCTCCGAAGGGTGAATAATTTGACATATTTCGTGAAGTTATCCACTATGACTAATAAATATTTGACTCCACCCCTTCCTGTCGGTAGGGGTCCATAATAATCTGCGCTTACCAGATCTCCCTTGGCTGTAGGTATCACAGCGCGTGTGCCACCAAATAGCTCTCTGTTGTTGGTATCTTTGCACTTCTGGCACAGGTCACAGGTTTTAATATACGTTTTTATTTTCTTTGACATCCGGTCGAATGTGAAATGTTCTTGGAGCATTTTAATACACTTTTTTGTTCCTAAATGTCCGAACATATGATGGATTTCAGCAGTTATGTCCCCAGATATGTTGCTAGGAACATACAGCTTCCATTCATTCCGCTGTCGCCTATATAACTTGTCGTTAACATATTTATAGAATTTAGTTAATTTAGGGTCTATATTTCCCTCCTTAAATCTAGTGATGATCGCTTCTAGCTTCTCGTCTTCCATCTGGGGCTTTCCAATATTTTGGATTAACTTCCGCACTTCAAGTCTCATTTTCACGGTTATGTGGTTAACTAAATATTCATGTGTGTTGTCGTGAATCTCTTCGAAATTTGCATCGTGTGGATATCTACTTAAGATGTCGGCTACGATGTTTTCCTTGCCCTTGCAATGAATTATGTCGAACTTATACTCTTGCACTGCAAGAATCCATCGTGTAATCCGAGAATTATTTAGATGGCATTTGTTTAAGAATGTCAACGCCTTGTTGTCAGTGATGATTGTTAATGGTTGTCCGAGAACGTATATTCGGAATTTTTCTAAGCATCGGACAATACTTAAAAGCTCTTTTTCCGTAGTATAGTAGTTCCGCTCAGCACCCTTGAATGTCTTACTAGTGAAGGCGATTACGCCAATCTCCCCGTCTTCATCGAGCTGGTAAAGTTGTCCTCCGTATGCGTAATCACTTGCATCACATTGTACATAATACCTCTGGTCTGGGCGCGGAAATCTCAAAACTACAGCGTCAATAAATAGGTTTTTGACTCTGTCAAAGCAGTCGTTTAATTCATCCGTCCATACAAATTTGTGATCCTTCTTCAATAATTCATGGAGGGGTTGTGTTGTCTCCGCATATTTGCTTGTAAAGCGGTTATAAAAGTTAGTGAGGCCTAGGAAACCCTTTAACTGTTTCTGATTCTTGGGCTTAGGGAACTCCATAATGGCTTTCACTTTCTCTTCCGTGGCTCGGATGCCGCGCGTTGTTAATTGGTATCCAAGATACGATATTTCTTTTCTAAAAAACTGCGACTTATTTAGGTTGACGGTCAAGTTATTTTCGTTTAGATTATTTAATAATGCCTCTAAATGTTCTAAGTGTGTTTTAACATCGTCAGAATAACATAGACAATCGTCTACGTATATTAATGTGTTTTTCTTAACATTTTCATTTAAGACCGTATCCAATCCGCGTGTTAGTGCCGCAGAACTGGTACTAAGGCCGAATGGTGTGACGGTGAATTGGTAGCACCTTCCCTCATACATGAACGCGGTATACTTCCTGCACTCTTCCTTCAAAGGTACTTGCCAAAAGCTGCTCGACAAATCGACAGTAGATAGATATCGCATCTCGCTACATCTTGCCAAGATTTCGTTTATTGGAGAAACGCCTTCATAGTCGGGAATAGTAACGCCGTTTATCTTTCTTGCGTCCAGGTATAGACGGACCCTTCCATCTCTTTTTATGACTGTTACGAGTGGATTTATGAACGGGCTTGTACATCGTTCAATCACACCGTATCGCAGCATTCTATCAATCTCGTCCTTTACTTTCTTCTGATAAGCAAGTGGTACAGGCCAACCCCGTTGAAAGTAGGGCGTACTGTCCGTAACTTGAAACTCATGCTCGTATCCGTCTATTCTCCCCGGGCATTCCCTAAACACTCTCCTATTCTTAACAAGTATTTCCCTCAAATTTCCCAATATTTCCTCGTCTCAACAGTCCATGCTTGATATCTTCTCGTCGATGCTCCTCAAGGTTTCTCCTTCTTCTCCATTATCCATTAGTTCCATGTTCATGATGGGTACGGCGTGCACCTCTTCATTAGCCGCATTCACTATTTCTATTTTCTTACTGCCGATGTCGATACGACATCCTACCTCCTGTAAAAAACTTATCCCTAATATACATTGTTTAATAAGGTCAGGTATAATTAGAAAGACACACTCATTTTTGATCCCGTCAATTTCAATGTCGCATAGTATTTGTTTTCTAATTAACTTGGACTTGTTCCCAACAGCACTAATGATTAGAGAGTTCGTCATGGGTAAAATTTCATATGGTTCAATGTCCCTTTTGTTTGCGTTGAACCACTCTTCTGATAACCCATTAATAACTGAGCCGGTGTCGACAAGTGCTAAAACTTTAATGTTATTGTTAAATTGTATGATTATTTCGGGACATTTTAATATCTGTTTAGTGATGTCCTCGTCGTATTCATTCAGTAGGTCATCTCTTAAGTCAGGTACCAGGATATTGACATTATTAGTGGGGTTGTTTTTGTTGTCAAAAACTATGTCGTTCGCTGTGTAGGGGTGTTTTTTTTTGTTGTTCTGGTCATTGTTCGACCTTGAATTGTTGTCGTCGGTGGTATGACTTGTACTCGGTTTGGAGTTCAGGTATTCCACAGTGTTCACCACTCCGTGTGATTTATTCTCGTAACGGTTACCGCCGTGCGCCCGTCCTTGCCAAACTGGTTTCCTCTCACCCTCGTTTTTGTTGACAAAGTTACTACTGGGTCGATCGACAGTTCCGGTTTCCCTTTCGTTCGCTATCCTATATTGCGCACGTCTATTTCCTGCATTGCTTGATTGAATGCTAGTGTATTCAGTGATCAAGGCTTCGAAATTGGGTATGGTGACGATCCCGCGTGTTATAACGGCGATCTGCAAGTCCCTTCCAAAGTGCCTCGAGATTTTTCTTATCAGTTGACGGTCGGTCAACGCTGGAGTTAACTGTCGACTCTCTAAAAGAATCCGCTCGACGTACTGTATAGCCGTGACTGGTCCCTGCCATTCAAACCTGCCGTACTCAAGGTTGTCGCGGATAATGTCCTGTCGTTCCAACCCCCAATACTTCAATGTGAATGCCTCCTTGAATTCTTCGAAGGTATTTATCTGGTCCCGGATCACACGCCACCATATACTTGCGTCCTTCTCTAGGTGTTTGCCGATCCACCTGATGTCGCTGCTCGGGTAATATGATTCTTGAAACTCCGACAACTCCTTTAGGAACTCCATCGGGAATCTGTCGGTTCCGTCATACTTCAGCTCCACCTGTACTTGTCCGTTGACTGTTCTGTGAGGCCCAGACTCCCCATCGGTGATCTGTCGCCGCAGTCTCTCTACTTGACACCTGAGTTCCTGAATGTGGGTTGTTTTCTCTTTGACGTTTTCGTCGAGCTTCTGTTCGGTCATCTTTTGTCGGCCGTCTACTTCATCGATTTTCTGTATCAATGTGTGGTTGGCTTCACCTATCTCTTGTTGCTGCTGTCGAAATGTGTGATATAATTCGGTCTTCAGTTCTTCCTGCTTTTTCTGATTACTTTTGATGTGTAGATCTAGCTTGTTATGGACTTTCTTTATACTAGATTGTGTGGTCTGTGCAAGGTTTTTAAGTTCTTGGTGGTCCGACTCTCGGGCTTCCCACAATTCTTCAAACTTCTTATTGGTGTCATCTTTTATTTCTCTTGTAGCGTCCTCTTGTTTCTTTAAGACTTCGCTTATCTTATCGTCGCAGCTGGTCTTATGGTCACGCATTTCTGATCGTATAAGCGTGAGCTGTTCGGCCATCTGCTGCTTGACGTCTTCCTTATGACTATTAAAATTTTCGTTGATTTTATCGAATTTCTGATTGATTTCCTCCTTCTGTTGATCGAATTTCTGATTGATTTCTTCTTTCTGTTGATCGAATTTCTGATTGATTTCTTCTTTCTGTTGATCGAATTTCTGATTGATTTCTTGAATTACTTCAAGTTTCTTGCTCATGAAGTCCATCAATGATTGTAATGTGACTTCCCCTTGTTGTTGGGAGTTCTGTGGTTGCTGTGACTCCTGTCCCCGCGCTCTGACTCCTGACGTCTCCTCAGTCATATTCGGTTCGACTGAATTTTCTTCGCTGTTGTCGGGTGCGCCCAACTGGTTGTTAACGTTAAAGTCCATGCTATCAGAACTACCGCTAGCCATTTTAGCCTTGCTTCGCGTTATCATTTACCAGTCAAGCTAACCTTACACTTATTTAATATCTTACGTACTATATTATTGTAATTAATCTAAATACTACTGTCTGCTCTCTTTTGCCATGCGATGGGCGCCATTACATTTAGTGATGTAATGTAATTTACATTTGTGGTAATTAATTGTGTAAACCATTTACATCTAGTGAATATTAATCTGTGCTAATTATCTGCATAGATTAATTACTCATCAATTATGAATCATATTAATTAAAGATTTATGTTGTACGTTAAATTTGATATATCTAAAAGTTGTTTCTATTCGTCAGATTAGACTCAACACAGTGACTAATTAAATACGATTTATGAGTCTATTAATCGGACGTCTCAATGGTCGAGTTTGTTGTGTCCATTGATACTTAGTATACGTTGTGAGACTTTTAGTGTAATGCTTAGAATGAGATACATCAATAATAAAGGTTAAATTTCAATAATGAACGCACGAATAATATAAATTAACTACTTATTTATTATACTTGTTAATTAAGTAAGTGACTATTTCCTGCAACTACATACATATTAAAACACATGATATAAAATACAAATTATACGGTGTTTCCTGAAACATAAACACATGGTACATTCAAATGCAGTAAATAATGCACATATATAAAACATATACGAACAATAAACAATCAACAAATATACTTATTACTACCTAAATGCGTTCATTATTCTCAGATGATGCATTACGTTGATGTTATTTTATAGATTTTATGATTCATATGATTCATATATATATATAATCTCTTGGGGTTTGTTCTTTGAAAAGAGACAACAGATCAGTAGTATATACTACTAAGATTAAATAGACATAAAGCTTATCTTTTGAGAGTGTTTATCCATTATTCCACCGTTGTGAGAAGACATCTTCTGGATGATTCGTCGAAGATCATAATTACTGTTATGAAGAACACTAATCACTTCACTTCACTAAATCTCCACTCCCGTCACGTGTACGGTGTTGTGGTAACCCGCTGATGTCGAGTATCCGGAGTTCAAATAGCGAGGTGTTAATGTTGTCATTAAACTGAATTGTTCTGAAAGTTTGCCGTGTTTGTGTACATGGTTAACTGTTCCGTCTATCTGGATCTAGCGCGTACTGTGTTTTTAATTGTTTGATACAGTTCATTCAATTAATCGTTCAACATAGTGACGCATTGTAATGTGAGAATGTTTGAAGTGTCACTCACTGTTCTACTTTGAAACGTTAATTAGTATGTTATTATGTTCGCGTCAGCTGAAGTTCCAAGTCCCGTGCGCACTTATAGTTTGTGTTTGTCGCACAGAATTGTGTATAAGTGTGACTATATCGATGTCTCTGTTCACTTATGAATTTACTAAATTGTGAATTCGGTCGGTCGCACAAACTGTTTCTATCACGGACCGTATTACTGTTCCGACTATAATCAACCGCTGCTATTAACTGACTGACTAACTAACTTTTGACTATTAACTGCCAACTGTCTACTGTCAACTGTCGCTCCGCGTATTAATCTAAATACTCTTGTCTGCTCTCTTTTGCCATGCGATGGGCGCCATTACATTTAGTGATGTAATTAATTGTGTAAACCATTTACATCTAGTGAATATTAATCTGTGCTAATTATCTGCATAGATTAATTACTCATCAATTATGAATCATATTAATTAAAGATTTATGTTGTACGTTAAATTTGATATATCTAAAAGTTGTTTCTATTCGTCAGATTAGACTCAACACAGTGACTAATTAAATACGATTTATGAGTCTATTAATCGGACGTCTCAATGGTCGAGTTTGTTGTGTCCATTGATACTTAGTATACGTTGTGAGACTTTTAGTGTAATGCTTAGAATGAGATACATCAATAATAAAGGTTAAATTTCAATAATGAACGCACGAATAATATAAATTAACTACTTATTTATTACACTTGTTAATTAAGTAAGTGACTATTTCCTGCAATTACATACATATTAAAACACATGATATAAAATACAAATTATACGGTGTTTCCTGAAACATAAACACATGGTACATTCAAATGCAGTAAATAATGCACATATATAAAACATATACGAACAATAAACAATCAACAAATATACTTATTCCTACCTAAATGCGTTCATTATTCTCAGATGATGCATTACGTTGATGTTATTTTATAGATTTTATGATTCATACGATTCATATATATATAATCTCTTGGGGTTTGTTCTTTGAAAAGAGACAACAGATCAGTAGTATATACAGTAGAACTTGGCTAATTCGAATTCGTGGATAATTCGAACTTTTACCGTGGTCTCTTGAACATCCTATGTAAAACCATGCAAAAACATCGTCTGTAATTCGAACTTTTTTTGGTTAATTCGAAATAAAAATGTTGCTCTAACTACAAAAAATCGCCTGCTGTATGGGCTAGACCACGTAACAATAGAGACACGACTGGAAACAGACAAGCAGGCATCGCCCTTTGTGAACAGACGTTTGTCTTTTGTGTCAAATTCGTGGAATTGCCGTCAGTATATGGCGATAACACATGACTGGCTCGTGTAACGGTACCGTCCGCCATTGTCCCTTGTTCCATGCCTCGTCAGTCAGCCACCCTCACTGTTGCTTTCAGTTCAGTCTGCCTGCATTTGTGGAAGTGTTAAGTCTTTTTGAGTTTCTACTGTGCGAGCTGTGTCCTGTAGTGAGAGACCGTTCCTTTCTTTATACAGTACTGTATATACAGACTGGTGTGTTTTAGTGACACTTATTGTGCAGTTTTATTGTGTTGTGTGTTCATCATGGCCCTTTCAAAACCAACACGGACCCAATACAAATCATTGACATTTGCCGGAAAAGTTGCCGTTATACGGGTAGTGGAAAAGGGACAAAAAAAGAAATCTGAAATTGCCAAGGAATTCGGGATACCGCCAAATACGCTGTCAACGTATCTAAAAAATAAAGAGAAGATTTTGAATAGTGTGTGTAAAGCCAGCGACAAAGATAGGAAAAGAGCGCGAGGACCAGAAGTGGTTTAAGCAAGCAAGGGACAAAAAAATTCAAGTCAGTGGGCCCCTCGTCAGAGCCAAAGCCGAGGAATTCGCATCTAGCTTAGGGAAAAATGATTTTAAGGCCAGCACTGGTTGGCTCGATGGTTTTAAAGAAAGGAATGGCATGTCTTTCAAAACTGTTTGTGGGGAAAGTGGATCTGTTGACGTTGAAGCTGCAAATTCATGGAAAGACGATTTGTTGCAAATGATTTCTGATAGAGACGCTAAAGACATTTTTAACGTAGACGAGACGGGTTTATTCTTCAAATGCACCCCCGACAAAACACTTGCTTTTAAAGGAGAAAGTTGTAGTGGCGGCAAACACAGCAAGGAGCGCATAACACTTTTAATCGGAGCAAACATGGATGGCTCGGAAAAACTGCCTTTGCTAATGATAGGGAAGTCAGCCAACCCACGTTGTTTCAAAAATGTAAAAACGAAACCAGTTGAATATGAATCAAACAATAAAGCTTGGATGACAGGTGAAATTTTCGAAAGATGGCTTTTGAAAATCAACAGGAAATTTCGGAATCAAAACAGAAGAATCATCTTGTTTATTGACAACTGTACAGCGCACAACACTATTCCTGTGATGGAAAATGTAAAGGTTGTGTTTTTCCCTCCAAACATGACTTCAGTAGTTCAACCTATGGACCAAGGTGTAATAAAAAATTTTAAGCATTTTTACAGACGGCTTGTGGTCCAAAACATTCTGTCAGGTGCTTATTTAGATGAGCACGAAAATATCAAGATTAACATCCTTCAAGCTGCCCGCATGTGCAACAGTGCTTGGAACCAAGTTACGCAAAAAACAATTGCTAATTGTTTTCGTAAAGGTGGTTTCTGCCACATTAAAGGTGGAGAGGAGAATAAAGCTGCTAGAGAAGTCGTACCCACTACGGATAACTGGGAAGATGTTGGACATGACGCAGGCATTCGTTACGAAGAGTTTGTAAACATGGATGAAGACTTGGCGGTGTGCGGTGAACAGACAGATGCGGAGATCGTGGCTGATGTTATGAACAAAAGAAATGATGGTACATCTTCAGATGAAGAAGGGGACCAGCTAGAACTTCCAGAGATACCGATTCCAACGGCTTCACAGGTATCAAATTACATTCAAGATTTGAGACGGTTTGTTGAAGGACAGCAGAACGTAAGTGACGCTATTTTCCAAGCACTTAATAAACTTGAAAAGTTTACTACAACTCAGTGTATTAACTGCAAAATGCAATCAAAAGTTTCTAGCTTTTTTAAAAAACTGTAAATGCTATATTTTGTACTGAAACATGTTTATACGTTTGTAATACATATGTCTAAGGAAATTGTTTAATAAAATAACATATTGCTTTACTGAATTTCGGTTTTTGATTTGATTTTTCTACCGTTATTAAAAGTTTTCCTAATTCGAATTTTTGGATAATTCGAATTTTTTACTGGTCCCTTCAGCTTCGAATTAGCCAAGTTCTACTGTACTACTAAGATTAAATAGACATAAAGCTTATCTTTTGAGAGTGTTTATCCATTATTCCACCGTTGTGAGAAGACATCTTCTGGATGATTCGTCGAAGATCATAATCACTGTTATGAAGAACACTAATCACTTCACTTCACTAAATCTCCACTCCCGTCACGTGTACGGTGTTGTGGTAACCCGCTGATGTCGAGTATCCGGAGTTCAAATAGCGAGGTGTTAATGTTGTCATTAAACTGAATTGTTCTGAAAGTTTGCCGTGTTTGTGTACATGGTTAACTGTTCCGTCTATCTGGATCTAGCGCGTACTGTGTTTTTAATTGTTTGATACAGTTCATTCAATTAATCGTTCAACATAGTGACGCATTGTAATGTGAGAATGTTTGAAGTGTCACTCACTGTTCTACTTTGAAACGTTAATTAGTATGTTATTATGTTCGCGTCAGCTGAAGTTCCAAGTCCCGTGCGCACTTATAGTTTGTGTTTGTCGCACAGAATTGTGTATAAGTGTGACTATATCGATGTCTCTGTTCACTTATGAATTTACTAAATTGTGAATTCGGTCGGTCGCACAAACTGTTTCTATCACGGACCGTATTACTGTTCTGACTATAATCAACCGCTGCTATTAACTGACTGACTAACTAACTTTTGACTATTAACTGCCAACTGTCTACTGTCAACTGTCGCTCCGCGTCTTCGCAAAACAGTTTTATTGAAACATCTTACCCATAAGTTTAAGTTTTGGATTTCTACGCCTTCTCGGATTCTTGATTGGTCGTACAAATTCCTACTCTTCTGCAGATCTCATCCTCTGTTTCACGATTCGTCGTCCGAACCCTTCTTACTCTCTCCACGAGCTCTCTTAGAAGATGCTTGACGCTGGTTGGTCGTCGTCATCCCCGGAGTGTTTCATGTGACGATCGTGGTACGGATTCTAAGAAACTAGGGCAATTTTCATGGCCTTCTGTCATCCTTTGTTTAGACTTTCCCTAAGGTTCTGACCGAGCTTTTGTTAACAGACTCCAGAGTCCTGGTTAATTGTTTAAGTTACTCGTTGTTCGTTTCGCCGATTATCAACCCTTCGTTGGCGTCATTCTGGTTGAACTCTACTTTCCAGTCGTAAATCTCAGTAAACTGTCAAAGGTTTGTTTTCATGCTGTGCAGGATGCACTGGCAGTATTCACTGAGTTACGTCTATTGTCTATTTCTTCGTTAAAATTGCTCTGTACTCCTTTTGTAACATAGTAAAGCCTTTCATAATTGTGCTCGCACGCTTCACCTCCACAGCAGGCGTTCCGTCTCGATTCCGTGTAACTCGGCAGCTGTACGAAGTCTTTGTTTCAGATTGTTGGGTGCTGTAAATTGTGACAAACTGCTAGCTGTCAGCGACGCCCTGAAATTCTTATTGTGTGCAGTACTCAGACGTTTTTTCTTTGTCTTCGCACAGTCGTCGGGTATGACGTGCCCCTGATTCGTCATTATTTACGACCTGGGCTTGTGTCCGTCGACTCGAGTGTGGGAACGTGTCACTTGATCGAGGAATTAAAATTTTTTTTTTTTAAATTTCGATCATTACAAGTCTTTGTAAATTTTTAATGAACCATATTAGAACTCATTTTCAAGATTAAATCAACATGTTATAAATAAAAGAAAACACTAATAAAAAGTTGTTAATGGTTACATGAGTGTTTTATTGCAAGTCCTGTCACTCTGGGCTACAGCACATTTTTCGCTCCGTCTAGGCCAAGCGGTCTAGTTTTTAAATGTTTACGTAACGGCCGTTACACCACCGTGGTTTGTAACGTTTTAATTTGTCATTCAAGTTAAAAACTTGTAACTCTTCTCTTATGGCCTCATTCTTTATACGGTCGAGTTTAGAACACCTTTTAACTCCTCTTAAGAACGTCATTTCCGAGACCCGTATTTTAGTGTCTTGTTCCTTGATTGTTGTCCATAATTCACACCCATAGGACAGTACAGGGACCGCCATAACTTTGTAAAATTTTAATTTTGTATCTCGACGTACCTTGTTCCTACACATACGGTTGATTGTCACTTAACGTCAATATCATAATTCCTATCATAGTCAATATCATTTCCCGAATAGTTAAAATGGCTTACATGTTCCACAATTTGATCATGAATAATTATTTTTGTTCTTATTAGTTCCTTGCCTCAAAATGCCATTACCTTTGTTTTTTTAGTGGAGATTTTCATATTGTATTGTTTGCAAACCTGATGAAGCTTAAAAACAGATTTTGTAAAGCAAAATCTCATTAATCATAATGAGATTAATTATTAGCTAGAAGAAACAGAACCGCCGGATTTATGGGCAGAAACTGTCTGGAGAATTCTGAAATGTAGAGTTAGACGAGGCGAATGACGATGTGGTGTTTAGAAAAATAAGTAAAAAGAGAAGCTTATTGGGATTTATAAACGCAAGAGAGGTAATTTGTCAGGATATATGTTGAGCAGGGATTTTAAGCGCATCGACATTCATAAAATAGTATTTGTCCTTAAAATAAGTACAACGATTGTCAGTATGGATCGCGCTAAAGAAATGAGCCTGTTGCTGTTGCTGCTGCTGTCGTACGTGACCACACACACACACCGAGGACGGCAGTACGCTATGTTACATTTGTATTCATGTCTAACAAGCGACTCATATTGCTCGGCAACAGTGTAGCGTATAAATTGTCTTTAACTGCTGTCCATCAAAACAACGCTGATACTAAAACGAGAAAGAGGTTCGGTTGTAGTAGTAAAATTTACGCACTTTTGTTTTATGATAAAAATGATAACAGCTTGAGTGCACTTGGGGGTAATAGTTCCGAGTGACAACCTGATCTATGGCAGCTACAAAACTTGCAAAACCACGTTTTTTGTGTTTCTACATAGACTACAGGTCAAAACTAGGTGCTTAGGCGAAAAATTCGCATGAATTTTTTTGTGGAAAATTTCCAAAGAAAACAATTATGGGATCCAAATAATGTAAAATACGGTTTTTTCATTTTACAAATGGAATGCAAGTCTAATTTAGCTGCGTACGCGGTAAATAAGATTTTGGACGTAAATAAGGTAAAATTGACGTTGTTAGGTTAACATGCAAACTAATCTAACTACTGTACGCACATCAGTTTTGCTGCCGAGACGCCCGAGGAGCAAAGGATCTACTGAATAATAGTGCGTGCTTGTGTTGGTGCGGTATTACTGGTTCTGTAAACATTGTTCAGACGTATTTAGTTGTAATTTTGTGTGCGTATTAGATTGAATGTTCGTACATTATATGTCAGTATAATTTATTGAATATTTTGTTAAAGTGCGTTTTCTTAATCGCTACAAGAAATACGGAATACAGTGTGAGAGACAGTCAAGCCACACCGAAACTGTGTTAAACGTATTTTAAATGTGTAGTATTTCAGTGATGCGTGCTGTGAATGGCATACGCCATCACATTCCTTGCTCGGTAGCAAAGGTGATTCTGTGACACCTTTCTGTGTACCTTTCTCGCTTTTTCTGAAATTCACGTAAAACAACCCCCCCCCCCCGGGTGACCCGACCCTTGCCTATTACTATACATGTCTCCCTTTCTGTGGCAGAACTCGTTTTCCACTACTCGATTTTTGTGCAGATCACTGGAAAAGCAAGCAACTCGAAACAGCATTGTGAGAATGCAAGCACTCGAAACTTGCAAATAAAAATTGAGAATGTTTCGCGTGCGCACCACCTAGTTTTGACCTGAAGTTTACGTAGAAACACAAGAAACGCGGTTTTTGCAAGTTTTGTGGCTGCAATAGCCCAGGTTGTCACTCGGAACGTTATATCATCATCATCAACATGAAACAAAATTATTGGTTTGTTCAACAACTGATCGTTTCGTCTTTTCCTAAGACGTGCCATAAACCGCCTGTCACGTCTAGGCTTATAATATCCATAGATATAGTAGTACTATATATTGTACACTAGATGGTATATAAGCAGCACCGTCGTGTCCTAAATTGAAAGCTGCTGTTCCGCCATTGTTTGCGCGACCAACTTTTAAGTGTCTATTTTGTACTGATATAATTGCAGTAAATAATAATCAGAATGGTCCAATCATGCTCTGCGTTTAATTATACGAACAGCTATGGTTGCTAGGATAAGAAAGGAAGGCAAATTACATTATTTCATAGTTACAGTCCTACTGAATTATTCGACGAAATTAAAATGTTTTGCTAATGTTATGATACTATTTGCTCTTTCTATTAAAAATAATGGATTTAGGTGCATTCTGTGGCTAAAGATGATATATAGTTACAATAAGCTGGTTAGATTAAATAAATTTACAAATCTGTAGCCTTGTAACATTCATTACTAACAAATTATTAAGAAATATTATTATTATTTTTAGTTTCATCCTGTTGTACTAGAATGCTGCGAGTATTCATAATTAATAAAGGTTGAATATGTAATAAAGGTCTGAATAAATTATGAGACTACCAAGCTCATAATATAAGCTCATAATAATAAAAGCTCATAATAAAAGATTTGTGTTTATTTAAATCTTTTTTAAGTAGTATGATTCACAAAGTGCTCAACGAGTTTTCAATTAATTATGGACTACGGGAGTTTCTATTTATTCCGTGTTTGTATTTCTCCGTGAATTCCATTTACGAAACAGCTTTGAAAACTGCAGGAAGCCGCGGAGCACACAAATTCGGCTCAGCCGTTTAGCCACTCTGTACTTATTTGGCGTCCATAATTAGGGTCCGGCCCGTCTTCAGCCGGTTAGCGCGTGCACGCCGTTACGTCTGTACATTACAATTAAAACTGCAGGAAGCCGCGCAGCACACAAATTCGGCTCAGCCGTTTAGCCACTCTGTACTTATTTGGCGTCGGTAATTAGGGTCCGGCCCGTCTTCAGCCGGTTAGCGCGTGCACGCCGTTACGTCTGTACATTACAATTAAAACTGCAGGAAGCCGCGCAGCACACAAATTCGGCTCAGCCGTTTAGCCACTCTGTACTTATTTGGCGTCGGTAATTAGGGTCCGGCCCGTCTTCAGCCGGTTAGCGCGTGCACGCCGTTACGTCTGTACATTACAATTAAAACTGCAGGAAGCCGCGCAGCACACAAATTCGGCTCAGCCGTTTAGCCACTCTGTACTTATTTGGCGTCGATAATTAGGGTCCGGCCCGTCTTCAGCCGGTTAGCGCGTGCACGCCGTTACGTCTGTACATTACAATTAAAACTGCAGGAAGCCGCGCAGCACACAAATTCGGCTCAGCCGTTTAGCCACTCTGTACTTATTTGGCGTCGATAATTAGGGTCCGGCCCGTCTTCAGCCGGTTAGCGCGTGCACGCCGTTACGTCTGTACATTACAATTAAAACTGCAGGAAGCCGCGCAGCACACAAATTCGGCTCAGCCGTTTAGCCACTCTGTACTTATTTGGCGTCGGTAATTAGGGTCCGGCCCGTCTTCAGCCGGTTAGCGCGTGCACGCCGTTACGTCTGTACATTACAATTAAAACTGCAGGAAGCCGCGCAGCACACAAATTCGGCTCAGCCGTTTAGCCACTCTGTACTTATTTGGCGTCGGTAATTAGGGTCCGGCCCGTCTTCAGCCGGTTAGCGCGTGCACGCCGTTACGTCTGTACATTACAATTAAAACTGCAGGAAGCCGCGCAGCACACAAATTCGGCTCAGCCGTTTAGCCACTCTGTACTTATTTGGCGTCGATAATTAGGGTCCGGCCCGTCTTCAGCCGGTTAGCGCGTGCACGCCGTTACGTCTGTACATTACAATTAAAACTGCAGGAAGCCGCGCAGCACACAAATTCGGCTCAGCCGTTTAGCCACTCTGTACTTATTTGGCGTCGATAATTAGGGTCCGGCCCGTCTTCAGCCGGTTAGCGCGTGCACGCCGTTACGTCTGTACATTACAATTAAAACTGCAGGAAGCCGCGCAGCACACAAATTCGGCTCAGCCGTTTAGCCACTCTGTACTTATTTAGCGTCGATAATTAGGGTCCGGCCCGTCTTCAGCCGGTTAGCGCGTGCACGCCGTTACGTCTGTACATTACAATTAAAACTGCAGGAAGCCGCGCAGCACACAAATTCGGCTCAGCCGTTTAGCCACTCTGTACTTATTTGGCGTCGGTAATTAGGGTCCGGCCCGTCTTCAGCCGGTTAGTGCGTGCACGCCGTTACGTCTGTACATTACAATTAAAACTGCAGGAAGCCGCGGAGCACACAAATTCGGCTCGGCCGTTTAGCCACTCTGTACTTATTTGGCGTCGGTAATTAGGGTCCGGCCCGTCTTCAGCCGGTTAGCGCGTGCACGCCGTTACGTCTGTACATTACAATTAAAACTGCAGGAAGCCGCGGAGCACACAAATTCGGCTCGGCCGTTTAGCCACTCTGTACTTATTTGGCGTCGGTAATTAGGGTCCGGCCCGTCTTCAGCCGGTTAGCGCGTGCACGCCGTTACGTCTGTACATTACAATTAAAACTGCAGGAAGCCGCGGAGCACACAAATTCGGCTCAGCCGTTTAGCCACTCTGTACTTATTTGGCGTCGATAATTAGGGTCCGGCCCGTCTTCAGCCGGTTAGCGCGTGCACGCCGTTACGTCTGTACATGACAATTAAAACTGCAGGAAGCCGCGGAGCACACAAATTCGGCTCAGCCGTTTAGCCACTCTGTACTTATTTGGCGTCGATAATTAGGGTCCGGCCCGTCTTCAGCCGGTTAGCGCGTGCACGCCGTTACGTCTGTACATTACAATTAAAACTGCAGGAAGCCGCGGAGCACACAAATTCGGCTCAGCCGTTTAGTCACTCTGTACTTATTTGGCGTCCATAATTAGGGTCCGGCCCGTCTTCAGCCGGTTAGCGCGTGCACGCCGTTACGTCTGTACATTACAATTAAAACTGCAGGAAGCCGCGGAGCACACAAATTCGGCTCAGCCGTTTAGTCACTCTGTACTTATTTGGCGTCCATAATTAGGGTCCGGCCCGTCTTCAGCCGGTTAGCGCGTGCACGCCGTTACGTCTGTACATTACAATTAAAACTGCAGGAAGCCGCGGAGCACACAAATTCGGCTCAGCCGTTTAGCCACTCTGTACTTATTTGGCGTCCATAATTAGGGTCCGGCCCGTCTTCAGCCGGTTAGCGCGTGCACGCCGTTACGTCTGTACATTACAATTAAAACTGCAGGAAGCCGCGGAGCACACAAATTCGGCTCAGCCGTTTAGCCACTCTGTACTTATTTGGCGTCCATAATTAGGGTCCGGCCCGTCTTCAGCCGGTTAGCGCGTGCACGCCGTTACGTCTGTACATTACAATTAAAACTGCAGGAAGCCGCGGAGCACACAAATTCGGCTCAGCCGTTTAGCCACTCTGTACTTATTTGGCGTCGATAATTAGGGTCCGGCCCGTCTTCAGCCGGTTAGCGCGTGCACGCCGTTACGTCTGTACATGACAATTAAAACTTTATTACAAAAGCGCTTAATTTGGTGTTTGCAAATTGTGAACAGATGCGCGCGCCATACGAAGGCTTGATTATAGATTGCAGCAAATGACATGCAATTTTGGGGACAGTGATGGATGGAAGGACGCGGCGGGTCAGCCGGCCAAATACTGCTGTCATTAGCGAAATCTCCGTCATTAGTGCTGGCCGTTAAATGTGATTTTGGGACCGGTTAAATATGAGGCAATGTCCACGTGTCTTGTCCGTTGTTCGAAACGGACGTTCGACGTAACAGCATTATTCTACAAATCTTAGCGTCTTAGGTATAAGCGGACAAATGATTGGAAGACAGAAATTAACATTATTAATTGTTAAGCCTTTCAACGGAGTCTTTCAACAGCCACTCAGGACTTCTGAAGACGATTCCAGATTCCAGGGATCGAAGCGTCAAGCGACAAAAATATTACGATGGAAGCAGTCCGAATACACGATTTACCCGTAAGAAATCACCCGTCGCTTTTTTAAAGAAAAGAAATTAACACCGTAAAGTATGCAGATGATCAGACAATTATAACAGATAGGGAAGGTGATATAAATAAAAAATATTCAGCACAGTTGTAAAAGGCGAAAGGTTTGGAATGGAAATAAATTTTGCGAACACTAAACCTCACCAAATGTGACACTAAAGTGGTTACATAGAATTTTTTAAATACACTGAAGTACTATTACGTGGAGTGGATAGTGTAATAGAGGAACAAAAGGAGAATTGCGATTGAAAAACAAAACACAATCGATAGTGTAAAAAATCTTATAACTAGCAGACGAATTAACAGTGAGTAAAAAATTCGGATTTTTTTATAGAACATTGTATTCGTCAGAGGCATGAAAGGCATGGACCATCGATGGAAAGACAAGAAATACAGAGTGAGATGAAATACGTTTTCCCAAAAATTGTCAAAAACAACAGGCTGCTTATATTTTATTGTACGTACAATTTACTGCATTTTGTTTACCAAAATTATTCGAACTGGAGGGTTTTTTGCTCGGTACATCAATTACATCGGTCAGTTACTGGTGCACATATGACGGAATAGGCCTACAGCTGTAGATTCGTTTATGACACAACTTATTACCAGTAGTTTCTGGTCGCCCACCTTTTTTGGACCAAGGCTGTCCGGGACGAAGGGCATGCGCGTCCCCCGCTCGTATGCTGCGTCCCGAGTTTCAGATAGAGCTCCCGCCGCAGGAACCATAGATAGGCTGGATATTAGGGTGTGGCCTGCTACCGGCCGGGTCCAAGATTCAGCTGGCACAGATTGGTAGCGACCGAGAGCGCTAATGAGGTGGTTGCCCTGAAAGCGGGCGGTGCGGCGATAGAACTTGCAGGACAGTGTCCGTATAGTGGTATCCAGGGAACGGACACGCAGGGTTTCTCGGATGGTTTTATTCGATGTCAGGTAATGGGCTTTACACGCCCAGCGCAATCCTCGGTCCAGGAGAGACTGAAGATTTCGCTTATGGGTCTTAGCCAAGTAGCCCCACACGGGGATCGCGTAGGTAGCCATCGGCGCCACATAGGTGGAGACGATAAGCTTGACAGATCCAGTTTGCATAAAGGAATATTCAAATTTCGAACTGCTTCAGATGCCAGCGGATGAAACCATAAAATTTCTCTTCGGAATCAGCTGTCATCAAATCTGTTTTCTCGTTTGTTCCCGCCAACGCCATAACACAAAAATCGTTCTTCTTCTTTCGTTAATTTGGGATTTGTTTCGTTATGATTTCACAAAAAGCAAAAAATAGAACGCAAAACAACCATTGTTAATTAGAACTGTTGCCCGGTCAGGCTCGTATTATCAATCGAAAACTTGAAAAGAAAATTTTGGGGAAGTGACTTTTATCCCCCACAGATGAGAATTCAATCACTTCTGTAATTTTTGGTTCCGGAAAATGTGTAAACGTTGTACAGCCGGAATAATAATAATAGAAGGAAAGGTATAGTCAAAAGGAAGAGAAAAAAAAGACGGATTTGATGATGGTGCAAAAATTACAAGAACTTTAAGGAAGCGAAGACGTAATACGGAGAATAAATGGTAAATTTAAATCGCTGGGAATTGTTAGAAAGAAATTGCATTGGTCGCTTCTTAAGAAAGGACTATTTATGAAATTAACAATAGAAGGAAATCTTCAGTGAAGAGAGGAAGAGGAAAAAGAAAGTATGAAGGAAAACTTCATGATGATGCTAAATTACAGAGACCGTAAAGACGCAGCACAGAAGCAGACAGCATAGAGGGAACAATACTGGAGCAGGGCTGTATCAGCTGAACCTTATCTTTAGACAGAACGCCACTGATGACAACAATCCAGCAAACGAAAGTTGTGGTGGCGCTAATCCACCAAGCGTACTGAACGTATATTCACAGTGGTGGATTTCTAAAATTATAGGTGCCGGAATGCATCAATTCAAAAGTTGAACAGACACAAATATTCTTATATTTTATAAATTATTTGCGTATAAGTTTACATCAGGTTATTACAAAGGAGGTCTGCATTTTTAAAGCCTTATAAAATATGTAACATACGTATAAACTTGTATAAATTTAATAAAGACAAATAAAAGTCTAAAAAGGTAATAAAGTTTACTGATATTTCTAAACAGCTTCATCATCAGGTTAGCCGCACGACAGTCGAAAACATGTCACTCATGATGGCGTCATCCCGGAGCCTCAATCAAACCCTAAATGACGGTTTCGGCGGTTCGGACATTTAAAAAAATTTCCATAGTTTCATCATCATCTCGTCATATTGTTTGTTTCTTGACCTTGCCTTACTCTTTGTGTCCAGTGATGTATGATGGCCAGAAATCAGCCCTCTCACATTCACTTGAAGATATTGCTATTGATTCAATAGCACATTTCAAGGTAGAAAGACTCTCCGGAAAAATTCTGAAACGCACATATTCTCGGAAGCTCGCAGTCAGTTGCCTTTAATGTAGTTTTAATTTTGAAGCAAGTTTTTTTTGTTTCATTTTCTCCATAGGTTATTGGGACACTTTTTGAATGATAGTAGTTACGATAAAGATTAGTGCTGGTGTTTGGTTTTTATAAATGTTTAGTTTTGTAGTGGGGCTATTTCTTTTCATATATTTTTTCGGTAATTTATTTTGGATTCACGAGGCTCCGTAACGGCGCGTTCCCCCTGAAATCAAGCCCTGTATATAGGCCTACGTATATTGCTACGTTCGTCGAGATGAAAAACAATTACATAACACTCTTTACAATTCGACATTGCGTTTACACACTAAAAATTGTGATTAAAGTAGAACTATTGAACAAGTTTCATGGTTTAATTTCTTAGGATGTAATACATCATATCTTCGGGAGGTTGATGTATGGAATAGGATAGAACGCTTTAATAGGATGAATGGCACTGTCGAGCGTATCTTAAGGAATAAAGTTAGGCAAGAGACGATATTAAATTTTACACGGTGATGTCCATTCCAATCTATCTATATGGTAGTGAAACATGGACAATGACGAATGCACATGAAAATCGACTGTAAAGTGCAGAGATGAGGTTCCTTAGATCAATAGCCGGGTACATCAGCTTAGATAGAAAAAGGAATGAGGACATCCATCATGGTGACAAGCTATCCGGCCAATTAATGGCATGGTAAGGGAATACAGACAGAAATTGTTTGATCATGTGGAACGTATGGAGCCAACAAGAATACCAACACCTAAGTGTAAAGTGTATGCCTAAAGGTAGAAAAAGGCTGGGACGGCCTATGAAAAGATGGAGAGATCAATTGCAACGACGGACGACGTAATAGGTTTTGAGCCTTATATTTTCAAAGAAGAAGAAGAAGAAGAAGAAGAAGAAGAAGAAGAAGAAGAAGAAGAAGAAGAAGAAGAAGAAGAAGAAGAAGAAGAAGAAGAAGAAGAAGAAGAAGAAGAAGAAGTATAATGCACAGTAGTATAACGATTATCCTGATTGCCTCTGTAAGGCTATATCGGAAAATCAGATCTCCGAATAACTGGGTAATTCTAATATTTTGTATTTTACGGACTGCATATCAATCTTTATTGTGTATGTATCGTGTATGGATACCAATTTTTTTTTTTTATTGAAACTGGTCTAAAAGACCAACCATCAATTTACATCTAATGTTATAATTTAAGTTACTTATACAGTCACCCACTGGTGTACTATATATTACTTTCTAGATTTCTGCACACACTGCACTACACTAATTCAAAAGTTTTAGTTCTCTTCAGCCTTCTCACTGTATTGGTGTTGTCAAGCAGTTGAATAGCTTCTACACTGATATGCTGGTGTAGTCTAGATTCGTGCTTTGCAGCAAACCTTTTAATTTCACTGGCGACATCAGGGATCCTAAGGTCTCGATGTATATCACTATTTCTGATGTACCATGGAGCACTTACCATGTTCCGTAGCACTCTATTCTGGAAGGTTTGAATACATCTAATGTTCGTTTCTTTCGCACAACCCCACAGTTGAATTCCATAAAGCCAAATTGGTTTCAGAATTTGGTTATATATCAAAATTTTGTTGTGTATTGACAACTGAGAATTTCGTCCCAAGAGCCAATACAGTTGTCTATATTTGAGACCAAGCTCCGCCCTTTTTTTTCTGATGTGCTCCTTCCATCGTAGCTTTGTATCTAGGGTCATCCCCAAATATTTGGCAGTGTTTGCGCATGGTACTACAACACCATTTAAGGTAACTGGAAGACTGTTCTCTATCCTTTTGTTTGTAAAATTGATATGGACAGATTTCAGTTCATTAAGCTTAATTTTCCATTTCCCAGTCCACTGCTGTATCTGATCACTAGCATCTTGAAGCATGTTGGTAGCTTCACCTAAGGTCGAACCAATCGCCATTATAGCTGTGTCATCAGCGAAAGTAGCAACAGTCACATTCTCTGGCTGTGGCAGATCACATGTAAACAACAAGTAGAGGATGGGCCCCAAAACACTCCCTTGGGGCACACCTGCCCTCACTTCTCTTAGCTCAGAATAGTCATCTTCCTGTTTGACTCTAAATAATCTTTCCGATATATATGATTTTAACACGTCAGCATATTGTTTTGGTAGCATTTTATTAAGTTTATGTATTAAACCTTTATGCCAAACTTTATCAAAGGCCTGAGCCACATCGAGGAAGATTGTCGAGCAGATTAGTTTTTTTTCTAGTGCTTTTTCTATTGTGTCTGTTATTCTATGTACTTGGTCTATTGTGGAATGTTTTTGTCTGAACCCGAATTGATGATTTGGTATCAGCTTTTTTCTCTCTATTACTCGATTTAGCCTTTGCAACAGAAGTTTTTCAAAAAGCTTTGATATAGTTGGCAACAGTGATATGGGCCGATATGATTTGGCCTCATTTGGCGGTTTGCCTGGTTTACGTAGCATAATAACTTCTCCCACCTTCCAGACACTAGGAACATGCTTTAGCCTAAGTGCCACATTGAATAAATATATAAGCATAACAATCCCTTTCTTAGGTAACTGCTTTAAGATCTCACCTGTAATGAGGTCAAAGCCAGGTGATTTTCGGGGGTTCAAGTTTGGTCCTTAGCTACCTCTTTTGGAGTGACCAGTTGAATGTCCTCCTCTTCATGATTTGTGTCTTCATCTAACTCTGTATCAGACTGGGTATTGTTTGGCTTAAAAATGTCAGCTAGATGTTCAGCAAACGCTTCAGCTTTTTCTTTATTATCTCTAGCCCATGTACCGTCGCTTTTTCTAATAGGTGGTACTTGAGTGATCGACCTTTTAAGCTTCCTCGTTGCTTTCCACAACGAGTACTCTGTATCTGCATCTGCTGTTAGATTTTCCAAATAGGAAGCTATTGATGCTTCTTTTAACTTCTGTATTACACGCTTTAGTTGTTGCGATTTGTTGTTAAGCACAGTTTTATCATTTGGGTCACGAGTCTGTTGCCATTTTCTTCTAGCTCGCCTCTTTTCTTTGACAAGTTCTCTGATCTCTCTAGGATAGTTGTTACCAACAATTCCATGGGTGATTTCTCTCGTATTGTTCCAGGCTGTAGTTTGAATATTATAATTAAACTTCTCGGCTTCTATTTCTAATTGCTGCTTAGTTCTCAACTGAACATTTAGTTGTATCTTGCCTTCAAGTTCTAATTTGAAGCTTTCCCAATCAGTAGTTTTGTTAACTAGGCTTGGTTTGTTTACTTTTTTTATTATCCTTTCACTCAGCGTCAGGATTACTGCTGAATGATCAGAGTCAAGATCAAAATTCTCCTCGATATCAATAAAGTACTGCGAGACCCTCCTTGATATGAAGAAATCTAATAGATCTGGAATTTTATTAGGATCTGTATGCCAGTAAGTAGGCTTGCCTGTACTGTGGAAGCTACAACCTGTTTCTTGTATTGCTTTATTAAGCTCGCTACCTTTAGTTGTTGTTAATCTGGATCCCCAATCTACATATTTGGCATTGTAGTCTCCGCCTACAATGAATCTCTTACCTAGGTGTAATATAAATTTCTTGTAAACTAACTCCTTTAGGTTGTGTCTTGGAGGACAGTATATCGCACCAACGATTAGTTTTTGCACCAACTACAGTGAGTTGGATTTCTGCAGTCTGAAGGTGACACTCCTCATAGTGGTTAATCTTATTCTTAATAATAATAGCACTACCTCCTTTGGCTTTATTATCCGGATGAATTGTTTGATATACCTGGTATCCATTTATTTTTAAGAATGACTGATTTGTTAAGTGTGTGTCTGATACTAGACATATATCAATGTCTTGTGCCTTGAGGAATAATTCTATTTCTTGCTTTCTGTTCTGGATACCGTTGGCATTCCAGGTAGCTATCCTTAGGTCTTTCTGGTCCATTGATTAGTTCTCTGTGGGATTGTGCCCGGATTTCTGGCTTCTAATCTATCTAGTCTATCCATGACTATTTTCATCATGTCCATCATATTCTGCATCATTTGCACCATTGATGAATCATCATTTTGAACTAAAGTCTTGTTAGCTTTACCTGCTTGAGCAAACGACATTTCACTATTGATTTTATTAGCTGTGAAAGTTCTTGGTTGAGGTTTTTTAGGTCGTCTCTCACTTATTAAATTATTGCGTCTTATTTGAAGTTCACGTGCAACCAAACAACCCCTGTAGCTAGCAGGATGTGCTTCTGCACAATTTGAACACTTTGCTGGCACATCTCGTTCTTGCTGGCAATCGATAGTCCTGTGATTGGCTGCACATTTTACACAGATAGGTCCATGTTGGCAATACTTATGAGTGTGACCGTATCTTTGACACCTTTTACACTGTGGTATCAGTTTGTTACTCCCGAGAGCTTCAATTTTTATTTTCATATGACATAAATATTGAATATCAAATATTTTTTTTATATCCTCTGATCTATCAAACGTTAGCATAAATAATGGCAAATGTATGATTTTTCCTTGCCGTCAACTTTAGTCTTTCTAATTTTATTAACTACTTCAAGGACTTTATATCCTCTATTCAATAACTCCTCTTTAATCTCTTCTGATTTGCATGTTGGATGCAAGTTACGTGCCATGACTCTTATTGGTCTGGTCTGTTTATTTTCATAAGTATGCCATTCCAACTTACTTTCTTTTAGGAGTTTTGTCAGTTCTCTATATTCCATTTCTGTGTCTACATTAATTTTCAGCTGATTGTTGTTCATCATGCTGGTGTTAAATTTCAAATCTTTTGATTTCAGTTTCTGACTTATTTCTATATAATTTTCCACATTGCTCAGTATCACTGGCGGTGGCTTAGCCGATTTTTTTACATTTTCTTTAGTCCTCTTACTTTTGTTTATTGGACTGGTTTTCGGTGTTTCTGGTGATTCCATAGTTTTCCTTTTACGTTTTTTATTCTTTTCCAGTATCCAAGCAGTTTCTTTGGCCACGATTTCTTCCTCTTCTTCCGAGTTGGCTGGACTATAGGATACCCTAGGCTGTAACTTCTTGATTTCTTCCTGTAGTCGTCTGATTTCGTTATAAGCAGAATTAAGTTGAGCCTGCAGTCTGCTTATTGTGTCCTCTGGGACTTCCAGTGTTGGTATCTGTGAGTTTTGATTTTCCAAACTACAGTTTATATTAGTTGGCGGAGACCTTGCCACGAACGAACCTCTTCTAAACGGATCCTCACCAAGCAATAGCTGCCCCCCCCCCCAGAATCCATGGGGTCGACCTCCGAAGAGGGTGGATTTACCAGGTGTTTACCTGGTCTGCCACCTGGTGTAGTCATTCCTTTTTTGTGTTCTCCAGTGCTTTAATGTGTATCCAACAAGTACAGAGTAATAGAAATATGTAACTGAAAGACCCCTAGCCCTCGGTAACCTAATAGCGTCAGGGTCGGAAAGAACAAGAGTTGACCAAGAGAGGCCAGACAGAAAAGATAAAAGAAAAGGGGTCTTACTCAAAGTAAGTATAGTGTGTGGATGATAGACATTTGCATTATATGGCGTATTTTAAGGTAAAGGCAGCGAAAAATGCCTTGGGTGCTGTGGTATCGGATGCTGCATGTACTGTGTAAGATGGGGACTATGTTGATAGGCATACGAGTTAGGATCAATTGCAAGTGGGTCAAATACACGCGTATTCAAGTTGAACACAACTGTTTCAAGTTGATAACGTATACGTACACTCACGGTTTACGAGAATGGACCAGTTTTCCACGTGCCCACTCACTCAAGCACGCACACACACACACACACACACACACTGAAGGCCTAGAAAGACACAGTATATGTTGACAAGTTGGACACACACACACACACACACACACACACACACACACACACACACACACACACACACACACACACACACACACACACACACACACACACACACACACACACACACACACACACACACACACACACACACACACACACACACACACACACACACACACACACACACACACACACACACACACACAGCGCACGCACGCACTGGAAGTCTAAACAGACACAGTATATACAGATTAGATAAATGTTAAACTAAGATGATAAACTATATTCATAAACGTGTATGGATACCAAATGAAAAAAAGAAGAAAAAAAAAAAGGCTGCCCTCATGACACGTGGTGGGAGGAAATCATGAGAAAGCTGTATCATAGAAACGTAGAATGGAAAGATCGGAGAATTAGTCGGCTGGGAACTGCAAGGCGTCCTCACTCGCTGTAGAACCGGGTTTATCATCATCATCATCATCATCATATTCAAGGATTAAGCCAAGGATGGTTTGTTCCGGTCTCAAATAGGCAAAGATTGGAGCTGGTCACTCCAGCGCTTCCACGGACGTCCCACACTTCTCCGTCCCCTCGGCTTATAATTCCACAGTTGTTTGGGGATGCGGCAGTCATCCATTCGGCAAAGGTGTTCCCACCAATTCAGCCGATACTGGCCGATCCTATCGAGTATACTCATAATATTAAGTGCCTGCCGTATATCTGTGTTTCTTCTATGATCATGGAGAGTATACCCCGCCATGTGCCTGAGGAATTTCGTTTCAGCCGCTTGGATGCGACTGGCCTGGGCTTTCATTAAAGTCCAATTCTCAGACCCATAAAGAAGTGTGGGAAGGGCCATCACCTTGTAGAATTTTAGCCGTGTTCCTTTATTTGGTGACTTAAGGGTTCGCCTAATGGTCCCGCACATAAGGTTGAACTTATGCAACTTATTCACAACGTCGTTGCTTGCATTATAAGACTCACTGTAGCCCAGGTATTCAAACTTGCTAACTTGTTCCAGGACAGTACCATCTATAACGATTTTTGCCCGTACTGGATCAGTTCCACGAAAAGCCACCACCTTGGTCTTAAGTGTGGATATTTGCAATCCACAAATATTTGCAACCGTGTTTATGATGATGAATATTCCACAGTAATCTGACGTACAACCGAGGATGTATACGTACCTCCGCTGTTATTCAGAGGCTCTTCGTAAAAATCTTGTTTCGTCATACGCCTCTAGACTGAGCTCAAGGATCTGGCAGCCACGTCTAATCTCTTCTCCTCTTTGCAGTATCAGTATCCAACCGTCTACAACAATCTTGTTTCGTCATACGCCTCTGGACTGAGCTCAAGGATCTGGCAGCCACGTCTAATCTCTTCTCCTCTTTGCAGTATCAGTATCCAACCGTCTACAACAATCTTGTTTCGTCATACGCCTCTAGACTGAGCTCAAGGATCTGGCAGCCACGTCTAATCTCTTCTCCTCTTTGCAGTATCAGTATCCAACCGTCTACAACAATCTTGTTTCGTCATACGCCTCTAGACTGAGCTCAAGGATCTGGCAGCCACGTCTAATCTCTTCTCCTCTTTGCAGTATCAGTATCCAACCGTCTACAACAATCTTGTTTCGTCATACGCCTCTGGACTGAGCTCAAGGATCTGGCAGCCACGTCTAATCTCTTCTCCTCTTTGCAGTATCAGTATCCAACCGTCTACAACAATCTTGTTTCGTCATACGCCTCTGGACTGAGCTCAAGGATCTGGCAGCCACGTCTAATCTCTTCTCCTCTTTGCAGTATCAGTATCCAACCGTCTACAACAATCTTGTTTCGTCATACGCCTCTAGACTGAGCTCAAGGATCTGGCAGCCACGTCTAATCTCTTCTCCTCTTTGAAGCATCAGTATCCAACCGTCTACAACAATCTGATTTCATCTCCACACCTCCTACAGTCTTCTCTTAGCAACGATTATCAATAAACGTTGTTTTTCTTTTGAAGCTTATGGAATTTTGGATCTTTTATTCGTCACGCATGAAGCCATTTAATTTATAAACAATTTTCTGTAAAGCTAGACATACGACACTTACAACCTTGTTTTTGTAAGATTTTATGTCATGCAGATCCCAAAAAGGCCTGAATTCCATGTGTAACATTATACAACTTCTTTTTTACCCTGAACACATGTCTACATTAACACTATTACTTTATGATAGATACTGTCCTACTTTCATGACATTACATGCTTTTCCAGACCCACCAAATTTACAACGTAATTTTCAATAACGTGAGTTCTCCTGTGGTTTTGTGTGTGTGTGTTTATCCGGTAACAATTTCTTGTTTGTTATATTTTCATTCCTCTTTTTACCTCAAACCATGCCACTGGCTTTAAAATTCGTAACCAGACCCAACAAATTTAATACGTAATTTTTAGTAACGTGTGTTATACTATGGCTTTGTGTGTGTGTGTGTGTGTGTGTGTGTGTGTGTGTGTGTGTGTTTATCCTGTAATAATTTCTTTTTTCAAACAGAATTATCACTGTTTCACACCACTATAGAAAAATTATTCCGATTAGCGCTTTCAAGCTTCTCAGCTCATCGTCAGATCGGAAATAACAACAGTAATAACAACAAAATTGAAAGCGCTAATCGGAATAATTTTTCTATAGTGGTGTGCAATTAGTGATAATTCTGTTTGTGATTATAACCACTAACACAACTTTCTCAATTAAATTTTTTTTGGTTATATTTTCATTCATCTCTTTACTTCAAAATCATGCATTTGCCACTGACTTTAAAATTCGTAGTTCTTTCCGTAAGGTGATTATTTTGAATTTTAAATTACTCTTGTTCCAACGACCATAGATGCAGACGGAAAATAAAAAAAAGAACGGTCAACACAGTGCAATGATTCATTATTAACGGACCAATGCCGGAGCCTCAAACTCAATTAGTACCAGAGTCGATACATTTCCACTTTGTTTTTGAACTGTAACTACAGTAATGCAACGTGGGATGGATGCACAAATGTTTGCGTGAACCGGGCCCGATTGAGGTCAAACCCATGGCAACATTGGTGTGGAGCTCGATCAATCGCTCAGCATAATCGATGTTATTAAAACGGCCATTAATCAATCACGAGCCCGCGACCATCAAATTATCACAGCGGTACAGAAAACATTTGTCAGTGTCACGTCATCGCCAAAACATGATTTTATAATGATTATTTGTTTTTTTTGTTTTCTTCGTTTTGTTTTTAATTTTCATTCTTCTCACGCACAACAACAACGGGGCAGTTATTAATATTAACACAGCGCGTCATTACTCTTTCAGAGTGACGTTACCTGTCGTCGATGAATGTGTACAAGCGGTGTCGAACGCATGGCCTGCCAAAATCGATTGAAGTGGCGATGAAATCTAGTTCTAATGCGTGATTCATTTTCCTAATACTATTTTCATTTGCGTACTGGGTGAAGTAGTTTTCGAAGTGCTTGTCAGCGGAGACGGATTCAAATGAGACAGTGATTTATTGCTTTTTCGGAATTGCTACGTTAAATCAAGAATAGACAACATAATTTATTTTTTTAATATAAAATACATACAGTAATAATTATGTACACAATATTGAAATATGCAGCTGACATTGTCCCAAGTTTCAGACCCCTGATATATACCTATGTCTTTATGACCCAAGTTTCAGAACCATACAGTAGTGTAGGTATTGCCATTGTTTTATAAAATTTTATTTGGGTTTCTTTTCTTCATTTATTTCCCAGCGTTCTTCACATCGTTCCACATATTCTTGTGAAATTCGTCACTTTATTTTCTATACCTATATCTTGATCATAAGTAGAGGAAGAAGAAGAGGGAATGGAAATACAAAACATCACAGTAGACCAGATTACATTGGAAGAATTAAAACGCGCTATCGAACGGCTTAAAAATAGAGAAGCAACCGGCCCAGATAATATAAAGTCGGTTCTTATTAAATATGGTGGTATTTTGTTACATTTAAGGATCTCGAATTTGCTGGCAGCAGACATGCATACCACAAGAATGGACAATGTCGAAATTGATCTCCCTTTTTAAGAAGGGGGAGAGAAGAGACACCCATAATTACAGAGGTATTAGTCTCCTAAATTCGTGTTATAAATTATATGCACGTATCATAACAACTAGACTATAAAAAATAGCAGAAACTCTTTTAGAGGAAGAACAACATGGTTTTAGTATACGTCGCTCTTGCATAGACTGCATAGACAACAAGTGATAGACAAACGACGTGAAAAGAATTTAGAAACACATGTTGCCTTTATCGATTTCAACAAAGCTTTTGCTAGAGTGATCAGACCGAAGTTATGGGACATAATTGAAAATAAAGATATACCACAACACCTAGTTCAGCCAATAAAAGGTTTACGTAGACACACCGCGATAATCATAGACGAAGGAGAAGAGTCTATCGCGATTGAAACAAACCAAGGCGTAAAGACAAGGTTATTGTCTGTCACCATTACTTTTTAACCTTTATCTAGATGATCTCAAAAAATGGAAAGTACAATCCCTTGACGGTATTAAAATCCACCGAAATAAAAGCTTGAAAACCATTATCTTCGCGGATGAACAAGCTATGTTCGCCACTTCAGAAGATGATCTCCAGCGGGCAATATACATCTTACATAAAATAGGAAAAGAATATAACTGTAACATATCTGAATCAAAGACAAAGGTAATGGCCTTTTTTAGGAGATGAACTGGTTCGGACCAAAATATCCGTAGACAACACATGCATAGAACAAGTAAGACATTTCAACTATCTTGGATGTTTGCCATAAGTCGTTTGATAAAAATGTATTTTTTATAATCACAGTGTCGTAAACGACTTATGACTCTAGCGGATATATACTCAGTGCACTGAGTGAACAGACACACTGTGAATAGGCTATGCACTGAACGTCAGCAACGTTCAGTTAATATTACCTACAAAAAGCAAGCAATAAAATGTAGGCTATATCAGGTTTAAGTAATCGCCGACGTAAACTGACTCGACAACGCCAGACGCTCTTGCTTTTACAGGTCACACAGAGGTCCAGTATAGCTTTCCATCCTTACTGCACGCCGGTTTAATGCGTATCTCAACTCACACTTGAGAAAGTTCTGGGCTGTTCGATAGGCTCCTCGTTACAATATACAGTAATTGAATAACGCAATGTGAATTTTATACTCGAGGAGTCAAGTTACTTAGAATGAAACAATATAAAGGACACCAGAATAACATTGGCTTTGTCAGCCTTCTTACTGAAATATGTTATTAAAATAACGAGAATTAAAGAAAACGTTTTTAAAACTTTATGTACAGAGCGCAGCACTTACTGGAGCGAGATATGGACAAGAGGGCCTGAACGACGACATTGCGTAGAACTGTGGTGTTATAGAAAATTTCTTAGACTTAGACGGACTGACAAAATAATAAAGTAAGAAACTGTATAAAGATAGAGTAAACTGAATTTTATGGGTGACCTCGGACAGAAGAGAAATCTGCCGTACCCTAAGAAACACGTGGTTGGTTCACACAGTAAAAATTTTGAAGCCATAAGGTCTGTAACCATACTAGCAGAGGACATACTAAGCTGGTGGACGACTTCGTAGGGGTCATCAAAATGATGACGTAAGAAGTAGGGAAAATAGTGGAGCCGAAAATGTTCAACAATTTTACGGATTTCTAGCGACAAATACAGATTTTAAAATTTTGTTTGTAATTACAATTAAAGGATGTGAGACAGTTTCATACTGTGGAGTGTAGGAATACGAAAAATGTATTTGGACAGATGAGTCAGGGAAGATATAGCGTTACGAAAGAGTGAAGAGAATAAATTCGTACAGAAATAAATTGTTAGAAGCGGTTAGATACAAATAAATAACAAATAATAAACAGGGAAACGTCAACATCAAGGAACGTCAACATGAAACTAAGGAAATAATCAACATCAAGTTGGATTAAAGAAGAAAAAAGGATTTAGAAAAAAATAATATAAGACGCAGAAGAAGCAATTGAAAGAGACGTTTTTCGGGCAAAAGTGTTAAAAATGGAAGGGGTCAAGGGTAGGAGAGAGAAAAACGCAGGTTCAAAGTGGACTGAAGACAGGAAGAAGAGACATAGTGAAAAGATGAAAGAATATTGGAGAAAAAGAAAAGAACAAGGAATAAAGAATTGAAATTGGCATGTGGTCCTCAGATGGCCGATACAAATAGAAAAAGAAACAAGGAAACGGTTAGACTATACGCCAAGAGATGTGTATTCCTAGTTTATACCTAGCAGGAAAAGTGTTTTTAGTATCGGTGTTACAATTTGCACAGTTTTGCTGCTCACTTTACTATCTTAACGAACTCGAAATCTTATATTAATTTGTAAATATACAGAAATATAATTATTATTTTAATAATTAATTTCAATTATTACAACCCTGAGCTGTAGAACTCGTCGTATACAGTGCCAAATATTGGAATACCCACAACTTATAGGAAACACACAAGGCCTATGTAATAGAACAAAAAAAAAATTTTTTAGAATGATTTAGTACGCATTTCTCAAAGGGTGATGTTAATCAAGATGGTCGACAAGGAGCTGCATGTCACCTACTGTTTTTAGTTCCATGGTCCATAAGGAAATGGAAATATGGTGATGGCGAAAAAATCGTGGCTACGGCTGACGAAAGAAGTAGTTTCTATGGAAATATTTCATTTCGAAAATGATTTTAAATATAAATCTTAGAACATGGAAGTCATGTATGGTTCTCCATACCGATATTTAAAATTTATGTTGACATTCCAGTGAGAAATCTGTTCACGTCTACGTACGAAGTCAGTTCGCTGTAACCAGATTTTAATCAGACATTAATGTACGATGTTGAAATTATTCATTTATATTAATCCTAGTTACACTATTATAGTATAACTATGGTATAGTAATACTAGTTAGTTGGTAGTAAAAATCCAATGGTCGGTGCAGACATAGTCGTACATCCTCATATTTAACGACCAGTGTTCCCCTCTCGGCTGGCTGATGATGACCTTACTGCCAGCCATTCGTCACTAACCTCAATCAGCTGTTAGTAGAAGGGCCCTCGTCAGCAATCAACAACAGTACCTCTACTGTCCCTTTAAACTACGTTGACTACCACAACACATGTTGATAGGAAAAAATTCGTAAAATGTGTTTTATTGAATTGCACGCGAGCCACCACACGTTTCGTAATAACACGTTCAAAAGTGTTAAGTATACAGAACTTCACAGGTTTCGAATACAAAATTTGGAAAAGTAAAAAAAAACCGAGAAAGTGAAAATAACTGATTAACTTACAGATACCAAACGACATCTGTCTCCTCTAGAAAAAAGGGGATTATGGAAAGCTGACGGGGCCAACGTATCAGACTATCTGCCTACTACGTTAAGAACCTTCGAAAGGTTCGCCTATTGTTTACTTTCATTGCACCTAAGCAAGTCGTCTATTCATGTATATTTAAGGAAAACCTCAACCAACGTGGCCCCGTCTGGTTTCCTATAGGTGATTTCATTTAGACGGTGTCTGTCAACATCGTGTTGTCTTGAAGCGTAGAACATTGAAACTACAGTGTGTAATCCAGTCCCAGTGCTTTTTTGTTACATCAAATTTTAAGCGGTAAATTGAACAGCGAGATGGATTTCAACAGTATAGATTCGCTGAAAAATTATGTACTGAAGAGAGGCTTTATAAACTATGCTGAAGACTGGAAGCTTGTGAAAAAATCAACTGACTGTGTAAAGTGTGGAGGAAACATGTATATTAATTAACGGCAAAAAAACATGTACGGGACAGTAGGCCTACTATCTTTGGATTTTCACGCGTTCTTCCAGTCACCTTGTATTCCGTTTTAATTGCATGGATTTTGAAGTATCCTTTTTCTGTCTCTGGTTGTGTCGAACAGTGAGACTGGTTGGTCACAACCAACGGCAAGAAAGTCAATAAATTCTTTCAGAGAAATTCTTGTTGTGTGGCTGATTGAAAATTCTTGTAAGTGTTATGGAAACCCGAAAAGAGGAACTGTACTGTTATCATTATGACCGTTTCAACACATGAGAATTTTAAAATAATTTCAAATGCGTGTGACAAAAAAATTCTCCTAAAGAATTCTGTACTCTAACGTAATGACTGAGATTTCCAGTCACCAATGAAACAGATCGTAGTCCCCAACGCTGGCTAGGTTAGCACGGGTGCTGCCATTACCTGATTTCAACTTTGTGTCTACTGAATATATTAGATAATTTTTTCAACAAATAAAATTATTTGTTATTTTATTAGTATTACTCTCCTTGATTTTGTTGTCCATGACGTGTCCGTTGATTAACTAATTATAAATAAGCAGAATTATCACTGTTGCACACCACTATATAAAAATTATTCCGATTAGTGCTTTCAAGCTTCACAGCTCATCGTCAGATCGGAACAAAATTTTTTTCCGATCTGACGATGAGCTGTAAAGCTTGAAAGCACTAATCGGAATAATTTTTATATAGTGGTGTGCAACAGTGATAATTCTGCTTGTGATTTTAACCACTAACACAACTTTCTTCATTAATTATAAATATATCACGGCTGACTCGGAACACTAATTTTTTATTGGTAAATATGTAAAACTTAGGCTACAAGGTAAAAGTTTTACTTTTTACCAATAAAAAATTAGTGTTCCGAGTGAGTAGTGCTGTTGCACACCACTATATAAAAATTATTCCGATTAGTGCTTTCAAGCTTCACAGCTCATCGTCAGATCGGAACAAAATTTTTTTCCGATCTGACGATGAGCTGTAAAGCTTGAAAGCACTAATCGGAATAATTTTTATATAGTGGTGTGCAACAGTGATAATTCTGCTTGTGATTTTAACCACTAACACAACTTTCTTCATTAATTATAAATATATCACTGCTGACTCGGAACACTAATTTTTTATTGGTAAATATGTAAAACTTAGGCTACAAGGTAAAAGTTTTACTTTTTACCAATAAAAAATTAGTGTTCCGAGTGAGTAGTGATATATTTATAAGTAGTTAATATTATTCTCTTGAGGAACATGTGTTTTTATCGGTCACATAACCAAGCTGAAGATGACGGTTTGAACCCTAGAGACAATATTCCTTAAGTGAACAATAAACGAATTGTGGTAGGCCAAAACCTTGTTTGTTGAATGTGGATCAAAAATGCCTCACCATCCGTGCCACAACATTAGATAAATATTTTTCCATCCTCTACTTTAAGACTGAGCCGGAAATCAGGTCGAAAGGCACGAACCTCCCTGCTTGTGTTGTCTTCTGGTTCCTAGACTTATTCTCCACCAGTCATAATTAACAGTTCCATAACCAAGCTGAAGATGACGGTTTGAACCATAGAGACATTATTCGTTAAGTGAACAATAAACGAATTATGGTAGGCCAAAACCTTGTTTGTTGAATGTGGATCAAAAATGTCTAAACTATGCTTCCACAACATTAGATAAATTTTCTTCCATCTTATACTCGAAGACTGAGCTGGAAGTCAGGTCGAAATACACGAACCTCCCTGCTTGTGTTGTCTTCGGGTCTCTAGACTTATTCTTCACCAATCGGAATAACGGGTTGAAGTGTGTGCCAACACGATAACGTGCTTTATAAGTCGACGCGAATGAAATGGAAAGAAAATATAATCACGTGCGAACTGCGCGGGTAAAGTGGGCGAGTATTTATCACTGTCTGTTTCATAGTAATGCTCGTTAATAAATAAACTAATAAATAAATAACACATGTAAGTTACATAAAATTAATTGTTAAATTATTCAAAACGAAAGGTAGACACTATAGGATGCGATGTTTAATATTTATATATGTTGCATTCAGTTATAAATTACACACACACACACACACTCTCTCTCGCTCTCTCTCTCGCTCTCTCTCTCTCTCTCTCTCTCTCTCTCTCTCTCTCTCTCTCTCTCTCTCTCTCTCTCTCGAGTCGTGAGATTTGCATACGTACACACTCCGCAGGAGACAAGCGCAGACACAAAGCAAATTACTTCCGTGCATACGTTAATCTCCCATTACCGTTGTTGTTGTTATTATTATTATTATTATGACGCTACCAACAGCTCAAGGCCAATCACGTGTATGGCCTGTAACGGTATGGGGTTACCTGCATACAGCCACTTTGTCTACTTAGCGTTTTTTTTCTGTTTATTAAACTCTGATTGATCGGCTGGCGCAGTCGTAATGTCATAATCTAAAAATAATAGTTCTCAGACCGCACTGATATTATCGTCCAACAACACCCGCATAACGATATATATTGTAACTACGAGGGTCAGTTGAAAAGTTCGCGGAGCGACAACTGTACCTTAGCGGTAAAACTAAAACCTATGAAATTTTTTCAATAATGCCATTTTTTGTTGCACTTTTTGGACTTCCACTGCTGGGATAGTCTTCAGTGCTCGTACGACCACGTTTAAACTCGGGTGTGCCCCACTTACCGTTGTTTCTGAAGTCGCAACATCTCCTAACATATTTACAATTTCGTTTTGATTTTCCACTGGCGCTAAAACGTTTTTAACAGAAAATTCATTACAACACGATGTTTGATTTTGTGCATTTTAAAAACACGCGTGACAGGAAAATTTCAAACAGCTGGTAAAAGTGAATAAATTGACAGATATATGTGGAAATTAACAGGTGTTCACGCGAAATATACGTCTTGTAGCAAACGAAAGATTTTAGTTCTACCACTGAGCTATAGATGTCGCTCCGCGGACTTTTCAACCGACCCTCGTATATTGTTACAGCACGTTCTGCCTTGGTATCGTTGTCTCTGAAGGGCAGCCATCGAGAGTTTTAGGGCGAGTCTCCACTCGTCGTGATTTACGCACCAAATTTGATAAAAAAAAAACAAGGTGGGTAAATTATGCGGTAATTTTTATCGGACTGTCTCATACAGGCTCTGCACAAATGAAACTGAACGAAACACAGAATAAGGAAACACAAGTTGTATTTTGAAAAGATTTTGGGCACTATGTGATTTTAATAGGAATAAAAGGATGACAAATTTTAATTAAACCTTCCAGCTTTAAATACGATATTAAGGAAAGGTCTAAACATACGGTAGTTCGAACTTTCCTGACAAATTATGTATTACTTGAGTATATTCCATAGCACCGCAAGCTACATAAACGAACGAAAGCTTCGAATGAAAATTAATGTAATTCTTTACATTTATATTTGTTTTTTTACTTGATAAAACTAAACGGAACGCAGATTAAGTAAACGAAATATGTATTTTTTCGAAAGATTTTGTACACTATGTCTTTTTAATATAAATAAAACAAGCAACAAATTTCAATCAAAAACTTCTATTTCACTAATTGAGATAATAATTCACATAAACAGTGAATTCATTATACACATATCGCGCGAGAACAAGATGCGCATCGTCGAGAACATAAATTTATGTACGTGTTAATTGTTTTGTACTGACGAGCTCATCTCGAATGATTTTTACCTGAAGATGGGACTGTGAGCCCGAAACGCGTCGTACCTAACGACTGAAGTTGCAAGAAGGACAATATAATCAGGTATCTACCTATTATCTCAATTAATGAATGCAACATGGAGACCACACACAATTAATTCTATTTCACTTTTAAATACCCTATTAAGGACATTCCTCAACACACGGTAATTCGAATTTTCCTGACAAGTTACTTATTACTTGAGTATTTTCCAAAGCAAACAAACGAACGTAAGCTTCGAAAGAAAATTAACATAATTATTTACGTTTGTTTGTGTTTTTTATACGTAATAAAACTAAACGGAACAAGCATTAAGGAAACGAAATATGTATTTCTCAAAACATTTTAATAAAAATAAAACAAGAGACAAATTTCGATTAAAAACTACTACTACTTCGGTTTTAAATACGGTGTTAAGGACATGCCTCAGCACACGTTAACTCGAACTTTCGTAACAAGAAACGCAACTACTTTACAACAATCCAAAGCACCGTTAACGAACCTTGAAAATAAACGGAAATATAGAATTAACATTAGGGTAAATTGTTAATATATTTCTTCCTTATTTGTTAGTGGTGTAATATGACATAACGATGAATTTATTACAGAAGACATGACAGTAAGTAAGAAAAACTACCAGACAGTATATTTTAAGAAACATAAATACTAAAGCATTGATACACGTAGTCCACTGTTCGTCACAAAGTTCAATAGGTACTTGTTTTATTTTGTCCGTAAATATCCGTCCAGATACTAGGCTCCGTAAATTATTACGCGTTAAATACGGTAATAACTTTAGCTTTATTTATCTTCTTCCTTCCCAGGAACAGCCAGATTCCCCCTCCCCCCCAATAAAAAAGGAAGTTATCTAAATTCACAAGACTAAAGTCACTACAGTTCCCCTTCTTCTTCGACTTTCCTACGTGATAGAAAAGTTTCTCGTCTTTTCTTTCCACAGCCTTTTATTATTCCCGTCATCCTTAGTTTACCCTTTCATCCATAGTTTTGTTAACACAGGTTCTCCATACCTAAATCGGTCCTTCTCTCTGTTTCCCCTTCTGTTTGCCACATTCCTTTACGACACTTTTTTATCCATTCTGTTGGAGGTACGAGACTCGATGTTCGTAACGAAGACGAGAAGAGAAATTTACATGTTTTGAGAAGCCGTCCAGTTGAAACGTTCGGATCTAATTTTTCTATAAACTGAAGTCATATACGACATTGTAACATCGCAAGTATACTGACTACAATGCTGTAGGAGAAATTAATGAAGAATTGGCTGGAAAATCTGATGACTTCAGAGAACCACCACCAATCCGCCCACAAATTTTCAAATTGAGGCTAGAAGAGTGTTTAGGAGACCTAAACACTTGACTTGCAGACATCAAAATGTGATCCCGCATGGATCTGAAAAATGGACAATGGGGAAGAGAAACAAGGAACGAATATAGGCCTTTGAGACATGGTGTAGAGGAGTAGATGCTAAATATGGAGGAATCGATATGAAACTGGTAAATGACAGACGGAAGTTATAAAAAACCATCGTCAGGAGAGGAAACGTCGATGGTTGTTGGGCACAACAGCTGTATGACTACGTTGCTGGAGGGGAAAATTGATGGAAGAATTGCCGGGCGAAGACCAAGGGGTCAAGTAGATCGATTAGCTTGGAGAGGTAGGTTTGACGGGATACAGATGTTTCAAAGATCGAAACACAAAGGTGGCAAACATTATTTGTGTACCGTATTCCACACAGACTCTGGGTGCCTTGCACACGCATGTTCGTCCGACCGCGCGCATGCACTTACGACACGTCTTAATGTTGTATCCGTGTATGTTCAAAGTACTGATTTTAAGTTAATGTAGTCTACGGCGCACAAATGTAGGCCTACATGTAATACTTATATTTTTAAATGTTAATTGCCTACTTAATTTGCCTGTTCCTCTCAACGTTTTGTGACCACCTTGCCCCTTCATATTTGTTTTTATCCCCTAATCAGTGGCATAACTAGAATTTGGCCTTGGAGTAGGTCCGCGGTCGGGTCGGCTTTATACAAAAGAAACAAAAATTAAGCCTAATCAACATTACTACTTTAAATTGGCTGAAATCAGTCCCATTAAAGTAAACGTTATTAACACAATAAAAATATGCGTTATTGATACATTGTTTACAGAATACTTATTGACTGAATTCATTTTCCTATATTTCATATTTCGTACGTGTACGCTAATGCTGTATAATAAACCTGTTTGTATATTTAAAAAAAAGTTAGGCTACTACTATATTACCGTACACAGCTGAAAAATTAATAATAAAACAATAAAATTAAGAGATTAACAAAATTCGTCAACTTTTTCGATCCTCTGGGGAGGGGGTTCAAATCCGTCCCCCCCCCGTTAAGGCGCCCTGCCACTAATTTCTCCTGTCCCTAAGCGTGTTTATATTTTAAAAACAGTTACTACTATATTAGCGTATAAAACTGAAAAATGAATAAAACAGCCTAAAAATTAAAAGAATTAACAAAATTCATCAACTTTTTCGACACTCTGGGAAGGGGGTTCAAATCCGACCCCCCCTTAAAGACGCCCCCGCCCCTAATTTCTCCTCTCCCTAAGCGTGTTCATTTCCTCTGTTTTTATTATGCACTTACATTTCTGATACTCTCCGTGCTCCTTTAGTCTCACCCCCCCCCCCTCTCTCTCTCTCTCTCTCTCTCTCTCTCTCTCTCTCTCTCTCTCTCTCTCTCTCTCTCTCTCTCTCTCTCACTCTAAGCGTTGTTTTAAAATACTTATTAACTGATTGATTTTCCTATATATAGGAAAAATATATAGTATATATATACAGTAGTATATGGAACGTATATGTTTGTATATTAAAAAAAGTTACATTATAGGTATTAGCGTACACAGCTGAAAAATTAATAAAGCAGCCTAAAAATTAAGAGATTAACAAAATTCGTCAACTTTTTCGAACCTTCAGGGGAGGGGGTCCGGTCCCGTTTGTCCCCCCCGTAAAAGTGCCCCTGCCCACTAATTTCTCCTCTCTCAAAGCATGTTTATTTCCTCTGTTTTTATTATGCGCTTACTTTTCTGATACTCTCTGTGCTCGTCCAGTCTCATCACTCACTCTCTCTCTCTCTCTCTCTCTCTCTCTCTCTCTCTCTCTCTAAGCGTTGTTTTCACTTACTACCGTCGTCGTCGTCGTTTCTGTCACTTTCTACTATAAGGTATAGTAGTACCGTACTTCCATTTTGCCAGCAATATTTCACCCCCGTACACACCACTCCATTGTGTTACCACACCTTAGTGAGCGCGGAACCGCGTGGGTGGGTACTTGTGACAGGCAGATGGATGACGCTATGCCAGCCACGTGTTTAACCCATTTCCTTCCTGCCGTGTCGTTGTACCTTAACCGCTCGCTCACACGTATACAAGGCAGCATATTGAGCGTACATCTTTGACAAGGTGTGGATTAATTTACAAGTTAAATAAAATGTTATCTAGACAATACGTAGAAATCCTTACCTCGTACACATCTAATAGATTGTTTAGAGCTAAACAAGAAGAAACAATTCAGACCTAAAAGACGTGCAGGCGGGAGTACCACAGGGCAGTGTTCTTGGGCCTGTCTTGTATATTTACCAGTAACATACCAAACTTAGAACAAGCGCAAAATTGGCTACTTTTGCTAATGATACAGCTTTGCTTACAATAGAGCAAGATGAGGTTATTTCAACCCGATTATTGCAGAAAGCTAGCAATATCATATATGAATGGACCAAAAAATGGAAAAATTAAACTTAAGGAAGCCAAATCGGCACACATTAATTTCACCAAAAAAGACTGAATAATCTTCCATCATTGGTCATAAATGAACGGTAACTCCTTATGAAAACAAAGCCAAATACCTGGGTATGCCATTGGATACCAAAGTGAGATGGAAAGAGCATGTAAAAAAGAAAAAAGAGGACATAAAATTCCGACAATATAAATGGCTCTTACGAAAACATTCCAACCTGTCTTTATAAAGTAAAACTCTGATCTATAATCAGATAATTAAACCCAATTGGCTGTATGGAATTCAACTCTGGGGGTGCGCGAAAGATAGTAATATCATGATAATACAAACATTCCAAAACAAAGTTTTGCGGACCATGGCGAATCCATATTCACAGAGATCTAGGTATTCCAACAATTAAAGAAGACGTTTAATTATATTATAGCTTGTTGTGTGTGAGCAGGGTGGGGGAGAGGGGTGAAGGGTTTGTTTTAAAATAATTTCTGCCTATTCCGATCTGACGATGGGCTGTGAGGCTTGAAAGCGCTAATCGGGATAATTTTTATATAGTGGTGTGCAACTGTGATCATTCTAAATGTGATCATTAAAGAAGAGATTAAAAGGTTTGCGAAGAAGCATGAAGAAAGGCTTCACCTCCACGAAAATGCAGAAGTTCTTCAGCTGCTGGACAATCAACACGTGTTCCGAAGACTGAAGAGAACAAAGCCATTTGAACTTGTGTAGTGTTTTGTGTTATAAAAACAGAGCATTGTGCGCGGGTGAGAGTGTTTAGTTAAGAACACCAGAACTAACTAAACGATGTCATTGGACTTAATTTGGCTGATATGTATTTAGTATTAAGAGGTATTAGAGATAAGTTGATGGTTGGTCTTACAGACCAGTTTTAACATGTTAAATTCAATAATAAAAAAATAACATATTGAGCGTACATGAATACGTTCGTACGCAACTTAACATACGTGTTGGTAATGATAAAGTAAAACTATCCATTTTTCAAAACGTGCGTTTGCCTTATCTCTGTCAGCGATTTATGCCTTAAAGTGGAATATATTACAGATAATATTTCGGTTTGTTTCGGTTTATTCGAAAATAGTGATGTTTGGCTTTAGTACTTACAAAATGATGAAACTAGAAGTTTTCGATTAGAAAACTAACACACTAATTTCTGGTATACTAACACAGATAATCCCAATAACACCTATCACCTATGATATAGTGGTACAAATAATGAGACGGGTGGTACAATTCCAGCAATCCCTGGTGCTGAACGACACAATTAAGACAGAAATCACGAAGGCTTGACTCCGTAGATGAAGTTTTATAGAGTCTTAGTATGTTTTGTGGGTCCGGGAGCTGGGTGACAAACCAAAGCTACGTTAAGTACAAAAAAAGCTTCTGACATGAAGATACTGCGTTATAGAAGAGACGCGTACGAGAGGACACAATACTTAACTGCTATGTACGCAGAGAACTAAAAATTTCCTCAATAAAGTATTATACTGACGAATACCAAATAAACGGGTGCGTCATATAGACAGACTAGAGTCTGAAAATTTTCCTACGCAAGCGCCTTGGTTTCCCATCATAAGACAACAAGGTAGCGACCTCCTAGAAGATCGAAGAAAAGACGCTGCTGACTAGAACTGCATCGGCCAAAAGGACGACAGTCGGCATTAAAGCAACTGTTACCGGTGGCGATTAATTTTGTTTTCCTTATCAGTGTAGTGACGTTCTTGACGCGTTTCCGCACATCATCAAACAACGGCTACACCAACAGCGGAATGATGGCGACACGACGAGTCGGCACCACTGAAGACGATAAGCTATGGTTGATGAGTACTAATTGTGGCAACGTAGCAGCAACGAGGACTCAAAACGCTAATCTCATCTTAGCAATGGTGCAATCTGACTGGTGCACAGAGACGGTGTCGGGAAGTGCCGCGCAAGTAACAATACATTGTTACATCAAAAGCTTTCGACCTGGGGTATTACAGAGTCCTTGTAGAGAGAAGAAGAGGAAGAAGAAGAACTAGATGGCTATCCGTACACACACACACACACACACACACACACACACACACACACACACACACACACACACACACACACACACACACACACACACACACACACACATTGACTTCAGATGAAGAATTGGAAAAGCGGAGAGGTAGTAGTTCGTATAGTTTGTATGAAGTCAGCCATCTTCTTTCTTCCACTGCTTGAGTATCTCCTCCTTATCTGTTTCGTCTACTCATACCTGACCATAGGTATCCTACTTCTTACTTTGCTAATGCATCTCTCTTTGTAATTCGATGTTGGCTATTAAAAATGTTTGGTTATTTACGAACGCCTTCATGTGTATCACTTCGTGTGCAGCCAGGAATCTTTTTACTCGTATATCCCACTCAGATGTTGTTTCGCCGGAACCTTACAAGTTTCACAACCATACAATAACACTGGCACAACCATTACCTTATATAATACATCCGAGTCTCTTTTCCTATTTTCCTCGATAATACTCGACAAAATTGCCACATATTGATGAAACTTAGCCAACTTGTGATCAACATCATCACCCACATCCTACGTGATTACACAACCAAGCTAGCGAAAATTCGGCACCTGCTCTGTAGTCTTATTATTCAATACAATCTTAGTCCGTAAGGGGTATTTGCCCAGAAATGCCATAGTTTTTGTTTTCTGCATAGAAATTTTCATGTTGTAATTTGAACAGACTTGATGTAACTGGAAGATCGACTTTGTTCTAACATACAGCTCCAAATTAAATGTAACGTCTTTCAACGAAACTTCTTCTTCTTCTTCTGCACCTCACGGAGTAGGCACATTGCCTGTTCCGTCTTTACAAAGTATCTCTCCATCTCACTTTCGGTCTTCCTACATCTCTTGTACCAAAGGGTCTATATCGAAACGCAACAATGAGGATATTAGAGAAGAACTACAGGTTTTCTCCATAAATGATAAAATCCAGACATATCGCAGGGACATATCCAGACATCTGTTACAACATCTGGACAGAATGGAGGAGGGACGACTACCTAAGATTGCGTTCGTTTCGATATAGACGGTCCTGTCACATCACCCTCTGCGAAGAGCTGGTGAGTCTTCCAGAGTAATTAATTACTCGATTTCAAGGAAACAATAAAAGGAATTTGTTAACAGCAGGACGTGCGGAAGAGTCTTAGAGGAGCAGACCTCTTCAAAAACCTGGGTTCATCTGGCTCTGGATGATAGCACCCAGTAAGGGCCCCTGCCGAGGATTACAGGTGAAACCCGGTGAACGGTCTCAAAGGCGGACGAGGCATCTCAGTTCCCAACGGCAGAGAGAGCGGAAGAACCTAGTGGAGTAAACCACGAAAAACAATCATTTCGGACTAACAATCCGATCTTATCTCGTAATATAATTCCTACTTTTGCACTCTATACAATTTCAATTGCAGTATGGAAAATCCGCTAAATGAAGGCACTACCCCAGGTGGTAACTTGAAAGAGAAATCCACCATGGCATTATCCATGCATTGGGACCAAGGGTTCTGGGGAGTCCCAACAACTGCAATCAAAGGTTTGAGTCGGAGCAACCTTGGAATCCCTCTAAACTTAAATTTAACAAGAAAAAGAAGACTATTATTATTAGGACATTTATATAGAATGGACGGGAATAGGTTGACAAAGCAAATCTTCAAATATCTGTGAGGAAGAAGTCAACATCAAGTTGGATTAAAGAAGTACAAAAGGATTTAGAAGAAAATAATATACACGCAGAAGAAGCAATTGACAGAGACGTTTTTCGGGCAAAAGTGTTAAAAATGGAAGGAGTCCAGGGTAGGAGAGAGAAAAACGCAGGTTCAAAGTGGACTGAAGACAGGAAGAAGAGACACGGTGAAAAGATTAAAGAATATTTGAGAAAAAGAAAAGAACAATGAATAAAGAACTTAAATTGGCATGTGGTCCTTAGATGGCCGATACAAAAAAAAAAGGAATTTGTTGTAGCCACTTGCGAACAATGCCACAAAATAGACTACAATAGAATACAGACGTGAAGGTAGGTCGATGAAACGGTGGGAACGGTAACAGGGGTGGCGAGCTTAATCATTGGAAATTGAGAATGGAAAGCGAACAATAAGTTGAAAGAAATTATGATGAAGAAGAAGAAGACTCAAAAATACCGGGAGTCTTAGTAGAAGGGGGAGGAGACAATTTCAGTGACTGGTTGAACGTATCGGAATCTATCGACTTCCCCCCCCCCCGATAACTATTATCAACATACAATAAACTACGCAGAAATAGTATTATCGTATCAAATGAGCAGCAATAACAACACGACGGTGATAAGCGCTTAATGGGCCCCGACACCGTAATGTGTATACATAGATAGGACGTTTAATACGTAGACAACTACTACCATATATGGATCACGCGTGGGGGCGTGAGATCGTACCGGTACAAACCGGACCTACACGCATCGTTGAGATAGGACGGATATCGGGTAGCAAGGTTACTTGGGAAAGCACGGGTCGGTCACGCGAACTTCCTGGCCATACACTCGCCACTCACGAGGGACGCATTCGCCGTAATCATTTCACCACTGTAAACAACGAAAAGCTTATACTTTATTAATATCCATCTCTCCCTTTATCTCTACTCTTTCACTTTCCATTTATGTTCCCTTTCCGTTCCCTATTTCAGATCGACTGTGTCCACTTTTGTCTCTTTCATTCACACCCGACAGGCCCACATATGTTATTCTATACCCCAGTGCTATTCTGTATAGAGTTTTGAAATACCGATCACCATCATTACCTAAAGGCTACTACGCCTTGTGACTGCAACCATTCGCTTGTGGTTCTTGCTATTCATTTCATTTCGAGTCACTTTTTCCACCTTCTGTGTTTCCTAATATCTTGCAAACAGAAGGTAAACTAGTTACGTCTTATACTGCGTCCTTCGCGTTTGAATCCAAATTCCCGGTAGCCGTGGCTGGTAAGGGGGCAGCCCCTCCGCACGACTTATCCATCTATGGGCTGGTATCCTATAATTGGGAAATTAATTTGTTCACAACTTTCAAAGAACATAGCCGGACGGAGATAATGATAAACGACTGAAACCCAAAAAGGACAAGCGATTTGGAATAAATGAAAGATTGAAAATGGCGACACAGAATGTACGGAGTATTATTAAAAAAGAAGAAAAACTGTGCCTCACTTTGCTTTTCCTCGCTTCCAGCAAAGTTGTTTTCCCTTTAGTCCGATTGTAATTTTCCGCCATAAAAACTAGAGCAATAACAAACGACAGACAAGATCTCGACCGAGATTTTGTGCCATTAAACTTTTCTGTAACGTGGCTAGACATGAAATTATTGAAATTGATTAATACAAAATTGCTAACACGCTGTTCATGATTTCCCCGTAATACATGAGATCAGTAGTCACGAATCGGGCCAGAACATTATCCAGCTCGCAAGAATGTAACTATATATTATGATGGGATAAGGATTCTGGAGGGAAATCCGACTGAAGAATATGTCTTAAATTAAATGGGAGTATGTGTCATCGTATTCTCGTATATATGAAATAAGAGAATATCACATAGGAGTTCTCCGGAGAAACTTAGGAATAATGTCTCAAGGGAAGCGGGATTCCCAGGGTTGCAGGATATAAAGCTCGCAGGAAGACTGTTCGTGTGGAGAACATCATTAAAAGGAGGACCTTAGGATATAGATCTTCTGAAAGGGCGTAACAGGGAAAGGGATACTGCTGAAAGGACCCACGGTCAGAAGGAGCAATGTGATAATAGGAGCACGGGGAACAGTTCACTATGGGGAGTGGTTTCCATCGAAAACGTTTCTTTCATAGGAATAGGGTATTGTGTGACGGCTTGAACGACCTCTATGCCATGTTAAAACTGAAATAAGTTCTCCGACGAACTGGAACAGGCTCTGAAACCGAATTGCAGTGTTAATCATTGCACGAGTCGAAATAAGAAACAGATAATCAGCACATTCATAGATTGTACATATTGCAGTGTTAATTATTGCACGAGTCGAAATAAGAAACAGATAATCAGCTCATTCATAGAGTGTACATAAGGTCTCTACATAAACGCTAAATCCATTCTTTATTAGATGATTTTCCAAACCCTCGGTATCCTGTCAGATCTATACCACTCCCATTACTCACACAAAACCGTAACGCTGTTTACAGGTAATCTAACAGCAATGTGTTGCGCATACTAACAATAATTAAAACTACTAAATTACCTGTAATTTGAGTAGTACTTGAGATAATAATCGCAAAGGAAGGTCGTGTTTATCAATATTCATCTTAAATGCGGAAAACTATAAATATTCTAGTCACCACCACCACCACCACCACCACCACCATCATCATCATTATCAACGCCAAGAACGTTAGGACTAACGCACAGGTTGAATCGTTATGTGAAGCTATCCGTCACTTGTTTGACTTCCCAAACCTAAAATGAATCATTGAATTAATGCAACGTAATCACCGTTATGTGGTGTGCACACCATAGTGTTAATATGAGATCATTACACACAGCTATCAAACGTTACGGCGTCGCCCCCCTCCCGGAATGGTCTTATTCTAATGGCTACATGAAGTTATTTTTCATATCCCTCAAACACATATTTTTTGTGTTAATAAGCGATCCGAATTCGCTACGGGAAGGGATAAATTATGTCCGTCAAATTGTGATACCGTTTCGATATATAGGCTAGCCTTTGGAACAAGAGATGTAGGAAGACTGAGAACGAGATGGAGAGATACTCTGTGAAGACGGGACACGCAAAGTGCCTACTCCGTGAGGTGCAGAACAAGAAGTAGAAATTGAGATACGTAAAAATTGGATAGTCACATTTTATAAATGTTAACCATTGTGTGCGCTCTTAATCTCCTACTCAGAAACCTTGATAATTCCCAACAGTTTTTTATACATGTTAATAACTGATTTAAATCTCTATCTAAACTGAATGTGATTTCACAACGATACAAGTTAAAGCGTGATGTGTGTTCTAAAGTAATGAGGCGTGACTTGTTTAAATCGTGAAACAGTAACTGTTATTTTTAAAGTTGTTGGAATTTTTAATTACAAATTAACTTTTCCCCTGTTACTCTCTACAGAATCTACAGTTAGGCCTACGTTCAGTTGTTTTGTATCACTTTATGCAAAATGGAACACTAACCAGCACCACGCCAAGACTGGCGTTACCGCTTTCCCGGCTGGTACCCCACAATCGACCAAAGAAAAATATATCCATCCTATCGGGTTTGAGTACGTCATCCGACGTTTCCCGTATCCTGTCTCACCAATTTTCCTACTATAGTCAGTGATTCCCTACAGCCTTAGTTATATACCCTTGCAAAAGGTCCGTCTTCCGTCTTCGGCTTTTTTTGAATACAAATTTTGCAGAAATTTTCCCAACATTTTTTGGGACACCTTTCTTCTATTTCCTTCTTAATTTCTTAACTTCAGTGTGTTTTATGATGTCAATACTTTCATCTGTCTATTACAAAGGCTCTCACGCCCGGAGTCAACAGTACTAAAAATTTTAACGATGTAGGGTTTGCGAGGATCGGTAAGAAAAGTATAATACAAATTTTAAATTATTTGTGTCGACGGTTGAAGACCATCATCAGGGCCTGTGTACGAATACAAGAGAAAATATCAAACACAACAGATCAAATAGTTAAGTGAACGTGTTGTGAATGTGCGTGTGTGTGTGTGAAGGAGTTGAAACAGTTTGTTTTACATAATCGAAAATCAAACTGTTTTCTGATGATGTAAAACAAACTGTTTCAACTCCTTCACATACACGCACGCGCGCGCATACACAAACACGTTGTCAGCATTTCAGCTGTACAAGGTAGCACTGATTCCTGTATGGAACGATGGTACCCAACTCTGATTACAAAAAAACATACACTCAACTATTTGATCTGTTGTGTTTGATTTTTTTTTTTTGTATTCGTGCACAGGTCCTCATGATAACAATAAATATTGTCGAAACGTCGACACAAATAATTTAAAATTTGTGTTAACTTTTTTGACCGATCCTCGCAAACCTTCGTCGTTAAAATTCATTGATTGACGGTCACTACGAAAATAAGGAAGTACTAAAAATACTATATATCGGGCTGTTGGCCCGTGGTCGAGTGCTTGAAATTATGTCTCCAAACGTTTCGTTCACACCTCCGGAGGCCATCTTCAATAGAGTAAAGAAAGAAAGAAAACGTTCGTTAAGATGACATGCCGAACGCACCTCACAGTTTAGGAGTAATGGATTGCTTACTCGTAAACTGTCAGATGCGTTGGGCCTGTTACCCTTGCGAACGTTATCTTTTCTTTCTTTTTTCCACTGAAGATAGCCTCCGGAGGGGTCCATAAATTCAAACAGATATAAATTTATGTAGAGATAAATTCAAGCAATCAATCACGTCCCAACAGACCGGTATATAGTATTTTTAATAATAATACTTTCAACTATATTATCAATGGATTGTTTTGTTTTCAACATATTTGGTGACGTTCTATTCCAAATTAGGCTATTACTGCGGCTGCTGAGTCGTTGTCTCCTGCGAATTTTCCTATGTTTTATTTCCTACCCATTTTTCCGTTCTGTAGGTATAAGATCCCAAAGTTATAGGCCTATACAGCCCTAACACCGCGTGATTACTGCGCTGTCTTTCATTTATAGCTCCTGCGCTGTCTTTCCTTCACTTGTTCGCTCCGACAATCAAATATTTAGGCTTTTTCGGATATTAATTGAAACTGTTTTTAATAAATTGATATTAATATTTTCTGTTGTCTGTTGGGCACGTGGCGAATCATATTACTTAAAAAGATTTAAATAAACACAAAAGCTTGGTAGTTCACAATTTATATATAAACTCTGGCAAATGTGTCAGCCGATTATGCTATTCTCAAACAGCTGGTACAAAGAACTAAATACAAAGAATGTGTTAAAGGGTAAACATGTGTTAAGGGTGTGTACAGATGGGGGCGGAGGAGCCAGTACAGCTAAGGTCAAGTGACTGTAAAATCCAAGTGTAATAGCGATGCAAATTCTAAAATTAACTAAACTAAATGACTGCTTTTATCAAAAGCGATACAAAGAATTCTCCCTGTTCATTCGTTTCTTTTAATTGGTTTCCTAATTTCTAAAATTTCCAATAAAACGGATTTTTTGCATTTTCTATGTTATGCAGTAATATTACTGTCTGTTCTAAAAAGTGGTTCTGTTTAAAATACTGATATGTGAAACGTGTATTTGCTGTATTATTTAAAATCCCTTGCTTATGTTCAGAAATGCAATGTTTCAGAGCATTTTGTCCGATATAAACAGTATATCACATTCTGCACAATGTATAATGTAGAATCCCTTTTTTTCAGTAAATTTGATTTTTCTTTATTGTTTACCAGTAATGAGAAAAGATTACGTTTATTAAATGACACCATGTTAAGCCCACGCTTTTTTAACCGAATCAGGGAGGTGAACAGGCAGAATTCTTTGTATCACTTTTGCTTATTAACTGACACCATGTTAAACCCACGCTTTTTTAACCGAATTAGACAGGTGAACAGGCAGAATTCTTTGTATCACTTTTATTAAAAGCAGCCATTTAATTCAGTTAATTTTAGAATTTGCATCCCTATTACACTTGGATTTACAGCCACTTGACCTTCCCTGTACTGGCCCCTCCACTCTCTTCTGTACACACCCTTAGATTCCATTTTTTTCAGTATGTTTGATTTTTCTTTATTGTTTACAAGTAATGAGAAAAGATAACGTTTATTAACTGACACCATGTTGAGCCCACGCTGTTTTAACCGAATATTAATTCTATTTGATGTAAACGGAGTGTAATTTGTTAAATGAAATTCTTTATTATATTGATCTGGCAATATAAAATAAAATTCTTTTAAAATATTTTTTAAAAATTAAATAGTCTATGTTAAGCGCATGCTTTTTTAGCCGATTATTAAATCTATCTGATGTAAACGGAATGTAATTTGTCAAAAGAAATATTTTATTATTCTGATCTGGCTCTATAAAATAAAATTCTTTAATTTTTTTTAATTAAAGAGTCTATTACTTCGTTATTTTGTGCTATAGTTTTTGTTATATCAGCTTCTTTGTTAACATTTTCATTGGATAAAGGCAATCCAGGCAATTAACAATTATATTAAACTAGCAGACCCGACAGACGTTGTCCTGTACACACGTCGTTAATTCGAAAATTTCAAACATTCTTCAATAAGCTGTAACAATCTGGACTGTTTTGATGAAAATTATTATTCAAGAGTTATTTTAATATCTAACGTCATTACATGTACACTTATCCAAATTCGACCGATCGGTAGCATGTGAGTATATACTGTGTGTGTAAGTATGCATATACTGTATGAGTAAAGTGAAATGTAGAAGCTGTGTTAACTAAAAAGATGCATCTATTACCACACTCCACGGATGAAATTTGTAGACTGGATAATAGCAGCCACTGTCTATGATTATTGACACGGATATTTCTAGGCGTCACCGAAAATTTTAAGCGAATGAAATGACTGATTACAGGCTGGGATATTATCCGTGGAGTGTGGCAATAACAGCATCGTAAATACAAACTTTAACTTGTTTTAAGTAAAGGTAGAAAATCTTACACTGAAACTATTTTATAACATTTATTTATTAATTTACAAAAACTTAATTTATCTTAATGCTATTGGATGTACAATATTTTTAGTTAATCCTTGAGGCGTATAAACAAACAAATTCGATGGTTTTCCAACTCTGGAACACGCAACATATAATTGACCGTGAGAAAAACACGGATTTTCTAAATCTAAGCCACAAATTGTCATTGTTTGGCCTTGTGACTTATTTATAGTCATAGCATATGCCAAGCGGATTGGAAATTGTAAACGTTTGAATGGTATAGGCGAATCTGAAGGAATCATTGGGATCCGTGGTAGAAGTACAACCTCACCTTGAAATTTTCCACTCAAAATAGTAGCTTCAAGAATGTTGTCCATGATTTTTTTTATAACTAATCGCGTCCCATTACATAATTTCGGAGCATTCAAATTTCGAAGCAAAATTATAGGTGAACCAATCTTCAGTCGCAAATTATGTGGTGGCATTCCCGGTAAATCTAATGAATTTAAAAATTCTACAGGATAGTTAACAACTTCATCAGGATCAACAACAGTGTCGATCGATTTAAATGTAGTTTCATTACCAGGCAGTAATTGCTGTATTTTGAAATTGATGGCATCAACATCTAAATTTTTCGCAGCTAAAATTGCTCGCTCTCGTAGCCATCCATGATTAGTATAATTATGTCTCAAATCTGGAAAGATACTGTTTATTAACTCATCTTTGGTAGCCACCATGTTGCAAAAATTCTCTGGAAGTCGAATATATTGTGTATCTTCATACAATTCAATTTTACCATTGCCAATATCCAACAATTGTTCAGAGAATCTTGACGCTAATGGATCATTTTGAAGTTGAACGCGCATATTAATAGTAAGGCATAATTTGCTGACACTTCGCCATAGATAAGATTCTTTTAAACATGCGTTTATTTCGTCTGCATATGTCGCGCGTGGAATGACTGGTAATGTTTGTCTGAAATCACCAGACAGCAACAATAGAGCACCACCGAAAAGCCTAGTATTATCCTTGATATCTTTCAGGGACCTGTCGAGAGCTTCAAGCGAATGCTTGTGGGCCATGGTACATTCATCCCAGATAATAATTTTGCATTTTCTCAAAACTTGAGCCATGCCTGAATGCTTCTTTATGTTATACATTGCTTCGGGATTTGTGTGAACATTCAAAGGTAATTTAAGCGCTGAATGCGCCGTCCGTCCACCATCAAGTAACGTTGCTGCGATTCCTGATGAAGCAATAGCCAATGCAATATGATTTTGTGATCGGATGCGCGCAAGTATCAATGAGATGAGGAATGTTTTACCAGTACCACCTGGTGCATCAAAAAAAAAGAATCCACCTTGTTGCGCTGCAATTGATACATTAATTTGATCATATACATTTCGTTGCTCAGCAGTGAGCAATTGTTCATTATTGGCAACAAAAGTAGCCAAAGAAGTTCTATCGAAGTGGTGTTCCCGTTGAACATCGCTGTTGATGGTATCTACTGCTGGGCGGTTCGGCGCTGGCATGCCGAAATGGATGAGCGGCATATTCGAAATAAGAATACAAATATCCTCAATCATTATTAATGACTCATTATATATTTCTGCGGAGAATTCAATATTTTGATTTTGATTAGTAATTCTAATCCGATGTAAAATATCCTCACTCATTGAGTCTTTATATTTGTCCCACAGAGCAGATGCTTCAGACGGAAAACACGTTGTCAATATTATTGAAAATAATTGACGAATTTGTTGTGGAGATGAGCTCAGTGCTGCATCTGCAAGTGTGAGATCCCAATGGTTATCATCCTCCAATAAATGTAACTCACGACACGCATCGAAGAAAGTGTCGTATAAAGTACCATTGACTTTTCGCAAATATCGGAAAGATGTTGGTCCAGGAACGTTAACCAATAACAAACGCAAAAAAAAACATTCGCGTTGCTTAGGATGAACTGTATATAATCGACCTAAAGTATTTGTCATAAATATGTCGGTGAATCCTGGGACTGGAATGCCTCGTTTCCGTGGTTCCCAATTTTTTGATTGTTTATTCCACGTAAAAAATTTAGGAACATCAGTATACATTAATGTCCTTGCGAATTGACCAACAACATCTTGTCGGCAACAAAGGTTGAAAAATTCAGTAAGAGTTGTTTTTGGAGCCGTTAAAGCTTGTTGTAGTGCAGTCTGTTCTGTAAAGTAAACACGCTGTCCGTTTTCAAGATGCACAGCCAAATGTATAACAGCAGGATCCCTTTCATGTATAGGAAACGTAAAAATGCGCCAAATAGCTTCGTTACTGCTTATGTATCGACCCATTTGATAACGTGTAATTTCGTCATTGTCATTTACATTTTGAACAGCGAATACAGCTTTATCACTGCCCTTGTGAACATACTTACAAATGTATTTTATAGATTTCACTGAACTGCATAGTTCAACGTTTATGTGCGCTTTATAGGTTTTGCACAGCAATGGTGAATATGGAACTACCCAGCGATTATCAATATCTACTCTCACACCGTTTGACAGACGCAATTCATATGATTGACCGCCATTGTCTACGTCTCTACGCCGGTAAGATGGATAACCGTCAATATTGGTGATAGTATCAGATTGGCATGGTTTTGGAAAACGTTTCGTACATTTTCCATTGTCCATACATGGTGACATCATGTTTAGAGTACCACATGGACCATGGATCATATTAGTAGTTACAATGTCAAACAATTCTTGATCAACATTCGGATCTGGAATTTCGGCTGAAATAATTTTGTCGATTTCTTCTGGGCGTACTTTATCCACCAACCAAATCAAAATATGCGCATGAGGTAAACCTCGTTTTTGCCATTCAACAGAGTAAAGCCAACAACGTGTTTCACCAAATACCGAGTAATGTGTAATCAAATTCATCAAAGATTTTAATTTTTGTTTAAAAACACGTGCAGTGATATCATGGCGATGCATCGATGTTTGACCTGGCAACAACAAACTTTGAATTTCATCCCAGTTTGGATTACACGTAAATGTGATAAAAAGATCTGGTCGGCCATATGCACGTACGTAAGTCATGGCGTCTTGAATATACTCTTGCATATGACGCGGACTACCAATGTATGATGATGGGAGAATATATGCGCTACCGATGTTGTTGATGTCATTAGTTGCATCTACGTTACCAATAACGGCGTCACGCAAATGAATGTACTCCTCAGCACGAAGTTTTGTTTGATTAAATTTTATATATCGTAATCTCTCACTTTCGATTTTTACGTACATATCGACAATATACTGATGAAATAGCTGTCTGCATCGGAGAATGGTATTGTCTTCATTAGCACGAATCATCAATCGATATGCGTAGAAGTTCATAGCACTAACTTTCTTGATCAGTTCTTCACCTGCAAATAAATATATATATGAGAGATACAGAAATTATTTGAAAAAAAAAATCTGTAAGATAGTCTATAAGTTGTACCTGTAGTTGGATTCCTTTGTTTAATATTTAAATGGTATCCATCTTCTCCTTCCCAAAATATCAACGGATACTGCAATGCATCGTAAGAACGATGATTGTCTTGAATTATTTGCATCGTATTATCTCTGCGTTGAATGCGAATGTCCCGACGTTCACATGGGTCACCAGCCATAACAACTGCAACTTCATTAATAGTTGGAACATTATATGTGCCTGCGTGCTCTCCGTAGGGCACTTTGTCTGCTTTAATGATAATGGCGTAGTTGTCGTTTTGCAGTCTGTTAGAAAAAGTCTTGAACAATTGCAACAACTGGTTATGGTTTTGCAAAAACGTTTCCAAAATGTCCACAATTTCTCGTTCCTCCATCTGCTCTATATAGTTGTAAGCGCAGCGTGTGTGTGATTGTTGCTCCTCATTGCCCATAAAATAAATTTGTAAAAATTTTGGATCGGCATCAGGCATTGGGAGCAATGAACCAATTTGGTGGTACACTTGACCTTGAATTTTGAATGTAGATTCGAAATTACGACCATCTTCATTATGAACAATTTTTGTTGCTCCAAATGATGTCATTTGGAAGCATGAATTGAATTTACGAATTTTTCGCAAAAACAATTTCGATTGAGATGTGGTGCCAGCTAAAAGTGTTTTTAAAGGTTCCGGCGGTGGATTTAGCGATGGCAGTGAAATTTTTCCAGATGCGCAACATAAACCAGGTGATTCACCTTTGTACTTGAAAGCATGACAATGTTGACATTCTTTGTCCATACTACCAATCGAGATTAATGCATGTGACGAATAGTTGATTTCAGGAGCATATTCAAACGCAAGGCGATTGAGTGATGCTCTTGTCAATGCTCGATCATTTTGCATCCGGCGTTGGTTACGTTCTCTATGTGCATCCGTCGCTTGTTGACGTGCCTCCCGTTGTCTTACTGCATTAGCACGAAGACGTCGAGTGCGTTGTACTGAATTTTCATTCGCACGTGTAGATGCAACTTGATCTCTCAGATTTGCATTATCCGCCGAGTGTTCTTCATCTGTTCTATTTATTCGACGATCATGGACCAATTGCGCGTTCGGAGTACGTCGACCAATATTTCTGGCTCTTCCTCGAAGACGTGGCATTTTTCTGCAGAAAAAAAAATACTGTAATATAATACGCAACGAATGTGAGTTTTTTATTGAGAATGAAATTTTAATTAATTAACAAAAAAGATTTATTGTAACAAATTTTAGATAAAAAACGTGTAATTTTATTTTTTTGCTTGATAATATTTAAAATGAATAATTTTTTCCAAAGTTAAAAATTTATACGAAATAAACTCAAGTAATCCACAACGAATATGGGTTATTTATTGAAAATGAAATTTTCAATTATCACCGAAAACGATTTATTCTAACAAATTTCGGATGAAAAAGGTGTAATTTTATTTTTTTGCTTCTTAATATTCAAAGTGAATAATTATTTTCAAAGTAAATAATTTTTAATAGAATTTTTTTTTTTAATTTTTTGATAGTTTTCTTTTAAATAATTATTTTTATTTAAAAAATAAATAATTTTTATTAAAAACAATTGAAAAATATGTTATGAAGTCAATAAGCTACCAAATAATTTTGAGATTAGGATGGTTGTTAACAAACACACGTGTAAATTTGATGAAAAATTTATACGAAATATACTTAAATAATCCACAACGAATATGAGTTATTTATTGAAAATAAAATTTTTAATTATCACCGAAAACGATTTATTGTAACAAATTTTAGATGAAAAACGTGTAATTTTATTTTCTTGCTTCTTAATTTTGAAAATGAATAATTTTTTTAAACTATAAAATTAGTTAAATAAACATTTTCCAGTGGACCAAATTGTGAATCTAAACCATCCAGGGACCCACTCAAACACACACACAAAATTTCATCAAAATCGGAACATGAATAATAAAAACAATTTAAAAAATTTATTATGAAATTAATGAGCTACACAAATAAATTTTTAGGTTAGGTTGGTTGTTATAAAACTCACGTGTAAATTTGATAAAAAATTTATACAAAATATACTTACTTCGATTCCACCCTAAATTCGCAAAAAGTATCGTTTTTTAGGCACACTTCAAAACTCTTCAAACATCAATTTCTATTCGTAGTTAATATTTTAATTAGCACACGACTTGAACGAACACAATAATAACACAAAATTTCAAATATTTTTCTCAATTTGATCGCAGCACCAACTGTCGGGACAAACTGAAATTAAAATACAATAATATTTAATATTTGATGCTGCGATGGTAGCGCAGTCTACCGGATCCAATGTAAAACATTCCAAAATTAACAACTACTTATAAATGAAAAATTAGTTAAATAAACATTTTCCAGTGGACCAAATTGTGAATCTAAACCATCCAGGGACCCACTCAAACACACACACAAAATTTCATCAAAATCGGTCCAGCCGTCTAGGAGGAGTTCAGTGACATACACACGCACACACGAAATATATATATAAAGATAACAAAGGCAATTAACAGTTTTATAAAGAAGAAAACTGCTTAATTTTACGTGCCATGACGTTAGTCACTGTTTACGCATCTGTAAAAATAGGTTTTATATATAACTGAAAAGTAAAGATTATTTTGTAAAGTAGTAATGGTGAAATCCAAAAAATTCAAACTTTCCATAATCTCTGTTTCAAGTGTAAATTGTACCAGTACTATACAAGAAATTAATATAATCTAAAAATATGTGAAGGTGTCTATCCGTTCCTACCCAGATACAGAATACATCGTCAATATATCTTGTCTAATAAAAAACTTATCTTATGTTAGGGTTATTGGATAAAAATGTTTTCTTCCAAAAACGTCGAAAAGAATTTATTTAATGTCGGTTTAAATATAAAATCCACGATTACTTGTAATAACACAGGTGACAACGGGCAGACTGTTGGACTGGTGTAAAAGAGGACATTCTATGGATTCCCCTCAACACTGTCGTATTGTTATTGTCGCTTGTTAATACATCACAATATTTTTTTTTTTAATTCGAATAGGTAAATAAAGTGGAACACGCGAATAACGAGCTCGCTTATAACGAGAACTCGGAGGTAACGAGCAAAATAGATACCCGACGCCTCAAGTCGTTGACTGTCACTGCTCTAATCTTCTTGGAAACATCGTCCATTCAATTTTTGGCTTCCTCCTAGTTCTGTGGGCTTTTAATCTCCACTGCACCATTCTTTACGAATTATTTAACTCTTATTAATTATTTTCTAGTGTTCAATTCATGTAATTCTCTGTGCTTTGTAAAACTTACAAAGTTTGACATCTATTAATTTCTGTATTTCGTGTTTATTTATTTTTTGTTTTATTTTACTTCACATTCCAAAGGTTCAAAGACCAGATATAACATGCACACCCACATGCTGATACACTTATCAAAAGGGACGAATTGTTGTGTTAGTAATCTGAGGTGACAAGAATATCTGAGGTGGCAATGAGGTGGAAGAATATCAGAATAGTGAAGGATTTCAAAAAGAATAACTAATTACATCAACTGAGCTTTGCAACTTACAGCAACGAAATAGTACATAGCTTAGACAGCTTTTCGTTTAAAACTCCCACACTATTACAAAATAATTTATGATTAATGGTTAATAGTTAATTTATCCAATTTATTTACGTATAATTTCTTGATACCATCCAGACACAGTGTGAAAGACATATAGACAGTAGTTAATATGTGAACGTAGACACAAACAAGACGACAAGTAAGACTTTAAGGCTAGTTGTGGCACTCATTAGGCCAACATAATAAAACAAGCATTTGGAAAAAAATGATTTTTTTTTTTTTTTTTACTTCAGACTCCCCATAAAGTGGTAGTGTTATTTATTTCAATAGTTCAGAGTTCTCAGAATATTAATAAATGAGAGTGTATTTCCATACAACAAGTTGGTTTGAAGTCCGCAAAAATAAGATAAACACATGGCATCGCAACCACAAACGCAGTACGTGTATCCGCATACAATAGGTTTTATCAACATCAATCACTACAAGAAAAAAGGAAGGAAGCTCAGCTAGCTGGGGTAGCGAGGGAGAGAGGTGGAAAATGACGTTTCCAACCGGTTTCCATCCGTCCAGGATGATGACGAAACGACGTGCCGGGGACATTTCTATAGGCTACACATAAGTGCGTCGTCAACGCAGGGTACGTGGGTATCGGAACAAAGACGCCTGTTGTGACACAACATATAAATTCTGCACGCAGTCACTATACGCTGCTGCTTGCTCCCCTCTGAAAATATCGAGTGATGAAATCAAGTAATCACGTTGATCGCGGAAGGGTCTTTCACACAAAACGCGCAAACGGGCGTTTTTAGCGAGTTCTGTTGCTACTGGATCCAAAGGAATAAACATTACAGATTATGTGTAGTACGTGTAAAGCGACCAAATAAAATACCAAAATAAAAATTTCGAAATATGAACTGTAGCTTTGTTGAATAATACTATAGCGTAAAATAAAAACGAAAATGTTTTTACGTGAATAAAACATAAGACGACGTGGAACCCATATGAATTTAACTCTGGCCAGGCATATCTGACGTTACTGATATCTTATTCTTTCACTGTCCTTGGTCAGGATTAAGCACGTTTGCCTGTCACGGCTTCATTAACTTATCCTCAGATCCGATAAATTTCTTCTTTCTGGAGAAATTATGATTATTATTTTTTCTGGAGAATATTACATTATTACATATTTTTTTCTGATAATATTACGTCGACACAAATAATATAAAAATTCTTGTGATACTTATTGACCGATCCTCGCTAAACTTTTAATCGTGAACAATCATGCAATTATTTTGATGATGTAAAACAAACTGTTTCAACTCCACACACACATTCACTCAACTAATTTATCTGTTGTGTTTTGATATTTTCTCTTGAAACCTTAGACAGGTCTTGATGATGACAATAAATATTGTTGAAACGTTGACACAAATAATTTAAAATTTGTATTTAAATTTTTTTGACCGATCATCTCAATCCCTTCATTGTTAAAATTCCTCGTTAAACTTTCCATCATTAAAATTGATTGATAATAAAATAATCCCTTAATTATATTTGTAAATAATTGTTTTATATAATAATAAATACTTAAAAGATATTATTATTATTTTCACCCAGTAGCAGAATTAACAGGTACACAAACCATTCTGACTTAATACAACTCATTGCACTTTTACGACGTTGAGAATTATTGGCATTTGACGACTCATAAGAAATTATAAAACTTTTCGTCGTTACTGAGAAAACGAAACGCTGTGGGAAGGACGCTTTGGGGTGTGGGTGCATAGGGGAGGAGTTGACGGCGGCTACCCTGGAGGCCAAAAGACATAAAGATATCACTTGGACGGCGTTTCGAAAGACGAAGGCAGGAAATGTCCAGTAATTTATTGACTACGGTAGAAAATCGGTCAACAGTAGATGGGACTGAGCTCTCCGAACACGTGTGAATAAGCAAGCACATTAAGTGTAGTGTTACAACTGCGAGAGGGTGTTGTTTCGACCAATTAGTTATTGGTAATATACATGTAACTGAGCCGACAAAAAGGTGATCGACTTACAAGGGAACAAGTTAAGGGTACACTTGTGAACGTGACAGTTATAGTTTTAGGGATTTATGATTTCGGGATAACCGACAGGGAAGGTTTTATGTGTCCGCTGGTGGGGTCAGTCATTTTTATGTAAACCATATGTGGTGAACATATGTTAAAATAATACCTTTAACGGTCGTTACTTTTGGTATTTTTAAAATCACATTTGTGTGAGGTTGTTGAATGTGAGACGATTGAGACCCAGAGTTTACCATATTTTCTTACCCACTGCGGTGTTGGTGGGCCTTCTTGTAAATACTGTAGTTTAAAATCAGTTAAGTTGTCATCATATTTAATAGGTTGTGCTAGTTCATGTACAGTGTTTCTAAGTTTGTAATAGAAAACGTCTCTCTCTCTCTCTCTCTCTCTCTCTCTCACTCTCTCTCTCACTCTCTGTCTCTCTTCACCGTTTTCTGATCAGTATTTCGCTCTTCCGCTGCATAATAATCTCTTCCGTTCTTGCTTGTCCTTCCATCTCCAGTGTGCTAATGTTGTTTCAACGTTTCAATTTGGTTTTTCCATTCGGATCTCTGTTCAATCATCAACCATGGCTCTACAACACTTGGTGGGTCTTGGCCTGCTGCACGAGTCGATTCCATTCCTCCCTATTGCATGCGCTGGCTTTCCAGTTTCTTACGTTCAGCTTTCCCAGGTCCCCGTCTATCTGGTCTTTGAATCTACTTCGGGGTCTTCCCCTTTTTCTACTATCCATTGGTTTCTGGTAGAAAATGTTTCGTAGGCTGTCCTTCCTCCATTCCCTCCATGTGTCCAACTCACCTGTGTATTTTGATTATCCTGACAATGTCCGGCTCTTTGTAAAGATGGTATAGTTCATAATTATAGCGCCTGCGCCACATTCTGTTTTCTTGTACTTCTCTAAATATTGTTCTTAGAATCCGTCTTTCACAGCAACCTAGAGTATCTCGCTATTTTTTGTCATTGTCCAGGTTTCTGAAGCATATGTCAGCACTGGCCTGATAAGTGTTTTGTAGATTTTGCATTTCGTGCTTCTATTCGGATCTCTGATCCCCTTTTCCTATTTTCTTGCGCCTGCCAATTCATGGAAAATTTTGGAAGTCGGCTGTCTTCGATTCTTAGAACGTGGCCGTACCATACCGTTACCATTAACTTAACCACTTCCCACTCTCTATGATCCGGATATTCCCATCACCTTAAAAAAACTCCATTTCCATTAACCTAAATTTATTTTTCCGATATTACGGAAGTAGCCATACAGCGCTACGGTTTCTATACCATCGTTCTATAAATTGTCACTTTCGTACTTTTCGCGGCGGTTTTCCGATATTACGGAAGTAACCATACAGCGCTACGCTTTCTGTACCATCGTTCTATAAATTGTCACTTTCGTACTTTTCGCGGCGGTTTTCCGATATTACGGAAGTAGCCATACAGCGCTACGCTTTTTGTACCATCGTTCTATAAATTGTCACTTTCGTGTTTTTCGCGGCGGTTTTCTCCCAACAGTAGTGCTGAGAGCAGCGATCACCCTACGGCATTGCTTTACCATAGAACCCTTGACCCTTATTTTTGCTCCTAACTACTTACTCGTCTCTTCCTTCTTTACTACTTCACAAGTTTCCATGATCAATGCGTCATTTGGATTTCCCCGAGTTCCAATACAATGTCTTGTCCGGATTTAAAGTTAATACCTGGTTTTTACATTCCGTTTTAGTAGTCGAAACTTAATACTGAAAAAGAGGAACAAGAGTTGAAGACTAAGTTTCAATTACTTTTTTTGGAGTAATTTCTTTAGTCGGACACCGCTTCGATATACGTAGTGAAAATGTGGGTCATAGCATTTAAATACTTAGCCCAACTTATTTGAGCGAGAACCAACTACGGCGATTTTTACTGATAATTATTATTTTCTTTTTTTTTATCAGCCATATAAGGACCACATACCAATTTCAATTCTTTGTTATTTGTTCTTTTCTTTTCATCCAATATTTGTTCTCCAATATTCTTTCATCTTTTCACTGTGTTTCTTCTTCCTGTCTTCAGTCCACTTTGAACCTGTGTTTTTCTCTCTCCTACCCTGGACTCCTTCCATTTTTAACACTTTTGCCCGAAAAACTTCTCTTTCATTTGCTTCTTCTGCGTTTACATTATTTTTTTCTAAATCCTTTTGTACTGTTTTAATCCAACTGATAATTATTTTATTCATAATCGTTTTATTGATAAGGTACCTGGGATATCGGCTCTTGTCGAACCAAACAAGGTTATATAAAAAACGTTCTGCCTGTAGGCTACTAATTAATAGTATTGATAAAGACTAATAGTCTATAATGGGCTAATAGTCTCTTGATAATTTTTTTCAAATTGAAATGAATATAGCCTACTGCCCGAGATTACGAACTTACTCAAAGTTATTCTGCCACCCGTCGTGGTCGTGAGGAATTCAAATTATAATATCGTTTTCGTGGCCTTTGGTACATTCAGTTTCTGACTGAATGATTTTCCATTAACAGGTTCTAGGATGAGGCACAGATTGCAGCGCGCCGATCCGGCCGACGTCTCACGGCAGCCGGGTACCATCGTCCACACCGGCGTGCCTCTATGCTTCTGCGAGTGAATCCTTAAGGCAGCCACGGAGTCCGACCGGAGCAATCCAAACAAGAAGTTATTACGTGTACGCCCTACGTGCAAAGGGTACCCACATCCTAACATCCTTGTACTGAGAACTCATGACCTCTCTGCACCGCAAGAGACTGGAGTTCAGAGGCCTGCGACCCTGACTAGCGCAGATACCCTGCGCAAAACCGTCCACAAGAGTATCCAATAGAGTATCCGGTATTCAAGAAAAATACCTTTTGTGAATAGAGAGGTGTGATGTATACTGTTTTTGAGAAATAATATAATTTACTATATTAATATATATGGATTTTAATGTGTCATGGTGGTGGATTTTATGTGTTTAATGACTTCAACAAACGTAAATCTATCTTTAAAAATTGCTTTTATTCGAGGAGAGAAATTTCAAATGCTAGGTGGCCATTTAAGATTTTGATAGATAAAGGAAAATGTAGAGGTCCCTAATTTATACACGAAAATATCCATCCTGCTTATCTAGCTTACTTCTTGCCGTCGGAGTGCTAAAGTCTTTTATACTGTCCGGTTGTGAAGTTGAGTGACTGAAGCTAAATAAAGAACCATCCTTCAAGTAAGCCACTTTTATTTTTTATTAGTTTTATTATGGGGTAATTTCAAATATCAATATGAAAAGTAATATTAGTGACTTTTCAATAACCAAAATCAGCTTTCTTCGTTATTCTTAATATAAGTTCCAAATTCTTTTCTGTTGTCTTTTATCCCTATAACATTGTTGATTCCAGTTTTCCACGAGTGTTACACAAGATGATGGCGGTACTCTTTTAACGTATGGCAGTGACGCTTGGGAGCTGTCGAAGAAACACAGAGTTAAGATTTTATCCCTGGAGATGAGATTTTTACGGGACAACGCTGTATGCAGTTTACGTCCAAACACTCAATAAATGTGGAACATTAAATTTTGGATTATAATTTGTAAACTAATCCCCCTCCCCTACAACAGTGAGTTGGCAATGTTAAGTAAATGCGAAGAGCAATCGACAATGAGATTACGATAATTAACTTGTTAAAACGCTCCCGCTTAAGACGCTATACCGTGTAATACGAATTTGGCCTGTCCCCACTTACACCATATATAGAGATATCATAAAATATTCTGTTTGTTGCGCTCAGATCGCTTTTAATATGCTCTTTTCCGATTGAAAATCAGTGTTGAAATGCGAGTTTCTGTATTTTTACTATAAAGAAACCACAGTTCTTTTGGTGACAAAATGTCCATTGATGTTAATTCGTACTTGAATTGTAGGGCTATGGAAAATATGAATACTCACAGAGTGGATGCCCGTACGAGGCAAATAACTATAAGTGATTGTTTCGAAAGCATTAAAGGAATTCTGAATGCAAGTGTATTGTAAGCGACATTCTGTAAACTGTATTCGTGAACAATATGCTTAAAATAGTACCTTTATTTGCGTAAAATATTATAGTCCTTGCGGTATATGTTAATATTTCAGTAAAATGCTAATGTATATTTTCAAAAAATCTATTAATACGGGATTTTCACGGGGTTCCTTGAAAAACGTTGTAACGGGGTTTTAATGTTTTTCAAAATTTTGACTGAAGACGACAGAGATTTTAGACAGGTCGGTAAGATCTTCATTTTATTCGGTAAACCGACTGTATTTAGAGGTTAATATATACATTTCCCACATGAAAAAGAATTTACTTAATTAAAGTCTAGGTGACGAACCCTTTGCATCACCTGTCTCCGTGTATCAGCAATCTTACGGTTTATCATCAAGTCTCGCTTTCAAGTGATTGTCCCCGTCTCCCGTCATGGTACAACAGTGTCTCCGGTTTCGTTTCATCCGGATGGCTGCTGGTCGCGATTGACTAGCAGTCCAGATTCGAGTGAAACAATATCAGCCACAAAGAGTAAATTTCCGGATAACTGTACTAAGCACCAGTTCGATATAAGTTTGAATTCGTGTAGAATTGGCCGGACACACACACACACACACACACAAAACATTAACGCTCACACTGGAGCGTGGCGTGGTGGTATGGTCGGTCATAGAAATGGAAAACGTGCCGGAGGAAATATAATTTTACTTTCATTTTGACGGCGGTGGGAACTCGAGAATCAAACACGCACGCGCGCTCGTACACATACACACACACACACACACACACGAGCACGCATAATCGTGACGGATTCCGTCGGGCTGACCGTTACGGTAATAACAACGTTTCTCATTATATTATATTACAGAATACTACAATTTCTGTACACATTAATATTGATGTTAGGTTCATATTATTATTTATTATTCAGCCCTTATTAAAACGACCGCCGCCACCCCTCGTTATAAGACTACTGTTCTGTGTGCTCAGCGATGAGTGGTGACCCACCCTAACATAAATTCTATTTACGGTAATGGTTAAGAAGCCTCTCTCTATCTCTCTCTCTCTCTCTATCAACCCTCACACTCCACAATCAGTTCTATACAGCCACCACCGCTACTAATACATTCCCTTGTCACACCACTCACAGGGAAACTCTGCTTGCTACTATTTTTTGTGTTCCCCCTTTATCCTTGGGCCAATCCCCGTGAACACCACGTCCTGCTTCTCTAAGCCATTAAGACAAAGTGGTCTTGGATAGAAATCACTCTCTCTCTCTCTCTCTCTCTCTCTCTCTCTCTCCCTCTCGGTAAAAAACACATAACAAACATATGCGTTTAAAAAGGTTGTAATTCGCTGTTCGCTGCTACTTCTTTGTGTGTGTGTGTGTGTGTGTGTGTGTGTGTGTGTGTGCGCGTGTTTGTGTGAAGACAGTCGGGAATAAAGTGTAGTGGTGGTAATGCTAGTAGTCTTTTTACTGTCTGCCCTAATGAACAAAGTCAAGGTCGGCGTAATCAAGGTAGTTAGAGGCGGTAGAAGCGAGCGAACCTCTTTGGGAAAGTGTGCGCGTTTCCTGGGGTTTCAAGGTTCTCGTTAAATATAATAATGATTACACTCACGGACGCGGACGTAACATTCGCGTGCGGTGTAAACACTCACGACAAGTGTATACTTCAGGATAAAAGTATACGTTTAACGCCAATTTTATGTAATGTTAGAGGCAACAAAGAGCTTTCGACAAGATTTCTGAGAACAGCTAAAGTATGGTTGATAATGGAGAGGATACGTAGGCAAAATCGGTATGGAGGACCATACATGACTTCCATGTTCTAAGATTTATATTTAAAACCATTTACTTGAGTTCGGTTCGATAATTTCTAAAAAAAATCCCTCATCTTGTAATACGAGTTGTATGTTTGACAAATTGAAAATATTATTTTCCATAGAAAATACTTCTTTGTTGCCGATAACGTATTACATATTTAAAAATAATCTCCTCCCCCTTCAATTACCCTTTTCATTTATACAGTAGATAGGCTTATTTCATCCTCCTTTCTACAGTGGATTATTATGACCTTCTTTTCAGGATACTTTATTTATCAAAATTAAGTACTTTACTCTTGTTAAAACGTAAAACGTTACAGGTAAATTACCTCTTCCATTAACCGATCTTCACCAAAATCAATAGGCCTTATAAAGAATTTTTACTTGGGTCACCGATGGCGAATGTTGTTAGTTCTCTTTGGTTCATCTTATTTGCATGTCGCTCTCTCTTTTCTTTAATCCTTAATAAATGTCTTCCGGCTTATAAGTAGTTGGTTCGGAAATCACACTTCTGTCAATAAATTTGGTCCACTCTCTGGTTGGTTTCTTTCCAAAGTGTGCCTCGATTGGACTCATCTCAATGGTACTATGGTATGTCTCATTTAAACAAATTTCAATGGCTTGGATATACTTGGCCTAATTTGAGTGTTTCTCTTTGACAAATACTCGAAATAAGTTGCCTAGTTGTCTGTTAGTTCTCTCGGCTATATTTGTACAAGGGTTCCGAATAGCGGCAAACTTCGGTTTAATTCCTAGTTCTCGTAAACTCCTTGTCCATATATTAGTAGTGAATTGGGTCCCATTATCAGTGACAATTGATAACGGTTTTCCCCATGACGCTATATATTGTTTGAGTCTATTTATGGTAGCACGAGTTGTGGCTCTTTTCAACGCATAAAGTTTGACGTACTTTGTGAAATTATCGATGATAACAAGAATGTATTTAACACCTCCAGTCGATGTAATTAGGGGTCCATAGTAGTCCATACTGATTAACTCCCCTTTCTTCTTTGGCAGCATCGGTATGGTTTCTCCTACATTATTCTTATGATGATCCTTACATCGCTGACATGTATCGCACTTAGTAATGATTTGATGTATCGTTTTGTTTATTCTGTCTCCAGTAAAGTACTCTCGAAAAAGTCTTTCGGTTTTTTGTATGCCGCAGTGTCCGTATACAACGTGTAATTCTTGAATTAAATTTTCTTTCATGTTATTCGGTACATATATTTTCCATGACTTCTTGTCTTGTCGGTATAGGTTTTTTTTAACATATTGATATTTATTACTTAATTTAGAGTCTTCCTTACTTTCTAATTCACAAATAATTTTGTTCAATTTAGGATCTTGGCGCTGCAATTTCTCAATATTTTTTATATCCTTCATTATTTTCTTATCCAATTTCAAGGTAATACGATTAATTTCCATCTCTTCACTAAAATTGACATCACTGCTGTCCATAGCGTCCTCTGGGTTTCGGCTTAGTATGTCGGCTACAATATTTTCTTTGCCTTTACAATGCACAATGTCGAAATCGTATTCTTGGATGCTCAGTATCCAGCGGGTAATTCTAGCATTTGATAGGTGACATTTGTGTAGGAATGTGAGAGCTTTATTATCTGTTATGATTGTGAATCTATGTCCTAATAAGTATATCCGAAATTTCTTCAAACAATGTATGATACTCAGCAGTTCCTTCTCGGTTGTGTGATAGTTTAATTCACCACCTTTGAAAGTTCTGCTAGTAAAAGGTACGACGGCGATGCGTCCTTCGTCATCATATTGAAACAATTGCCCTCCTAGTGCGTAGTTGCTGGCATCCGTTTGTAAATAATATTGCTTCTTGAGATCTGGGTGTTTTAAAATTACAGTACCTATAAATAATTCTTTGACTAATTTAAATTGTCGGTCGTGCTGCTCCGTCCACTTGAAGTTGCGCTCCTTCTTTAACAATTGTATTAATAAAGATGTTGTTTCAGCATATCGACTGGTAAATCTGTTATAAAAATTTATAAGTCCTAAAAACCCTTTTAGTTGCTTTTGATTTCTTGGACGTGGAAAATTTTGGATTGCCTTTACCTTGTCTGGCATAGGACTAAGGCCTTCTACTGATAAACAGTACCAAGATAATTAATTTCTCTATGGAAAAACTGTGATTTTTTGAAGTTCACTGTGATGTTTGCTTCGTATAAATTGGTCAATAATAGATCTAAATGTGTGAGGTGTTCCTCCAGACTGTTAGATAGACATAGGCAGTCGTCTACATATATTATCGTAAATTTCTTGACTGCATCTGACAACACAGTATCCAATCCTCTCGTCAGGCTGGCCAGACTTGTCTTTAATCCAAACGGTGTGACTGTGAAGCGGTAGGTCTTCCCTTTATATAGAAACCCGGTGAAGTCCCTGCATTCTCGCTTAAGTGGTACCTGCCAGAAGCTGGAGCGTACATCGATCGATGACATATATTTTACTCCTCCGCAATTAGCAATGAGCTCGTTGATTGGTTGTGCCCCTTCGAAGTCAGGTATCATCACCTTGTTTAACTTCCTGGCGTCCAAACACAATCTTACGCTCTGGTCCTTTTTTATAACTGTCACCATGGGATTGATATATTGGCTGCTCGCTCGCTCGATCACTCCGTATCTTAACATTTTCTGGATCTCCTCTTCGACTTTGTCTTGATAGGCAATTGGTATAGGCCATCCCTTTTGGAAGAAGGGGGTGTTGTCCGTGATACGTAGTTCATGTTCATATCCATGAATTCGGCCTGGTTCTTCTCGGAATAGATTTCTATTTTTCATTAATATTTTAGTTAATTTTTTCTTCGTTTCTGTATTTATATTAGTTAACTCTTCGACAGCTTCTTGAAAGTTAATAGATTCCTCATCGGCCGTTTCTTTATCCAAAGCGATCTGATGTATATGTACAATTTCATTAGGATCCTCTACATTTTTCTTATAATTTATATTTTTAATATGCATTACATTTTGCTGGATATCTATAGTACACTCACCTTCCTTCAACATATTTATTCCTAGTATACAGTCTTTATTCAGTCCCGGGATGATAAAAAATACTAAGTCAAATTTATAATTATCAATCTCAGCTTCTAAAAGTACTTGTTTTCGTATTAATTTTGATTTATGTCCGAATGCACCTTTTATATTGGTATTCGATAAGTTTAATAGCTCGATTCTACCTAATTTATCTTTATTATGGTTGAACCACGTTTCGGCAATGCCGTTTAATTGACTCCCCGAATCAATTAGTGCAGTTACTTCTACATTATTTAATTTTATTTTTATTTCCGGACATTTATTGTACGGGAAATTAGTGGTTTCTTCTTCTCCATCCATTTTATCCAATTCTTCACGAATATCAATATAATCTAATGCTACGTCTAATTGGTTATTTATTTTTCTACTAGCTAAGTATTGTTGCCGCGACAGTGGGTTGGCTGGTCGTTTTTTGTACGTGATTCTTGTGAAGGGCCAGGTTGTTGACGCTCAATTGTTACTGTGTTGACAATGGGCTGTTTTGTTCCCCTATTCTCTGTACCAAACGTTTGTTTATTGCGCCACCCAGGTCTGTGACCCTCGTGTTCAGTCTCCACTTTCATACCCTTCGTTTTATGATAGCCATTGTTAATATGTCTTCCACCGTTGTCAACCGTTGTCTGTTGTGGCTGCCGATACGATCCTCTCATTTCTCGTTGTTGAATGGTAGCAAACTCATTTAATAAGCTTTCAAATTGATCTACTTGTTGGACGCCTCTAGTTATGATGGCAACTTCTATTTCCTTACCATAGTGGCGTGCAAGTTTGCGAATTAGATGCTGGTCCGAGATTGGTGGAATCAGTTCTCTGCACTGTAGAATTTTATTCTCGAGGTATTGCACCATAGTGAGTTTACCATTCGGATAATAACATCCGTACTCCAAGCTGTCCCGGATGTTTTCTTGAATTTGTTGACTCCAGAATTTCTTGGTAAACGCCTCCTCGAATTGTTCAAACGTATGTATTTGGGATTGTACGATTCTCCACCATACTGTTGCTTCACCCTCTAGATGCCTGCTAATCCACTTAATACCTCCGCTGGGGTAATATATTTCTTTAACCTCTTTTAATTCTTTTAGAAATTCCATGGGGTAGGCGTCTCGTCCGTTGTACCGTACCTCCTTTAACTGTTCTTGGTTAGCCACAATAGTATTTTGGTTGTTTACCATTGGTCTTGACTCCAACTCTGTTAATTTTTGTTTTAATTGCTCTTGATCTTCTTTCATCTCGTCGATGCGTCGACCCTTTTCTTCAGCTAATTTTCTTAATTGTTCTTCCATTTCTTCTTTGTTTACGGTAGAAATATTTCTGACTTCTTCTCGGACGACCTCTTTCGTTGTTTTTATTTCTCTTCTCACTTCCTGATTGATTCGATTTAAATTTTCACTTAAGTTTTTAGTAGTTTTTTGTATTTCACACTTAAATTTTTCACTTTGTTGCTGTACCACCTCGCCAAAATTATGCTCAGTCTTATTCAATTCTTCACGCCATGTTTTATTCACTATTTGAATATCACCAACTAATTTGTCATGCAACGTGTTCATATCGTTTTTTATCTCCTCTCTTAACTTAGTGTGCTTTACTGTAATATCCTTAATAGCTACTTCTAATTTATTCTGATTTACTTCAACTTTTTCTTCTAATTTCTTCTGATTTACTTTAACATCTTCTCGTATCTTCTTATTGTCTTCTTGTAATTTATTCAGACTTATTTCTAATTTATTCTGTAATTTCTTGTTATCTTCTTTCATCAATTCGTATAGCATTTGCAGCTCACTTTTTGGCTGTGGTCCTTCTTCCCTTATTTGTTCCTTCTCCGTCTGTGGTACTGTCGCACTTACTTGTTCAACTTCTGCGCGTGGTCCTTCTGCCCTTATATTTTCAATATCCGTTCTAATTTCTTCCTCCATCATTGCTATGACTTGAGGATCTCCCATTTGGTTATATATCTCCATCTCTGCGCTCTCTTCAGCTCTCCTTGGTGCTTGTGTTTCTTCTTCACTGGCCATTGTCGTATAAGGTGTTTCTTTTTCCATTTTGCGTGCCTTACTTCGCGTCAACATATACCGTATATATTCGAACCGTGACTAAGCAACTGTAGTTACAATTACTAGCCCTATGTTCTTAATGTCTACTCTATTTATTAATACTTTTATTTTATTTCTAATTCTCAGTTTAGTTAACTTATTTAACTCAATTCATTCATCTGCCTTTTTGACAAATCTAAATTTATATTTTGCCACGCGAGTTGGGCGACAAATATAAAGAATTTTTACTTGGGGTGGTTAAACAAGTAATAAATTAATAATTAAAAAATCACTTACTGCCAAAATGTTTCAATTTCCCGGGCGCCACCTCATATCTACAAGGATGTGGATATAAAGGATTCATTTGCCAAACACACAACAACAATATTATGTCTAATGCTTATTTAATTAATTAAGTTGTAGCAAATTACAAATATAACACTCTGTATGGATATTTCCTTAAGTAGAATCACTTCTCTTATCTTAACAATGAGTATCTCTGAAATCGCGATTAATTAACATTTAATAATTTTCTAACACTTATAATTGTAAATTATAATCTACAATTGTATTTGGCAAATTTAGATTACTGTTTAGATATGATTTTTTAAGAATTTACTAATTGACGTTTTATTTCGCTTCAGTCGAATGCAGAGCACTGAGAGGCAGTTCTCAAGGTTAATTAATTATTAGTGTGAGTTCTTTGACTTGAATGAATTGAGTTTATTGACTTAACTCTAAAGTACCATTAGTTTGAGAGCGTTGATTATTCGTAGTTCATACTCTCGGTGACATCATGTGGTCCTCTGTGTTTAGTAGTTGCTGGTCTCCGTAGTCGTTGTAGATTACGTATCCCTTCGCGGTCACTGCACCTCACGATCACTGTTTAATTATTGAAGAATTCTCGAACTGTTCACTTTTCACGGCACTCGTATTGTGTTGAATATGAGTGTCCTTAATTGATGTTGGTAAAGTTCATGTATAATGTTTTTTAAAGTAGTTGTTTAGATTGCTGATTTTATGTCTAATGTCTCTGTTGTAGAATATGCACTGAGTCTCTCTGTTGATGTGTTCTGTATTATATAAAAGCTGCTGTAATGTTTATAGTTTTTTGTGAATTATTTGTAATTGTAGAATGTCTGTTAATTGAATTTGTCTTCACTTAGTATTGTACTGTGTATCCGTATTCTCCGACACTTTGTTTAAATTACGGTGAAGTTAATTAATTGTAAAGTCTGTTTTACATGTTGACTTCGCGTGATATTACTTTATACTAATAGTCTGTCGAACGCGATTAACTGTTCAACTCTCTTGCTATGAGTTTAGAATTTAGTGAGAATTATAACAACGAGTTTCGTACGATTTGTCGTATTCACTTCATTGTTCACTTTGAGAAATTGAATGTTCGCACTGAAGTAACCGTTCTCAAGACTCTAGATATGCGCACTTCTGAAATTGTGTCGAACGCTTGTAGTTGTTCACGCTTATGTAATGAATCGATGACTAAACATTGTTACCGAGTTAAGATGACTCGTGGTGATCACTTTGTAGATGAGTACTAGACTGCCGTTTTTCTGTTCTGAGATCTACCAAGTAACCTCTCCTCCCGCCTACCTCTGCTGAATCTTCCATCTGCTTGGATACTCTTATTGGTTCTTTAGCCAGTGTGACAAATTGTATATTCGTCATTGGTTTTCGAGTATCTCTGCTTTACACGTGATTCTCTTGTCGAACTACCATTCGTCCTGATTGTTCCTACAGCCGTTTTCTCTATTTACTAGGAATCTCATTCAAGCACTCCAGAATTCGTGAGTTTCACTTTCCCCTTGTAAATCAGGCGACATTTCTTTGTCTCTCGTGGCCGTCTCCTAGTGTCCAATTTCTGTTACGCTTTGACATAGATACAATACTGGTATTGTTCGATCTGCTGCACCATTGTTTATCTTCAAGTTGCACTCTGGCTTTGTTTTGAGTCTGGAACGAATCTTCCTTTGTAATCACGACTTTCGTCAAATTTCTACGTTGCAATTGTTCTGGCATCTAATGTTGTACCTTATCGAATCGACAAACTCTTTGCTTTCAGTCTGTGTCAAAGTTTTAAAAAGGGTAGATTGATTTATTGGGGGTTATGCCTTTCTTCACTCAGAGCAGCTGCCTGATGCGAAATACAACGTCTCACATACATCTAGTAAGTGTCACTCTTTTTGTCAAACAATTAACTTTACAGCCGTAACACATCAAGCTGTCTGTAGGTTACAATGCCAAAAGGACAGTCTTACAAACTTTCCCTTCACACACCCTCACATACTTCTTTGTCAAATATAACTGCTAGTACACATTATTTTTAGCTATTATTTACTACTTGTACAATTTTATAAATATTTTCAAAAATAAACGTTACAGCCTTGTATTCTCTACACATGGAAAAAATTATTTGATTCTGTTTGAATTTGCGGTAGTTATCGTTCACCATAGAAAAAATTCTACACATAGACATAGACACACAGACACACACACACTTTTAGGAAAATGGCTTTTCTTCATGTTTTGAGGGTAGTACAATAAGAATCAGTCCTTATCTCGAACACGATTTTTTTTGCATTTCTATTTCCTTACGGAACATGGAAGTAAAAACAAACATAAGCCAGGATATTCAAATAGCTCTTACGTTTCAATTCATACTCTTTTACTGATGCCAGGAGCTTCAGTACACTAAGTTGCAGCTTTCGTCGTAATGTAATGTATCATTGCTCGTTAGATTCCAAGTCTCCTACGCATTAAACGCCGCTGTAACAGTGGCCCCGGTTGCCACAATTAGGGGAGGGGGCGCCGAAATTAGACACCATATATACGGTTTTATTGAAAATGTTGTTGTTCCTCTTCTTTTTCTTCTTCACTCAATGGATTGGGCTATAACCAAAAAGAGTGTCTGTCCGTTGTTTCTAGAGTTTCCCACGTTCTCTCCTATCACCTGGTCTATATTTAAGTGCTTCTTTAGGAATACGTGTGTCTACCATGAGTCAAACATATGTAATGTTAGCGGCAACAAACTTCAAAGGAGCTTTCCACACGATTTCTGAGAACAGCTAAAGAATGGTTAATAATAATGGAGAGGTAAAAACGGTTTATTATAAGAAGATATAAAAAACAAATGTAACCCATGATATTCAAATACACTAACTTGCTGCTTACTTCGTAATGTAACGTATCATTGCTCGTTAGATTCCAAGTCTGCCACCGCCCCTGTAACAAGCGAGCAGTGATACCGGTTGCCACAATTGCGGGGGGGGGCGGCGAAATTACACACCACATATACGATTTTATTGAAAATATTGTTGTTGTTCTTCTTCTTCTTTTTCTTCTTCACTCTATGGATATGGCTATAACCAATTCCGACCAGAGTGTCTGTCCATTGTTTCTACAGTCTCCCACAATCCCTCCTACCAGATAGTATACATTTCTACAAGTGTTTGTTTACGTGTGTCTACCACGAGTTCCACGTGGAACTTCCAATCTTGCCTGTATTAGATCTGTATTCCAATCTTACCCAATTTATTCTGTCAGTAATTGATGGTACCTTGTAGTCTTTCCGTATATCCTCGTTTCTAAGATGATCCCTCAAATTACGTCCCTTAACAGCTCTTAAAATTCCGTTTCACAGTTCTGTAACTTTTATAATTTTTTTTTCTGCCATACATTAAAGGTGGCACCGGCATGACGTTATGAAATTCTATTAGTACCTGCGTTTCTCTCCGTATTATCCTTTGATAGTCGCCTGTTGTTGCACAGGCAGAATTCCGTAATAGTCGCCTCTTGTTACACAGCCAGAATTAAAGTTATTTAATTTTCTCTTTAATAGTCGCCTGTTGTTGCACAGGCAGAATTAAAGTTATTTAATTTTCTCTCAATATCTTGGCCGTTTTTGGTCTATCATGGTTCCTCTCACAGCGCAGATAACTGAAATGTGATCCACGTCACAAAACATTATTATCAACCACAAATTTTTGCTTCTACAAACTTTTTCCTAAAAAGTCCATTGTTTTGTGTTGTGATATTAGAGGCTTTAAAATTTATTGTAAAATTTTTGGCGGATTGTATTCAATATTATTGTTCTGAAACAATTCAATACGGCATGTATTTCACACGGACAAGTCACACCTTGTCGTCACGTGAATTATGCGAATAAATTTCTTTTTATCATCGTTTGTTCTGGACAGGATTAAAGGACACGATTTTTAAATCTAGTATAAAACAAGCTTTTGGCCCTTTACGATGTTAGATACTTTTGAATAACAACAACGCTTAACCGGTTTCTGAGTTCGAGTTCTTTGATTGTAGTGTAGTCGTGGAGCCCCTCGTTTAAAGAGTTAGATGTTAAACTGACAAGTACCAGAATGCACCATAGTATTAAAGTAACATTAAAGACACGGTGGGAAAATCTGACATACCATACAGTAGACTAAATTACAGAACCCGACGGGAAGTAACCGTTAGAAATACAATACCGGCAAGAAATAAATTCTCATAGTAATCAATGCCAATTGCCGTAATAGCTTTTCCAAAAATCTAATCCGTTTTCTTGTTAGCCATCTACCAACCAAACAGGAAGTGGAGGGATAAGCTGGAATCGCTTAAAAGAAAAGAATTAATAAATATGAGGAATCAGAGAATTGAGGAGGGTGGGGTCCTGGGTGTTACTGACGAGGAAGAGTCACTTAAGTAAAATTTACAATCAGCTTTACGGTGTTTGGTGATGGAAGATACTCGTAATATAGAAGACCATGATATGAAGTGGAAAATATATTTTAGCCTACAAAACTACTAATGATATACGTACACTAAATCGAGCTACTCTCTTCTTATATTTCTTAGACCTATATTAACTGTATGGCGCCCAAGCGGGTGAGATACGAACATGTATTCGTATAAAGTGAGAACTCAGCTTTCAGTGAGAGAAATCTCAACCCAACTCCACTCTCACCTACAGGGCCCTTAGAGGACCCTCTTGCTGCGAGCAACCTACTCTAATGTTGAGATAGGCAATTCCTTCGGTGGAATGGGTTGTTAGGCAGACGATAGATGAGGGTCTTGTCAGAGAAGCCTGGTGGTAACCTGAGTCCTGGTCCGGTAGGATGGTGCGGTAAAACTACTAATGATATACACTAAATCGAGCTACTCTCTTCCTATATTTCTTAGACCTATATTAACTGTATGGCGCCCAAGCGGGTGAGATACGAACATGTATTCGTATAAAGTGAGAACTCAGCTTTCAGTGAGAGAAATCTCAACCCAACTCCACTCTCACCTACAGGGCCCTTAGAGGACCCTCTTGCTGCGAGCAACCTACTCTAATGTTGAGATAGGCAATTCCTTCGGTGGAATGGGTTGTTAGGCAGACGATAGATGAGGGTCTTGTCAGAGAAGCCTGGTGGTAACCTGAGTCCTGGTCCGGTAGGATGGTGCGGTTTGACAGCAGGCTGCGAAATTAGTGTGGAGGCAGAGGAGCCTCAAGTAGAATATCGGCTGTACATGTGGGCTGAGTTAGATAGATCACTGCGACCGAAACTCATAGCAAAAAAAAACTGAAATCAAAGTTCCTGGCCCTCCAGATTGGAGGCTGAGGTTAAGGCTAGCAACCCATCCCGAAAAACAGCTGCTACGAAATCAGATAACAACAAAAATTCCTCGAAAACGGATTGGAATAAATGGAAACAATAAGTGCAATACAAGGAGTACAACGGTTTGATACGTGGACCAGGAGGTGTACATTCCGTAATTTATGAATACAAAATATAACAGAATTCGACTGTGTGCAATACACGAAATACAATAACTAGAAACTCGTCAAATTGAAACTGATCACGATTTACTTCAGTGGTAAAGAACTATAACATGAATGGGGTGATATTAATTGTATACCACTATTGTGTAGAATATTATAATTGTAGTTCTGTAAAAGTAGGGCACTATTGTGTAGAATATTATAATTGCAGTTCTGTAAAATTAGGAGTTCCCCTGTTAAGTATTAGGCGAAGCGTCACTATTCCAATCTACACAGTCAAACCATGTAGTTTACACGCCGCTCCGAATATTATAATTGTAGTTCTGTAAAATTAGAACACTATTGTGTAGAATATTAGAATTTTAGTTCTGTAAAATTAGGAGTTCTCCTCTTAAGTATTAGGCGAAGCGTTACTATTCCAATCTACACAATCAAACCATGTAGTTTACACGCCGCTCCGAATATTATAATTGTAGTTCTGTAAAATTAGGAGTTCTCTTGTTAAGTATCTGGCGAAGCGTCACTATTCTAATCTACACAGTCAAACCATGTAGTTTACACTCCGCTCCGTGTCAACAAGCGCTTTTCACCTCATTAGAATCCCTTGATTCTAGGACTTATGGAACAACCACTAAGTCGTGTCTAATCGGGGTCATTGACGATCTTGAACATTCCTTCACGTAACGCAAAAACATCTCCTCAACCGTCGTCTATATCCTACTTTGTCGTTTTTATATGCCAGTTCATACGTAATCGAGTCATTACCGAAGCGATCCTTTCATATAGCAGAAACATCACCTCATCTATCTATACCCTACTTTGTCGCTTTTACGTAGTTGCCAGCCATGTTTCAGAACGACACAATAGAGTAGGTAGTGCCATGAACTGCGTCTACACATTTTTCTATCCACCGTTCGTGTGATCGTTCCAACAAATTTTTGAAATCTGTTGAGCTTTTGTTCAACCTTTTGATCGAATTCATAATTCACGTTACAGTCCAGTTACTGTAAACGAGATATTTCTGTCGACACCGTGCTGTACAATGACGAAATACTTTAAAACATTTAATCACCCAATCACCAACGGTAAAGAAAATCGAGAGAAGGGCCATAGTAGAGAGAATGAAGAACTAATAAATAAATCTTAATATGAGGAATCAGACAATCGCGAAAAAAGTGTTGTTGAGGAATTTCCACGGAAGTGCCGAGAATAATATGTTTACGGTGCTTTCCGATTCAAAAAGAATTATAAAATTGTTAAAACAAAAAACTAAAGCGAGTGTGTCTTTTACAATATTAGTTATACACATTTGACATAATAATTGTACAAAATTATATTTTATATATATTGTAATTTAGTTCAGAAAACTAAGAGGTCCAGACATACCTAAATGATTGTTATAATATTTAAAGATACTTTTAATTATAACAATTATATTAATATTATTCACTTAATTTCTGTGAAACGTGCGTCAGGTGAAAATAAACCTGCTTGCAGCGTATTTATTTGATGATATAAGTAATAATGATTATTTTATTTAATAACGATTTAGAAGGTTTCAATATGTCCCTACTTTAAATTTAATTTGTTCAGTATTGGAAATCGGTACATTGTCGCCCCTCGTTTTCGATTTATGAACTAAATGATTCTCAAGGTAAATTATTACTCACTTATATTTATTGTTACTCAGAATTAGTAAGCTCCCTGAGCTGCAGAACTCGCTCTCTAGTTTGAGCGAAGCACGTTTATTATTACATACATTTCAGTATTAGGTAAGTTTTCATTTAAGGGAAAACTTACAAAAATCTCGATTACTCTGCTTTTCTTTAATAATATAACAATTGTAGACCACACAATCATACAATAAACATTAAAAATTCGAAACATTCGGATTTGGGTTACAGTTCCTTTTAGTGAATTTTCACTGCCGAACTTTTACAATCTTTCAAATGTTTAATTGCTTTTTGGGTCCTGGGGTGCCAAAATTTTGAAATTTCCAAAACGTAACATTAAATTCAGATATCAGTTAAAATTGTCTTTAATTTGATAACCCACATGGAAATTTTTAACCCACTTTTTAGGCCCGAATTTAAATTCGAAACATTCGTATTTGGGTTATTACATGCAGATACCAGTTAAAATTCTCATTAATTTGATAACCCACACGGAAATTTTTAACCCACTTTTTAGGCCCTGACATCCAAAAATTTTGAAATTCTCAAAAATGAAGACTATATTTAGATTGTGGTTAAAAAGCCCTTTAATTTGATTCCATAGACCTACATGGCCTTTTGCGATTTTTCACAATTTTTACTCCTCACATTTTTGGGACAATGTAAAAATATATTTATTTTATTTATTCCGGCTGTACGATGCTTACACATTTTCCGGAAACAAAGATTACAGAAGTGATTAAATTCTCATCTTCTACTGCTGCTTATCCATCCAAATATCTTCTTCAATCTCTCGTTCCCTCAATATAGTATGAATTTCTTCTATCCAGGTGATAGGTGGTCTTTCTCTTTCCCTTCTTCCTGGTGGGGTCCATTCCGTAACTCTCCTTGGGAATATTTGCTGTGCCATTGGGAACCTTTTCGTGTGTCCATACCACTGTAATTTTATTGTTTGTATAATATAAAAATATATAGTATAAAATATTAAAATATAGTATAAAAATAGCCTCTCGTCCCCCTGTTGTTTGGGGGATCAACCTCAAAAGCAATAGGGTTCTGTAGGCTAAAAGTATGGACACGCTCGCCAGATTTTAAGGAAAATCGGTTGATACGTTCAAACTTACCGTGAGACATACCCCAAACGGACAGACAGTAGGCAAATGCCAGACGGCCGAGTTAAACCGACAGCCCGCTTCGCTCGTTCACACAGATAGGCAAATGCCAGACGGTCGAGTTAAACCGACAGCCCGCTTCGCTCGTTCACACAGATAGGCAAATGCCAGACGGTCGAGTTAAACCGACAGCCCGCTTCGCTCGTTCACACAGATAGGTAAATGCCAGACGGCCGAGTTAAACCGACAGCCCGCTTCGCTCGTTCACACAGATAGGCAAATGCCAGACGATCGAGTTAAACCGACAGCCCGCTTCGCTCGTTCACACAGATAGGCAAATGCCAGAAGGTCGAGTCAAACCGACAGCCCGCTTCGCTCGTTCAAAGCTCGTGTCTCAGGTAGCAAGATCTAAACAATATTAAAACGTCCTGTCGTGTACCAAGTTGAATTATTTCATTTTACTCGCAAAATCTCACTGTTACTTGCGACTAGAAACATTGATAAAACGTGCGGTCCAATTAAAAAGAATTTTTAAAAACAGTAGACAATGATGAGAATGCACAGTGCGGCAATGCATCCAGGTTCTGATGATTCGTAATGAGCAGAATTGTAGCGGAGCGTTAGCAAGGCTAAACGAACCAAGCACATCGGTTTACAGAAAAGATTCTAATGTTTTCTTGTTCTTAACTTTCCTTGTTTTTATAAACGAGCGGAGTACGTAGACAATGATGATGATGTCTATACATACGGTAATGCATGTAGGTCCTGACGATTCGTGATGAGCAGCACTGTAACGGACTATTAGCACAGCTAAACAAATCAAAATTGTGTCTATACTTAACACATCGGTTTACGGGAAAGGTTCTCATCTATTCTTATTCTTAGCCCCCCTTAAAGTTAAACACGTACATACGACAGGCAAATCAAATGGAAATGAAACGTGGGTTCCATGACGGCGGGAAGCGGGGCGTTAGCAATTCAGATTAAACCGAAATGCCATTTGTTTGAGGGAAAAGGAAAAGACAGGCAAAACATAATATCAATGCGCGGTAAACCAACGGTGTGTGACACATTTGGCCGATATTAAAGGCAGATGAAATATAATATCGACATCGGTTTATTCAACCAGCGAACATTATTAGAAAGAAACTTCTTCTTCTGATAGTTCCTATCCGTTTCGGATGTTGGATATCATACAGACTATTTTTACTTTCTGTACTGCTGCACGGAATAAGTCAGTTGTACTCACGCCAAACCAGGTCATTAAATTTCTCAGCTATGAGATTCTCGGTCGCCCAACTCCTCTCTTTCCAAGTACTTTTCCCTGTAGTATGGACTGCAATAAGTAAAATCTCAGTTCATTTCTCATGAGATGTCCCAGATACTGAAGCTTTATTATCTTCACTGTGTTAATTACTTCCCTTTCTTTCTTCATCTTTCTAAGAACTTCAACATTAGTTATACGTGCTGTCCATGAAATGCTCAGTACTCTACTTAAGCCACATTTCGAAAGATTCCAATTTTTTAGTTGTGGCTTCACTCAAGGTCCAAGATTCTACACCGAAGAAGAGGTCCGAGAATACGTAGCAGCGTAAAAGTCTCATATTTGTGTTTATTGTTAAATCGTGACTTTTGAATAAACTACTCTTGACTTTTCAATTCTGCTCTTTATTTCTTGAGAGTGGTCCATTGTACATTGACTATAGTACCAAGATATGTAAATTTGCTTACACGTTCAACTGGCCTTTGGTTTATATTAAGGGTGCAGTTTGTGAACTTGTTCTTAGATACGATCATTAGCTTAGTTTCATTAACATTGATATCTAGACCATATCTACGGCTGCTTTCTATCACTCAATACATTAGTTGTTGCAGCCCCTCTAAGCTATTTGCGAATATGACGGTATCGTCCGCATAACGTATGTTATTTATTATTTCACCGTTCAGAGAGATTATCACATCACATTCATGTAAAGCTTCAGAATAGACGTTGAATAAAAGCGGAGATAGTATTAGAAAGAATAAAATTCTTAAATTAGTAGTGATCGTCGATTAATAAATGTTTAACTATGTAAGGTTTAGCGAGGATCGGTCAATAAGTATAGACATAAGTTTTACACTATTTGTGTCGACGTATTGACAATATTTATTGCCACGTTCGGGACAACTGTTGTTGAGTTTTTACGACGCCAAACACATAGAATGAAACAACCGTGTGAGAATGTGTTTTTAGTGTCTTTTCGGCAATTTGTTGAACGCGACCATATAAAACTAACTGGTTATTTCTGCTACGTCACCTACGATTATACATACAGCATCGCTTAGCAGTTGTTTCAAGTAAATATGACAAACATTTTCCCGTATAACAGGGTGCAAACCAAGAGTCTAGTTTGGGCGCGATCATGTAAAAAAAAAAAAAATTTTTTTTGTACCAATGTCAAGTCAAACAACTGGCAAGAATAAAAATATAGGTTTTGGTGAACGAAACAAAATTATCTGTTATGAAGTGTAATTAAAATAATAATAGTAAAATAATAAAATATATTATTTTATTATAGTAAAATAATAAAATAATTAAAAAATAATAATTCTTTATTGTACCGGTACCCCCGAAGTGGCTTATAGGAGAGGCAGGGTAAGTTGTATTTTGAGACGTAAAGCATACAAGGCAACCAGTGTAAGCCGCTTATTGTAATCCTAAATATTCATTTAGATGTGACCGTCGATCAATACATTTTTAACGATGGAAGACGAGGATCGTTCATTAAGTATAACACAAATTTTACATTATTTGTGTCGACATTCGACAATATTTATTTTCATCATCAGGACTTTGCACGGACACAAAAGAAATTATCAAACACAACAAGATCAAGTAATTGAGTGAATGTTGTGTGTGTGTGTGTGTGTGGGGGGGGGTGGTAATCATCGATGTATACTATATGGATCGCGTGCTACTAGGCAAAGTGAACGGCAGAAAACGGTCCGAAGCACGTACAGCTTTCCACACAATGGTGGGCAATAAAGCGTTTGGCGCTAAGTTAACAAGTGTATTAGACGAGTCATTCAGTCAGTAATGCACTTGTTTTGACACCTTACAATTATTACATTTGGGACAGTTCTACTGAAAATTTGGGTTATGAAGATTTTATTATTACAACAGTTTGTTTTTACTTTTGCCTAACTGATAACAGATGACAATAACTTGAGGGTTTACACTCATTTCTGACTTTGTATCAAGCGGAAAATTAATTAAAGCGTCATCAAACGTTTTAAAGATTGTAAAATAATTATATGTATAATTTACTTTTGCCTAACTGATAACAGATGACAATAACTTGAGGGTTTACACTCATTTTTCTGACTTTGTATCAAGCGGAAAATTAATTAAAGCGCCATCAGACGTTTTAAAGATTGTAAAATATATGTATAATTTATTGATTATATCTGACACTAAACTTAATACCAAAAAATGATTATATCAGCTTGCAAAATCTTTGCCGGTACAGTGTTTAGAAAACATATTTCAAACAATGATTTTTCTGAAGACAGCCATGAATTGAAACTTATCAAATTAATAGTGACATTATTTTATAAAATCTTGCGCTATGATATTGCTAAAGAAAGAACCGCTGCAGTTATCTTCTCTAAGCTTGGTGTCCGCTAAAGTTAAATTATTGTATTATTTAGTAATGTTTAATGTAAACAATTTTTATACAGTTAATACGTAGCTAATTAACTTCTACGCCCAGCTTCTTTTACGCAATAAACATTTTAAAGTTTACGGCTCACGTCTTTTATTCTTTGTTTCCCTTAATTTTATCTTTATTCGTCTGGCTTCAGTATTAAATGTTCATAAATAAGAACGCAACAGAACTGTTTACGAACGCAACAGAACTTAGCGATAAACCGAAATAATGTGTCAGAATACTGAAATCTTACAGTGAAACAAATGTGTTTATTTTGGAAAAGAACTTATTAAAAACCTCCCACTTTGGAGTCAATAATTGTTAAAATGACATAGCTATACCATTTAACACAAAATATGCTCCGCTAAAGCAACAAAAGCTATAACAAAGCAGAAAAGTCAGACTTTGTACATGTACAGTATATGGCATACGCAGTGTTCTTGCCCACCACTGGTGTAGCGGTCGGACCGAATTCAGTGAATGCAGCACGCGAACCATATGAAGGGCTGTCGGAAAGAACAGGCTCAGTCCAAAATTTGTGATGTTTGTTTTAATGGTTCACATCATAGCCTATCATGAGTAGCACATGTTGGTATAATAGTTTTGGGAAAAAACAGGCTCAGTCCATTGGAAAAACAACAAAAAGAATACGTGCAGGGGGAAAGAACAGGCTCAGTCCCGCCATTGTGGGAAACAACCGGCTGAGTCACAGGCCTTACTTTGTTTACAGGCCACCCGGAGCGCTAGATCAGGTTCTGTTTGTGCTTCCATTGTTTACGTTCTGTCATACTGTCTGTGATTTCATCATGTTTTAGCTAGTGTTGTGTTAATACTTTTTAACTAAAGAGCTGTACGTACTTCAAAGTTCACACAGTTCAATGGAGGCTCAAGATCAGTCAGACATTACTCCAGTGAAGAATGGAAGTAGTAGGAAAAGAAAAAGGCTAGGCAGGATGTCTGAGGTAAAGAAAAAACTTAACCTAAGTTCACATGAAATGGGTGATGATTGCCAGTGTTCTTTAAAATGTTTTGATAATGTTCCTGCAGAATCTCGTAAGGCTATTTTAAAAGACTTTAACTCTATGGCATCTGTTGACATGCAAAATACCTATTTGAGCGGTTTAATAGCTGTTCTACCTGTTGCTCGCAGGCGGCCTAGGAAAGCAGAAGGTGCCAGACAAAACAGAGCAGCTTATAAATACCGAGTAAGGGCACGTATTGGTGGTATTGTGAAGGAAATAGATGTTTGTCGCAAAGCTTTTATTTCAATTCATGGTGTTAGTAAAGGGAAAATCGAGTATCTTGTTTCGAACCTTTTGTCAACTGGACATTCTCCTCTAGACAAAAGAGGAAAACATGATAACAGACCGTGGAGACTTCCAGATGAAACTAGAGAAGCTGTTAGAACTCATATAAGCTCATTTAAAGGTCGTGGAAGCCATTATGGCTTGAAAGACTCTAAGAAAGTGTACCTACCTGAAGAATTAAATGTTATGAAAATGTATAATATGTTTAAAGAGAACTACCCAACAATAAAAGTATCTCATGGAAGCTACAGGCAAATATTTAACACTGAATTTAACATTTCATTTGGCTACCCACGCACGGACACCTGTAGTCAGTGCGATGAATTTAGTGCTAAATTAAAAGCAGAAGAGATTAAAAGAAATGAGTGCACAGATCCAAAAAATAATAAAAATTGATGCAGACATAAAACGTTTAAAAACTGAGAATCGTTTGCACAAGAAAAAAGCGAGTCAGTTTTATGAAAATAAAAAACAAGCTAGATTGAAAGCCAAAAATGACAGCGAGTTTGAAGCCGTTTGCATGGATTTTAGTAAAAACTTGTCGTGCCCCAATGTGCCTACGAACGACGTTTACTACCGTAGGCAGTTGTCTGTGTACAGTTTTAATATACACGTTTTGTCAAGCAGTGAGAGTGTATTTTTTATGTACCCAGAGTGTAGTGGCAAAAAAGGGAGTGATGACGTATGCTCAATGTTGCATACGTTTTGTTACGAATATCTCGACAATTCAGTAAAAAATCTTGAAATATTTTGTGATGGCTGCTCAGGGCAGAATAAAAATTATACCCTGATTAGGTTCCTCCATAACTTGGTACACATTGAAAAAAGATTTAATTATGTCAAATTATGTTTCCCTATAAGAGGGCACTCTTATCTAGAAACAGATAAGAACCTGGGCATAATAAATCAAAAATCTCGGGCTGAAATTCCCGACGACTGGCTTGACGTTTTTAGGCATGCAAGGACAAAACCATGTCCATTTACTGTTCATAAAGCGAATATTGACTCTTTCTGTCAATGGAAATCTCATTTGTCACCATATTATAAGAAAAAGTGCCCATTTCCAACCCGACCAGTGCGACAAGTTCTTATTGAGCGAGATGAAGGCTCCAGTGAAATTCAAAACTTTGTAAAATACAGAAATACATTCCATGGAGCTTGGGTAAAGATTCAAGTGCTAACAGCTGTTCCAACAGAAGTTTTCAGAGGAGAGTTTTCTTTGCCAGATTATTCGTATGATGGTAAGTAAAGTTCTAAATCGTAAAACAGGCTGATTATGGATTAAGTACATTCATAATATTAGGTAGTTGTATAATACAGAAAAATAATTTGTACGTTTCTGTATTAAAATTAGCTGAAAAAACACTCACAGAAATCACAGGCCTAATTCACTTTGTTTTTTGTTTCGTAGGAGACTTACCAATTTCAAAGCCAAAGTACGACGATTTACAAGTTCTTAAGAAGTTTTGTCGACCAGAAGCGCAAAGATACTTGGAAACCCTGACCTACCAGTAGACGTCTGTCTTTGTCTTTGTCTATGTTTGTGTTTATTGCTTTTAACATTATTTTTTAATTACTTACTTATGTTTTGTGCTCTGCTCATAATAAAGTAATGGTTTTCATTGTGCTCTGTGAGTTCTTATTATTTATTGTTGGGAAAAAACAGGCTCAGTCCATGGACCAAGCTCGTTCTATCTCGCAACGTGCCCTTATTTTAACAAATATTTATGCAAAACTAACTCAGGAACTTACTGAAACATGTTTGCTAACTAATTCGTTAAGAAAAAGTTAATTTAAGCATTCTTGTTTTGAGCCTGATAAGATTTAAGCACCTAAAATGCTCTCCTGAAAAATTTGCAAAATGTGACTGAGCCTGTTCTTCCCGGCAGCCCTTCATATAGTATACATGGATGGTGGTAATTGAGACAGTTCGTTTCACATCATCAAAACAGTTATATTCTTTACATTTTGTTTTACTTAAATATATAGACAAGATTATAATACTACAAAATATAATTAATACACTATTGCAGTTTAAAGTATTGATAATGCAATAATCCCTTAATTATATGTATAAATAATTATAGATACAGTAACCATCGAATGTATATTGGAATTGGCACACATAGCAATAGGCTACATGTCAACATATAGAATAATAAAGTACGTCATAGCTGAATACAGTTTGTAAGAGTGTTCGAATATGTATATTATTAAAAGTTATTATTATTATTTTTCTCCCACTACTGGTATTGAACAAGTTTATCCATATCAATTAATTGAGTGAATGTGTGTGTGTGGGGGGAGGGGGTGCGCGCGTGCGCGTCTGAGGGAGGAAAGACAGTTTGTTTATATCAGAAAAATACAGTAATTACATTCCTTTCATATTGTTATTCTTAAATACATAGACTTTGCAAAATAAAATTAACACAGTATTACGATTTAAAATATGGATTATATAATAATCCCTTAATTATTTTTATAAATAACTATAGATGCAGTAGTAATCAATCTATATTGGAATTGATACGGATAACAATACATGTCTACGTAATACGAAATAGCAAAATAATAGTAAAATATGTTATAGCTGAATACAGATTGTAAGAATGTTCAGTCGTGTAAATTATTAAAAGTTATTATTATTTTTCACCCACTGTTAGGCTCGAAAACACTAGCCATACATTAGAGAATTACGTACAAAACAACAATAGGGACTAACAAAATTACATTAGATAATTACAAAATATTACGAACACAAAATTATGGTAAACCAATCTTTCATGTGACAAAGGTTATTACTTAATACTTATAATATTGCAAAGTACTACCCTATAGTCTATTGTAAAATTATGTAGATGTCAACAGTCTTTCTCTCTCTCTCTCTCTCTCTCTCTCTCTCTCTCTCTCTCTCTCTCTCTCTCTCTCTCTCTCTCTCGTATTTGGGATCTACGGTTTAATGTTCCGATCGGTTTAGGAAGGTTTTATTAAGCAAGGATTCCACTGACTGGTTTGTCCTTTGTCCCCTCCTTGCGAGGGGAGAGTGACTGTCTAAGTAGAAACATTCAGGGCGTGTACTAGACAGATAAGGTTCCACGCCCTGAGTGTACAGAACAATGATCGATAAGAATTTTTTGGTACAACCACCAATGCGCCATGCTACGAATCATAAACACACAGCACATAAAGAAGACTGTACACATCACATATTGTAGGAAGTAAGACTTACTATAACGCGATTACGGTAAAGGAAAAAACAACACAAATTGAATGACGGTCGCAATTCCATTTCGTGTTTTAATAGCATTGCACCGTGAGTTCTGCGTGGATTACTGCAAATAATTCCATTCTGACAGGGAGAAAAAGATCCCAGAGAAGGGATCCCCGTTCCCGAAATTCGTGACACAAAGCAGTGAGGGTTGCTGCGTCCCCCCCTACAAACTCCTCCACCACCACCACTTTTTTTTAATTAAATCGGCACAGAAACTGATCCTCTACGTGCGCTCTTCTACCAGGGATGTATGGACCCTTCCGAAAAACGTTTCGTTGCTATGCAAGTCACCCGGGGTAGGCAGGGCGGTTGTTGCCACCCTCTGTGAGCCGCGCTCAGCTGTTTGATCAATACCATCGCGCCCAACCTTGTCCTTGAAAGCATAGGGGTAGGTCCGGGCCTACTACTACTGCCACTTCACAGCGCGGGGAGAGGGAGAAACAAGAAACCTTGTTGGGATATGTTAATGATTTCGAAAGGTTCCCACTGCCGCTATAATTATCACGGCACACTAAAATTAAAAAAAAAAAATAATTTTTTTTTCTGTTCACACAATACAAGACTCAAACACACACATAAAATCTGAAACTCGCACTTCTCGGCTGACATAAACGTAGGTAATAAATCTAATTAAGCCCTGTGCATGCGTGATTCCACTCGCCCTGTTTCCTTTTTGTTCTAACAGTTGTAAAGTCAAATTTTCAACGGTTCTATTTCAGTAGAAGCTGGGCATAAAAATGTCAAGAACATTATAATAACTGGAAGCGAAGAGAAGCCTCCTTTCAGCCACGGTAGGAAACACGTGTTGGACCATAAATCTCGAACAAGTTTCTCTCTCGCTGCCTGTTTGTACTGTTCTGCTGCATTGCCAACACAAAGACCGAGATTGTTCTAGAAGTTCATAATTTATAGTTGATAACCGAGCGCACACACATACTGTACTTCCTTATATACTCTTCTATATAATGAGCATATAAATAGCAGCCGTAGAATCCAATAAAAATCACGTTCCTTTTATTCTGTTACAAGTGTTTGTCTGTTTGATCCTTACACTAAGACAAGAATTTGTTATTATCAACGGTTCTTATGTTTCATTGCTTGTTTACTACGTGGTACGGGAATATATTATTTACTTCATATTAGCTACGCTTGACGGCTTTGGCTTTTTTTTACTTAAAACTTAGTTTTTACTTTTTTTTCTTAGGCGTCTGTTTTTATTTTTACATTTTTTGTAATATGTGTATAGTTTCTCGGCTTCTACATATCGTTTCAAAAACAAAAATATTTTCTTTTTAATTTTTTTCTACAAATCTGCTCAGGTTGAAGCACTTTAAAACAACCTAAGGCGTTTTTATGTGCTTTAAGGAAGTTGAAGTAGAAAGAAAATGAATATCGTCAGTAAAGTTAGAGTGATGTTAGAGAAGGTATAATTAAGATGAGTCAATTACTAAAAGTCTGTCAGAATTCTCCATGTTTTTATTACATACGTACCCCGCCTCAGAATATCACCTATCGTATTGTTTGAGTAAGCCCCAGGACAATTAACGTTATCGGAAAGAGTCGGATTACTTATTAAATCTACTTAATTATATTTTAGTAAAATAACATTGGCAGTATTTAGCTTGTGGCTGGGAAGGGGTCGAATTTTTCTCACGTTGATAATTGGCTTACTAATTATATACCGTTTTTTATTATGTATAATTGCAAAGTACAGTCCCAAATTACGTCATATCCAGACGTATTCTCCCCTCCATTACACTTTCATGTTTAATGTTTATTATTACACCTAATAAGATGGTCCTCCCACGCAGAAGCTCTATAACAGGCGTGGAAACTGTATTTTACACGACCTCGTGGGTTCAATGAAGAAAACGTTGGATCGCCATTGTATTGATAAATATTGTGATAAATTTGTTTACAATTCAGTTTAACACAGTCGAGGACGCAACAATTGAAAATATTTGTTTTATAAATAGACCCACACGTTTCTAAGGAAACTAAATATTTCAAATTTTAAGTAATAATTTGTGATTTTTAGGATACTAGATCCAATGAAACGTTCCGACCTTGGAAATTATTTATTTCTTTAGTTGCTTAATGGTTCTGAAATTTGGATCGTAATAAAAAGAAACATGTTATTAGAATACTGGGGTATCGAATATAAAATTCTTGGGATCTGTTAAAGACTGCATACGAAGGAATATGAAAATTTACAGTGAAGACAAAGGCAAAAGAGTTGAAAACTTTAACATTGAAGATCGCATTAGGGAAAACAAGGAGATATGGACTGCTCATCTGAATAGGATGCCGGATGCAGGTTGTTTGGCAATACAAGCCCGTTGAACAAATAAGTAGACCTATAGGAAGACCTAGGAAGCGTCGGCGAAGTGGATGTAATGCCTTCAGGATTTACATAGTCCTAGGCAGTCCGCCTATTCCTTGATTGAAGAAGAAGCTTATTTGTTAATAATGTTAAGATGTTATTTATTTTTCTGACTTCTATAAACACACACACACACACACACACACACACACACACACACACACACACACACACACACACACACACACACACACACACACACACACACACACACACACACACACACACACACACACACACACACACACACACACACACACACACACACACACACACACACACACACACAGAAATATTTTGCAAAGTACGTAGACCTACATATACACACTACACACTCATAAATCTATAGATAGGTAAGCCAGGAAACCAGTTTAAGGACTATAGCATTTGAAAGCTAATTTTGAAAAAAGCTTTGAAAACTGATTTTCATTATTAGTTAATTCTCTCTTTACAGTTGAATGATAAGATGTAAACACTGTAAACAAGTGTATAAAAAATTGGATAATTCGTATTTTCATCAGCACTACAGATATGAGCATGTATGTATGCAGGAGTGAGATTTTAGTGTTTAAAATTTTTTTAGTTTAACGTACGGGTTTCTGAAACGAATTGTAGGCTAGGCCTGTAAGGGTTGTAAGTAAAGTTCTTTTAAATAGAATAAATTTTTAAGTAAATGTCTTTTATAACCGGGTGAATCTGTAAAGGTATGAAGAAGCATGAATTATTTATAGAACTGCTTTACGAAACAAAATTCGTATTTGATAAATTAAAATGTTTGTGTTTGTCATCAAATTGCTCTTCAAGTACTTATGCTTCCTGCCTTACAATGAGGCTGCACTTTAGTAGGCTATTGTATTAACGACAATACTTTTAAAATACTTTTAAAACATTAATTGAGAAGAAAGAAGTTATTTAAAATATTTTTGGTTGTTTTGACACAGGCGCTGCTTCATCGACGTGTGGTTTTTCAGAAGATGAAGAAGAAGGAAACTAGAACAGAAGAAGAAGAGCAGAAGAATGACAATACTACAGAAGAAGAAGAAAATTAAGAAGAAAAAGCAGATGGAAAGAAAACAAACTAAAGAAAACGGAAAACAGGTGGAAGAGAAGACAAGAAGAATAAGAAAACAGAATAAAACAGTAGAATAAGAAAAAACAGTAGGAGAATAAAATAGTAGAAGGAGAATAAAATATAGTAGTAGTAGAAGAAGAAGAAGAAGAAGAAGAAGAAGAAGAAGAAGAAGAAGAAGAAGAAGAAGAAGAAGAAGAAGAAGAAGAAGAAGAAGAAGGATGAGGAGCAGAATTACAAGTAGTGTGAAGAAGCAGTATCCTTTTAAACTGATTCGGCTTCAGCTTCGTCGGGCGTCTACGTTGGCTTCTGAGACCAGGACGGGACGTGATAAGAAGAAAAAGCAGACGAAAAGAAAACAAACAAAAGAAAACGGAAAATAGGTGGAAGAGAAGACGAGAAGAAGAAGAAAAAAGAATAAAACAGTAGATGAAGAAAAAACAGTAGAAGAATAAAATAGTAGGAGAATAAAACATAGTAAAAGAAGGAATAAAAGAAGAAGAAGAAGGAGGAGGAGGAGCGGAATAACAAGAAGTAGTGTGAAGAAGTAGTATCCATTCAAACCGGTTCGGCTTCAACTTCGTCAGGCGCCTACGGTAGCTTCTGAGACTTCAGGATGGGACTTGATGGTACCTCGAGGGCGGCGTCGCTCGGACCTAGTCTCCCGTCAGATTCTTCTTGCCGATTACGTACAGAGGGGGGAACAGTTGATTCCTCTTCGATGAAGTACTAACCGCCGAGAGATCTGACGGGGCCTAGGCGGTCGCGTTGGATCTAGTAAGTTAACTCCTTCCGTCGTTAGTTTTTCATTAAGATTTTAATTTTGATACAAATGTAGACCTTTAAGTCCTACATTCCTTCAGAAGCTGTTTTGGACTGACGTATATTGAAATTGCATAGTAAACACCTGTTTAGTTTACCTGACGTTTTAACAGAAAATTTCGAATCAAATTATTTATTTGTTACTGGTAATGTGCACTTTTGGGATTTAAAAGAATATAAGTTTTAACATATAATTAGATAACGTAAAGCCTTATAATTCGAAGGTCACAGACAGGTATAATAGGTCAAAGGGTTACCCACTAAGATTTGTGTTTACATTAATAATGTATCTGCAGGCGCGGATCCACGGAGGGGGAAATGGGGGAAATTTCCCTCCCCAAATGGTCACTTAACAGGAAAGTTTTTGTCATTTTATGATTGCGATTAAGATTTACAAAGCAGTTTAAATTATGTAAATAAAAAAAATTATGTAAATTATGTAAATTGAAAAAAAAGATTTAAATTCTGTAAGTTTATGGTTTTACCCTAAAATTACTTTAAATTGTAACTCTACCTTACCAGCGTGATTAGTTTTTGTTTAATACATAACTTAAATGAGTAGTGTTTATTTAAACTGTACGTGAATATTATTAAAAGAACATTGTACTAACAAATACAAATGTCAATTAACACTTATACAGTAATAAATCTACGTATTACGTTGATAATAACGAACACTATAGATTTATACTTAGATCTTTAAAGAATGGTCCAACTTTTCAAAATACTCCCCAAAGTAAACACTATCCTCCCCCAAAACTGTTTGCTGGATCCGCCCCTGGTATCTGTCTTATTTCGCAGCGTCCGGTTTCGGTGTCCACGCGATTTGGACCGGCTTCGATTTCAGCGGGTAGGTATCTTCTATATGACACGACTGTAGTATTTAATTTTAGTTTTACGATATCATTACTTACTCAAGTGCAGCCTCCATTGACTTAGTTATAAATTTATATGTAAATCTGGTAACAATAAATCGATATTTATTTTTAAAAAAAGGCTTTTTTTCATCCAACTTTAAGTAAAGTAGTGCATAATTCACTTTTATCCGTATATACGTATGCGGTCATCTACACAATTTAATATTTTTCAGCTGATACAGATGGTGCGCTGAGAAAAAACGAGGACGGAAGAGAGACTGAGACTGGAGGTAAGCGAGGGCGGAGGGTGCAGAGGAGGTGCGCTGAGAATAAACGGAGACGGAAGAGAGACTGAGACTGGAGGCAAGCCAGGGCGGCCGGTGCAGAGATGGTGCGCTGAGAATAAACGGAGACGGAAGAGAGACTGAGACTGGAGGCAAGCCAGGGCGGAGGGTGCAGAGATGGTGCGCTGAGAATAATCGGAGACGGAAGAGAGACTGAGACTGGAGGCAAGCCACGGCGGAGGGTGCAGAGATGGTGCGCTGAGAATAATGGAGACGGAAGAGTGACTGAGACTGGAGGCAAGCCAAAGCGGAGGGTGCAGAGGTGGCGCGCTGAGAAAGAATAAACGGAGACGGAAGAGAGACTGTGACTGGAGGCAAGCCAGGGCGGAGGGTGCAGAGATGGTGCGCTGTGAATAAACGGAGACGGAAGAGAGACAGAGACTGGAGGCAAGCCAGAGCGGAGGGTGCAGAGATGGTGCGCTGAGAAAAAACGGAGACGGAAGAGAGACTGAGACTGGAGGCAAGCCAGAGCGGAGGGTGCAGAGATGGTGCGCTGAGAATAAAGGGAGACGGAAGACAGACTGAGACTGGAGGCATGCCAGGGCGGAGGGTGCAGAGATGGTGCGCTGAGAATAAACGGAGACGGAAGAGAGACTGAGACTGGAGGCAAGCCAGGGCGGACGGTGCAGAGATGGTGCGCTGAGAATAAACGGAGGCGGAAGAGAGACTGAGACTGGAGGCAAGCCAGGGCGGACGGTGCAGAGATGGTGCGCTGAGAATAACCGGAGACGGAAGAGAGACTGAGATTGGAGGCAAGCCAGACGGAGGGTACAGAGGTGGTGCGCTGAGAATAAACGGAGACGGAAGAGAGATGTGACTGGAGGCAAGCGAGGACGGAGAGTGAAGAGGTGGTGCGATGAGAATAAACGGAGACGGAAGACAGACTGAGACTGGAGCCAAGCCAGGGCGGAGGGTGCAGAGATGGTGCGCTGAGAATAAACGGAGGCGGAAGAGAGACTGAGACTGGAGGCAAGCCAGGGTGGACGGTGCAGAGATGGTGCGCTGAGAATAAACGGAGACGGAAGAGAGACTGAGATTGGAGGCAAGCCAGACGGAGGGTACAGAGGTGGTGCGCTGAGAATAAACGGAAGAGTGACTGAGACTGGAGGCAAGCCTGGGCGGAGGGTGCAGAGATGGTGCGCTAAGAATAAACGAAGACGGAAGAGAGACTGAGACTGGAGGTAAGCGAGGGCGCAGGGTGCAGAGGTGGTGCGCTGAGAATAAACGGAGACGGAAGAGAGACTGAGACTGGAGGCAAGCCAGGGCGGCCAGTGCAGAGATGGTGCGCTGAGAATAAACGGAGACGGATGACAGACTGAGACTGGAGGCAAGCCAGGGCGGAGGGTGCAGAGATGGTGCGCTGAGAATAATCGGAGACGGAAGAGAGTCTGAGACGGGAGGCAAGCCACGGCGGAGGGTGCAGAGATGGTGCGCTGAGAATAATGGAGACGGAAGAGTGACTGAGACTGGAGGCAAGCCAAAGCGGAGGGTGCAGAGGTGGCGCGCTGAGAAAGAATAAACGGAGACGGAAGAGAGACTGTGACTGGAGGCAAGCCAGGGCGGAGGGTGCAGAGATGGTGCGCTGTGAATAAACGGAGACGGAAGAGAGACAGAGACTGGAGGCAAGCCAGAGCGGAGGGTGCAGAGACGGTGCGCTGAGAATAAACGGAGACGGAAGAGAGACTGAGACTGGAGGCAAGCCAGAGCGGAGGGTGCAGAGATGGCGCGCTGAGAATAAAGGGAGACGGAAGACAGACTGAGACTGGAGGCATGCCAGGGCGGAGGGTGCAGAGATGGTGCGCTGAGAATAAACGGAGACGGAAGAGAGACTGAGACTGGAGGCAAGCCAGGGCGGACGGTGCAGAGATGGTGCGTTGAGAATAAACGGAGACGGAAGAGAGACTGAGACTGGAGCCAAGCCAGGGCGGACGGTGCAGAGATGGTGCGCTGAGAATAAACGGAGACGGAAGAGAGACTGAGATTGGAGGCAAGCCAGACGGAGGGTACAGAGGTGGTGCGCTGAGAATAAACGGAGACGGAAGAGAGATGTGACTGGAGGCAAGCGAGGGCGGAGAGTGCAGAGGTGGTGCGTTGAGAATAAACGGAGACGGAAGAGAGACTGAGACTGGAGCCAAGCCAGGGCGGAGGGCGCAGAGATGGTGCGCTGAGAATAAACGGAGGCGGAAGAGAGACTGAGACTGGAGGCAAGCCAGACGGAGGGTACAGAGGTGGTGCGCTGAGAATAAACGGAGACGGAAGAGAGATGTGACTGGAGGCAAGCGAGGACGGAGAGTGAAGGGGTGGTGCGTTGAGAATAAACGGAGACGGAAGACAGACTGAGACTGGAGCCAAGCCAGGGCGGAGGGTGCAGATATGGTGCGCTGAGAATAAACGGAGGCGGAAGAGAGACTGAGACTGGAGGCAAGCCAGGGTGGACGGTGCAGAGATGGTGCGCTGAGAATAAACGGAGACGGAAGAGAGACTGAGATTGGAGGCAAGCCAGACGGAGGGTACAGAGGTGGTGCGCTGAGAATAAACGGAAGAGTGACTGAGACTGGAGGCAAGCCTGGGCGGAGGGTGCAGAGATGGTGCGCTGAGAATAAACGAAGACGGAAGAGAGACTGAGACTGGAGGCAAGCCAGGGCGGACGGTGCAGAGATGGTGCGCTGAGAATAAACGGAGACGGAAGAGAGACTGAGATTGGAGGCAAGCCAGACGGGGGGTACAGAGGTGGTGCGCTGAGAATAAACGGAGACGGAAGAGAGATGTGACTGGAGGCAAGCGAGGGCGGAGAGTGCAGAGGTGGTGCGTTGAGAATAAACGGATACGGAAGAGAGACTGAGACTTGAGCCAAGCCAGGGCGGAGGGCGCAGAGATGGTGCGCTGAGAATAAACGGAGGCGGAAGAGAGACTGAGACTGGAGGCAAGCCAGGGCGGACGGTGCAGAGATGGTGCGCTGAGAATAACCGGAGACGGAAGAGAGACTGAGATTGGAGGCAAGCCAGACGGAGGGTACAGAGGTGGTGCGCTGAGAATAAACGGAGACGGAAGAGAGATGTGACTGGAGGCAAGCGAGGACGGAGAGTGAAGAGGTGGTGCGATGAGAATAAACGGAGACGGAAGACAGACTGAGACTGGAGCCAAGCCAGGGCGGAGGGTGCAGAGATGGTGCGCTGAGAATAAACGGAGGCGGAAGAGAGACTGAGACTGGAGGCAAGCCAGGGTGGACGGTGCAGAGATGGTGCGCTGAGAATAAACGGAGACGGAAGAGAGACTGAGATTAGAGGCAAGCCAGACGGAGGGTATAGAGGTGGTGCGCTGAGAATAAACGGAAGAGTGACTGAGACTGGAGGCAAGCCTGGGCGGAGGGTGCAGAGATGGTGCGCTAAGAATAAACGAAGACGGAAGAGAGACTGAGACTGGAGGTAAGCGAGGGCGCAGGGTGCAGAGATGGTGCGCTGAGAATAAACGGAGACGGAAGAGAGACTGAGACTGGAGGCAAGCCAGGGCGGCCAGTGCAGAGATGGTGCGCTGAGAATAAACGGAGACGGATGACAGACTGAGACTGGAGGCAAGCCAGGGCGGAGGGTGCAGAGATGGTGCGCTGAGAATAATCGGAGACGGAAGAGAGACTGAGACGGGAGGCAAGCCACGGCGGAGGGTGCAGAGATGGTGCGCTGAGAATAATGGAGACGGAAGAGTGACTGAGACTGGAGGCAAGCCAAAGCGGAGGGTGCAGAGGTGGCGCGCTGAGAAAGAATAAACGGAGACGGAAGAGAGACTGTGACTGGAGGCAAGCCAGGGCGGAGGGTGCAGAGATGGTGCGCTGTGAATAAACGCAGACGGAAGAGAGACAGAGACTGGAGGCAAGCCAGAGCGGAGGGTGCAGAGACGGTGCGCTGAGAATAAACGGAGGCGGAAGAGAGACTGAGACTGGAGGCAAGCCAGAGCGGAGGGTGCAGAGATGGCGCGCTGAGAATAAAGGGAGACGGAAGACAGACTGAGACTGGAGGCATGCCAGGGCGGAGGGTGCAGAGATGGTGCGCTGAGAATAAACGGAGACGGAAGAGAGACTGAGACTGGAGGCAAGCCAGGGCGGACGGTGCAGAGATGGTGCGTTGAGAATAAACGGAGACGGAAGAGAGACTGAGACTGGAGCCAAGCCAGGGCGGACGGTGCAGAGATGGTGCGCTGAGAATAAACGGAGACGGAAGAGAGACTGAGATTGGAGGCAAGCCAGACGGAGGGTACAGAGGTGGTGCGCTGAGAATAAACGGAGACGGAAGAGAGATGTGACTGGAGGCAAGCGAGGGCGGAGAGTGCAGAGGTGGTGCGTTGAGAATAAACGGAGACGGAAGAGAGACTGAGACTGGAGCCAAGCCAGGGCGGAGGTCGCAGAGATGGTGCGCTGAGAATAAACGGAGGCGGAAGAGAGACTGAGACTGGAGGCAAGCCAGACGGAGGGTACAGAGGTGGTGCGCTGAGAATAAACGGAGACGGAAGAGAGATGTGACTGGAGGCAAGCGAGGACGGAGAGTGAAGGGGTGGTGCGTTGAGAATAAACGGAGACGGAAGACAGACTGAGACTGGAGCCAAGCCAGGGCGGAGGGTGCAGAGATGGTGCGCTGAGAATAGACGGAGGCGGAAGAGAGACTGAGACTGGAGGCAAGCCAGGGTGGACGGTGCAGAGATGGTGCGCTGAGAATAAACGGAGACGGAAGAGAGACTGAGACTGGAGGTAAGCCAGGGCGGAGGGTGCAGAAGTGGTGCGCTGAAAAAAAACGGAGACGGAAGAGAGACTGAGACTGGAGGCAAGCCAGGGCGGAGGGTGGAGAGATGGTGCGCTGAGAATAAACGGAGACGGAAGAAAGACTGAGACTGGAGGCAAGCCAGGGCGGAGGGTGCAGAAGTGGTGCGCTGAGAAAAAACGGAGACGGAAGAGAGACTGAGACTGGAGGCAAGCGAGGGCGGAGGGTGCAGAGATGGTTCGCTGAGAATAATCGGAGACGGAAGAGAGACTGAGACTGGAGGCAAGCCAGGGCGGAGGGTGCAGAAATGGTGCGCTGAGAATAATCGGAGACGGAAGAGGGACTGAGACTGGAGGCCAGCCAGGGCAGAGGCTGCTGAAGTGGTGCGCTGAGAATAAACGGAGACGGAAGAGAGACTGAGACTGGAGGCGAGCCAGGGCGGAGGGTGCAGAGATGGTGCGCTGAGAATAATCGGAGACGGAAGAGAGACTGAGACTGGAGGCAATCCAGGGCGGAGGGTGCAGAAGTGGTGCGCTGAGAATAAACGGAAGAGTGACTGAGACTGGAGGCAAGCCTGGGCGGAGGGTGCAGAGATGGTGCGCTGAGAATAAACGAAGACGGAAGAGAGACTGAGACTGGAGGTAAGCGAGGGCGGAGGGTGCAGAGGTGGTGCGCTGAGAATAAACGGAGACGGAAGAGAGACTGAGACTGGAGGCAACCCAGGGCGTACGGTGCAGAGATGGTCCGCTGAGAATAAACGGAGACGGAAGAGAGACTGAGACTGGAGGCAAGCCAGCTCGGAGGGTGCAGACATGGTGCGCTGAGAATAAACTGAGACGGAAGAGAGACTGAGACTGGAGGGTAGCCAGGGCGGAGGGTGCAGAGATGGTGCGCTGAGAATAAACGGAGACGGAAGAGAGACTGAGACTGGAGGTAAGCCAGGGCGGAGGGTGCAGAAGTGGTGCGCTGAAAAAAAACGGAGACGGAAGAGAGACTGAGACTGGAGGCAAGCCAGGGCGGAGGGTGGAGAGATGGTGCGCTGAGAATAATCGGAGACGGAAGAGAGACTGAGACTGGAGGCAAGCCAGGGCGGAGGGTGCAGAAATGGTGCGCTGAGAATAATCGGAGACGGAAGAGGGACTGAGACTGGAGGCCAGCCAGGGCAGAGGCTGCTGAAGTGGTGCGCTGAGAATAAACGGAGACGGAAGAGAGACTGAGACTGGAGGCGAGCCAGGGCGGAGGGTGCAGAGATGGTGCGCTGAGAATAATCGGAGACGGAAGAGAGACTGAGACTGGAGGCAATCCAGGGCGGAGGGTGCAGAAGTGGTGCGCTATGAAAAAACGTAGACGGAAGACAGACTGAGATTGGAGGCAAGCCAGACGGAGGGTACAGAGGTGGTGCGCTGAGAATAAACTGAGACGGAAGAGAGACTGAGACTGGAGCCAAGCCAGGGCGGAGGGCGCAGAGATGGTGCGCTGAGAATAAACGGAGGCGGAAGAGAGACTGAGACTGGAGGCAAGCCAGGGCGGACGGTGCAGAGATGGTGCGATGAGAATAAACGGAGACGGAATAGAGACTGAGATTGGAGGCAAGCCAGACGGAGGGTACAGAGGTGGTGCGCTGAGAATAAACGGAGACGGAAGAGAGATGTGTCTGGAAGCAAGCGAGGGCGGAGAGTGAAGAGGTGGTGCGTTGAGAATAAACGGAGACGGAAGACAGACTGAGAGTGGAGCCAAGCCAGGGCGGAGGGTGCAGAGATGGTGCGCTGAGAATAAACGGATGCGGAAGAGAGACTGAGATTGGAGGCAAGCCAGGGCGGAGGGTGCAGAAATGGTGCGCTGAGAATAATCGGAGACGGAAGAGGGACTGAGACTGGAGGCAATCCAGGGCGGAGGGTGCAGAAGTGGTGCGCTGAGAAAAAACGTAGACGCAAGAGAGCCTGAGATTGGAGGCAAGCCAGGGCGGAGTGTGCAGAGATGGTGCTCTGAGAACAAACGGAGACGGAAGAGAGACTGATACTGGAGGCAAGCCAGGGCGGAGGGTGCAGAGATGGTGCGCTGAGAATAAACGGAGACGGAAGAGAGACTGAGACTGGAGGTAAGCGAGGGCGGAGGGTGCAGAGTTGGTGCGCTGAGAATAAACGGTGACGGAAGAGAGACTGAGACTGGAGGCAAGCCAGGGCGGAGGGTGCAGAGATGGTGCGCTGAGAATAATCGGAGACGGAAGAGCGACTGAGACTGGAGGCAATCCAGGGCGGAGGGTGCAGAAGTGGTGCGCTGAGAAAAAACGTAGACGGAAGAGAGCCTGAGATTGGAGGCAAGCCAGGGCGGAGGGTGCAGAGATGGTGCGCTGAGACCAAATGGAGACGGAAGAGAGACTGATACTGGAGGCAAGCCAGGGCGGAGGGTGCAGAGATGGTGCGCTGAGAATAAACGGAGACGGAAGAGAGACTGAGACTGGAGGTAAGCGAGGGCGGAGGGTGCAGAGTTGGTGCGCTGAGAATAAACGGAGACGGAAGAGAGACTGTGACTGGAGGCAAGCCAGGGCGGAGTGTGCAGAGGTGGTGCGCTGAAAATAAACGGAGACGGAAGAGAGACTGAGACTGAAGGCAAGCCAGGGCGGAGGGTGCAGAGGTGGTGCGCTGAGAATAAACGGAGACGGAAGAGAGACTGAGACTGGAGGCAAGCCAGGGCGGAGGGTGCAGAGATGGTGCGCTGAGAATAAACGCAGACGGAAGAGAGACTGAGACTGGAGGCAAGCCAGGGCGGAGGGTGCAGGTATGGTGCGCTGAGAATAAACGGAGGCGGAAGAGAAACTGAGACTGGAGGCAAGCCAGGACGGAGGGTGCAGAGATTGTGCGCTGAGAATAAACGGAGACGGAAGAGAACTGAGACTGGAGGCAAGCCAGGCCTGAGGGTGCAGAGATGGTGCGCTGAGAATAAACGGAGACGGAAGAGAGACTGAGACTGGAGGCAAGCCAGTGCGGAGGGTGCAGATGTGGTGCGCTGAGAATAAACGGAGACGGAAGAGAGACTGATATTGGAGGCAAGCCAGGGCGGAGGGTGCAGAGGTGGTTCGCTGAGAATAAATCGAGACGGAAGAGACAGTGAGACTGGAGGCAAGCCATGGCGGAGGGTGCAGAGGTGGTGGGCTGAGAATAAACGGAGACGGAAGAGGGACTGTGATAGGAGGCAAGCCAGGGCGGAGGGTGCAGAGATGGTGCGCTGAGAATAAACGGTGACGGAAGAGAGACAGAGACTGGAGGCTAGCCAGAGCGGAGGGTGCAGAGATGGTGCGCTGAGAATAAACGGAGACGGAAGAGAGACTGAGACTTGAGGCAAGCCAGGGCGGAGGGTGCAGAGATGGTGCGCTGAGAATAAACGGAGGCAGAAGAGAGACTGAGACTGGAGGCAAGCCAAGGCGGAGGGTGCAGAGGTGGTGCGCTGAGAATAAAAAAATTATTGAGAATAGATTCTTCTCGTCCCGTCCCGTTTCTTCTCTTATAGAGAAAAGAAAATTAACTACCCGTCTGCTTATGAAGGTATTGGTAAACGGTTCCAGGGCATAGAAGAAGGATTTTAGCCGATTATAGTTACGCTAATTGACCGGTGCATTGGTTTCCGCAATCGTTGTCCTCTTAAAAACTAAATTTCAAAACAATTTGCACAACAAACAAGGTAAAAAAAACAAGCTGTCACAATAAACAACTTTATGATTACACGAACACCCGAAGCGTATGAAAGTGTTCACACAGGACTTCCTTGTTTTTTTTTTTACATATAAGTTTACTTTAGAATCTGCAACATCTAAACAATTTAAAGTTTACTTTAAATTTAACACATCACCGTGTTATACAATCAGGGTTTATTTTATGTTTTTTGGCGGGTTATGGAAACCTGACGGGGCCATTTAGTCAGACTGCCTGCTTTAGTCGTGAACGATCCCATTTACGACTTTAAAAGGGTTGTTTAGTGTTCCACAATACAATCACTGCAGGTATAACAGGTAAAGTTTAGGATGGCCTCGTGAAATTGTTTCAGGTACATTTTAAAATAAAATGAGCGTACTCCGATTGAACAGTAACTATTCTGTTACTGTTTGCCCTAACAAAATAAGACTAATGTCTTCAAGTACTTATCATATATTTTTCTTAACAGCTTCTCTAGAATCTACTGTATCTCTAGCCGCTTAAGATAACATGGAGAGATACTGATTCTTTTTGGGTTCCACCGACACCCAGCAAATATTAGTCGCCCGCGATTGTATTTCCGTATACCGAATGAACTTTCATCAACTTTGACAGTTGCCCTATACCCCCAATTTTACAAGAATTTTCAATCAGCCAAACAACAAGAATTTCTCTGAAAGAATGTATTAATTTTCTTGCCGTTGGTTGTTCCAAACCAGTCTCTCTCACAATGACAGAAAAAGGATACTTCAAAATCCATGCAATTAAAACGGACAACAAGGTGACGGGAAGAACGCGTGAAGTCCAAAGATACTACTATCCCGTACATCTTTTTTCACTTGACAGTTTTTTGCCCCACATCTGTAAATCAAGTTTACATTTTACCCGTAATTAATATGTATGTTTCCTCCACGCTTTATACAGTTAGTTGATTTTTTCATAAGCTTCCAGTCTTCAGCACAGTTTTTAAGGCCTCTCTTTAGTATATAATTTTTAAATTAATCTATATTGTAGAAATCCATCTCGCTGTTCAGTTTACAGCTTAAAATTTGATGTAACAAAATGCACTGGCACTGGATTACACACTGTAGTTTTAATGCTCTACGCTTCAAGACAACACGATGTTGACAGAACACTGTACACCGACTAAATGTAATGGCCTTTAAGAAACTAGACGGGACTACTTTGGTTGGGGATTTTCTTACTTAGGTGCAATGGAAATAAACAATAGGCGACCATTTAGAAGGTTGTTAACGTAGTAGGCAGGTAGTCTGATATGATGTCCCCATCAGGTTTCCAAAACCCTTTTTGGCAATATATTCCATTTTGTTTGAGTCAAAATTTAGTCAGTTCTGTATGTAACACAGTGACATCAATCGAATAGACAATATCGTGAGAAAATTCATTATACGAATTAAATCTCTTTCCCAACTTCATCTCAGAGAAGGCTGCAGTCTTTACTGAGACATACCCGCTGAAATCTACAATTACAAGCCGATGTTGTAAAGAAATAATTCAGGTCCCTCTCCGAGGGCAGTTTGAAAAATTAACCTCTAAAACACGCGTTTTTGGACTCTTAGTACGTACTCAGTTAAATTTTCTTTTTCAATTCGATTTTGATTTGAAGAGTAGACTAAAATACAATTTTTAGTTGTAAATAATTACGAAATGGAATAAACATTGTGTTGGAAGCAGCAGCAATTACAATGTTGAATAAATGTTTCAAATATACAAAAACTCAGAGTAACAACTACAACTGTAATTGTTATAACAAAACATATTCAAGTCACTGGAAGAAAAATATTAAGGAAAATTTTGAGCTCAATTAAAGATGGATAAAAATGCAGATGGCACCATAACACTTTATATATGTATACCAAGAAAATCATACACACGATTAGGAAAAAAAGTACCGCTTTTTATGGACACCTTCAAATAATTAGTCGCAACAGACTGATAAGAAGACTGTCCAGATACCTTGGAAAATTGAAAATGGCTAATATATGGTTTGAAGGAACCGAATAGACATTAAAAAAACTCTACATTACCGAAGAGGACATGAAAGAACCTTTACCGCTCAGGAAAAGTAACATGATTCTGCAAGTTTCCAGGCTAAGCCCAATAAGGAGACAGGTGACGATTTGACTGAGGAGATAAGAGAGAAACGCTGACAGAGAATGAAGGAAGTGTGGGAGAAAAGGAAGAAAGAAGGAAAGAAGCACCTAAAATGAACGCAGTCTACAGTGGCTCATACTAAAAAAATAACAAAACAAAGTACTGTTACGTAACGAGGAAAAAGTGTTACGTAATACGGAACGTTCTACAAGTTTCTCGAATATTCCAGCTGTAATATGTGTGTGCGTACATAATGCTGCTACTTTCCGGTGAAAGATAATTACGCGTCAACTATCGGGTGTATAGTAGACCATACCGGTCAGCGCAGTGTGTTCAAGGACACTGTTTCTAGTGGATTCTCGAGAGCGCCTGTTTGTTTAACAAGTCATCCAAAGTGACAGATTATTCTGGAAATCAGCGGGGTATAAATACAGCCATTCAGCGACGGTCAAGTCAGTTATTGACGGGCGATTACGCAGTACGTTTAAGTGGTGATTTACACAGTGCGGTTTGAAGTAGTGTGGCGAAGTATTATTATGTGTTTTATAATTGTGCCGTACTCTATTAGTGGACATTTTTATTGCGTGTGAACAATTTTTATTTGATTTGTTGTAAGAGACTGTCTTGTTAATTACAAACTGTTTAATTGTGATAATTAAAGCTGGTGATTAGTGACTTAATTGGTGTCTTGTATTTTGTTTTCCACTGTACCATAAGACGATCAGTAGACCGTCGTAACAGTATACTGTACTACATGCCATACAGATTCAGAGCAAAACATCATGGTAAGGAGTGGCGTCTTTTGCCACTGTATTTAATTCTTCGAATAAGAAAAGAAAATAAACCATAAAAAAGTGACAGAGAACCCCAGATATGGTATTTGATGGTTCAATAGACGTCAGGCAGATCTTAGCTCACAATAATATTTATAGTGGCCTGGAATTTCCTTATGAAAGACCTCGTGCCACTTACCAGGAGGACAGTAAAAAATCAAGGATAAGTATTCCTTGATATAAGTATCATCAGGAGTGCCTACAGGGGGGACGACTGTTGTCGCTATTGGCGACATTTGGAAAATTTTGGGGGCGATTTTTTTCTTACTATTGGATGAAAAATCTTCCCCAGTTTTACAAAACTGTAAAAACTTATAACGGACACGTATCAGACGCACAATAAATCTACTCAGTTGACTTTTTCGAGCGGCCTGTAGGCGCGATGTGCACGGAAAAAGGATCTAGTCTTCTACTCGATGCTTCAAACAGGCTACAGATCGAGTTCAAGGTGTCACCGTGTGGCGGCTTATGGCAAGCGCTGAGGATGCCGAACGTCGATAAGGGAGCTGAGGAACATATAAGAGAATTGTGCCGCCGAATCTAGTTAGGGATAACAGACGTACTTTGTTAGTCAATGCCGTTCATCGACACAACCAATGCCCGGCATGGAAGTGATGCCTGATTCATAGGCAGGTACGAACTCGCAACGTATTTTTGTCGAGCATCGAACAGCAAACTGTAGATGTTAGAAATCCTTGTTTTTTTAGTTTATCAGTTTACTGTAATCAATATATCGTTTACAGATCGTTTTAGTTACGTACTACAATCAATATATCGTTTCGGTAAAAGGTAATATTTTGTTATAGTTTTGAGCTAGAAAGCCCCGGCCTTTGCTCGATTAGGTGAGAAATTTTACTGTAAAAGAGAGAAAAGGTCTTGTCAGGAAAAGGGGGGATTTTTTTATAAAATTGGGGGGAAGCGTCATAGAGGTTGGGGGGGGGGGGATCGGCACCCCCTGTGTATCATGAAGTAGCAACAGCAACAAACATTTCAGACACCAACAAGGATGAATTAAGTTTTGTAACACAGAAACTGAATAAAAATCGACCAACATACATTTATTTCGGGTTTGTATAATGAATTGTATTTTTAGAACCCGCGTTGGACGATACGGCACGAACGAACCGGACACACACACACAGTTTTGATCAATACAACTTAATTATACAAAAGGTATCTGAATTAGAGTATACAACATTTACATAGCAAGGTACTATTACTTACTAATATTGAGCTGGCGAAACAGCTGTGCGTGATCGGATCCGTGGACTTACCTGTTAACAACAGAGAGAACGCTATAATGTCAAAGTTGAACCTTTCTAACGTTACAATGTTACATTAATGTATAACATACATATTAAAGGTTACAGTATGGATAATTCAGATATTGAACTATAGTGAAAACGTTTTAAATATTTATGGCAACATTTCGACAAGCCTTATTAACATATTCAAGACCTGTTTAAGATCTATTTAAGAACTAATCAATAAACATACATCTACTTGGGTGAATGTGTGTGGGGGTGCATGTGTACCACGTGAATGTGACTATATTTTTTTGTAAATTTGCCTTTTAATTATGTGCACACTCTGTACATATTGTTATTAAATTGGTGTTAACGTAAAATCAAATATGAGCCATTTTACATTTACACAATAGCATAATTCTACGTTTTTATGGTATTACTATTTACAATATAACAATCAGATATTTTTGTAATTCTAAAGATGACAAACAGACGAAACGTGGCGTTAAATAATGTTAGTTTGTTTTAATGTTAAACTGGGGAATTTAAATATTGTTACGACGGTCTACTCGATCGTCGAGTATCGTCGAGAACACGTAGATTGTTCTGTGATCTCGTAACAATATTTAACATGAAGATATATGTGCGCGCGCGCGCACACACACACACATCTATAATTCTTAGGTTTTCTAGGACGTGACATGATATAATCTGTTTCTGATCGAGTCAAGCAATGAATTTCGCTGTTCTCCTCGAAGGGTTTTACCGCAACTACAGGAAGATACTGCCTCTGTCTTTTCAGACCGATTTCCCCACGATATTCTTGGGTGTAATGAGATTTCCTTTTGCTCGTAGGCGTGATTTCATATTATTCAGTAGTATTTGCACATTATAACTGCGATTTGCAAACCAGTAATATCCAGCATGTCCTTCGAGGGTAAAAAATACGTTTCGCAAAATCTTGCAAAAAATCATACATTGCAGAAAAAATCCCAAAAATTAATGTGAGGTGTCAGATTAAAGAGAACGTTTAACTGACGTCTGAGTGTAGTGTTAAGTCTTGGAAATTTCAAAATATTGTGACTCCAGAGCCCAAAAAAGGGATAAAAAATTTTAAAAACTTGTGAAAGTTCAGCAGGTTGTGTAACTAAAAGTAATCGTAACGCAAATCCGAATATTTCTAACTTTCAGTGTTTATTGTATGATTGTGTGCTCTCCAATTGTTATATTACTAAATAAATAATAGAGTAATCCGTGTTTTTGTAATTTTTCCCATAATTGAAAAATGCCACAATATCGAAATGTATGTAATGTACTTCGTTCAAAATAGTGAGCGAGTTCTGTAGCTCAGGAAGCGTACTATTAAATAATGATCCGTTTAATATATTTTTATGTAATATAACAATGGCTTAATTTTTACCGCCCCAGTAGTCTAGGAGTCCGGCGCCATACCCACTGGTCCGCTGAATCCCAGTGTTAGATAATATAATATTCACTGACTTTTAATCTTTAGTGTATGACGTAATATAATATAGGCCTACTTTGTTAAAATTTCTTGTTTGAAGACGAAGTGTTCAGATATTATAAAAATTTAATGTATTAAAAAAAACACATTTGCAATTCTACTTCTTTAACTTCCTAGTTAGGACTCTGTCTTGTTCTATAACAACGGTCCTACAATGGTCACTCCACCTCTTCCTTGGCCGACCAATGCTCCTCTTGGTGTTTGTTTGGTTATCTCTTGTCTTTTTCACTAGCCTAGTCATCCATTCTTGATATGTGTTCATTCCATATCCTTCTCCTTTCTGTAGTTCAAGAATTAATATCCGCTACATTACACGTTTCTCTTGTACTATTGTTTAGCAGCCTTCGTACCTTGTCTTTCCTAGTATCTTCCGTAATATAGTATGTAGTTTGTCGTTTTCTTTAAGTTGTTGCTGTTGGCCTCTGATGCATGGGATATTACTGGACGTATTGTGCTTTTGTAAACCCTAGATTTTGCTTCTTGTGTGACGTATTTATTATTCCATATAAGGTTATAAGATTAGTATTAATCTGCTGGCCTTGCATTCCTTCCGCAAACACTGTCCCGCTTTAGATCACGTTAAACAAAATGCGCTATCGAGCACAACCGTTAAAATCGGCTTTTCACAGAAGCCGACAGACGCTGTATCATTTACTACAAGAGCTACGAACACGTTCCTGTATATATTAATTTCACACCTGCCGCTTGCTAACCTTTATTAGTTTATCCAATAAATCTTACCGCAGCACAAATTCTCCGTATCAATAATATCGTCGCGTTCTGCGTATGCTGTTGTTGTAGTTATCGAATTCCAATCGTTAGGTAGTTTTAAATTTTCATGTCGGAGATAATACGATCCGATAATCGACGCCAGTATATCAACAGCCGGTAGTGAATGTAATTTTTCTGGTAATAGAGGAAGTGTTAAGAGAATGCTCGCGGAATTCACTAACCGGTTTTAATTGATTAACAATAGCGCGGCCGGCTCTGATCATAGACATTAGATCATGTAACTATAATTGTCAACGCATACACACACACAAGCATTCATACATATTCGGTTTACTAATTCAGTAGTAACAGGTCGACGAATTTAGATATAATTTTTCTTTTGAGTTTGTTCGTTTTTGTATTAGTTCTTTGTCAGGATGAAATTGATATAGGCCTATTCATAGGCGTAACTTGGGAGGGGCAAGGGGGGCACTCGCCCCCCCAATGTTCCGAGCTTTATAAAATTTTCTTTCCAGTTGTTATAAATAAAAACGAACATATAGTCAAACAGGAGACAATTTCTATGCTTACAAGCACAGTACGCGCTATTTATCAACGTCTGTACTGTTATCATACAACTAGTTGCCATAAAATTATTATTCTTTCGAAGAATTTCTTTCGAAGCAGATATGAATGATATAAATCAAAATAATATTTCTGTTCGAAAAAAAAAAACAAATGCTAAAGACCTAATTAACTGGAATACAATGCGTGCGTTTTACACAAAGACTTGTTTTGGAACACATCGCCCAGCTCTACTTCTAGGAATTTGCTCTCTTTACTTTCCTCTCTTTGTCACACAAATTGTTTATGTTTATAGGCCCACAGTATATTTTTTCTAGGTAAGCATAAGTGGAAGTACAACTTATGAAGAAAGGTTTGTTGATCATTAACAAATGAAATTGTCCCTCGTTTACTAACTAAGAATTGTTACTAAACTTTGTAATTTTGTATATAATACATTTTATTAATTTTATTATATAGATGGTCTCACTACACACTTGAATTTATGAAGCTTTACCCTGCCCCCCCCCCTCAAAGTTAGGCCTCAAGTTACGGCCATGGGGTTATTGATTTCATTAGTCGAAACAAGATCCGCACTACAGTGGCGTATATAGAATTTGGCCTTGGGGCTCCGGGGTCGGGTCGGGTTCATACAAAATTTAAAAAAAGTCTAACCAATATTATTATCTTTAAAATGGCTGAAATCAATTCCATTAAAGTAAACGGTAATAATACAATAAAAATATTCTTATTTAAACATTGTCGACAAGATAATTATTGACTGAATTGATTTTCCTATATTTCAGATTTCAAACGTAAACCTATACGCTGATGCTGTATAATAAACGTGTGTATATTTAAAAAAGAGCTACTACTCTTTCCTTTCATGTACAAAGGAATACAACTATTTAGGGGTGAAAATTGTGGCCAGTGGGAACCAAGACAAAGAAATACAATCCAGAATTAATTTGGGGAATATGGCTATATCTACATTAAATGGAATCCTGTGGGATAAGCAGATACTGTAACAGCAGAAACTAAAACCAAAACATTTAAAACCATTGTTAGAAGTATCATGACTTACGGCTCAGAAGTTTGGATTAGTTACAGCCAGCAGAGATGGAGACGTTCGGCAAGAGTATCCAGACGTGAGAAAATTAGAAATGAAGTCATTAAGGACAGAATGAGTGTGAAAAATTCAATTGTTGATTTTATCTAAACAAAAAAATTACAATGGTTTGTTAATTACAAACAAAAAAATTACACGAAAAGAATGACACAGGAAAGATTGCCAAGGAGAGTTATGGATGGACCCCACCAGGAAGAAGGAAAAGAGGAAAACCACCTAGCACCTGGATAGAAGAAATTCACACTATATTGAGGGAACGAGAAATTGAAGATCTTTGGGTGGACAAGCAGGACAAGTGGAAGAGGAGAATTCAATCACTTCTCTAATCTTTGGTTCCGAAAAATGTGTAAACATTGTACAGCCGGGATAATAAAAACTCTGTGATGAGGGGTCTGGTCCCGTTCTCCCCCCCTTGGTATATACGCCCCTCCAGCACTATGGGACAGAACGATAGTAGTCTACAAAGACAGAAATGAAACGAAGAAAACTTGGACGGGGATCTTCAAGGAAATGAATGAATCGTACGAAAGCACGGAAAACTGCAGAAAACGCTTACGATAAGCTGCATTTCTATATTTTAAAAGTACGAAATATGGTTCTTTGGAGAACACGGGGAGTAGGAGAACAACGAGACGAAAGACGTGTGAAAGCAACAATAGAGTCACCGGCACCGGGTGATCAGCGCGATCCAAACGGTCGCCGGGTACGTGTGAAAGCAACAAGATAGTCACCGGCACCGGGTTATCAGCGCGATCCAAACGGTCGCCGGGTACGTGTGAAAGCAACAAGATAGTCACCGGCACCGGGTGATCAGCGCGATCCAAACGGTCGCCGGGTACGTGTGAAAGCAACAAGATAGTCACCGGCACCGGGTGATCAGCGCGATCCAAACGGTCGCCGGGTACGTGTGAAAGCAACAAAGATAGTCACCGGCACCGGGTGATCAGCGCGATCCAAACGGTCGCCGGGTACGTGTGAAATGGTGTGAAACCAAGAATAAGGTGGCTTAAGACTTTTTACTTCCATGTTCCATAAGGAAATGGAAGTATGGTCATGGCGAAAAAAATCGTGTTCGAGATAACGGCAGATTCTTATTGTACTATCATAAAAACATGAAAAAGTCATTTTTCGAAAAGTGTCTGTGTGTGTGTCTGTCTGTCTGTGTAGAATTTTTTCTATGGCAAACGATAACAGCCGTAAATTCAAACAGAATCAAATAATGTTTTGCTAACAGGCCTGAATTGTAGAGGACCCAAGGCCTACTGATTTTGGTGAAGATCGGTTGAAGGGAAGGGGTAGTTTACCTGCAACGTTTTACGTTTAACAAGAGTAAAGTGCTTAATTTTGGTAAATAACGTGTCCTGAAAAGAAGGTCATAATAATCTACTGTAGAAAGGTAGATGAACTATCTATAAATGAAAGGGTAGTTTTGAATGGGGGAGGGGGTAAATTTTTTATAAATTAAAATGGTAGTTGATGATGGAGTAAGTAAATTTTATAAGTTTTATATGTGTAATACGTTATTGACAACAAAGAAGTAGTTTCTATGGAAACATTTCATTTCACTTTAACAAAAATTCTATATTTTTCATTTTAATTTAAATCACGTATGAGTGAAAATATATCGTTCCTGGCAGGACACACACACACACACAATTCGCGTTATTTCTGGCCTAAATAATGTTTATTTCCTTATGTTTGCACGCTTTTTAAATGAAAAGTGCCGAAACCCACACCAACACAACGAGTGCAAGCCGAAAAGGTGGACACCGATTTTCTTCCTGTGGATCGCTGGGCAATGTTGTTCTATTAAAGCAATTAATACAATCTGTGTACTTATTTCTATTATTATTGAGAATTATAAACTAATATGTGCATGTATGTATGTATGAAAAATATACAAATATTTTTCTCCTTTGGAAAATTGTTTGCCCCTCCTTGAAAATATTTTGACCTCCCTGATGGCTAGTTATTTACTAGCCTGTGTGGAATATAGCGTTATGACATGGATCAGAATGGTGGGTGTTAAACAGGAGACACAAACGTATTAAGGAAGAAATGTTTTGCTGAGAAATTTATAATTATATGGGTGAACAGAATAGTCGTTCAGGAAGTCAGAAGACAAATGGAAAGAAAGAAATCAAGACTCGATTTTAAAAAAGAAAAATGACTAGTATTAAGAGGAAAGACTTTGATAACACTATAGACATCCCTCGGCCCCTCGCAGCGAGAGTCCAATTTCATTACAGGAATCAGATCGCAGCTACATGTTCGGGTTATCGTCATAATCGGGTCATAATCGTAGGAAATCTGGCGAGACACATCAAATACGAATTAATGGTGACAAGGTCCAGACAGAACACATAAATGTCGCCATAAAGTTGATTTCCTTTTGGGTCACAAGTGTGAAGGATGGTGTATTTCGTGACAGGCGTTCTACTCCGTGAGAACTTCTAATCTAAAACGGTAAAACCCCACCAAATCGTTATGTAGGGTCACATGATACAGTCTTTGACGAATAACAGTAAGGCTTATACAAATTTTAAGAAACTACCCTCACTTCAACTATTTTTGGCCAATCATAGTTAAGGTTTTAAAATTAAGAGGAGGGAACAGTCCCAGCACTGAAAATAGGGGTACACCCACGATTTGTGTAATAAAAAGCCAAGCAATTGCTGTAGTAAACAGATTTGATTGTGAGTGTTCCGAGAGAGCTCATATCTGTCTCACTTGACTTGTTCTTTGATCTGAGTTAGAAGGTGTTATAAGAGAGCCTCTCTAGCCAGTGATAGTCGGTCATACTTTTTGTTCTTTGTCAATATTTAAAGAGTAACTAAAGTTGTTAAATTATTTGTTGAAACTAAGTACTAGTAACTGTAGGTACTTGGAGTGGAGTAAAAGTAATTGAATTAATTGAATTACGTTAATTTCAAGAATTATTGTTATAAAGGAAATTGTACAAGTTTTGTATTTGCGAATCATCAATAAATTGTCTTCAGAGAAGATCGGTTCATACCAATGATTTAAATTCACCTCCGAAGCCACAACAACTAACAGTTGTAGCCTAGAAGCCACTTGATAGGTTAGAACACGAGAAGAAGAGAAAGAAGAAACAGAAACGAAAATGTCTTTACAAAGTAGAAACATAGAATACTTCCAAATAATAATTTAAAATCGGGAAAAACGTTGATAAAAAAAAACTATCACACACATCATGCGCCACTCACTCAACCTGGATAAATTTCACCACATACGGTGATTACAATATTGCTTTCGATATCGTCATTAAACAGTATACAGCCGTTATTGGTGTAAATTAAAAAAGTAATCAAGCGTTGCACGCACGCGATCGATGGTTATCGCTGCACTGATTACAACGTTATCGGTAATTATCACGCCGTCTACAGAGGATTACCAGACACACCGCTCTCTCCGTGCTCTGTGTATCAACGTTTTTATCTTTATTGCTACCAGATTACAATGTATACACACTTGAAACGTTAAGCCGGTATCACTGGCAGTGTCTGAGTGTGTTGGGTAAAAAATATACCCGCAATCTAATCTCGGCACACCTTCCTTACTTTCATTTCGTCTTAATGTACAATTATCATACTGTTACCAGAGGAAGGTTTTGGGGTGGTTACTACCCCCCCCCCCCAACCAGACGGCTAAACAATTAATATCTTAAACAGTGTTCGTTGTTGCGTACGTAGACCGAAGACCAAACGCGGAGTTCAGAAAGCCGTTTACAAACGCTACACAGCGTCTACTAGTGAAATGATGTGTATGACAAAATGAACTGAATTTGCGGCTAATTCTGTATTCGCACACTCCGTAGGGCTATTTCGAAACGTTTGTTCTTGAGGACCTGTAGTGCCAATTTGATGAAAAGCCTTGATCCCATCATCGTCATCGTTATCAACAACAACATCATTATTTGCACTTCCAGGTGAGAGCTGGTCTATTCACAGTGCTAGTTCAAGAGCTTGTAAGTGGGGAGGAGTTCATGTAGTGGTGCGATATCATATGATAATTTTCGTTCTCTTCTTCATCTTCTTCAGGGGGATAGGACGATTCACCTATTCCGATCCTGAAGGAAATACATCCGTATCACTAAGACTTCCTAGGTCCTCCTATATTCTGTACCCAATAGAGTTGTACTAACAAACTTCCTTGGACAACCTGCCATCCGGCATCCTATTCAGATGAGCAGTCCATCTCTTTTTGTTCTCCAAATGCTCTCTTGAATATTAAAAAGTTTCAACTTTTTGCGCGTGTCTTCATTGTATAGTCCTTCATGGCAGCTTTTAACAGATCGCAATATACAGATGCCTGTATCCCACTCGGACGTCTCTTCACCGGTGTCGTAACCTATCGAGTGGCTGCTAAGTTACAACTGTTTTGTTTGACGTGTTTCCGGAGGTGAAGTTGAATCATTAGAATGAACCGTTCTTCTTGAAGACAATTCATTGTGATTAGCAAAATACAAACGAATTTTTACAAGTTACTTTATACAGCTCTTCTTGACAAACTATAAGTCAGTTAATTCAATTACTGTTTAAACTCTAAATACCTTCAGTTGCTAGTACTTAGTTCACAAATTAATGTAACTACTTTTAGTTACTTCAAAAATTACAAAAACAAACTATTGACAGCATCTGGTTTTCCGGCTCTCTAAGAACACCTTCCAACACAGATCAAAGTCAAAATAAAAATGAGAAAAGAATAGTAAGTTCTCTTGGACCGCTTACTACAATCAGATCTGTCTTCCCCAGCGAATGCTGACCTGTCTGGACCTTGTCACCATTAATTCTTATTAGATGTGTCTCGCCAGATTTCCTACGATTATCACTTCCTGGACAGTCACGCTTATTGAGAAAGGGTGAGTTACCATTCACAACCCTGGGAAAAATTCCTAAAACTAATTTTATGTTCAAAACATATGCTACAGTCTCGTATACACACCTGACACCTGTCCCTTTTCTCCACACAACTAAGAATTCCTTATATTCTCACTTCTAAGTAACAATTATGCTACAAGTACAGTAAGTACAATTGACAATTACAACACCGGAACCAAAGTGTCAGTACCATATAACAACACTGGCATAGCCATTGCCTTATAAAATTTTAGCCGAGTCACTTTCCTCGTTTTCCTTGATAACGCTTGACAGATTTTTCCACATACTGACTGAAAATCGGCCAGCTTATGATCAATATCATGATCTACATCATACTCGACGTCACAACCAAGACAGCGGAAATGTGACACCTGATCTGTACTCTTATTATCTAATATCGTGTTAATTACCCAAAACATTGTAGTTTTTGTCTTCTGCAAAGAAATTTTCATGTTGTACCTCGAACAGACTTGTTGTACTTGAGACACCGATCTTCAGAGCTCTTATTCATTGTTTTGGATGGTTATCTCATCATCCACAAATAGCATTTTCCTCAAATATGTCCTGTAATTTATTTTCATTTTTGTAGTTTCTTTTAATTTTCGCTCTCTATTTCTGGAGTCTCTTAATTTTCACTCTCTATGTCATCAGTACAGATATTACACATTGTCTGGGGTAAGCTACTTAATTAATGTAAATCTCTGCTATCAAAACCTCTCCTGTAGACGATACTGTGATTATATGATAAACTCCTAACCAATAACAATTAACAATAAAAAAGTAATTGCAAGTATACATAATAACATCAGTATCTCAAGTACAATTTTAATAAAATATCTAAGCACCTCAGAAAGCCTGAGCCCCACGTTAGGTCCGCCAGTACCTGTTCATTTATCTGCTCGAACGATCTTGTTTTGTACATTTCAGAGTTTAATTTCCACACGTAAAGCTGGAAATGAGGAACTCGCATCTAACTCTGATGACAACGAAGGCGTAGTGATATTTATATACACACACGTGCCTATAGTGGGGGTGCGTGCGCGAGTGTGTGTAATTTTAAAGCGGAGGAGCAAATTGGTAAAGTTGATGTCACTGGGGTCGCGGGAAGAAAATTACTTCCCGAGCGCGGAAAAGTAAGCTGCTGGTAGTGTAAAACCTTTTGCAACGCTGTGTGTCAGTGGGACATAAAGCTGGGGGTGGGGGTGAGGGGGGCGAGCGAGCGCGTGTGCGAGAATGCAAATGAAAACGAAGCATTCTCTGTTGTTATTGTTGCGACGAACGCGCCTTGAATATGCTGATGAAAATGAAGTCTCTGCGAATCTGGTAAAATGGGAACTGCGTGTTTGAAATGTTGCCGAATTTCCGTGAACGTGAGAGAGAATTCACCTCATTAACGCCTGTATTCCGTACTGATTGTAAGTTTGACATTATGTTTCTCAGTAATTTTTTTACAGGCCCTCCCGCATTCACAACACGCGCATACGTGTACTGATTATTTCGTAAACGTAAAGCTAGATTATTACTTTTAAAGCTAGCAAAACACAATGGCTTTACCAATATTTCATAATCGCAAAGACGTCAGAAAAAAAGTGACGTAGGCTTTCTTTGAGATAACGATGTTTTCAGACTGGCCACTAGCGCGTTTCGTCCTATTTAAAATACATGGCATCAAGCAACACCTGGAACAACTTTTTGAAAATACAATTTTAAAACATTTCTGCCGACGTTACGACGAAAATTATTGTCATCAATGTATAGAAATAAAATACACATCATGAGTCTTTTTGTGTAAATGTATATTTATTGCAATGAGTAGAATGCATATATAAATTAATACTGGGCCTCTGAGCATATGATAGCACGTCAAAATGAACATTTTTATAAGTAAAGACTGCAGGTTGGACATTGTTTGTTAGTCAATAAAAGACACGTTCAAATTGTTAGTTTTAAGTAAATTTAGACAGTAAAAAAAACAGTTAGTGTTGTGAAATGGTGCGAAAAGATGCGTAGGTGTGTAGCGAGTGCGCGTGTGAGAGAATATGTAACTATTTTACGGGATAATAATAAAAAGACATATTAAATTAAATAACTTTCGTTAAAATGGGAATTTTGAGATGAAACTTGTACCACAATACGCCTAATAAAAAGACCTATCAAATGTCAGTATTTGTTAGTAATTTAAAGAAGTGAATATATAAGTTTTTTAACAAAGAAAGTTTTATGACCCTTTAGATAAGTCGTGAAATCATACTGGTTTTTTGGACAAGCCGCAAATTGCTTTCGAACACTTTAATACAAGAATAAGTTGATCTTGGCTTCAGACGCAGAGAAGATTTATGAATTAGCCAATCAGCGTACAAGAAACAGGGCAAAATTTCATTTGATTTCTAATTTCTTGCCGGACAGACAGTCTCTCTCTGAACTTAAAAGAGTGTGGACGCATTGTATTAGTTTAGACGCTAGGTCTACTAAGGCGTTATGAACACAAGTTAGAAAGTTCGCTAGTTCCTGATGTCGTAAATTTTAAATAGTGCTAATCCAGGTTGGTGGAAGATATCCGTATAGGGATTAAAGACACTTGAAGTCTACTGGATGTATTGTGTATTGCCACACTGGATCATCAACATCTCGGCAATCTACGTTCGTCATAAAGTGAAGTGACTTTATTTTTTGTTACGAACTTTAATGAACTTATAAACTAAAGAGACAAAAGAATTTATAAAAAAGTTTTGATGTATTAGATTATAAGAGAGAAAAATTATTTTAATTTTTAGTCAGGTCAAGAGAGATAGAGTAGTTAGTGCAATTTTGTAGTTATATCATTAATAAATCCGACAGCATTCCAATACACGATTTACCGACTACTTATTCTATGCGACACCTGTACATCGCAATATATATATAGGCCTATACGGATAATAATAACGGAACAATATATTCTTGTTTTAACAGGATAGTTAGTCCATAAAAGTGAACATTCATTATACGTGTATTAATTATTTCTGTATTGTCCGTATGCAGGTTCTGATGATGACATTAAATTTAGTCGAAAACTCGATAGGAATGTTTCAAACTTGTGTCTAGTTAATGATCGAACTTTAAAAATCTTTCATCAATAGAATGTATAAACATTTTTTTTAGCCAAGCGATTATGGCCCATCCTATATTTCGTTTCTGCAGTAGTAGGTATCCATGTGGGCCATATCTAAACAACACATTCTGCAGTATCCATGTGGGCCATCTTCTTTCAGCTCGATCACTACGTGGTCTCGTCCATAAATGACAGTCTGATCAGGAAGCAGAGTTTATTTATTTTTATTCATTTTCGAGCTACCCAGTGCCATTGTGTTACCATTGATCAATAATGATAACGTTTGTTATTATTTGAAAATCAACAATATTACTAATTACTATAATTATAATATTAATAATTAAAATTACAATTATGGTAGCAGTATCATGCTTTTGTAATATGCTACGATCGTGTCAACACACAAAGGGTTTTTCCCACCACCTCGATTACATAAACCAATTCTTACATGACGCATCAGCAAATTCGTTTTGCATAGATTTCTTTCGTTTTTTTTTACGTGTGTGTGAGCAATCCTTATGAAGACCTATACCCACTAAACACATTATACGGGATTTTGTGCGCAATGTAACCATACAAATACAAAGACACTGGTAAATTCATTTTTTTTCTGCTGATGTCATACATATTTCGTGACGCGTAGTCGGAGGAAACCGTACAGTGGCGGATATGAATTTGGAAACGTTTGGCGAATTCGGCACCGAACTAAATCTTGTTAAAAATTAAGCCGTTGTCAGACGCTGCCCACAGTTGAGAAGGGGTCGTCGCCTGCCGCTAAACGTTCGACGCAAATTCGATTTGGTTCCCGCTGTGCGCGAAAATCCTCATTAATGTGTTTCCTATTATGGCCGCTGATTACTGTATACCCTCACTGTAATGTCCTTATGGGAATACTGTGAGTAGCAAAATATAGCCGTGAACGTTATAACGTTGCAGAACTCAGACCCTATAGGGGATCCACAAATATAATATAGCTGAAGAAATGTAAACTAATTTAAAGAATAATGATCAAAAATATAAAATGGTATTGAGAGAATAAAAATAAAACTAGTAGACAAAAATAATAAATGAGTGAATAGACTAGGCAGACAGACAAATGACTATGACCCAACCCCAGTGATTGGCCAGATAAAGACTATAAAATAAACAAATGTAAACTAATAAAAAACACAAATAGTATATCAAATTTAGTAACAAGTATTATATAAGTTATGTAAAAGGAAGTACACTACCAGTAATAAACAAGTAAACCAATTGTTAGTATATAATTATGATAGAAATACTACCAAGAAAGGGTAGGATAAACTAAAATTGTAAAGACTGGATGAAGGAATGGAAGGGACTAATATCAATAGTCCAAAAAACTAAATTCATACAAAGTTTTAGTACTAACTTTGTGAGTTAGTATATTATGTGTTAAAAATAACCTTACTGAGATATAAAAAGTAAACATAAGACGTTAAAAAAAAACTGACTTTAAAATTAGGTTTTAAAAAATAATATAAACCAAGAGTGAGAGGTAGGTAGGAAGTGTTAATGATAAGCAGTGAAAGTGATAGAGAAGATAGGAAGGAATTAAGATAAACAGATAAACAATTAATAATCTTAATAAAAGAAATGAACAATGGTAATAAACCAGAAACAATAATCGAAATGTTGATAGACAACCTATTTCATTGTGTTAGCAATTAAGAAACAAAGTAGTTATGAGTTCAATAAGAAGAAAACATCCTATGTTACCAAAATAGTCACAAGGATGATAATCACAATATAATAAATGGTGTCAAGACACCATGGACCAAAGTTGTTATTAGTTTATTTAAAGGAGTTGTGTTTTATAAGAAGGAATATGGCTGGATCATGAACAGACCATAAACCATTTTTAATGTTATATGTTATCATAGTAGGATTAAGTGATAAAAAAGTGTGTAAGAGATAGTAGAAGGTATAAGCAAGCAATTGTATAAGTTTAACAATCCCAATATTACTCATCATTGTAAAGATAGAAAAAAGAATATTAGACAAAGAATGATTTTGTAAAATTATAATAACATTCATTTATTGTAAAACAGCCCAAAGTAATTCAAAAGTAAACAATGACTAAGTGACAGTAAGCAGAACATGAAAGTAATAAATAATGTTTAAATTAGGTAAAATAAGAAATTCTAGACAGTTACAGCTTATGCCTATAAAATGCCTAACTGTCAAAATTCATAAAAAACAATTTGTAAGCAATTAACCATTGTATTTGAGAATTAAGACCAAGTAACTTATTAATTTCAATTATCTAACCATAATAGAATGTCAGAAATAGAATAAACAGAAAAAATAAGTGAAATATGTAATAACATAACATTAGCAAATTGGTCAAAACATTAATACATGACCAAGTCCAGCATTATGGGATATCAAATTAATCTTTGAAAGAAAATAGAGACATTTATGATAATATCTCACACATTGGTAATAACACCAAGGAATAATAGCAATTATAAAATATTTATTCATTTTGAGCAAAAAACCAAGATTTATAACAATGAGTACAAATGTTTTCAACCAATAAGGTAGGAGCTGGTTACCATAACAACGAAACTTTGTTAGAAAAGTTTAACTTAGTTAATAAATTGTATCAGTCCATTATTAACGATCAAGAGAGACGGATGCCAAACTAAATTCGACTCAATTAAAAGTTAAAAAAGAGGGAAATGCAATCAAAATTAAAATAATATGAACTCAAGAAGTTGAATCTGGATCTATTAAACCCAGGATGAAACTACAAAACAAATTTCAATAATTAAAATTAGAGGAAACTTTGAATAAATAAAATAGAAACCAGAAAAAGGAGGAAATCCGAATGATTAAGAATTAATTAATATATCAACACAATCTGGAAGAATTACCTGTGACTCATCACAAGAAACGACAAGGTTTTATTAAGTATAAATGAATTATCAGTAATTGCGAACAAAATTAATTAACTTTTTCACAACACAATAACTCTCACTCCGAACTTGGTATACTAAATTCTTTCAAGGATTAATTAAAAATATTTATTAAAACTCTCTGTGAACCGTAGCTTAACCTATGTGCGAGGCCTGAAAGTTTGACACACTTTTTAAACACTAAGAACCGAATTGTATGTAAACCTGCATAGCACTTAAGTAACATTGATGTAAGGTTGTGTACTTTAATAACATCTTGTTTATTTTTTTGTAATCAAAAGAACTCTTTGACTGAATGAATTGTGTAAAAAATTAATGTCAGCATCCATGCTATTTTAGTCAAAATTCCCAGTCAACATAGCCAACCGTTGAGTTGTAATTTATTTATAGCCGGAGCAAACTTTTTTATAATAACATCTTTTGTATTTAAATGATAAATGATCAGCGAATCTGGACACTAATAAATTAGTACTGAACATTAATAACCGTCCTTTGTTTTATTTGATATATGTTGTAATATTTGTGTACTTTAGCAGTGAAGAAAATTTTTTACCAGAATTATAGGTTGGCAACACGTCGGACGAGACGCGGGATTTGAATTCACGCCAGTCCGTGTGAGTAAGTTGAAATTATTATCATCGAAAAAAGGCGACGCAATTAGACCTTTTTAATTGTTTTTTTGTAAAACAATTTGGGGCCTATCGGGAAGTAAGTACATCAATTAAGGACAGGTAAGGAGAAGAACGAGAAAGATTCGGTACTGGTTATTAGCGCGTTCGCGATAGTCATCGTCAGCGTGAGATACGTTATATGAAGACGACAAAAAAGTAAGACTTTTAGAGTACGTACAGAGACAAATTGTTACAACGTCCAGGATACACGATTAAGAGTATTTCAGTCTTTCATATAACCAAACATAGTCCACATCGTAACCAAATATTATACAATTCTGAACTCTAAGAACCTAAATTATTGTTCTTTACATAAACTAATATATTATACAATTCTGCACTCTAAGAGCCTAAATTATTGTTCTTTATATAAACTACTGAATTGTATTTCCAGTATATAATATATTGAGCAAACGTGAAAGTACAAGGAGAGAGAATTAACAAGTTAAGGTTTGCAGATGACAATTATGGGTGAAAGTCAATAGGAGTGTTAATTGAACAGTTACATATAATGAATGCGGTTTTGAGCAAAGAGTACAATTTAGGAATAAATGTTAATAAAACTAAAGTGATGGTTTGTAGTAAACACCGACAGTCCAGCATGAATATGGGAAAAAGATAGAAGAAAAATGAAAAGAGTTCACCTACTTATAAAACAAAACTTAAAAGACGGCAAAAGTGAGAGAGAAATTTTGAGTATTATAACGTCAAAATTGTATACCTTGCAATTTTACGAGAATTAATCAATATTAAACAGATATCAGAACAAATATGTACAAATAAAGTTAAAGAAATACCGTTAGAAAATATCAGAGCGGTGTTTTTTTCAAAAGAACGCACCCTGGCTTCTGGCGACGGTTAGACGGCAGAAAATAAGCAAATGTCACGTACGGGACATAAGGTAGTAAAATTGTATTATATTTAAGAAACAGCAAAAAATAGGTAAGGAGCTGTAAAAGTTAAGTACTTATAACAATGAGTACCGTTATGTTGAAGCGAGAGAATTAGAGAGAGAAACGATGTTAAGCGTCAGTTTCCACTACACCGAGAGAAGTTCGGAATGCGCAGTTTGTTAGCGAATAAGAAAAAGCGTCAGTTTTTTTGCGGTTAAATTCTCTTGTCACATTGGGTAGAATTGAACATCGCGGAATTTAAGTCCAATGAGAATGTTTAGTGTAAATATTAAGTGTGTGTAACAGTAGTTCGTGTATAAAAAAGCGTAGTTGAAAAAGTAAGTCAGTCATCGGAGTAGCATTATACGTAAAGGACTCGTAACCATTATTTTAAGTTAGTGGAGATATTATAACAATTGAACTTGTAATAGTTATCTTAAAGAATCGTAATCGTTACTTAAGTCAGAGGACAATTCACAACTATTGACTCGAAGTCTTTATTGAACCAAATAAGTAATAGTGAATTCGGAAGTGAAAGCGGCGGAGAAGTTACAAGCATTAAAATCGTAATTGTCAATTCAAGTATCGGAGAACGGTTAATAAACAGTTAAAGTGATCAGTCTTTACAGTAACAGTGAATCGGCGGGATTCCACAGAGTAATTCGTCAAGTTAATAAAGAATCCGGCGGTATCAATCTGTACTTTCTGTGTTGCAAGCACTTATCTTAATTAAAATATGCCAAGGCGTTAAGAAGGTATATCGGTTAATACTATATATATATATATATACGTAGTTAACTAATATAATTAGAGGTGCATATATTATTGTGAAAGTGATACCAGTGTATATGCAAAGTGTTAATAATCAAGGGAGTGCGGATGATAAGGATCTACAGTATCAGCGGATGACCACGGAACGACTGGACCGACTACTTTCGAGTGGATAATTCTCAGCGCAGATTTGGGAATTCAACAAACAAGTAAAGCTTATAGAACACTCAAATTATATTGTATTCATTTTTAAAGTTTATTATATTCATATTGGCAACTCAATCCGTTCTAAAAGAATCCACTAAAAGAAAATATCAAACGTTCTGAGCAAACTGATATTGTAATATTATTGAATTTACAAAAGCTTATATTAATGTAATAAGTAAATGAAAAGGAATTATTAAATAATTATTTATAATATCTATATATATGTTATTAAATTATTTAAATACCCTGAGTAAGAGTTATATATAATAGATTAGAAGAAACTGTTATGATACTTCTTTATAAGAAATATTATTAGAAATTAAACCAGAAAATCTGTTATAGTATGAACGAACAAACTAAAGTTGCATTTCACAGTAAATGAAAATTATTGACGTCTAAAGAAATAGCCCTGAAGAGTCCCTGAAAAATTACATATTGTGCAAATGTGAGAATTACATATGAAGAATTACTATATACGAATGTGAGACGTGGACAACTGGAACAGAGGAAAGGAGATTTGAAGCATCCGTATCCGTATTTGTGTTGGATGGAGAAGGCACGACTGGGTTTGTATTGTACTTATTTATGGATAATAAATAACTTCTAGTCTAAATATGCGTTGCGTCAAGAGTTACATAGGTTTTAACCAGTTTTATACTTTAAAAATGTAAATAAAATATCGGTATGGAGAACTATACATGGCTTCCATGTTCTAAGAATTATATTTAAAAATCATTTACGAAATGAAATATTTCCATGAAACTAATTCTTTGTACTGTTTTCTTCAGCCTTAACCACAGTACTGTGGTCACTAACGTATACCATCTCACTTTAGCACACTCGACTTTACCTGATGATGGCAGTCGATGGTACTGCCGAAACGTCTGGTTTCGCAGAAAACATTGGACCACGGCCAAACAGCCCGGGAAGGAATTTTAACAACAAACTACTTCTTTGATGCCGATAATGTAGTAAACGTATAAAAAATTATTCCCTCCCCCATCAACTATCACTTTCATTTATAGAAAATTACCCCCTCCCCCTTCAACTATAGATATTTCATCTACCTTTCTACAGTGGATTATTATGACCCTCTTTTCAGGATACTTTATTTATCAAAATTAAGTACTCTTGTTAAAACATAAAACGTTGCAGGTAAACTACTCCTTCCCCTTAACCAATCTTCACCAAAATCAACAGGCCTTGAGTCCTTTACAATTCAGGGAAGTACGCAAAAAATTATTTTTAATTCTATTTGAATTTGCGGGAGTTATCGTTGGCCACAGAAAAAATTCTACACACAGCCACTTTTCGAAAAATGACTTTTCATGTTTTGAGGGTAGTACAATCAGAATCAGTCCTTATATCGAACACGATTTTTTTCGCCATCACCATACTTGCATTTCTTTATGGAACATGGAAGGAAAAACACTTTCTACTTACATATGGTACGTACATAAATAGCAAGAAAAATTTAACATATTTTTTAGAATAGCCAAAGACAATAATATCCATAATTAAACCATAGAATACAACAACAAAAAATCAGAAATTGCACAGACTCACTATAGAAATCATCATCATCTCAAAAGCAGAGGAATAAACCAAAAATAGTTTGTTCCTGTACCAAACAGATAGACTAGAGCTGGTCACTCCAACGCTTCTTCGGACGTCTCACACCTCTCCGTCCTTTCTGCTTGTTTGAGGATGTAGCAGTCGTCCAGTCGGTTAACGCGTTCCAACCGTTTTGGGCATTCATGTCAAGTGTACTAAAAGTATTCAGTTCCTGCCGGACATCAACATTTTTTTTGCGGTCTTGAAGACTACAATGAATTGTAAAAATTTACAGGCATTGCACAAATGCAATGCACAGAGAAGGGCATTGAAAATACTTCAATAAATCTAAAAAATATATATATTTATGTTCATTCACCAATCAATGAATTCATTCTTCATTTACCAATGTATAGATTATAAGTTAAATGTAGTCGCATTCATAAGTGAAGTTTTATATGTGTACTACGTTATTGACAACAAAGAAGTAGTTTCTATGGAAACTCACCGATTCCCATTTTCGATCACGCACCAGCGATCGGCCGCAAATGTGCGACACGTCCTTATAAACATTTTCAATGTTAAAACCTCTGACAGCTCGTTGACATGTTCATCGAAACACAAAGTATTGCTTTCATCAGCCCAACCTCAGACGGCCGTATTCGCGAAGTCTAAAACTTTTTATGATGTTAAAAATCATTTCCGCGAGTACACTGCTGGGGTACATAGCTACTACATTCGACTGTCTTCAGGCAGTTGCAGAAGGAGATTGTCCACAACTGAACATAATTTTTCTGTTATTATTAAGGTGTGAACTTTCAAATTATAAATGGTCTGAAATCATCCAATTATTGTCAGGGTTTCCTTCAGTCATGCAGATTGATATTACCCGCAGGCAAAGAGAAAGCGTACAATTTTCGCTTCAAGCGAGAAAGTTTCCAAGTTCTGACAAGGAATACCGGCCTACAGCTTAGTCTATCGTTTGCCAGTCGGGCAACTACCTTATAGTCACAGAGATGACCTAGGTATCGGTCGGATACGTAAAGCTCGTACCATTTGGGCAAGCCTAATTAAATTAATAGTATTCTTCTTATTCGAATATTGCTTGTCCGTTAACCAAATGAATGTTTCCATTCCATCTTTCCCTGGGCGACCAAATCTTCTCTTGCTTCCTGGTTTCCTGTTACTGTCAATTTTCAGTACTTTGTCCTCGTCTATTCTATCAATTTGTGCAAACCAGATTTCACAAATCCAGATTCTGATCTCTTAACTCTCTGGTTTCCAGTGTTGTCCACGTCGCTTCTTTCTCCAATATACCTACTTCTTTTCTGATCTCGTATGGTTTTCCGCATATTTTTAAATAACTACATTTCTGGTACTTCTGCTGCCAGTTCTGTTTTCTACGTTTCATTCCTTATCTCCGCCAGCGTACGACATTATCGGTTTTATTACTGCCTTTTAGATTCGGAATTTAATATCTTGCCTCAGACGTCTGTTGTGCCAAATCGGATCTCAAGTATACCCTGTTAATCTATCGGCTTTAGTAATTTCGTCTTTTAATTTATTCATTACCTGCTATCACCTGTCTTATGATCTTATTGTTTATCATTAATTGGCGTCGTATGGGCTATGAGAATATTGTCGTGCAATTAGACTTTTCAGTGGATATGAGAAAGCTGAAACTTCTGTAATATGTATTAAACTGGTGTAGGAGTCTGTGAAGCAGTGGCGGCTGGTGTTATGGTTGCAGCATTGCACAACCACAAATATAGAATAACTAAACTACAAAATAATATACGAAAACATTAAGGAGCTAAAAGTGTTATAAATTTCAACGGAGAGCGTATTAGATCGTTACGAGGTAATGTTCGCGAACAATTCAAAAGTGGCGCGCAGACTGGTGGTTGTAGCCCGCTTGAAACTTCAACAGTATATGGCAGAGCTTACTACACAAACATATGGGAGGACGTGCGCTACTCTTCACAATTGCCCTATGTTCCCAATGTTTGCTAGGCGGTTGCAAAGTTTCTGCAACGCTCCACTAGTAGCGCTGTAGCGCAACTTTGTGTCATGAAATCAGCACAGCCTTCTTGATTTATAAGTTACGCAAAATTTGGAACCACCAGCCGCCACTGCTGTGAAAGTTATCCTTATTATCGGATATTAAAGCTGCATTATCTGCGTATCATACGCTGTAATGATGTGATCTGCCATCTGACAACTTTTCTTGATATCTAAGTCTGTAATTATCCTAATCATAATAAGATTGGACAATAGAGGGCTGAGGAAATCGTCTTGATTTCTCTCTAGTGGCTACCAGTCGAATATTGTGACATTTTACCTTTTTTTGCTTATTAAGAAGTAACTTACACCGGCTTAATCACTCAGCATTACGTGCATAATTCTTCCATGAGGTACAACTCTGACATGAAGTAATGACGGCCGCCACGACTTTAATTCCAGCAACGATTATTCTGAGCCCATAGTTCAGACTGGCTTCTAACATTGATGCACACCACTTCTAATGATTCCCGTCTAAAGACCAGAACCTGCTACCGAACATAACTGTACACACCACTTCAAATGTTTAGAGTACAAGAATGTATAATATGCATTATTTAACGCATTATTGTGACGTTTAATTAAAGAAAACTCGGTGATTGTTAACGTTTCCTTGAATCGGTGGGTGGAGCCACAGTGAATCCGTCCGTACCACATGCGAGCGTACACGTGTACATATGCCCACACACGCGAACGAGCGCTACACACCGGCACTTCATGCTGTCAAATTAGACCCAGCCCTGTCCTGCATAATTGATTACGATATCACACAGACACACACACACACACACACACACACACACACACACGAGCAGGTGACGAGGTACACACACACTATATGTTGTACAATTACTTTTCCAAGGTTAATGGCAGACGGACGTTTAAAATCCACCGGTCTGTCTCTAAATTGGAAACACGACTACGAAATAACATTAACAACAACTAACACGAAAAGTTAATGGATTCAACCCACATAATGCGCGCGTGCGTATTCTTCTACATACTCTTCTCCTACTCCCGAGATAGGATTACGTAATAGCCCGTAGCGTAATGGATTTCTGCAGCTGTTGCTGTCTTTCTTCTCTCACTGTGAGGTTACGATATTACTGTATTGTGAAATCGGGGCAGTACCTCACGTCGGAATCACGAAATCGGGACACCAGTTAACCGAAGTCGTATTAGAACCTGGCAGTGGCGGCCCGTGCTTAGGTTGCACGGTTGTACAACCAATAATTCCAGAATTGTATTTTAAATTATAGAATTATGAATAAAACAATAACTAATAATAGTGTTTTGAAGCTAAATCATCGTAATTAATCATTTGCCGATTTAAAAGCGCAGAGCAATATTAAAAACCGTACACGCTCTTGCCGCGGTGTATGCACCAACTGTGACGCGCTTTGTACATGGGGAAATACAATGGAGTAGTGCTCTGGCTGGCTAGACTCGGTTGTTCCTATTACAGCGGTATAGGTTCGTTTGGTGTGATTAGGGACTGCAAACCCTGCTTGTACGTCACGGCGCCACCAGTCTGTTGGTAAATAACACGTGGTGCGCCAGGTTGGAATTTGTAAGATCGCTGTTAGTGTCAATCCAATTTATCGTCAAATGTAAATAATAGTACATATAAAGGTGTCATAGTGTAAGATATTTTTATATTTAACCGGTAGGACGCAGTGAATTCTGTCGAAAAACTTAACGAAAACGGCGTTCAGTTTAGGTCCTATTGACGAAAAATTGAAATTAAGAGAGTAGGTAGGTCTACACCAGACCTTGCAAATTTTAATCAAAGTGTAAATCAGGTAACAGAATATTTAATCGTAAATTAAAACGAGATTTATACAATAAATATTCGTGGTTACGTGGGTGTGACACTAAAATTGCAGTATTTTGCTTTCCTTGTGTATTGTTTGGAGAGGAGACTGGGACATTTTCTATTCAGAGAATAAAACAATTTTATTCCATCCAACCCATCTGCAACCCCCAAATGTTTCAACCACCAGCTGCCACTGGAACCTGGTATGCTAAAGTCAGGCTTAACACGATGTTCAAGTGATCTTTTCGACTTAGGAGAGTACGACATTACTGGTCCTATACTATTTACTATATAAACTCTGTTCACTCGTAGAGTGGAGCCTGATGTAAACAAAGCGGAGGCATGTGCTGTCTTCTTCTTCTTCTTCTTCTCCTCTTCAAGGATTAGGTTACATAAGCTTGTTCCGGCACCCATCTCATCCTCGGATGACCCACGTCTCTTCTACCAGTGGCTTTATAGTTCAGTGCCGCTTTCGGCAATAGATCCTCTGTTATCCTTCGCAGATGATCCCACCATTGTCTTAGTGAATTGAAATAATTTCATTTATGTCCTTTACTTCGAGTTCTGCTCTGATATCTTCATTCCTTATTCTATCTTGCAATGTATAATTTAAAGTATTTCAAAGAAACTGCATTTCAGCACTCTGAATCTTGCCGCTTTCCTTTTTTTTATCATGATACATCAGGGGTCCACATCTTGTAGATACGGGTTTGGCGATCCCGATGTGCCCTAGCTCGATTCTCACTTTGCTTCAACTTGTCTTGGGTGAGATCCCTTCCTTTAGTATTTTCTGTCTAGTCTCTCTTGACTACCTCTTGATCTTTTCTGACCCCGATGCTACTAGAGTAATCGAGGGCTAGGATGTCTTTCTTTTTAAATTCTAATTTCTTAATTTTGGGTGGCTTAGGATCTTAGGGTGCTCACTGATGCCGATAGGTGAGCCCTGGAAATACTAAGAAACGTTCAGTATCAGAATAACTGATACAAAGGCACCAAATCCTGTCTCAGAGAGAGAAGGGTGAGGGCGAATCTCCTGCGGGCGAATCCCCAAATCAGGGGCTATTCGGCTAAGGTATGGTAACCCTGACAGAAGAGTCTCTGGTCCTCCTGGTAGGGGGTTGTGCAACACGCCAGTAATCGGTTCATGTAAAACTTTGAAATACTTTTAGTATCCAAAGCAGCTTCGGCATGTACCGTATAAAGTTAAAACTTTCTTAACAAACAAACATAACCTAAATTAGTATAAAATCCTTTACCTTATTTTTAGTAGTGTTAATCCTAATTGTATTTTAAAAAGTGTACTAATATAATTTTACTCAGTTAACAAGAGGCGATTTACGGGGGGCGAACGGGATCGGACCCCCCCCCACAGAGGGTCAAAAAAGTTAACGGAATTTTGTTAATCTCTTAATTTTTAGGCTTTTTTATTATTTTTTCAGCTGCGAACGCTAATATAGTAGTAACTGTTTTTTAAATATACAAACAGATTTGTTACATAGCATTAGCGTATAGGCTAAGTTTCAAATATGAAATACAGGAAAATCAATTCAGTCAATAAGTATGTTGTAAACAATGTTTCAATAACACCTATGTTTATTGTGTTATTACCGTTTACTTTAATGGGACTGAGTCCAGCCACTTTAAAGACAGTAATGTTGATTAGTCTTAACTTGTTTGAAGCCGACCCGACCCCGGGCTCCCCTCCAAGGTCAAATTCTAGATACGCCACTGCAGTTAACACTAATCAGCTGCGAACTACTTTATTCCTAGCGGATGATTTAGTGATGCGACCATTTATCTAACCAATCCGGTTTAAGTACAAACACATGGCTTTGTTTACATCAGGATCCAGTCTAAGAATGAACAAACTTTACGGTGAGTGATAATCAGGACAGCCGGGGTCCTGTGGGATATGTGAAGTCGGCATCGCAATAAGCGGTAAAAGGTTTGTAAAAGGTTCGGCGGTGAAGAGGAACTTCGGTACGGTAGATCCGGCGGAAGTGCCACCCCAGCTTTTAGGGTTAATATAGGAGCCGCTGCCAAGGTATGGCAATGTTGCTGCCTTGCAATTAGGTGTTGGGTCACCAAAAGTTAGGGAAAGAAAACCTTGAGTACAAATTACCTGATCCTCCAGGTTGGGGGTTGTGCAACGGGCTGGTAACCCGTTCACGTTAAACACTCACTCACAAGTCTCTAAAGAATTTGGATATATTCTCTGTAAATGCAAGAATCGAGGAGTTATGATGGATTGAAGTTATAGGTAGAATGGAAGCGAAAAGGCTACCCCAACAAGTTTTACAATATGCGCCTAAAGGGAAAAGAGACGTGGGAAGACCACGCAAAAGAAGGCTTGAAAATAGAGACCGGAACAGGTGATGTCGCCTTATCCTGGAATGAAGAAGAAGGGGAAGGTTTGTAACCTACTGCCGACAGGATACTCGTTGCCGTAAACAAAGAAGAGCCGAGTTAGGCAACAGAAAAGTGATAATCATACGAGGGTCAGTTGAAAAGTTCGCGAAGCGACATCCATAGCTCAGTGGTAGAATTAAAATCCTTCGTGTGCTGCAAGACGGCTACATTTCGCGTGAACACCTGTTACTTTTCAGATATATCTGTAAATTTTTTCACTTTTTACCAGCTGTTTGAAATTTTCCTGTCACGCTTGTTTTTATAATGCACAAAATCAAACATCGTGTTGTGATGAATTCTCTGTTAAAAACGTTTTAGCGCTGATGGAAAATCAAAACGAAATTCTAAATGTGTTAGGAGATGCTGCGCCTTCAGAAACAACGGTAAGTGGGGCACACTCGAGTTTAAACGTGGTCGTACAAGCACTGAAGACGATCCCAACGGTTGACGTCCAAAAAGTGCAACAAAAAATGACATTATTGAACAACTTTCATAGGGTGTTGGAAGACCGCATATTGAGGAGTGGACGACGTTGCTGAAATCATAGGCATCTCACATGAGCTTGTGCATCGTACTTTAACTCAAGAACTTGGTGTGAAAAAGCGTTGTGTAAGATGGCTGCCGCATCTGGAGTTGTTTCATTTTTTGGCGTCCAGTGCGGGGGGGGGGATCATCTTCAATGCTCGTACGACCACGTTTAAACTCTAGTGCCTACTTACAAACCGTTGGTTTTGAACTCGCAGTATATTCTGACACATTTACAATTTCGTTCTGAATTTCCGTTGGCGTTAAACAATTTTTAACAAAGAATCACACCACGATGTTTGATTTTGTCCGTTTTCAAAACACGCATGATACGTCAATTTTAAACAGCTGCTAAACAATGAATAAATTGATAGATATGTTTGGAAATTAACAGTCGTTCACATAAAATACAAATCTTGCATGCAGCACACGAAAAATTTTAATTTTTTCCCCAAGCGACAGATGTCGCTCCGCGAACATTTGAACTGACCCTCGTAGACCACATAGTAACTAGGAAAGTGTAAGCCAAATTAGTAATATACCTAAAAGTAATTAAAAGACTCTCTGCCCAGGCATTCTCCTGACAAATACAGGCGGAAGTATGGAAGAAATTATAAGAGGAACAGGAATGGTAAAGTCAGTACTGGCACAACTAACATGAGGAGGTTGTAAAATCTGTGATATGCGTATTGAAACAAGAAGTAATAAAACGCTTAGTGAAGATCTTTCTTTTCTGTATTCCTGAATGCCTGAGACAGCTATACAATGAAGAAAACAGACTTTCGCAGAATTGACAGTTTTGAAATGACATACTGGAGAAGAATGTTTAACATAGACTGCTAGAACTGATCAGTACATACTAACAGAATAATTTCGACACGTCATAAGAAACGACTAGCGACAAAGACTTGTATACATCAGAAAAACTAATGGTACAAAATTAAATCGACGGGATCTAGTTGGAGAGAAAGGTCAGCTACACAGTTCACTGACGTTATACCAGAAATAACAAGACGTTTCTGACTCAATGAAAGAGTATGGCCGAACGTAAGGAGGGTTATAACGCGATCAAATATTGACGAAGATTCGTTAAGTCACGACACCCGATACAGGCTCCGGACGAGAAGAGAGTACTTAACATAACAGAAATTTACCTGACGCAATAATGTTATTCCAACTGTTCTTCACGTCACCTACATAAGTTAGGCTTTTGCCAATACTGTCTTCAAGTAATCGACCAAAACGTTACTGTGCAGGTACTGCACAGTGTCTGTAGTAGGAAGTTATACTTATGAACACACATTCTTCTTCTTTCATTTGTCGGAACTTACAGTACGTCAGATGCGTCTTCCAATACTACTGTTTACTATTAACATTAATTATATTTTTTCTCCCGTCTTCACATCCTTATATTTTATTCAAGTCTTCATGTCCATACATGTTCTTCCACTCAGGGGCGTATTTTCGAAGGGGACGATCGGGGCCTGAACCCCCCCCCCGGAGGGTCGAAAAAAGTTGACGAATTTTGTTAATCTCTTAATTTGTGTAGGCTATTTTATTATTTTTGAAGCTGTGTACGCTAATGTAGTAACAGGTTTATTACACAGCATTTGCGAATACATTTAAAATTTGAAATACCTATAGGAAAATCAATTCAGAAAATAAGTAGTCTATCTTCTGAACAATGTTTGAATAGCACGTATTTTTATTATGTAATTACCGTTTACTTTAATTGGATTGATTTCAGGATATCACACGTTTTTTTCAACCTTAAATATATTAATATTAATTAGTCTAAACTTATTTTTCCTATGAATGAAGACGACTCAACCGGACCCCCCTCCTAAGGGCAAATTCCAGATATGGCACTGCTTCCACTTCCAGTGCGGATCGTATACCGTGTTCCCATAGACTAATGTATCTTCAGTGCTCGATCTAAGTTGGAGAAAATGGACCCCCCCCCGGATAGCACGTCTGGAGGTCGGATATTGTAGGTAAAAAAGTGTATACATTTTTAGTTTAAAATATTTTTAATTTTCGATATAATGAAATAAATAAGTGTCACTATTTGTAATGCTTAACAAATAAGATACATATGGGGCGTTCTCAAAACAATAGAAGGTAGCCGACCTCGACTGTAATGCTTAACAAATAAGATACATATGGGGCGTTCTCAAAACAATAGAAGGTAGCCGACCTTCTAGACTGTAATGCTTAACAAATAAGATACATATGGGGCGTTCTCAAAACAATAGAAGGTAGCCGACCTTCTAGACTGTAATGCTTAACAAATAAGATACATATGGGGCGTTCTAAAAAAATAGAAGGTAGCCGACCTTCTAGACTGTAATGCTTAACAAATAAGATACATATGGGGCGTTCTCAAAACAATAGAAGGTAGCCGACCTTCTAGACACAACATAAAAACTTTTTATAAATTCTTATAAATACCAATAGAACTATGTGGCTGTATTTACAAGACTAACCAGAACAGCCTTACAGTAGTGGTTTACCAATTTTGACTGATTTATTTCAATTTGAAATGTAATACATCAACGAAGGTGATACGAAGTCCTTGAAGGTTAGTTTCATATGAAACCTGAAAATGCGAGCTGTAGATATAGTTAAAAAATATTCAAAAAATTTGAGTGCAGGCGAGGATCCATCATGGCATGGAGTTTAGTCTTTCGAAGGTAATGTTAGGAACATGATAGAAATATCTAAAAAACGTGAACACTCTTGGCCAACGAAACTAAATCCATGGCGGAGATCTAATGCATGCTTTTTAAAATGTTTGTGTACCATTCAGGATCTGCGTAATCGTACCGCCGGGTGTGAAAAGCAGCGTTTCGGTAAACTACTAAAATTAATCGTCAACCTCAGCTCCACCATGGCTGGAGAGAAACTGAAGAACTTAGCTATGTTATCCTCTGAGAGTGTAAAGCAAATTCAGTAAATTATGAAGATCTTCTACCGTCTACTTCATTTGTCACTTCATGGTGGAGCGTCCGTGTTGTCATATGCACTTAACATTTACATTAATACTGACGCTTATGGAACAAATGTGCTTGATTTAATTAACGGTTCCCGTAGTCCTACAGTAAAGATTGTTTCCACTTAATTAGAATCCTCAAAGCTGACTAGAGAGATGTTAATAATATTAATTTCAGGGAGCAGCAAAAACTAACTTTTCTCCTACCCCCCAACAAAAAAAATTCACTGATGGAAATCGTGAACTTCTTTGTGACCCTCTTCAGAACTTAATTTGTGCTATAAGTGAGGCCATTGCGAGGAAAAGTACTAAATAAGACAAGCCAAATGTGTCCTTATGCTGACGATGTTGTGATAACAGCCAGATCATGACAACGGCTAGTTGAGGTATAAAAGAGCTGAATCAGAAAGCCGCTGGAATGGAACTCAACGTAGATATCAACAAAACTAAATACATACTGAGTTCTGCATCAGAAAGGAGAAGAAATCTATATAATTTATGCATAGAGCATAATTCATTTGATGCAGTTAATTAGTTCAGATACCTGGGTAATATGGCAGATAATGAACGGTCCATAAACACGACAGTACATGATAGGATACAAACAGAAAATAGGGCATATTATGCCAACAGCAGACTATTGAGAAGCAAAATCATTACTCATAACACAAAAATAAAATTATATAAGACACTTATCAGACCGGTTGTTATTTATGGAGGCGAGACATGGACACTGATAAAAAAGATCAAGAAACAATAAGAAAGTTTGAAAGAAAGTTCATAAGACGTGTTTATGGCCCTGTTAAAGAAAATGACGAATGGAGAATAAGAAAGTTGATGATGACCTATTTAATCATGTAAGATGTAGGATGAGAATATTGTAATATTCATAAAGGCTCAACGAATAAAATGGCTAGGCCACCTGGAGGGGATGGATGATCAGCATATGCCCAAGCAAATCCTGAGGAAGCAAGTCTATTATAAAGCAGAAAGAAGGACCTACCTAGGATAAGATGGTTGGACGATGTGCTAGAATGGATACAAGGGTTACACGTTCCAGGAGATAGCCATGGACAGGAGATATTTGAGAAGGTTGGTGTTGGAAGCCAGGGCTCACGTTGGGCTGTAGTCCTGAAGAAGAACTGAGACCATTACTTCGAATATATTGATACCCAGCCGTGGTAACCAATTATACTTTCAAAAATTCAGTTACACCTTAACTTGGATCTTTTCTTAATGATAACTGTCAGCAGGTCATAAATTAATGTTGAAGATCAGCACTGCAGTTTGTTAGCAATGAACAGGTAATAATTGTCAAGTAATGATCTTAAGGTTTGCAGTTTATATCTTTTCTAGGTATTCTAGGTTCATCCTTCTACACACTTTATCGTATCTTATCGTTTATTCAATTGTCTCCTTATGCTCGATTTGTCAGTCGGCCTGCCTTTGATTCTTCGTAAAGTTTTCAAATATCTGAACAAATTTTTTGTCGCTGGTATATTGCACAATCATGTGTGTGTGTGTGTGTGTGTGTGTGTGAAGGGCATGGGAGTGGTCATTCGGAGAGGAGGAGGAGGAGGAAACTACGTGACCCGTGACCCCTGCAGCCGCTGGGGAGTGTCGTCGTCCGTTCCACAATTACACGCAAGATTGCATGCAGATTGGACCGTCCTGTCCTGTCCGGGGCTTTGGCAGTCCCATATGATTTCGTCCACACACACACATTTGTAGCCGTAGTACTAAACAACGACAAAGCCCCTACACCCAAAACAAAAATATGGAATACAACCACCATTATAATGTATAATAATTTAGTAAATCATATGTGAAGACAGGCGTGCTTCAGGTCACGTAATGTACGTAAGTACACGTATACACAAACACACCAAACATTTGTAGTTACAGTTAATTTCTTGATATATTAATTACTTATATACAGAACACTACATAGTAACAGTAACTCGAGACGACTTTGCTTACTTCGAACAAGTAAAATCAGAAGTAATCACACACAAATAATAATAACATAAAATGCTACATTCACATGCATAAACAACGCCAGACAAAACTTACAAACTCTTTAAAATACAGATATAAATACAGTACAGTATAATGAATATTTGGGAACCTTCACGTATAGAAACTTAAAACGAAACCAACTAATACCGGAACAACTACAGATCATTACAAAAACACGCACAATTTTTGAAACACAAAACATTGGAAATACTGAAAGAACAAATTTATACACCACATCTGATCAGATAAATACCAATAAGTCTCAATCAACAAAAACCAACAAAGCCAACAGCAGCCAGCAGCAGCAACACACCAGTAAAACCTCGTGAGATTAAAACCAACATGGGTGACGATGAGCATACTACTTACTTACTTACTAGCCAACGCCCACCCTTGGCTGTTGAGCCATTAGGCGACGCGCTGACCAGTAGCGTCGGGCTTCGGTGATCTCGGTGTCCTCGTTGGACGGGGTGTGGTAACGATGAGCATACTGCCTCATGTTCCATGCAAGGAAAAAACATGTTGATTGTAATATAACTATAAGTACAGTGTTACCCCCCCCCCCACACACACAGTGAAACATCTCTATAACGGACACTCATGGAATCTAAATCTAATCTAAAAAACTGTCCGTTATTAAGAGGATTGGAAACTACATGCCAAAAAACAGTATACAAAATTTCCAGAAACAAATCGGTGTCAAAAAGGTAAACACAATATTGCTCTTTTTCTATAATATTAAATAAGAATGCAAACTAACCGTACAGTAAACACATACTGTGTAGAAATTTGAAAACAGATCCGATAAAAAAAGTCAGTATAAAAATTAAAATGATTTTTTTTAAATACTGTACTGTAATAATAAAGTAAAACATACTTTATACTTCAGGATTAGTTTATTACAAAATACGTAAAGCGTTTAAAATGTAACTATCAACAATTATGTACTGCTGTTATAAAAATAGAAAACCGTTTGAGAGGGCAACTGGGGTTTGTTGACCTAGTTAATGAACATATTTAAATCCGCTAAACTAAAAAAAAAAACGATTTCGTTGTACTTTTACTCTTAAAGCACAACAAAAGCACAATGAAATTCATTCAGCTGCTTTTCCCCGAAAGGTAGGTATAGAAAAGAGCTGTAATTCTCTTAAATACTTAACTTATTTGTGTCGACGTTTCGACAATCTTTATTGTCATCATCAGGACCTGTGTATGAATGCAAAAGAAATGTCAAAACACAACAGAACAATTATTTGGGTGAACGTGTTTGTGTATGTGCGTGTGTGTGCGTGCGCATGTACGTATCATTGTATATGTGAAGGAGTTAAGATAGTTTCTTTACACATATACAATCTTCACATATATAATGATACATACATACGCACGCACACGCGTGTACGCCACACACACTCACATGCACAAACACGTTCACCCAAATAATTGTTCTGTTGTGTTTGACATTTCTTTTGCATTCATACACAAGTCCTGATGATGACAATAAACCTTGTCGAAACGTCGACACAAATAAGTTAAAATTTGTCTTATATTTTTTTGGCCGATTCTCACAAACCCTTCAATGAAGAATTCATTGATTGACGGTCACGACGAATTTAACGATTTAATTGTTTATCTGTACTCTTCATACGTAATAAAATAAATATCTGTGTAACGTTCGGTTGCGATTTTTTCGAATTACGACATGAAAAAGTTGCTCTGCGAGAAACTTTTTGTTGTTAACGATATGTTATCTAGTGTAAGCAAACGTATGTTAAGAGTGCCACGTAGAAAGGTCCAACGTTCTTGTGAAACATATGGTTTTCTGATAACATAAATATTCATTTAAACGATTTTATCGATCGGCAGACAACTCGTTTCCTTGGATTTGAACGGTAATATAAGATAATGGGAAAATTCCGCCATATTCGGCGTGTAAAAATGTGATATGCAGTGTCTACGAACGGTACATTGGACACTTAGTTTGCTGAATATCTGTTCATGAAAGTACCGTTTATGTGAACAAGGTGAGGTAGAGAGTCACCACACCGTTCCTGAGGTATCCGAGAATATTCGTTCGTAGTGTGAGGAATCTGAGAGATCGTATACGTAACGGTTCCAGAAGCCACTTCCACACGGCGGGGGAATCGATTCACGCGATTTTGTGAACCGCGTAATTTCCCGTGGAAGACTTTCATACCTTTCGCACTCACTTCATTTGACGCTGACATCCGAGGTACGTTAAAGGGAGCCACTTTCGAGAGAATCCACCGCCAACCGTTAGTGAATTACGTAAAACGAGTGTGATTTAATACCTTTTTTTAAAACAGGAATAAAACTACATCTGTTTCAGAATGTACATGAGCGTTACGATCACTACCCGAACCGCAACGGAAAGCAAATCGAACGTGTTCCGTTTCTTAGAAAACGTAGGAATTGACTTCTATGTATCGCTGGATTCATGTTAGTATTGTTTATAAGACAAGTGAAGTTGTATTTTTTTTATAAAACCACTTATAATTCTGGTTGTTTTGGCGCATATTGTACCATAAATTTTATTTAGGCACTTTTTAAACTAAAGGTATTTATAATTATTTTTGTAGTATTCCAGAAAAAAAAGACCAACTAGACACCTTGAAAAAAGTGTATAAATATAAGTAAGTGTCTCAGCAGGACAGAACAAACAGAATTATCACTGTTGCACACCACTATAGAAAAATTATTCCGATTAGTACTTTCAAGCTTCTCAGCTCATCGTCAGTGAGCAACACTATCATTCTATAGTGGTGTGCAACAGTGATAATTCTGTTTGTGATTATAACCACTAACACAACTTTCTTAATTAAACTTCAGGACAGAACAGTCTTTGTTTTTCATTTGTTTGCGGGTGGTTGTAATCTGCATTCCTGCACGACTGTTCATATTCGTTCGCGGGTTTTGCGATCTGTGTTCCCGCGCCACTGAAGATGTCCGTCATCGGTACAGAGGCAGATTTATGCATAGGCAAAGTAGGCAACTGCCTACGGGCGGCAAAATTTGAGGGGCGGAAAATTTTGTAAAGGTCGTTATGTTGTTTTTATACCTAAGAGATGTTTCAAATGCCGCTCCATTTCGTCTCAGTATGATGAGAAACTATTCAAAACATATATTGTTTAGTAACTAGGCTTATTACATAAAGAGAATAGTTCGTCATTTACTTCTGATATGTATATGAAGTAGGCCCTACATCGATTTTTCATAATTATATTTATATACATTATATGTGGGATAGGCTACTTCCATTATATTAATTAATTATTTAACTATTAATTCGTTTACATTCAAATTTCGAACATCCTTTACCGTCTCTGTAATTTGACGTGAGTGAATGTCAATAGATGCCACTAGCTGCTAACAGTCATAGACTGTGTGCGTAGCATAATTTCGTACCCAACTCTAGTGGCAATTGAGAAAGAATAGGCTCCAGTCTGTCTATCCCAACGTGGACATTACTTTCCGGATGTTTGTATGCAGAGCGGCCTCAAACTGCTCAGCTGAACGAGCGTTCTCGTGGTTCAGAAGAGTAAAGAATCATATACGCGCCGACATGGGCGAAGATCGTTTGTATTCATTGGCTATATTGTCCATTGAAGGAGAGTTATTAAAAAAGATGGCCCTGACAGATATCAATAATTTTGCCTATCGAAAATCACGACGTAAAGTTTAAAAATTATTTCAAGGACTATTATTACAACTCCCTTTATCTTCTTTATTTTGTATGAACTTGCATACAAAATTGTATTAAATTACTATGTTTTAAGTGCAGTTAAAATGTTTTGGAATAAACATGGCTACAATAATTTGATGTGTTATTGTTCTCTTCTTAGTACGTTATGTAAATTGTTCTACAGAAATTTATTAAGAAAAATTGAGAAGAAAATATTATATAAAGAACAAATTTTAGGGTAACTGAAAATATGATGGCTTGAATTAAACCCGTAAACGCACCCCCCCCCCCCAACAGAGATCTACCTACGGGTGGCAAAACGGTAAATCCACCTCTGCATCGGTATGGAAGAAACGTCTAGTGACACACATGAACAACTTAGCCTACGGCGTAACGCCTGGAAAATTGTAATAGTGTAAACACCGGCCGTGAAAGTTTAAGTTCATTTTAAGGTTTTTTATCTGATTACTTATTTAATTGCTATTTCACCAGTCCAGAACGATGTAATGAAAGTGCCTATCACAATCAGTTCGGCTGACGCGACGTCCAGAGCAAGCGTTTGATCGCATTCAATTGATAAGAGCCCAATCAACTAGACGTATACCACTGATTAAACGACCTGATAAACGGCAACAAGAAATTACTCCAGTAAACCGTTACCTATCTGATTAGTATAACATTTATTATTGTCCGTTTCCATATCGGTTCACTTTATGGTCCAACAACAGTACTTTCGCTACCGCAGCGCAGCAAGGAGAACAATACTATACACAACAACGGAGAACCTCGGCGCCGTGGCTGTGGGCCACACACACACACACACACACACACACACACACACACACACACACACACACACACACACACACACACACACACACACACACACACACACATGCAATAAAATGTTTTATTATTGCCGATCTCGGCATTGTCCGGTGCCAAAAACCCGTGTTGGTCGCTTTTATGGAAAACACAACCATAACATAAACTTGTGTAGCTTTGTCATGCATTATTCTGTGTACGTATAGCACACAAGAAGAGAAATCTGTTTATTTGGAAATAAAAAATAATACCGTTGTGAATAAGACACTGACTGTTTGGCCAATAAAAAACACAAATTTTATTAGCTTTCTTACGATGTTTTCGAGACCATAAACTGGTGGTTATCGATAACGCGCGCAGAATCTGCTTTACTGCTCGGTAGATTTCGCTAGTGTTGTTTTCGCAAAACCGGAACGCGGTAATAAAAGTGAACGTAAAAAATGTTTTCGAGATTGCTTCTGGAGACTTACGGCCACTGATGAAGGATACAAATCTTGGCATGCAAAAAATCTGCAAATTCGATTTAAACGACTTTTAAGAGGAATAACTAACACCATTTTGGACTAGAATCGACCAAAATGCGAATGTAATATTCAAACATTTATTAACGGCTTCTAGTCTCGTACTCTTTACCTCTGGCTCTGCGGTTCTCATTCCGTGGAAAGATTTGCAACAGCTCCCCACGCTTAGAGGTTTTCTGCAAGGTTTTCTCTTAATTGGAGCAGCCGGACTCCTCTAATACCTGGTTGTACTACAGCCTGGATCTGCCCTTGCCTTTCTTACTCTCCACCGTGCTCTCAATGATGGTCTTGAGTATGCTGGTATGGCTCAAGAGGTACTCTTGCAGCATTCCGCTGGGAATTTGTGAGGACCAGTGCACAGTCAACCCGGTACAAAGGTGCTACGTCTTCAGATTCCCTCGACCCCGCGTTGCTGTCTTCTGCAAGCCTATAAGCTGGATATTGGTGTCCTCCAACACTTGGTTAATATACTTACACCCTCAATCTGTCCTTGGCATTCTTGCCCTACACCGTGCCGTCGATGACGGTCCTAAATAGGCTGTCATGCCTCAGTAGGTGCCATTACTGTAACGTTTCCCCGTTTATTCGCCTCCATCATCAGTTCAGAACCACACCCGCATCACCTGTTCCTGGCTTTCTCTCAATGGTATCCGTGTGGATGAATATACGGTCCCCACTCCAGAAGTCATCATTATCCGGCCATATCCTTCCTCGCTCACACCAATCACGTCTACATTCATCTGTTCCGTCTCACACTTAGAATTCTCAAGCTTGCCGCACTTTAGGAAGGTTCTGACGTTTCGCGTTCCAATCAGCTTTCTGTTTCTGTCTTTATCTTCACTTTTCTGCCCTGGAAAGCATATCCCCCCCCCCCCCCCGAAGACACTATTGGGAGACTACTTTAGCTCCGAAAATGTTTACACGACCACCCTTCATGTTTGAATAGAACTTGGGTTAGTTGCTGATAATTGGAATATCCTCGGGATCTTTAATGTAGTGCCTTCCGCATCCTATGCCGTTACCCGGCTAAACCGCCTTAAGATCGATTTCTAATCCCAAGGGCAATAGGGTTCCCTGAAACTTTACCTGTATTCCGCCTCCCTAGGCAGCCGTTGGCATTTGGTAGAAGGGGTCGATTTAACTCCCGCCGCCCGACAGTTATTTTACCGTTTAGTTAGTTTGAAAACGATATCAGTTACAGTTATGAAAGACATATTAGGATGACATGTGTAAATTTCAGATGACATGTGGGACTATCAGAAGAGTATTAACAAGCTTAAGGAGAACATAAAATTGGAATTTTAAGATCAAGACCGTGATCATATTTTTCCTGCATTGACACGACAGTTGGACGCTGACCAGAGCAATTAAGAAGACAGCTTTTGAGGCAGCAGAAATTATACTCTAACGGAAGACGAAAGTTGGAGAGGATGAAGATTGTAGTATACGAGATGAGATGGGAAGTAGTAGTACTATGGGCGTCATGAGACACTTCAGGTAGAGGTGAAAATTGAGTGTGGCAAGAATGTAAATGCTAAGTATTCCGTACAAGGATATGAAATACAAAGGATTAATGTTACAACACCCAGGAAGCCGTGGAAATATATAATATGAAATCGGAAAAGGAAATATACTAAACCCTTTGAAGTGCAGATGCTTGTGAGTCACATCAACACTTTGGAACCGATACGAATCTATGAAACTTCAAATCCGTTCCTTTCAGAATCTTCCTGTGATGTATCTTACGGCACAGTATTACACTGTTTCAGAGAGTGAGATTCTGCATAAAACGCGTTAACGTACTTTGATTTACATTTTAACATGCAGCTATGCATACTTTGCACCTTCAAACAACACGTAATATAATTATGAAAGATTCAAGAATATAAATGTTTTAGTAATAAATTAGTCAAAAGACGACATGCGAATGGATATAAGATATCGAATAAACTGTGGAAGAAAGCGGTGAACACGTACTCAAACGTCAAACTCACTCGTTTGTTCACAAAGACAGACGAAGAAGAAAATATATAAAGCAGACAATAAGAGCCAATACTGGTTTCGACATGCGAATGGATATAAGATAGTGAATAAACTGTGGAAGAAAGTGGTGAACACGTACTCAAACGTTAAACTCACTCGTTTGTTCACAAAGACAGACGAAGAAGAAAATATATAAAGCAACAATAAGAACCAATACTGGCTTCGACATGCGAATGGATATAAGATATCGAATAAACTGTGGAAGAAAGTCGTGAACACGTACTCAAACGTCAAACTCACTCGTTTGTTCACAAAGACAGACGAAGAAGAAAATATATAAAGCAACAGTAAGAGCCAATACTGGCTTCGACAAAGGAAAATCGCTAAAAAATCGAGCCAGTAGAAACGGACATCCTTTTTGGAGAATCTAAACTAGAGCTAGGAATGAAGACATTAAGCAACAAACTGGAAGGAAGCAGTTGTCCAAAGTGTAGAAGTAAAACACGTTTTGTGGTACTGAGAACCGACGAACAAGGAACACACAACATCTTTTTTAACTACCAGCAGTCAGAAGAAGGTGAAGAGGAAGCCTGAGATAAACAGTTGATCCAGGGAACTGAAAAGCCAATGGAGGCAGAGGTACTGAATGGGGAAGGAGCCTTAGAGTCTCTGCAATACGTACGCGCACGCGCACGCGCACACGTCCACTCACTTACTCACGAATCCATAAATGCAATATAAACAAACTAAAGAGTAGACCTATACGTAAATACCTGCGACTAAATGAGGCAGTATGGAACACTCATAAGACCTCGAAAAGGCTTATGACAATGTCCCACTAGTTAAATTATTTGAAACTTTAGAAAATAGTGGAATTAACCCCGTATACGTAGGAAGTGTATATAACATCTACAAAAATGTTCAAGTCAGAGTGAAAATAGGACGAGAAGTGTCCGAGTCCTTTAGTAAGGGACTGAAACAAGGATGTTGTTTGTCTCCGACTATATTTAAAGTATATATACAAGGAGCACTGGAGACATGGAAAAACAAGTGCAGCAGAATGGGAATAGAATTAGTAAAGAAGTGTTTATACACTCTTTTATTCGCAGATGATCAAGTGGTGATAGCCAATGATGAAGAAGATAACACTTATATGATGAGAAAACTAGTAGAAGAATACGATCGATGGGGATTAAACATAAACTTCAAAAAAACAGAGTACTTAGCCTCACGAAGTCGAACATCAGATCTTCAGTTATCAGATAATACTTCCATCAAGAAATGTGAAAAGTATAAATATTTAGGAAGTAGGCCTATAATTAGCGATGACGAAATATGTGATGAAGATATAAGACATCGATTAGTTTTAGGGAAAACCACCATACGCCAATTAAACTCACTTTTATGGTCCACCAAAATCGGGCTACCGACAAAGATCAATATTTATAAAGCCATTGTTGAGCCAATTACCACCTTTGGAACCGCAGGAAGATTGAAGCTGTAGAAATGGACTATCTTAGACGAGCTTTCAGAGTTTCTCGTCTGGAACGTGTAAGGAATGACGTAATAAGGTAAAGAACAAATAGAAAAGAAACTGTAATAGAAGTTATAAAACGTAAACAGCTTTCCTGGTATGGAAACCTAATGAGAATGTGTGAAGAAAGAATACCTGTGAGTGTGTTCAAATACAGCCCTAGCAACAGAAGGAAAAGAGGCAGACCTAGATTAAAATGGATAGAAGGGATCGAAAGGAGCATGGAAGAAAAGAATCTGAAGAATAAAGATATACAGAATAAGTTGACATGGAAACTGAGATGCGGGATGCGGCAGTAGCTGTGGGATCCCCACCAAAAAAAATGGAACATTCAATCTAGCAGGTAAAGACAGAAACACCCAAAGAAGAGATGCGATCTTTCTGCTGAGTGGTATAGTCTTTGGGTCAAGAACGTTACAAATGAAAACAAAAATGTGTTTATAATATTATCGTAAAAAGTATCGTCACGATTGGTTCTGAATTACGGTCCCTGAAAGAATTAACACGAAGATTACTCAAGAGGACAGGAAACGGATTTTGGCGGAAGATCAATCATGTAATTATACCGAGAAGACAGACAGGGGAAATAATGGCCGTTATGAGTACTCATGAAAGTTCTCAAGCTTTCACGGCCGGCTTCAACATTGTTGAAATTATTACAACATTTTGAAAAGTGAGAAAGCCCACTTTTATAAACTTTTATTCCAGCTTAGATCGTGCTGGTACATAATTTTGTAAAAGTGGGCTTTCTCAGGCAAAACGCAGTCTCTGCCTCATCTCTGAGGTGAATTGGCGGACAACGTGCAAATATAGACACTGATGATGGCTTCCGACGGTAGGACCGAAAGGTTTGTCAATAACGAAAACTGTGGACCACGGCTGAGAACTGAGAATACTAATTTCAACAATGCTCTGCGTAGTGCTAGAGATGGCATCAGGAATAAACAATTAATCTGTTTCGGACATGATTGGACTAACAGGCAAAGCAGAAGCCTGAAATGGGGATAAGGGAAGAAGACGAGACAAGCCAATAACACGCTGGAGAAAGGGAACTCGAGGACGACCTACGTAATTACCGGGATAAATGGAGATCGGAAACAAAAAAACCTCGGAGAACTTTGTAGATCAAGGTGTTTTTTTTTTTTTTTTTTTTTTTTTAATACCTTTATTTTATCAGCATGCTCCATTACAAATAAAGTAATACTACATGCTATATATAAACTTATTACAAGCCGATTCTCAATACATATAAAGACAACTCCAGTAGTACAACAATTAAAAAGATTCAAAATAAACAAGAAAAATAAAAATCAATCATTGACAATGATACAATGAATTAGTACTACATTATTAACATGTTAAAACTGTATGCATGTATGTATCGTACGCATGATAAAGCCGTTCGACCAATATGTAAGTTAATTCATAATAACAAACGCATACAATGATTCAAAATAGATAGACAAGCACAATAACAATAAACACTACAAAGAATCAAAATCAATGTTATTAACATATTTAATAAACTGTCTAACATATTTTGATGTCAAGTCACTTCTATTCGGAGGCCATCGTCCACCACTCCTTAGTACATTATTTTTGAAAACCCGTCTTTCTTCATTCAACATATTGCACTCATATAACAAATGTTCCACTGTTTGGTCACCGTCGTTGCAGACACATATTGGATCATCTTTTATTTTGAAACGATAGTAGTAGGCTCTAAGCCTGCCATGACCAGTCACCATTGTGGTAAAATTAGGAGACAGTGCAAACCTTGAGGACAGTCTGTGCTTCAGACTAGGGAAAAACAACTTAGTCACCATTCCATTTAATGTTTGTTCCCACTCACTTTGCCACTCCATTAGGCTCACCTCACGGAATTTGTTAATCATTGCACTTTTTGGTATTCGTTCATAGCACACCATACTGCTACTGGACGCAGCTTCTTTAGCCAGATTGTCAGCCAGTTCATTACCATAAATACCCACATGTGCCTTAACCCAACCAAAATCAATTGACCAGTTGACAGCCTTTAAACTTCTTAACTTATTCCTTATTTCTTCTATCAAGTAGCTATGATTCCTCGAGCTCCTAAGTGAGTCCAGCGTCACTCTGCTGTCGGTGTAAACAGCTGCCGTTCTCAAATTAGTTATAATATAATTTAATTCAGTTACCTTTTCCAGGGCCTTCAAGACTGCCAATTGCTCAGCCTGATTATTAGAGCACCCAACACCCAACACCCAACTTATACTGCATCTCATATTTGAGCTCACCATTAACAAACAAGGCTATACCCGACCCAACCCCATTGTTGTGCTTACTGCCATCTGTATATGCTTTGTGTGTGTGTGTGTGTGTGTGTGTGTGTGTGTGTGTGTGTGTGTGTGCAATAATGTGACATTTTTGATTCCGCACTACTAATTTATATTAGCTGTTTCGTATCAAAATCTTAGCGATTTATTGTGTAAAACTTTCCAGACACAATTTACATTTATAACGAGTGCTCTGCGCTGTAGAAGTCGTACTATTTCTGTTCCCATTAAAAACTATCAAACTACCGTCGGTAGTCGTAAAGCGAATGGTTTGAAAACTGCTGCCGTGTTGAAGTGTGAGAGGAATTTAAGCAGCGACAACGTTACTGTACTTCGTTACTGACTGCTGACAATCTCTTGCTACTGAAGAAACGTTAATTGGATTTGGTTGTGGGGGGGGGGAAGATGAGAGAGCGAGAAAAAGAGACCACGGCGTCAAAGGAAAACTCAGTTTACAGGGGTGGGATGTCGAGAAGTGGAAACGAGTGCAGGCGATGGAGTTTTGGTTCGGAAGTATGAGTTGGACGACGAGAATATGACGTTAGAACAAGTGCGAGAGAGGGTAACAGTGAGAGAGAGAGAAAGAGAAACTTGTTAGCGACAGAGACCAAGGTTGGTAAAATAGAGAAGTTGCCAACAACAGCTCAACCTTGGCACTGGAACTGGTGTGTGTGTGTGTGTGTGTGTGTGTGTGTGTGTGTGTGTGTGTGTGTGTGTGTGTGTGTGTGTGTGTGTGTGTGTGTGTGTGTGTGTGTGTGTGTGTGTGTGTGTGTGTGTGTGTGTGTGTGTGTGTGTGTGTGTGTGTGTGTGTGTGTGTGTTCTATTTGTGCCATACTATAATTACAATCAAACCATTGTTTTATATAGGGCTATAGTCGATGTTATTATCATTAAAGTAATTTTATTTTCTAATGCAACATTGTATAAAGTTTACTGAATACTGATCTGCTTCATTTAACAACTTTATTGTTTACAGTGTTTGAATTAGTACATCGAGTTTCAGATGATATGGAATAAGATTCGATAAAACATATCTCAGACCCTAAATTTTCTAAGTTTTCCTTTAGTTTGCATGAGGAAATAGTTTTACTGTAATAACATCGCTTTCAGTTAACAAATTTTCACATTTTCCATTGAATAAACTTCCAGTAGCCTACTTGATTTTTAAGTAACAGAACTTGACTTTTTCATTCAAAAACACACGTAAGATTCATAAAATCAAACGAGACAAGTAATATTGTTCCAAGGTTTTCACGGCCGGTGTCAGTTACAGTATATTAGAAGCATGTACCGGGCTGTTTGGCAGTGGTCCGGGGTTTACAAACAAAGCAAACGTTTCAGCAGCACCACTGGCTGCCACCTTCAGTGGATTACGAGTCTACCTGAACGCGGGGTGTGAAGGTTTGGGTTTCACAACAGTACTGTGGGCCTAACGTTTGACCCCGCGTTGAGGTGTACTCGTAATCTACTGAAGATGGCAGCGGCAGCCAGTGGTGCTGCTGAAACGTTTGCTTTGTTTGTAAACTCTGGACCACGGCCAAACAGCTCGGTATATGCTTCTAATACAGTATAAACGAGACAAGTTATTTTTGACCTTCATTAAACGCTTAATTAATAACAAAGAATGGTAATAAATTTGCAAGAACGTAACAGTCTAAACTGCCAGAATTGGAATCGTATACATGTGTCTCTCAGTCGTCCTGTCTTTTTTCTCTTTCGTGGTCCTCATTTAATTCAATTTTTTGGTAATCGACTTTCTTCGTTTTTTTTTAACATAACCACACCAATCGTAGGCTTATATCCCTTGTGTCCTCAACTGTTCATTGAATTATGTCCATCGTGTACTCAGTCTTTTCGTTACACACACACACACACAAACAAACACACACACACACACACACACACACACACACACACACACATTTCTCACAAAAGATCTATAAAGTTTAAGGAGCACACAGGTTTCATGGCGAGTAAACACTGCCAGAAAAACAAGAAAGTAAGGACAGGGATTAGCGCAAGGTGCAAGGGAAACGTTCTTAATAGAAAGCCAAGGGTAGTAAGAATCCTACAGAAATCAGTTAGAAACCGTCTAAGGGAGTGAACGCGATGAAACCACCGGGGATAGATTAACCACTCGGGTCTAGGTGGTACCACTCGGAAAGGACCAATGCTAAACTGCCTAATATATAAACATATAGAGCGCATATGACAACAAGAAGAGATTCAGATGAAGCAAATCTTACCAAAGAAAATTATATGATAATTTAAATACCTTGGTATGACGTTTCCGAATATGGCACTCCTGCCGTACAGGACAGAGACCTACTATATCAAACAAAATTGTCTGTGGAAAAGCGACATAGGTCTGTGTTAGCGACTATAAAACTCATAAAATCGCGAGAATCATGATATGCAAAGTAATTATTAAAAAAGAATGTCTACCTGTTCTGATGAATAAATAAATAAAAGTGGGAAGTATATTGGAAAGTCGAATTTTGGAAATTAAGGAGTAATGATGAAATATATCAAAGTATAGAAAATATAACAGAAACAGTGAGAAAAAGAAGACTATTATTTTTTGGACATTTATATAGAATGGACGACAATAGGTTGACAAAGCAAATCTTCATATATCTGTGGGGGAAGAAGTCAACATCAAGTTGGATTAAAGAAGTACAAAAGAATTTAGAAAAAAAAAACAATATACACGCAGAAGAAGCAATTGAAAGAGACGTTTTTCGGGCAAAAGTGTTGAAAATGCACGGAGTCCAGGGTAGGAGAGATAAAAACGCAGGTTCAAAGTGGACTGAAAACAGGAAGAAGAGACACAGTGAGAAGATGAAAGAATATTGTAAAAAAAGAAAAGAACAAAGAGTAAACAATTGAAATTGGCATGTGGTCCTTAGATGGCCGATACGAAAAATAAAAAAAAGTGGGAAGTAAATAAGAGAAACAAGAATTAACTGAATCAATAATCGGCTGGAATTTCGAGAACAGAACATATCGCAAAAAAAGGTTAAAAGATTCGCACAGGCGAAGTGGAATATCTGAGTCACCGTAGACCAAAAATAATGAACGTAAGTATGGTTAGCAGACGGACGCCCACATACAGCTAAAGTGGAATACTGGAATGGACACCGAAGGAAGAATAATAGAGAAGGTTCGAGGAGGTCCTGAAATGTTGACGACCCAGAAGTAACACTGGAAACGGAGTACTAAAAGAAAATGAATGGCAAGACCGATGTTGGAGCAAGGGCCACAGTTTGGTCAACAGAACACTTGCAACTTGCATAAAAACAAAAGAATAATCATACAAACTTCTTTTTCTTCCACTTTCATTTCATGTAGGCCTATATAGATCTGTTCCGGCTTGCTTACTCTCAGCGTTCCCTAGGTCTACCACCAATTCACTCCCCCCTCTCCACTGATTTACAGGGGTAGACCTTTTCGGTAATCTGTTGTTCTCTACTCTGTCAAGAAGACTTCTTCACTTATTCTTCTGTTCGTTATATTCTTCGTAAAAATACAAACAGTTTTCATATTTCCAGTTTTATAGAAAGGGGGTTATATAAATAGCTGTCCTAGCTCTATGGAGAACAGCGGTATCGTGTCTCCTACGTAATTAAGGAATGCAAAATTTCTTCACTCCGAATCTAGTCATTGGAAGTGGATACACGTCGACACGTTTCCAGAACAACACATTTGTACAAGCAATTCGAACGCATGACTCATAAAAGACTAATAGATCTGTAATCGCTGAACTTGATGGCCTTGCTTTGTTTGGACAACTTCATAAATACTGACTCAGAACAATCGTCTCTACTTGTCAATTCGCTTACACCTGATTAGGGGAAAAAATGTTAAAATAACTAAATACCCTATATTATAGCTATCGATTGCATTTATATTTTCCCACAATTATTCTTGTTACAGTTATTAATTATAAATAATATTTGTTACTTTTATAGATGAATAAATTTGTCGACAGTATTTTAACTGTAATCTTCAGAAAACAAAAATTATTACTGAAATTTGAAAGCATTGTTACTAAACAGCTGTTTTACATAGATTATACTTTATATACGTTATGTGTGTGTGTGTGTGTGTGTGCGCGCGCGCGCGCGCGCGTATAAATTACTTTTGTTAATTATATTCATATACCCTCATATTTTTCTTGTGTGTGTGTGTGTGTGTGTGTGTGTGTGTGTGTGTGTGTGTGTGTGTGTGTGTGTAGTAGTAGTAGTAGTAGTAGTAGGTTTTTGGGTACATCCGTGTGTGTGATGTTTATAATGCCGACATTTCGTTCCATAATCCCGGAAAATTTTCAAGGCGTACTGATTATTTTCAAGGCGTATATATACATTGCAAATTTACAAGTATTATAAAAAATTACACAAATACAATACCATGTACTCAACGCAACTATGAAGTGTACCACACCGGCCAGGTATACATACAATAAAAAAAACCAGCCACCGGCTGGCTACCGGCCAGGTGTAGTTGCACAATAAAAAAATAATTTTCAAAGAGGAGTGAGATGTTGATGACATGAAATAATTAATTAAAACCGTTTCAAAATAATCATTCTATGATTTATTAATATTAATATTAATAGAAAATAAGCAAATATTAAAATTTCGAATTATAAAAATAAAAAATATTCTCTTTTATAAGTTTACAAAAATATAATATAACCTTCTATGCTGTTCATGACATATAAAAATAAACAACCATATTTTTTATAATCTTACTAGCTAAACAGACATGTTAAACAAATTATCTAAACACTTTTTATTTCAGTGTGTCTGACTTTTACTCAAATTTTAAATAATAATAGCAACTCATTTACAAACAAAAATAATATTATATCTCAAGAATAAAACTAATAGTTGCTATAAACAAAATTTAAAAAAATACATTTACTTCCAACCTATTATTTATTTCTGCTGACACACCCAAATTTTAACATACAACAGAAGATTAGTATTTTTAAATTTTCTTGTTAAATTAAATTATTTTCTTTAACTACCATTTAAATTTATATACAGTGATTATATTTAAAACTTTAAGTCTTTACTGTTCATATATAAGTTTCTTTTTAAGAGTTCTTTTCAGAAACAAAAAATATAATTGTTTATTCATAACCTGCGTACTGCCGACGTTACCGTTGCGCGCTCGCTCGCGTGTGTGTGTCCTGAATCCTGAGAATTTGGTGATGATTATGTTGATGCTGTGTTCTCTGTCTCTACGGTTTGTTGTTTGTGATGGTCCAGAGTTCCTCCATAAGTCTTGGTGTGTGTGGTAAAGATGTTCGATCGGTCGGCAGACCAGCAGCGTGACGTTGTGTGAAGATATCTTGAGTCTGAGATCGCCCCAAAGTTTCCGGTGGTATTTATACTGGACGGCGATCTGACAAGTCCAGGACTGTTTTCGACCTGTTAGATACTGTCACTTCGTGCAAAGCGTCCTTTTAATTACAAATCACTTTTTGGTTCGTTTTCGCGATTTCGTAAACATACTCGTAGCACGAGCGATATCGTCGTTTGTGTAATTTTTTTCTGGTCACTCACATATAACACACTTATTAATTACTATTTAATTACACTAGTCATTAACATTAAATTACTTACGTCTTTATTATTGCACATTTCTGCAATAATTTTTCATCATCATATTCGTCAAAAATTCCTTAATGTAATGGTGTCTTTATAATTGGGGTAAGTTTTTGTTCACAGGTTTAAAACGTATTAATTAGTTTATTTTTATCCGGTTAAAACCTGATTACAGACAAACCACTAATTCGTACGGTTCACTCCATCTTTGCATGTCCGAGCTCGCTTCACTCACACAAACACACAAGCGCTGTATTCACTCGCGGGGCAGGTGTACGCTTTCTGACAATTCTTAGCCTGCATAATACATATTGTTAAAACTGTTCATCATATATTTTCTATGCTAAATATTTACAAACATACCGCCCTGGGAAAATATGCAAATACATGTATTGTTGCAATATATAATTGATAATAATACAACTTTTTACAAGAATATATTTTGTTATTTTGTGAATTACAGTGTTTCAATAGCATTCAGCTATCATCATCAGATATAAATTAATAAATTAAAATTTTTAAATCAATTGTTGAAAATTTAAAATGTTTTGAACAAGTGATTTAAAATTTAAAATTTATTAATTTATATCTGATGATGATAGCTGAATGCTATTGAAACACTGTAATTCACAGAATAATAAAATATATTATTGTAAAAAGTTTTATTAATTAATAATTAAATTTTTATTTATTGTTTATTAATTTATTAATTATTTTTGTATATTCTGAAGATGACAGATAAATACTGTCGAAACATTGTAATTATAATCGGTCGTTCACGGTCGAGCCGGTTCTTGCAAACCTTCTTTTTATATTGAATGAATCACACGGTTCCGAGTTGCGATAGGAACCGGCTCTCAATCAAAGTTTGACACACAAAATCTTTATCGTCCACTCTTCTTTCGATCATAAGAAGTTGACTCATACAAGGCCAGTCTCGTGTAACCATAACAACGGAGTAAACAGTTCGTTTAAAGGAGCAATAAAGAAGGAGATTTATATGACATATCTCACACTTCTGGATATCATAATTTTATTTTAAATAGTAAACAGCTTTATTTTAAACAACGATTTGTCTTTTCTTTGTTAGACTAGACATAAGAGCTCTATTGAATGTTGTTAATAAATTATTCTAAATTAAATGTACAATTATTCCGTATGTCGTCTTAACAATCAGAAGTTTTTAAAAGTGCGTCTGAATTAGTACGAAAATTATATCATAATTACTACAAAGTTCATGGTCAACATACTTACAAAACGGCTCGCTGTTCTTCGTTAACCAGAACAGATAGTAGCCAGATTGATTAAACGAACGAAAGAATAGTTTTACGAACGGTTGAAAACGAAAGATCAAGTCCGGCCACTACCAAGATCCAGTACCAGTGAACTGGCTCACCGAAAGGGACTATTACTAGTGCGAATGTCTCACCTGCTGTGTTTCTACTGCAGGTGTTCTCAGGCAGGGGCCATATGGACCATGGGGGCCCCCATGATATTCCAAGGAGTCACATGTGTAAATCGCATAATAAGGGGGCCCACGACAGGAGACTAGGGAGACACAGAGTGAAGCGTGGATAACTGATGTCTGGCTCTCACGGGCGGCAACAACTGTAAATTTATGACTCACTCCCGGGCAATTAGGCCGTGATCTAATGCTGTTGATTTGAACAGTACTGTACAGTGGAAACTGGTGAAGTGAACTCACCGTACCAGTAACCTTCTAACCGTCACACTAAAGACGGGCTCCAATGGTGGAGCCGAAATGTCTGTTCAAATCAACACCATTAGACCACGGGTTAATAGCCCGGCAATTAGTCATCACTTTAACAGAAGCCTGGATAGTTGAGGTGATGTTGGTGTTCCTTTGCAAGAAGCTGCCAAGCAGTAAAGCAGCCAAGGTAACTTACTGTCAAGAAAACGCCACGTTTACATAAATAATACAATTCTAAATTGTTCACAGAGTGGGGATAAAGAAACATAGTTTTTCATGGAAAGTTCTTATTTCCTACAATCAGGTTTCAGTCGGCTGAGCTCAGTCGAACAAGGAATCAACTTAACGTAACGGACAGAGCTGATTTCCGATTGTTTGTGGTCATGAAACGCGGTGCCGGATTAAGAGGGGGCTAGGAGGGCTAAAGCCCCCGAGCCCCGCTTGTCGGGGGGCCACATGCCCGACCGTTTGAACATTCTCATTTTCGAACGAATAAAAAAAATTTTTCGACCAATTGGATTGTTAACACTGACATTATTGCTGTACTTCCAAATATTTATATAGCGTATCGATTGTTTCTCACTATTCCTATAGCGAACTGCGAGGCTGAGAGATTATTTTCTACTCTTAAAAGAATCAAGAACATGTACCGATCAAGAATGCTTGATAGCCGCTTAACTAATTTCACAAGATTAACTATTGAAACAGAATTATTAAAAAGATTGAATTTGGATGATTTGACAGCAGAGTTTGCCGAAAATAAGAGCAGAAAGAAATATTTCAATTAACATATTTTGAATTCTCGAATTTATTTGTTCTGTAGATTACTATAAAAAGATCTGAGAAATAAAATAATAGTAAACGTTTCAGCATCTATTTAATCAGTATAAAATAAAAAAATATGTGAGTAAAAATACGGTTTAAGAACAATATTTTGTTTATTATATTTATTAAATGATCGTCTGAATAAAGTGAATTGTTGTGCAAAACACGAAAATTTCATACATGGGCCCCTGCTCTTAAATAGCCCTGGGCCCCCTTAGCCATGATCAAACGCAAGGCTAATATTCGTGATAGAGAAATACTAAGGAGTAGCGACCGTATTTTATGTAACTATATTCTGTAAACATTATACCAAAAAACATGAACGTACGCTTTCACGGCCGGTTCTTACAATGCCACAGTTTTCCAGGATGTTAGACCGTCGTCCAGTTTGTCTATATTCACTTCCAGAAATTTCTGTGTTAGATTCGTGTTTCCGCGAGATTCGTGTTTCCACGCCACATAAGATGTCCGCGAAACGTCTGAAAATAAATATAGACAAACTGGACCACGACGCGACAGCCCAGAAAACTGTGACAGTGGAAACACATTCTGTCAACAGAGTAGATCAGTGGTTCCCAAAGTGGGGTCCGCGGACCCGTGGGAGTCCGTGACAATGGTCCGCGGCGTACACTTTTAAGAAAAAATTGAATATACCGTAATTTTCTCTAATTTCTATAGTCTAAAATCTAAATTTTAGAATCTTAAAACAATTCCAGTATTTTTTTTGGTCAAACTAATTGTAATTGTAAAAGTAATTTTAAACTAATGTCTTTAAATCATGTCGTGTAGCAAATCTGTTTGTCAGTCTGACTAGAGCGCCGCATCAACGCAGAACTGATCGCTTTGTTTTAGTCAATGTATAACCATTGTATCTAAGCAAAACGTTTTTTTCCGTGAAGCTGGATTTACGCCTAAATAGCTGGATTTCGACACGTGTGGCTGGAAAGATAGAGCCGAGGTTGGCAAAGTTAAGAAGTAAACTTGATGTCGAGAGTGTCTTAATATTGAAATTATCGAACATTAAACATAATATTGCAGAGCTAATTGTTCAAAAGCAACTTCATTGTTCACATTAAAGTATGTTTGATATCATTAATATTATAATTTTGCAAGTTAAGAGTATTTTGATTTTAATACATTTTAATGAAAATATAAGAGTGTATCATATTTACTGTTTGTTTTATTTCATAACGCAGACGGGGTCCGTGAAATTTTTAATTTTTTGGGGGGTCCGCGGACTGAAAAGTTTGGGAACCACTGGACTGGATGTTTAAATACTGTATAAGGGGGTAACAACATTGAGGATCATTACAAGCATTGTATTTCCAAACACGTGTGTTAGTGATACAAGTCTGGCAAATCAGGGGCACTCTCAAGAGGCTGGCTGCAGTAGAGTAGGACTTACCAACCTTTTTCCAACTTTGGCCTTCTTTCAGCTTCGTTTTCTTTCTCGTGGCTTCCCCTTCCTTACTGGAAGAAAGTAGCTACGGGATTTAAACATCTACCCTGGTAGCTACTTTCTCCCAGTAAGGAAGGGGGGAGCCACATTGATACTGATACTCCAAACAGCAAAGCAGAGACATGTTATTCGGTAGGGAATGTCGCTCGATGAGTTGTTATAACTTTGCGAGAGAAGAGTGGCCGTTTAAAAGCCAGATAATACTTTCCTCACGGCCCAGGACTCAAACGTATCTGCGAGGTGCGGCCACGCAATAACAGACGAGTATGCGATGTGACATCCTATCCTTCAGCAACACGGTCATTCCCCATTTCACACAAGACAGCCGGACACTTGGCATTCTGTAATGGTTTATGTGATCTGCGTAGGATCTGACGTCGTTATAAATTAAATTCGAACAAACTCCTGCCAGAGTTGTCAACCCGGTATTATGATTTTTTTTTAATTTCTGTCACGTCTTGAATAACGGGGGTGTCGTCAAGTGAAAATTTATAAGAAACACAGATGTGTGTCTGCGCGCGCGTGCGTGTACGCTTGAAGTACTAATCACCTCAAAGGCAACTCTTATTACACAATAGACATACGCCTTTCTTATTGTGTGTACCGTATAACATTCCTCTGACGTGCGAGTGATTTAATAGCTTGGTCACAATTTATAGGATTACAGACAATTTATAGGCGTGCGTCGTGGCAACAACAAATGGCAATTTATATGAGAACAAACAGCAACGGTATAAATAACAATCAACAATACAAAATGGAGTGCGGATAGTTGTAGGCTTACTCGTCTTGCGGCGGTATTGTGAGACTGACTGCATTGATTTACGTTTAATCAATTGAATCAGATAACTATCTAGGCCTACACTTAAACAGATCTTTTCTCTTTATAGATCTCCTTAAGCACTAACTAACGCGTACACTTACTCACTTCTTCTTCTTCTCCGCCTCCTCCATGCAAGTACTGGATCTTACATAGTATCACTGTCTTCGTAGTTACGAAGGAAACCCTTGCGAAAGACGCTTGTAAATTCTATAAAGTGACGTCCGCACTAACACTTCTGTGAGGGTCAGAAACCTGGTCCACGCCAAAAACATGTAGCAGAATTTAGGCGGCGGAAGTGAGAGGTTTCTTCGAAGATGTAATGCTTGTCCAATCAACGATAATATTACCCACAATCCGACAAAGTGCAGAGAGGATGAACATAAAAGCCATGAAAGAAAACTGTTCAGTACGGTTTCTCAACAGACGTCTTCTCCTTCTTCTTTTTCTTTTCGCTTAAGGATTAGGAACACTGCCTGTTCCGCCGACCGCATTTTTCTTGGCTGTTCAACATCTCGTTCTCTCCGTTGTTTAATCCTCGTTTCTCATTATAATCTTTAATCGTCAGTGTGGGCCCATGTGTGAGACATGGCAGATCATATGTAGCTTCCACCTTGACTTATATTCACATATCCTATTATTGTTGTTATAAATGCCAAGGTATGCTAATATTTGCTCATTTGGTATCCTCTCTCGTATTGTATAACCCCAACACTCTGAATGTGTCCTTATACGTGTGTTAGGACCTCTTTTTCGACGGAAGTATAACAAGCGATTAATATCTTGAAAAGTTGGAGGTGTTATTCTTGAGCTATTAAACAACTCCTTGTTTTCCCTAGGTTTTGGGAGGAAGATGCAGTACCACCTCACTATGTTCTTCAAGTTACAAACTACTTGATTCAAACTTTCCTCAACGGACAAGACGCAGAGGAACAATCGAATGGCCACCACCACGCCAAGTTCAATTTTCCGTCCTGGGATTTATCAAATATACGAGTTACATGGTATTTTTTTTTTAACCAAATGAGCTGAATCGCCTCAAGCTGTCGACTGAAAACTAACTTGATTTTGTAAACCGAGAATAAACGTTAATGACAAAATATCATCCCTAGGGTTCCTCTTGGTCTCTGACTCTCCGGCTTTACTTCAAGGAACTTTTATATTTTTCTTACTCCATCCGCCATATTGCATGTCCCAACCACTTCAACTCCAGTCTCAACCAGCAAATCCATCACGGGCTTAACTCCCTAATTTCTAATGAGATCTCTCCTTGTGTCTCCCACTATACACCTGAGAAGCCTCATCTCTGCTGATGTTATTCTACTTGCGTGTTTGTCACTTCGAATTTTTCGCTCCACACATTATTTTTGGTGAGTATTCAGATTTAAATTTCTACAGTTTTGCTTACTTACACACTTTCCTTTTTCCTATACATGTGTTGTTTGTTGTATAATATACAGAGTTTGCTTTCTCCACACGATTTGATTATTTCCTTATCTATTCTCCCATCCCTATCAAAAATAACAGCCAAATATTCATATTCTTTGACTTGAAGCAACTGTCCACCATCACAGGTAATTCTCGGTGGCTGTTCTCCTATTTATTCGCAATTTCCCTGTTCATATTACTACGAACTATTGAAGTTTATCCCTTGACTCTTGTACGATAAAATTTACTAGCTTTATTTTGTTCATAATTGAAAAGTGCGACAGAATGTAGGCCTATCCGTAAAAAGTATAACTGAATTAAAAGAATAGGTTTATACGTTTTAAGAAATAAATTTTATGTTATCAAATATCTTATGTCTACTATTCACATATTTACGATACCATAACTTCCTGCGTTATTGTCATTTCGTCCGTTATCGGTTACAGCGTTTACAGAATTCTCTGAAAACGAAACATTAGGTTTGCTGTAGCTGAAGTAAATTGTTTATTTCTTAGTTTTTCTTAGCGATATTTTCTTTCGATTTACGTCAACATGGAGGGATTATTTTCAATTTTCAGTCACAGTATCTTCCTTTTTTTATCAGTTCACGAAATAATTCTTAATTTTTTAAAAGATCTTTTTAACTCCGTTAATGTTCTTCGTTTTTGTTTCTTATTTTTAATATTTCTACTTATCGTTTTTCTTCTTCTCGTTCCTCGTGACTTCCGTTACAAGTTCGTCTCAAACGAAATTGGAACTAGAGTTTCGTGTCGCACAGCGTTTTAATGGACGTTTCATTTCAAACAGTTAAAATAAACGAGGTTTTGAACAACTCACAGTTTCACACCAACTTAATCAAAACACCAATTCCTAAGTCCCACTACACAAACACTGTAATCGACATCCATCTTCTACTTGGCATTGATGATTGAGCAAAAAATAACACTTAAAACTGTATTTAACGTAAAAACTTATAAAACCAAACGCAAGTTTAATTTTTGTAGCATTCTGAAGTAGGTAGCGAATTCTAGTTTTAAATACTGGATAATTCTAGCAATCAGGTGTTATAATTAGTGTTCGACTGCTGTTCAGTTCAATTTTGTATCTCTGTCATATTAATAGCGTGTACGTATCCGAACATGATCAATATCTGATGCAATTTATACGACCATACGGACTGGTCATATGGAACGATCTCTTCAAGGTCTAATTTGCATGCATTTGAATCGAAACGCAAACTAAATTGATTCAGTTTTACAGCCAAACGTTTGAGCAAATAAATATCAAACAGTCGACACTTATTTATTAATAGATATGTAATAGAAAAGTTTTAAATAGCGGATCTCGCATAACTAACTTTCCTGAGCTTTCGCAAACAGAAAGTTAGCACCAGAACTGACAATATCAGACAACTGACTGCAGAGATGGGTGGGGGCCGGTTTAAAGTTTTGACTGTAGCACTGCATTAGCTATCAGTAAGTGAAACATGAGAATAAAGAGAAAACGAATCAGAGAGTTCTTTTCAGATAAGCGGGTAGACACGAACAACAAAAATCGCACGACAAGCAGATAGGATAGCCAAAAAGCCGTCTGGCCAGTTCTGCTGGGAAGGGCGCCAATGTGTGCGTGTGTATGTGTACAATGGTCTTATCTACAGTAATAACGCTTACTTATTGAGGGTAGGAGGGAGACAAAGTAGGGTGTGTATTCAGAGGGATGTCTCAGTCCTTTGTCCACTGTCCACTGATAAAAACCCAATCTAAGTGATGTGATGTGATGTGCCGTCGCCTATCCGCTTAAAAACGAAAACGAAAATCCGGCTTTAGTCTTAAACTGGAAGGCAATTAACAGAATGGATTACTACTGTTAAGAGAAAATGGACTGGGCATTGTCAGTATATTATTAGATCAAGTCAGATGACATTTCGAACTTTTAAGAGTTAAAAATATGTTATATGTGTGTGTCTGCGGGGGGGGGGATGCACGTGTTACTAATAATTATAACGCAAACATATGTCCCAAGTTTCTTGTTAACGTAATTAAATTGTTATCATGTTCTTCTTTCATCAGAGAATAGGTGAATTCCTATTCGCTGCAGGCCAATCGCCAGTTCCAGTCCGAAAGGAATACACTTCATCAACGCTTCCTAAGTCTTCCTATATTTCTTTGTCCATTATCCTTCTATTGCCAAACTTATTTGAGCTACCTGTCATGCGGCATTCTATTCCAATGACCACTCCATCTTTCTTTGTTTCTCGCGATGCAGTCTTCCATATTTTATAAGAGTTTTCAACTCATTGAAAAGCGTATCATTCGTGTGCAACCTTTAGCAAACCGCAATAATCTCATCTCCGACACCTGTATTCTACTGAGATGTTTCTTTGCCGATGCCATGTGTCAGAACTCGTACAACGCTGGCGCAGCCATTGTCTTAACAAAGTTTAGTCGAATCTCTTTCATTGTTTACCATAATAATTCTTGGCGAATTGTTCCACATATTGACAGAAACTTGGCCGACTTATGATCATCATCATGATCTACGTTGCAAGTGATGTCACGGCCAAGGAATAGCGGAAATGTGATACCTGCTCTACACTCTTATTTTATCTAATATAAATCAGGGTATTTTCCCACAAAACCAGTTTTTTCTTCTGCACACAAATGTTCTAAACATTGCAGACCGAAGCTGGAATAGATCAACCAGACATTGGAAAACACCGGTTGTCACGGCTACACGGTTATGAACTGCCGTAACAGAATACGTAAGCAGTTCCTGGAGAACTACTGTAAGCGATTCGACGGAATGAGAACAGTGGAAGAAGAATAACCCAAAAAATCCTGATCCGTGAGTTCAGGGTCGGATTAGAAGCGCATGGTGGCCTATGCTGCCATCAGACTGGTCCCCCTCCTATTCAAAATTCAACTTTTCTTCATTATTTACACTGATAAATGGCGTACACAATTTCGAAAGTTGACAATTATTTTATTAAATCCCCAAATTACAACAAATATTTAGCTAAATAGTAATATTACAACGAGCATAGTAATACTTAAAAGCTTAGAAAATACTAATCGATCAATTTTTTTCTTGATTTTGCCTTAACAAAGTCTTATATAATCTTCTAAATTCTTCTAAATCGAGCGATTCAAGTGTCTCGCTTTCAATATTCAACCTCGCTAACGAAGTTAATCTCTCATCACCCACAGTTGAACTCAACATATCTTCAATGCGTTTTAATACAGAAAATGATCTTTCAGATTCGCAGTTAGCTATTGGAATCGTCAACAGCAGACGATAATTAATGTAAGTTGGGAATACACCAATCATTTTACAATCAATAATCCAGTTTAATACTTTGAGTGGACAAGCTATAGTATCACGAATGATTTTTGTTTGTTTTTGTTTTTTCAAATTTATTATCTTCGAAAAGTTCTTGTGATTTACGGGTGGATGGTGCCCCCTCTGACAGCTGAGACCCTGGGGGCCGGTGCTACAGTATACCCTAGCGTTATGGATAATCCGGCACTCCATGAGTCCTCTGAAATGAAAATTTTGAGATACACACAAGGATATTCTCTCTTAGATCGGCAAAAATAAGACATTACAAGCGAACTAAAAATTGAGTCTTTGAGGACGAATAGGGAGAGATGGTGCGAACATTTGGATCCCATACTAACAGATTAACGGTGGTAGTTTTGAAATGCTACACCGAGGGGAGAGCTGGATTTCGAAGCAGATAAACGAGCACCTAGTTCCTGCAAGGAAGATGAAGATGACTATAATGAACTACATTTTTCAACAGCCTTTCTGGCGCATTTTGGTCTGTTTTGTTTTTGATTGAAGTCGGATTTCTCGAATTTGTATTTATTTTTAATAGACATTATACATATTAATTTTCTCAGAATTAAATTCTTTACAATTTAATTAGAAATTTTATTTGTTTATTGGCAAACTAACGAAGTTATTATCCCCAAATCTAAACATGTGTGTTTTTCGACTCCAATTTTTTGTGTTTTACACAGTTGTTCTTAGAAACTAATTGAGATAGAATTCTGGGACCTCTTGTTTAAAATTTTTCAAATCAAAACCCATAATAAACCACTAAATTTACCCTTCAATTTATACCCCAAGAATTTCAGTATGACTTCATTTTACCGTAGGATCAGAAATCAGGGCGAAATGTTTCGCGAGCCGTAATTCGCTAATGAGCAGTTTTCGGATGTATGTTTATATGGACTTTTTTTCTTATTATCAGCTATAGAACCAGCTCCGAGAGGTTGCCGTGCAATTTTGAATCACCCTATATATATATATATTTACTATTTATAGTACATACACGTATGTTTCAAGTATCTTACTTTTCTAGCAGTTCATGAACTAATTCATTATTTTTCAAAAGATCTTTTCAACTTCGTTAATATTTTTCATTTTTATTTCTTATTTTTAATATTTCTACTTCTTAAAAGGTAATAAGTAAAGGTGTTCCTTTTTCTTCAGTTCCTACACGCCAGGGATTAGACGTTTTGCCTGTTTCGAAGTCTCGCAATATTTCTGCGCCCTTCAGGATTGTATGCTTCTGGAATTCGTCCCGTAGGCATTTCCTCTGCATGCCGTTTCCATTTCCTACGTCATGTAATTATGTCATCCACGATACTCCTGACTGTCAGGACTTGACTTACAACCACGATACCACGATACCACGATACTCCTAGACTACAACCTTGACTTTCCTCAATCGATTACTACGACGGTCTCAGTTGATCTTCTTTGCTTCCCTGACATCGCTCAACTTTCACATCCGCGGGTAGATTCGTATATTATCCGAATTTGTTAATCTTGCTGTCAACATCTCTATCATATTTACAACTAATATCGTCTCCAAGATAATTAAAATGGTTAACTTGTTATAGTATTCTATTAGCTATCGGATTCTAGTATTAGTACTCTTCTTACATCGGATAGGTTCGGACCTGATCATAGTCGATGGATAACGCATGAAACTTACGTATATCCCCAGCTCTCATCCTGAATTAAAAACTGATCGTCCGCAAATACCAAAGTGCTTATCAGCACATTCTATGACAGCGCCTTTTACGTTCGCAAAAAATCATCCACAAAATATTGAATAAAGTAGGTGAGTCTATACAACCCTGTCGTATCTCCTGGTTTACAGATATCTGCTTCAATAAATCGAACCCTGTCCTGATCACAATTTTATTATTTATCTTTAGTAACTGAGAAATTATAAATTCATATTCTAGAGATAGAGGTTTGAACAGACAAAGGGGGTGAGAATCGGGGCGAAAGCTTTACACTGCTTGCTTTGAACAAGTTAAATTGGTTTGAATTCGCCTAGAGAGGTGTACAAATAATGTTGACGACAACCCCCTCGTCCTTTCGCAGAGTGAAGGGTACGTAGGCCTATTGCGCAGAAATTCATCCCTCTCCGTGAGGGGTATCCCGCGTAGCTTATTAACAGATCGCGTCGTGACGTCCTTGTCTCCTTTCATCTGAATGCCCATGCCCCTGGTGTAATCGGGAACATCCTTCACAGTAGTAGGCCGACCGTGTTTGATTTGATTTCCCTAGTACACTGTACTTGTGCGTGTGTCTTTTAATAAAACGTGAAAGCAATAGGTTTCATTGTTTCCAATCTTACTGTCGTAGCCGCTTTTTACTAAAATCGTTCCAAAGATAAATTGATCTGATCTGATTACACGATCCAGATAAATTCACTCTCATAATTAGGTACGTTGTATTTTTGTGAAATAAGCTAATTTTATTTAATATTCTACATTGCAACATTGCAGAACACTCATCAGATTTTGTGTAAATACTGGGATAACCTGCTCTAACACCATGAAAGTGTTGCACCTGTTATCTTAAGTGCAAAACTCGTCAGTTAGACATAACACCCTGCCTGCAGATTTTACATCACTGGCGATTTACCCAATGGGGGGGTTGGGTTGTAACCCCCCAGTAATCTCCTTGGCCACGCAATCGATTGAATTTAGCCTGAACGGTTACATTCAGAAAGTTGAAACTTTGAAACTATCAAACTGTTAAACTGTAACATTATATTGTTACGACGGTCTACTTGATCGTCGTATGCTACAGTGGAAAAAAATACAAGACACCAATTAAGTCACTAATCACCAGCTTTAATTATCACAATTAAACAGTTTGTAATTAACAAGATAGTCTCTTACAACAAATCAAATAAAAATTGTTCACACGCAATAATAATGTCAACGAGTATAAAACACAATTGTATTACAATTGTCCCGCACAATTGTACTTCGAACCGCACTGTGTAAATCGCCCGACAATAGCTGACTTGACCGTCGCTGAATGGCTGTACTTATACCCCGCTGATTTCCAGAATAATCTGTCACTTTGGATGACTTGTTAAACATACAGGCGCTCTCGAGAATCCACTAGAGGCAGTGTCCTTGAACACACTGCGCTGACCGGTACGTACTGGTATAGACTCGATAGTTGACGCGTAATTGCTTTTCACCGCAAAGTAGCAGCGTTATGTACGCAAACACACATTACAGCTGGAATAGTCGAGATACTTGTAGTACGTCCCGTATTACGTAACACTTTTCCACATTACGTAACAATATTATTAATATTATCGGAAGCACGATTGTTTATAATTACAATGTATGTTGGAATAATATTTTGGATATTCAACTTAATAGTGATTTAACGAGGTAAATTAGAAACTTCCATAGAGTTCTTCTATGACAATTGTGGTACACTATGAGCCAATAAAGAATTAAAAAGAAATGGTTAATACGGGGACAAAAGTTATTAATGGGGAAATTACACTAAATCATGGTGCAATTCAGTTCAAATACTTTGGAGCGAATATAAAGAGAAATGGGGATAGTCATGAAGTATCTCTCGTAGACTGGAGTAGGCAATGGGACAACTTAATGGGATATTATTATTTTCGAATCCAGAAAAAAAACGTCTCTTCAAAGCTTTGCATTAGAAAGTATTGGTACACATGGCGCAGGGGCATTGGAAATTAACGCAAAAAATAGGTCTAACATCAATTTGTGGAGATGTTGTAGACTTAGGGCCTATAAGACAAGACCTGGTCAGGAATACAGTGATACGGAGTAGAAATTATATTCTAGATATTATATATTATATTCTTAACTGTGAAAATTATTTGTGATAACAACAATCAAACAAGCTGTCGACAGTGATACGAGTGATTTTTATTTCGATCGCTGCCTTGAAGACGACATTCATCCGCAGCGCTTTTAAAATCTACGTATATGTAAACAAAAAACTGTTTAATGTTATTTATTGTACTGTCGTTTTAATGTTTAACATTGTTTATCATGTTCGTATATCAAATTATTTTTTAAAAATTGGCCTATTGATTTTGTGTACAACACAGGGAAAAGGAAACGCGAAGGGTTAGATTTTCCACCCCTATTTCAAAGTTGCCTTGTTGACTAATTTTTGTGCTCGCTCCCTTAAATCGTTTGGAGAGAGGGTGCAGTCAGTGGAAACTCGGCGTCGAGGTCGGGTAGGTCTTGTCGCGCTGCCAAGGCCAATCCTTGGCTAGAACGTTAGGTGTAGTTAGGAAGGAAGGGAGGGTGGAGGGATACTAAACCTTGTTTGTTTGTTTGTTAGCGAAGTAACAAACTAAATCTTAATCAACTTTACACTTAACTAAATTAAGATGTAGTAAAATGGGAGTATAACTAGATAAACCTGCCAAGATACGTAATACGATGGTGGGGATAAATTTTAATGCAGAAGAAAGTTTTCAGTAAACAATCGTTTTTATACAGCTTTTAATTACTTGAGATTTTTTTTTATTAAATGAATTTTCCCGGAATACGGTATTAATATTTCTTACAGTAAGACGACATATAAAGAGCTGTCATATTTAGGCTTAGAGTTCAGCATGCCTGCTGCTGTACCAGTTCCTACCGGAGGGTTGCCTCTTCCATTCAAGTCACATCCGACTTGTGTTTCCCAAGTAACCACCACCTTGTGCAGTTAAGCGTAGTTTTAAAGATCTCAGAAGAAACGAGGAAAATTGCCAGGAACTACAGATGACAAGTATTTTAGACATTATTGATAGCTATCGTCTGCATTTAAGCAGATTGGGTATGCTGCCAGACACTGTTTGATAACAGGCCGAGAGAAAGACAAAGCCTCGATATCCCAAGAAGCGATGAAGTGAGCAACCACGAGTGTTATTAACAGGGGATCGAAACAAACCTTGTTAGGTTAATTCTTACTAGATCGTGATGATCATCATATATAGTCGATAATGTCGTTTGCCTTTCCATATTAGGCTGCGTTATCCTATTCCTAATTTTCATTTTCGTAATCTCACTCAAACCCTTCTTCCATGTTTGGTATAGTGCACCTAGTGTTTCGGTAGTTTATCTGAGATATTGTATCTGAGTGATCTGTATAACATGATCACTCCACTGTATTCAGCCTACAGGCTCTTCAACTTCCAAAGCTGCACGAATATTACGATAAGTTCTTGCCGAAAGAACCTCATTGCTGCGCCCTACTAGGCTGGTAGATCCACTTTGAATCGTATTTAAACCTTTACGTCTCCCCCTTTCATCCTTTCGCTCTCTCTTATAGTTTTCTCTGCTTCGTAAATGGACTTCAAACTTCGGCTTCCTCTTCTGTTTCTTTGATTTATCAAATGATAATAACAACAAACCTTGTACAGACCTAGAACTCGGATACTACAGACGAAACCGCTAGTAAAATCAGTCAGGAGTATATCGCTGTATGTCAGTTGAGTGGGATACTTAACTGTATCTTAACAGTATCTCTCGAAACGTCAACAAAATAAGGATCTACAAAACAGTCGTAGAAACTAATGTAACAAATGGTTAATCAATAAAAGAAACGCTCCAAATACGAGGTACAGAGATGATCTGCTCGCAATAGGTGAGAGTGGCAATACGAGGTACAGAGATGAACTGCTCGCAATAGGTGAGAGTGGCAATAATACGTAATTTCTTTGAATGGAAGAAACGTTTTACCTTATGCCTAATATCCAAAAATACTGAAGTCAAGTTATACAAGATGCTGCACGCCAGGTAGTAGCATTCGCAGCTGAGACTTGGCCTGCCACGAACAAAGTTGCCTTAAAGTTGTAATTACTTTAAGGAGTTTAGACAGGAAGATGCTTAGATGTATTTATAGACAAAAGGACGAAGAGAATGTGTCAAATCATATCCTCTTCCATTGTCATATCCTTCATTAGTTCTATCCACGGAGCTCCTTGACGATAAACACTATCTTTAGCGTCCTTTACAAAGTCCTCGGCGCCGGGAACACTTCATCTACGATGACTCTACCAACCTGCTCCCCCCTCTTTGTGGCTCACCATAGCGTACACATACCCCATTCACTTGTTTATTTCTTTTTTTCTCCATGCGCGTCCTCTTTCTCAAGGTTCGACCTGAACAGGCATTCGTATTCCCTCATTCTCTTGGCTGAAGAGGGCTTGTCCGCACATCAGCCCGGGACATGTCTTCGGATGAGATTCAAATATTACGATAAAAGGAATGCTAGGCCTATAGGTTATAGTGCTCAAAAATTTTTAAATTTTATAATTTTGTGATCAAGAGGTACGCTCACACACACTCGAGTTGACAACCCAGGCCAGTGTCGTAAATAAGAACGATTAGACACACGTCAGACCCGACGCCAGTGGAGAAACAATGAAGAAACGTCCGACTACACGTAACAATAGAATATTGGGAACATCGTTGACAGAACGAACTTAGCTACGATTTACAACACCAAAACAAACCAAACAAAAGGCAGAGTCCAGTAGCCTGGCTACGCAGAAGTTAGATGGAACACATGCTGTGGGGGTTAAGTTGTAACGCGCGTACGTATGAATGAAATACTCAACAACAAAGGGTGCAGAGAAATTTTGACGAATATGTAGACAATGGGACGGGTATTCAAAGAATACGAAATACGTACTCAGCCCAGCGTAAAAACAAACCAGGATGTCAAGTCAGATTTACAACTAGAAAGCGTGAGAGTAGTCCAGGGATGACGTCCAGCGAAGAGTGGGTAATTAACGGAAAAAACGAAGGGTGACCGAACAATGGACCAAACACTACAGAGTCTTAACAAAGGCAATATCAGAAAACCTCGACAACATGGAAACAAAGGATTGATGGACAGGCGGGCAATTGCTCTACTTTCCGAGAAACAACGCAACGTTCGTCGCTGAGGTACTTCGGGGGATGCCCAACGACCAACCAGAATTTGGCATCTTCCAAAGGAACTGGTGGAGAGAGTAGTGACGACTTGGTCGACGAATCAGGAAACCGATGACCGAAAATCTACAAGGTGGAAGAAAATTGTGAACCTATCAACAACGGCCGTAGGCGTGGATGTGAGGAAATTGCATTCTGGTAGATGGTGATTGATAAAAACTGTTTACGAGGACGCGGAGCTCAGTAGTAATAGTGGTAATTGCTCAGTAATAGTAGTAGTGGCAACGGTAATAGTAGTAGTATGATTAACAGTCGTAATAGTTTACTCGGTACTTACTCCGACTTACTCAACTTTCAAATCAGTTAGTCAGTCAGTGACATAGTTATAACCAAGTCTCGGTCTTAGTCAAACTTAGACATTTCAATTCAATCTCAGTTCTATAAAACGTGTGTTCGATAGATCATCCGAGTTACCGAACTTACCGCAGTAACAAACAGTGCGAATGTACATAAATATCGTTAAATGCCAAGTGTATACGAGAGACTTTAGAATACGTTCAGCATGCATATAATGCATTACGAGTGAATTAACATTTCGACAGTAAAACATTGTGCGACAATTTCAGACATTATAAAACACTATCCAACCATAATCATTCTAATTTTGGGCATATGAACTAAGCGGATTAACACTCATAAACACTAGTGCACACATAGCACACATCACGTCCAAGGTAGACAAAAGTAATTAGCTACCTGAATCACGCCTACAGTCAACACTTAATCAAACTACACCAATAATGATGATTGCATCTTTAACACATAAAACTGTAAAGACACTTATTCCAAGCGGATAACTCCGACATCACACTACACATAACGCGAGTGGGATCATCACAAGTGAAAGTGTCAGTGTGCATCGACCAACAGCGATAACCATGTACACGGAACCCATCAACAGATAGAATCTCACACCGATGGAATTTGTGGATATGCTTTTTCCAAGTTAAGTCCTTACGTTTTAATACTAGTTGGTACTTACTACTCCACTGTCTCTTTTCAAAGAGCTACTCCCGAGAGACCTATATGAATCGTAAAAATAATAATGTTAAATAATAAAGTCACTCATCTGAGGGCATTAATGAAGGCATTTAGCTTAGAATGAAGTATATTTGATTGTTTATTGTATGTGCATATTTATATTATTGTATGTTGTATTTTATAGCATTATATGTCTTGTTTTTCAGGGAACAACGAAACGAATATTATTATGATTTATGTTATTATGTGTTTTGTTTGAATGTATTTACAGGACATAATTTCATTTGTATATCAAAAATTTACTTATTCAATAATGTGTAATAAATAAGTATTTATTGCGTATATATATCTTGCGTTCATTATTGCAATTAACCTCAAATAATTAATTTGTCATGTTTCAATAAATTCTGTCTTATTGCTTACAATGATATTAAGAGTCTCAATAATTATGCTAATTAACAGTGAATACACTCAATTCACCCATTGAATTGTCAGAATAATATATTTGCGTAAATATATCGATTTGATAAATTATTCAACTTAATTAAATAATTTAATAATTTACAAATTAGCATAAATGCACTAAAAGGTTGAAGAAGGTTAGAGAAATCGATTCTTTCACAAAAATTGAGGTCACAGTGAGACAGCATCTAATTTCCGAGAATATGTTAGGCGGGGGCATATCAATCTAATGGAAGAGACTAGAACACCGAAAATAATTATAGATGTGTTCTATCCACAGAACACTAGTTAGGATGTTTTATTATACGCTGACGATGCAGTCTTAATACTACAAACTGAGAATGAGTTGCGGTATTCTTTACATCATTTAAAGCATATCTACAAGCAGTACAATTTCAAATATCAAAGGAGGAAACAAAGATCTTAGCTTTCTGGGGAAAGTATCCAATCAGATAAAAAAATTATTCTCGAGGGAACAGTTTTGGAATAAGTCAGTGTTTAATTATCTAGGTTGCGTTATCAGTATTGGAAATGAAATAGGACGAGATGTCATGACGAAATTATCGAAGTTTCAGATGATGCGTGGCATCGTGCATTGAACTCTGAATAATAAAACAAGGAAAGAAACAAGGATTAAATTTTATAAAACAATGGCAGTACCTGAATAAATGTATTGGTGAGACTCGTGGGCACCCATACAGGGAATATTATAAACCAAATTCAAAGTTCAGAAATGAGTTATGTGAGACGAACAAAGGGTTGTACAAGGAGAGATCGTTTGCGTAATGAGGACATTAGGAATGAGTTACAGGTATTGTCCATAAGCGATACAATTTAGAAGTATCGCCTGGAATGGTCGCAACATCTGGACAGAACGGAGCATGGACGGCTAGTACAGTAGCATATAGGTATAGACCTTTCTTACCCACAAAGAAGAGAAGATAAAAGAAACGAAGATCAAAGATAGATTGTGACCAACAAATTTTCTGGACAAAAATCTCTTAAAAAGTCGAATTTTCACAAGAATGTACACAACTCTTTCTTCAGTTACTAATATGACCTTTCGATGAGAGATTACTGTCTATTACTAAACCAAAATATTTCATTTGTTCAGTCTGTTCGATCACCAAACACCTACAGTCAGGTCCTTTTTGACATTATGGTCTATGATAGAACAAAGAACATGAAATTCAAGCCTGTCTCGCAAACTGAAAATCGTATATTTTGGTTTTTACTAAACCAATACCGGTACTTTAATTTAATCTAAAAAAATAAATATTAACCTTAATCTGAAATAAATTTTAATCTTAATTAAAATTTTGATTCGAAACACTGCGTATTTTACAATTAATCTGTAATGATCAAAAGCAAAATTAGACAGGTAGAGGAAAATACGAACACAGAGTTACAAAAAGAAGCGAGTGAAGCAAAGGTTCGCGTACGCAAAAGTCGATTGAAATATTAATTCGGAATACTCTGTTTGGTAGTCGATAAAAACTCCTCGCTCTGCCCCCCTTCATTCTCTCTCACTCACTCTTTCACTCTCTCTCTCTCTCACGACATATATATATATGTAGAGAGAGAGAGAGAGAGAGAGAGAGAGAGAGAGAGAGAGAGAGAGAGAGAGAGAGAGAGAGAGAGAGACTATATATGTCTATCTATCTATATATCTGCCTCTCTCTTTCACACACACACACACACACACACACACACACACACACACACACACACACACACACACACACACACACACACACACACACACACACACACACACACACACACACACACACACACACACACACACACTTAGTTGTGAACGATATGAAAACGGTAGAAATTAATATGATTTTTTTTTTTGTCGAGTACATATAGCAAAACCATTTGGTAATATGTACGGTACGTAATCTATATTTACTGTAAACGTTTTTAGAGTTGACAGCCCGACTGACAGCTGGGGTAACCAATACACTGAATTGCTATTACCGGTGCCGTCCGGTTGGTTTGGTTATTTTCATAATTGACACTTTCCATTCGGCGGCTATCGATATTTGATTCCACAATTATCGCCGTGTATATTTATACGTGCCGTATCAGCTGTAGTCAGACAACACGAGAACGCTTCTGCGATTGGATATTATTTATTAATATCGAATCGGTGTGCCCGTGACACTGGAATGAACGAACAAACGGAATGGAATTAAAACGAATGGAACATACAATTTAAATATGAAATTAAACAGATGATGTAGTTTAGTTTTAGTGAAGACACAGTCGTGTTAAATAAATCGATTGATGGACCATATACGAAATTGTACGAGGGTCAGTTAAAAAGTTCACGGAGCTTAGCGGTAAAACTAAAAATTTTCGTGTGCAGCAGGATTTATATTTTAAGTGAACTCCTATTAATTTCTAAATCTATCTATCAAGTTATTCATTGTTTAGAAGCTGTTTAAAATTGACGCGTCATCCAGGTTTTGAAAAACGGACAAAATCAAACATCGTGGTGTGATTCTTTGTTAAAAATTGTTTAGCGCCAATTCAGAACGAAATGGTAAATATGTCAGGAGATGTTGCCAATTTAAAACCATCGGTTTGTAAGCAGGCACTTGAGTTTAAATGTGGTCGTACGAGGATTGAAGATTGCTCCCCCCCCCCGCACTGGACGTCCAAAAATGCGGCAACTCCAGATGCGGCAGCCATCTTGCACAACGCTTTTTCACACCAAGTTCTTGAGTTAAACTATGATGCACACGCTCATATGAGATATGATTTCAGCAACGTCATCCACTCCTCAATCTGTGTTCTTCCGACACCCTATAAAACTTTTTCATTAATGTAATTTTTTGTTGCATTTTTGGGCGTCCACTGCTGGGATTGTTTTCGGTGCTTGTACGACCACGTTTAAACTCGAGCTTGATCCATTTACCATTGTTTCTGAAGGCGCAGCATCTCCTAACACATTTACAATTTCGTTTTGATTTTCCATTGGCGCTAAAACGTTTTTAACAGAGAATTCATCACAACACTCGATGTATGATTTTGTGCATTTTAAAAACGCGCGTGACAAGAAAATTTCAAACAGCTGGTAAAAAGTTAATAAATTGACAGATATATCTGGAAATTAACAGATGTTCACGGGAAATATACATCTTTCAGCACTCGAAATATTTTAGTTCTACTACTGAGGTATAGATGTCGCTCCGCGAACTTTTCAACTGGCCCTCGTAGAATAGGCTGTGAATAAATATCAATAAAACGAGCGTAATATAACTGCACAGAATGGACGAACGGAAACTGATGATAGAGATCTAACAACTGTGAATACAATGAAATATTTGAGTAAAATTACAACAGAGAATTGGGATGTGATGCTAGAAATTATCAAACGAATGTGATATAAATCGGTGGCCTTTGGAGAAATTAACAATTTACGAAAAACAAGTGTGGCGTCGCAGGCCGCCCAGCGGTTTCGTTTGCGACTCACAATCGCGACGGCAGCGCTGTGTCCGTGGGATCGAGTCAAGGTCACGACTCGGACTGTCTGCCTACCCCCGTCTCTGTGGGAAAATAATACAGCGGCCTTGCCCGGCATGCCGGGGCTATGTAAATAACAAAGACACACACACACACAAACAATCTCAATCACAGTCTCCGTTGAAAATAGGATTCCGTGTATGTACAGGTCTTCCTGTAATCGAGCTCTGTATACAATTCCTGTACCCTATCACACCTATTTCAGTAACCACTTGATCCGCGAAGCATTTGCGGCCTTCCCCTCCATTCCTGCTGTTAACTTTTCCCTTTGATAACGAAGTTATATAACTATTAAATACCACAGTCGCACAATTCCGCTTCTTTCCGCTTTTCTTCTCCCGTATCTTCTCTTACCCAGCAGCAGTTCTCATATACTACCGGTGGTGCGATAAGTGCTAAAAATTTATTCGTTTTCAGATGATGTCGTCCTATTGCAGAAACTGTGAGGAAGAACTACAAGAAACACTTCACAAGATGAATGTTATTCTTATGGATAAGTTTGGTGTGAAAATAAATTGGAAGAAAACATAAATCATGAAGTCTACAGGTGTTGTAAACTATCGAGTGGCTGCTAAGTTACAACTGTTTGTTTGACGTGTTTACGGAGGTGAAGTTGAATCATAAGAATGAACCGTTCTTCTTGAAGACAATTTATTGTGATTAGGAAAATACAAACGAATTTTACAAGTTACTTTATACAAACTCCTCTTGACAAACTATAAGTCAGTTAATTCAATTACTCTTTTAAACTCTAAGTACCTTCAGTTACTAGTACTTAGTTCACAAATTAATGTAACTACTTTTAGTTACTTCAAAAATTACAAAAAACAAGCTATTGACAACATCTGGTTTCCGGCTCTCTAAGAACACCTTCCAACACAGATCAAAGTCAAAATAAAAATGAGAAAAGATGAGTAAGTCCTCTTGGACCTCTTACACAATCAGATCTGACTTCTCCAGCGAATGCTAGAGTTTTATAGTACATCATCGTGGGTGTAACACTTAGTTTTAGTGGTGGGACTGTTCCCTCCTCTTAATTATAAATGCTTAGCTATGATAGGCTAAATCTATTGGCAGTGAGGGTAAATCTCTTATAATTTTATAGGAACTATCACTATTCGTCTGAGACACTGCATCACGTGACCCTACGTCACGATTTGGGGGTGTTTTACTACTTTAGATTAAAAGTTCTCACGGAATAAAACACCTGCTTTCACCAATGTTCACACGGAGTACACCTGGCTTCACACTTGTGATCCATTACTTGACTCCCCCAAAAGGATATCAACTTTATGTGACATTTTATATTTCCTGTCTGAACCTTGTCACCATTAATTCTTATTTGATGTGTCTCGCCAGATTTCCTACGATTATCACTTCCTGGACAGTCACGCTTATTGAGAAAGAGGGTGAGGTACCATTCACAAACCCTGGGAAAATTCCCTAAAACTATTTTTATGTTCAAAACATATGCTACAGTCTCGTATACACACCTGACACCTGTCTCTGTTTCTCCACACAACTAAGAATTTCTTATATTCTCACTTCTAAGTAACAATTATGCTACAAGTACAGTAAGTACAATTGACAATTACAACACCTTCCCCCTTATTTTAAGCTTTAAGCTACACAATGCTTAATGCTTAATACTAAACTACTATTACAATTCAAATATCTTGCTTAATTTTATAAGTGATTACATAATTTTTATAAATTTTAAATTCCTACAGTGATACATTACTATCACTACTGAACTGATCACACTAATAAAAACACAAACAATTCTATTTACATCTTACTGTACTTACACCGTATGACTTTACTTGATACTACATCAATTTTTCCCTTATTATGTTCTTTTCGACCTTGGTCGTAGTTTCTTTTCAAACCCTTTTAGTTCTACAATTTCATCCTCTAATTGAGTACAACCGTTTGTTGGACTCTCTCCTCTTATAGCAGTCAGGTCATGGACTGACGCTTCATACTGGTACTGCTTTACTACAATTGGTTTGGTACTTAATGTCTGTACCTGTTTAAAAGATTCCTCAAACTTCTCTTCTAACCTTTTACTACAACATCTGCCAAACAATAGTAACACCATTTTGGACAAATCTTTTATATACATAGTATAAAATTCCTGTTGTTATTAAACCACAGATTATATATATCATTACTGAATGATGCGTTACCTTTGACTTGTAAATTTCATGCATATTCTCTTCCTCAATAGCTTTTCTAATTTCATTTAATCTGTAACTGGCTGCATCTAAATCGTCAGCATGCATTGCCACCGTTTTCAAATACTTTGGTAATTTTAACGTAGGTAGTTTTACATCATCTTTAACTACACTATCCAATTCATCACAACAGTCAATTTCTGTATCCACAGATGGGATAATTGGTATTGTATCATTACTTTCATATTTTGTATTTGACAATAACATTATACCTGAGCCATAAGCTCTGGACGTTGGTGCTAAATTAAAAATTCCCACATTACTTAATTGTACTGAATGTATAATGGATGGCATACCAGCCAATTTACAACTAATTGTCAATGTCTCATCCTCTGGTAAAACATAAAGCCATGAGTTTGATTTCATCATTCTCTGCCATAAAGGATTATTAATTCTAGTTATTCTCTGATCGCAACTCTTTGCATCATAATCACCTTTAAACAATTTTACTTCACAAGATTCATGTAAATGTACTTGATAAATAGGATTCATTTGTTGACAAACAAATACATCATTTTCTAATTTTTTACAATTATTCAATTCGTCTGATTTTAAATAAATAAAATATTGTTTAACATCGTCTATACCCAAATATTCGTTTTGGGTTGAATGAATAGGTATTCATTATTTTTTAAATATTTTGGTAATGGTGATACCTTATACAATTCAAATAATAAATCGTTAATCAAAGGAATAACGAATACATAAACTAACTTATTGTCCTTAACATACACACAAATAGAAAATAAGTCTAAGAATGAGTGAATATTGTCATCATTCACCGCAAGAGGAAATGACAGTCCTGCAGGTAATTTTCCTCTAATAGATTCTAATTCATATTTTAGAGTTTTTAAATTAATAACAGAGGAGTGAACTTCTCCTTGTCTAGCATCAGTAATAGCTTGTAACAATTCTTTAACATCAATTTCTAATTGAATAGCTTCAATGTGGATATATTCCACATATTCAGTCATTGCTGCCTGAAAAGTTATATTATTAAGTTTTTCATTTAATACTTTTCGAGTCAAATTTTGAAAATCAATAATTTTATCAAAGCTTTCTATGATTTTACCTTGATTAATATTCGCATCATTAACTGTTTTATTAATAGTCTTAATGGTTGAAATCATGACAGCGGCTTGTTCTTTTTCTAATTTTGATAGCTCATACTGATTGTAGCTAACCTCTTTAATTTTGTCATCATAATACATGGCATCGTCATGATCCATAGTCCCAAATAAAATTTTCGCTGCTTCACCTATAGTGTCAAACATACCTCTTTTAAATCTACGATTCTTTGGTTCGTTATGTCCTAATTGCATTTTTAACTGATTAACATTTTCTTTAATGTCATTCATAGTTTTTTGCATTGCAATACTTACTTTACTACAATGATCAGAGTATTCTCTAGTACAAATCTCTTAAGCTTATTATATCTGTTTCTGACATTTTCTAATCGTTGTAAATAATTATTAATATCTATATACGTAATTAATTTCCAATTTTCATTAGTCAATTGAACTGTTCCAATTTTTTCGAAATATACACCAGGATTATTTCTTACTTTTGTTACACTGAATGCATTGTCATCTGTGTCTGTTTTCCTTAATAGAAGTCCAAAAATTATCACTGTACACAAGGTCAACAGCTCCATCTGCAACATGCAGTTTCTAATTAATCTTCATACTTCTTTATTCGGTTTACATGTACTTTAATTAATTTTCTCCCTTTCCGTAAAGTGTAATTTACTTCGGAATTTCGTTTTGTTATAACGTATGGTCCGATCTATTGGGGACCTTGTTTCTTTGACCTACCTCTGCGTACGGTTTCGTCATGTAACAATACTTTGTAGCCTACTCTAAATTGTTTATCCGCTGTATTTTTGTAGTAATAACTTTTACTAGATTCTTTCTTTTTCTTTAAAATTTCTTTTGCTAACTGGTGAGCACTTTGTAATCTTTTCTTTACTTCGTCTTTATATTCGTCGTAATTATACTGAGGTTGAGGCGAATCTCTTATTATACTTGTAGGCAATTCGGCCTCTCTTCGATGAATTAACGAAAAAGGTGTATGTCCCGTAGCTGTGTGCACGGTTGTATTAAACGTAAACATCGCATATGGAACCCATAGGTCCCAATTCAGTTGATCTTCATCAACATAGTGTCTTAAATACTCCGCAAGTGTCTTGTGACTTCGTTCTAAAGACCCGTTAGCTTGTGGATGTTAACTAGTGGTCTGTATTCTTTTTATTTTTAATAACTTGCAAATTGATTGCATTACCTCAGATATAAAGTTTGACCCTTGGTCAGTTAACAATCTTTCTGGCGCACCATGGCGGCATATAATTTTCGTAGCGAATTCTCTCGCGATAGTTTCCGCGGTTTGATCCCTAATAGGAAACGCTTCAGCATATTTTGATAAACAATCTTGGAATGTAAGAAGGTACTTATTCCCTCCTTGACTTACCAGTAATGGACCTACTATATCCATTGCGCATTGCTCAAACGGCTTACTCAATTCGTTACCGATTTGCATAGGAACTCTTCGTGTGTCTTTCACGTGACTTTTATTACGTTGGCAACTATCACATCTTTTAATATATTCTTCGATATCATTTTTCATATTAGGCCATTCATATTTTAATTTTATTCTATTATATGTTCTACATATACCTTGATGTCCTCCTAACGTTGAATCGTGATACTCCTCAATTATTCGTCTCTTTTCTTCTTTAGTTCCTACATCCTCTTTAATTACTTCTGCCATATTAATTTTTATTCTACTAAGCGCGTCTGCGTTCGTATTTCGCTTTCCTGCCTTGTGTATGATATTAAACTCATAATCAGCGAATTTAATAATCCAACAAATCAATCTCGATCCAGGATCTTTAATATTAAACAACCACTGTAAAGGTTTGTGGTCAGTGAGTAATGTGAACCTTGTACCGTAAATGTAAGGTCGGAAATGTTTCACTGCCCATACTAATGCAATAAGTTCTTTTTCTGTTGTGCTATAATTTTTTCAGCTTTATTTAGTGTTCTACTAGCGTACGCGATTGGTTTATCTTCGCCTATCTTACCTTGCGATAATATTGCTCCGCAGGCCTCGTTACTGGCATCCGTAGTGATTACAAATTCTTCTTTAAAATTTGGATATTGTAATAACGGTGCACTAGTTAATTTGCTTTTTAGCATTTCGAAACTATTATCCTGTTTTTGCCCCCAATCAATGGTACACCTTTCTTTAATAATTCATTTAATGGCTGAGCGATTTTACTAAAGTCTTTTATAAATCGCCTATAGTAACCTACTAGCCTTAGAAAACTCTTTATGTCTTTCGCGTTCTTAGGTTTTGGATACTTATCTACAGCTTCCGTCTTCTTAAGATCAGGAGCTAACCCTTCGTCTGTAATTACATGACCTAAATAATTTACTTCTTTTCGTAAAAATTCGCATTTATCTGCATTTAATAGCAACTTGTGTTCTCTTAATCTATCAAATATTTCACGTAACTTTATTTGATGCTCCTCTAAATTCTGAGCGTAAACCACAATGTCATCTAAATATACAAAACACTTAATACCTTGTAAACCTGTAAGTACTGTGTTCATTAATCTTTGAAAAGTTGGCGGACCCCCTTTTAACCCGAACGGCATCCTAGTAAACTCGTAATGGCCATATGCCGTACTAAATGCGGTTCTTTCTTTATGTACTTTATGCACTTTAATTTGATGAAACCCGCTCGATAAATCTAAAGTACTAAAGTATTTACTTCTACCCAATTGGTCTAAAATATCTGTAATGTTAGGTAACGGAAATGAATTACATATAGTCGCTTCATTTAATTTTCTAAAATCAATGCAAATACGCCATTTAATTTTACCCGACGCGTCCATTTTCTTTGGTACAACCAAAAGTGGCGCGTTCCAAGGACTTTGGCTCTGTTCTATTATTTGTTGTTCCAACATAGAGTCTATTTTCTTTTGCACTTCCTCTTTATGTTGCTCCGGAATACGATACGGTTTTATATTTATTGGGGCCGTATCTTGTTTCAATGGAATCTTATGTTCCAGCGTATCAGTCGCCGTTAATTTGTCTCCCGGCAAATAAAATAAATCATTGTACTCTACGCATATATTTATCAAAGCCTTTTTTTCCTCTTTATTTAAATGATCTACCCTTAATTGTTTAATAACTTCATCTTCGCGATTTCGTGATAATTGTTTACATTCATACTCGTCAATTTTATGTATCTCCACTTCTGGGATCTCAATTTCAACTTTATCATCATTTATATTCGTAACTGGAACTAAACATTTACCCTTAAATGCTTTAGTCAAACTACTACCTAACTGTACGCCTGGCTGTAACTCATACGAATATACGACGCCTTCCCCTACCCTGTGCGTTTACGTACAAATAACCGTTTCTGATCGCGGTTGTAATACAATTTTATTTATATACGGAACTAATTTCCATTTAGTCTTTTCTACCTGGACAACGCCTTTCTCAAAGTCTATATTCGCTTTGTATTTCGACATAAAATCTCTACCCAAAATACCGTTACTTCTTAATGGAAACTTATCATATACCACCTGAAATGGATGAACAATTCCTCTACCATTCATTTTAATATTTAAATTTATTAAACCGATTGTTGTTACAGGCTCCTCATAAATACCCGTAATTACTCTTTCGGTATCTGGCATTATTTCAGCGTCATCTTCTAATTGTCCTACTTTAATTATCGAAATATCCGCTCCCGTGTCTAAAAGTAACCAAATGTTTTTGTTTATTGTTTCGGATAATTGCATTTCTATGCATTCATGCTTACGGTCATCTGTAATACGACCTATTTGAATGGTTTTAAAATCACTTGCCTTCGGATGAGCATCCGTACTCTTCGGCTTAAAACTCGGTTTCTTATTATTTTTATTTTCTTCGTCTTTCTGCTTCTTAAAGCACTTAGCAATAACATGCCCTTGTTTACCACAGTAATGACACGTAATTATTTTAACATGTACGTCTCTATCTCTTTTAGCAAAATTATTTTTATTAAACCCGCTTTTACTTTGAAACGAGGTTTTCTTAAAATAGCAATTACTAGCTTCATGTCCTCTCTTATTACAATTAAAACATTTAGGGCGAGTATCTTTCTTATACTCCCTATAATCTTTTACTCTTAAACCGAAATACTCTTCAGTTTCCCTATCATTTAATATGTTAATTTCTTCTAAAACAGCTGCTTCAACAGCATCTTCATACGTACGAATATTTTTCGCTTTCATCAAAAATTAATTGGTTGACGCAACCCTTCAATAAACGCGTTATGTCTCTGTTGCTCTAGCACATCATAAATCGCGCTTTTAACACTTTTATCTTTATTTTCCGTCATCTGAATAGCTAATGAACTCAAAATACTATTTAACCTTTCAGAAAAGGCCCCAACATCTTCATCTTTATTTTGTCTTGAACTAGACATTTCTAACTGCAAATGAGCGATATTTTTCTTCTCACCGTACTTATCGTGTAATGCTACTTTAAGCTGCTCCCATGACTCAACATCTTTAAATCTAACAATATTGTAAGCATCACCAACTAACTTATTCTTTATAATTTCGAACAGCAAATACTTATATGAATTACTTACATTCTCAATCGCAAAATCACCACAGCTAATAAATTTACTTAAATCATCTCTTTTACCATTAAACTCAGGAACAAATTTAGCTGCTTGGTCAAACTTTAATTTTTTATGATTTTCTTTATACACATCAAAGCTACTCTTTACTTTACTTTTTATTTTACTGCTTTTTCTATCACCACTATCTACCTTACTACTTGTGGCATAATCTTTCAATTCTAATTCAGAATCAGAATTACTATTAGAGCTTTCAAAATGATTTAACTCTGCAGTAGCCATTTCTCTAGAGTAAATAAAATGACGCTATTCACTTACTTCTACTTGAAGTCTTCTTTTCCAACGATGATAGCTTCCAACGACGATCTCAACTGCACTCTGTGTCCAGCGACGATCTCAACTGCTACACTGCTATACTGCTACAACTGCTCCAACTGCTCCTTGGTTCTGCAACACGACTGCTTGGCTCGTCCTAAGACTGCTGCTAGTCCAGTGAATGCCCTGAAGCTGCTTCACGATGCTGCACTCCAATGCCCACAACTGATGATCACCTTCGTCCTCTTTGAAGTCCGTTGGTCACCTCTTGATCCCAGCACAACTGACACCAACTTTTAATGTTGTAACCTATCGAGTGGGTGCTAAATTACAACTGTTTGTTTGACGTGTTTCCGAAGTTGAATCATTAGAATGAACCGTTCTTCTTGAGGACAATTTATTGTGATTAGGAAAATACAAACGAACTTTTACAAGTTACTTTATACAACTCTTCTTGACAAAGTATAAGTCAGTTAATTCAATTACTGATTTAAACTCTAAGTACCTTCAGTTACTAGTACTTAGTTCACAAATTAAAGTAACTACTTTTAGTTACTTCAAAAATTACAAAAACAAACTATTGACAACATCTGGTTTTCCGGCTCTCTAAGAACACCTCCAACACAGATCAAAGTAAAAAAAAAATGAGAAAAGATGAGTAAGTCCTCTTGGACCTCTTACACAATCAGATCTGTCTTCTCCACCGAATGCTAGAGTTTTTATAGTACATCATCGTGGGTGTAACACTTAATTTTTGTGGTGGGACTGTTCCCTCCTCTTAATTCTAAATCCTTAACCATGATAGGCTAAATCTATTGGAAGTGAGGGTAAATCTCTTATACTTTTATAGGAACTATCACTATTCGTCTGAGACACTGCATCACGTGACCCTACGTCACGATTTTGGGGTGTTTTACTACTTTAGATTAAAAGTTCTCACGGAATTAAACACCTGCTTTAACCAATGTTCACATGGAGTACACCTGGCTTCACACTTGTGACCCATTACTTGACTCCCCCAAAAGGATATCAACTTTATGTGACATTTTATATTTCCTGTCTGGACCTTGTCACCATTAATTCTTATTTGATGTGTCTCGCCAGATTTCCTACGATTATCACTTCCTGGACAGTCACGCTTATTGAGAAAGAGGGTGAGGTACCATTCACAAACCCTGGGAAAATTCCCTAAAACTATTTTTATGTTCAAAACATATGCTACAGTCTCGTATACACACCTGACACCTGTCTCTGTTTCTCCACACAACTAAGAATTTATTATATTCTCACTTCTAAGTAACAATTATGCTACAAATACAGTAAGTACAATTGACCATTACAACACAGGGGACGGGAAACAGAGGACGAGGTGCGACTTGAAGGGGGAAATAATGCGAGAACCTCAATTACCTGGAGATTTCTACATCAGATGATGGCAGATGTACAGCAGACGTAAAATGTAGAATAATATAAGCCGAGGAAGCATTTTCCAAGAACACAAATTTTCTGCTTGTTGACATTCAGAAGCAGCGGCGTGGCATGGGTACATAAAACCCGAGCATTTTCTATCATTCGCTGGGAGAAGAAGAGGGTCCCGGTTCAACGGGATCTGACTCTCATTATACTTACACAGAATAAATCAGAACACAAATAATCGAATTAAAAATAATAAAGACAAACAGAAAAACACGTGACTAAACGAACAAAACACAAATAGGTACGTAGTATCTGCTGCACGTCAGTTCCGAAAACGAACACAGGTGCTAATTGAGCGTTTTGCCGGTTTATACAGCGGCAACACATTGGATGGACGAATGAGTCCCCCCCCCCACTCCGCAGTTTGTACAGTGACAACTACTACGAGGGCAATGACCGTATGCAGTAAAACTGCTGATGCCTGAGCCGGCAGCAGATGACGGTGCAAGCGCCCAACAGTTCGACATCAATGCCACGCTTTTCTTCAAGTTTCCCTGCTAATATTGTTCGGATTTCAAATTATTCAATAACTAAAGTATTTTTTCTGTAACATAATTAATATTATTTTCTCTTATTTCCAGTACTGTTGCCGCCGGCTACAGCGGTTACATGGACGCCACGCTACTATCAGAAATGCTTCTCTGGATACGAGAAAGCAATTTATACGAAGATTCATTTGAAGCATTTGTACTTACGTCTCAGAAACTTTGACTTCAAAAAAAGGATTAAAGAAAACGCTTCAGATGTGCCGCTGAATACCTGAATAGCAGAGAGATGTAGATGACCACAGAGACTACAGGATGAAGACCATCTGACAAGAGTAGGCGACAGAAGGACGCTGCAGAAAACAATTTGTGGAAAGGACACGTAATACGAATGATAATTTATTGCGACATTCTAGCTGGTTCACTGTCTTGCTTGAGAAAATAATGGGGGAATGTAGACACACAGGAGGCGGGACTACTACGAGAGGAAACGTATGTCGCTTTTGTTGATCTGGAAAAAGCACTTGATAATGTAGACCGTCAAAAGTTATGGAATATTACGGATAGAAGAGGATATCCGTAGCATTTAATAAATTCAGTTAAGATCCTTACAAAAGTGCATCCGTAGCATTTAATAAATTCAGTTAAGATCCTTACAAAAGTGCATCTGTAGTCCTGGATCTGAATGGTAGGCTCTCGGGTGACATTCCCATAAATAAGGGTGTTAAGCAAGGAATGCTGTGTTTTCCCAGCCTTGTTTAATATATACATTGACGCATACTGAGAGCATCGAAATCCAGAGCGACTTAGGAAATACAGCTTAACAAATCAACATACTTAACATACTTCTTATTCAAGAAAATGAGGATGATTTACAAAGAGCTATGTTTCAATTACAAGAATGGCAAGAGAGTACTCACTAACAATTTCAGTAAGAAAGACCAAAACCTTTATGTACCTTTATGTGCCTTTAAAGGTACATAAGTATCCAGTGAGGACTAAGATAGTTATAAACAACAGCATTTCAGAACAAGTGAGCCGTTTTAAAAATCTCGGCCGTGCAGTAAGCTATGAATCTGAATATTATATAAAAGGGAAGACAAATAAATTTAGGAATATTTGTGGAACGATTCTTAAAAATCTTAGAAATAAAACAAGAGACAGCCCAAGGATTAAATTTTATAAGACAATTACAATACCCACATTGACGTATGCGAATGAGGCGTGGGTCAAAAGGACAAAAAAGGATAAGAATGAGCCCTGACAAAAAAGGAATCAGGCATGATTCAAAGTGCTGAAATGCAGTTTCTTCGAAATACTTTAAATTAAATTATACATCACAAGAATAGAATAAGGAATGAGGATATCAGAGCAGAACTCGAAGTAAAGGAGATAAATGAAATTATTTCATTTTACAGAAGACAATGGTGGGAACATCAGCAAAGGATGACAGAGGATCGATTGCCGAAAGCGGCACTGAACTATAGAGCCGCCATTGGTAGAAGAGTCGTGGGTCCTCCGAGGATGAGATGGGTGCCGGAACAGGTTTATATAACGTAATCTTTGTAATCTTTGAAGAGAAGAAGAAGAAGAAGAAGATGTAGATATAGAGTAAAAACAATGCAAGAGTATAGAGACGAGATCAAAGTATAAAGAACGAAAGAATTTGCACGGTGAGGAGAAAAAAAAAAAGATCTTCTCTCCTATCAATGTTATACAGTTCTTTGTGAAACTCTTTGCTTTCATGTCCGGGGCCGTCCCATGTCGCAAATGAGTACTGTACTCTACAATCATAGAGCCTTGACTACCTTGCCAGCTGTCCATGATTCAGAATCACCTTTGCAGAGACTGCGAAATTCTTTTCTTATGAAACCGTATCACTATAAAAAAAAAAAAAAAAAAAAAAAAAAAAAAAAGTCACGTATTGTCGGGACTTTCAAATATTACCACCGCCATCATCAATCGACTAAGTTTTTTCCTGATTCACACGAAGTACTGGAATACACTAAATACCGATCAACAACGTTACAATTAATTTCTTATCAAGTTATTAAACAGTTTCAACAATCGTTTTCCCAGACACGTTTTCTTGGACAAAACAAAACACACACACATGGCAAGATTCCTTACGAATAAAAACTTGAATTCATCTCCGCATTGCCAAAAACGGTCTGACAGCGCAGAAATAAAAATAACTAATATCTACAATTAATTTTTTCAATTAATTGGATAATTACGTGCAAGTGTACTTCGCGTACATATATGTACGTGTTTGTAATTATACGGACAAGTTACGAGGGCGGCTTCTCCGATTAGTCAGTCAGTCAATCAAGTCACCACCGCCTACGCGACGGACGGTGATCGAACAGCAAACACCTGTTCGGTTACACCTACAACCCAACCTCCCCTCCAAGAACACGAGCATTTACCCTTTTTCCTATGTAAATTACTACCACTGTCATTATTTATCTTCTTTATACAAGTTAACCATATGTATATAAAGGTTAAACTGGCCAATCGCCAATGATATCACCATAACGTTGTATTTATATAAACGTACGTAATTGTTTAAAAATAGACACAAAACATTAAGCCATCATCGGGAGACAGTAAGGTGCGGCTCTTTTAACAATTGTGCCACTGTTAATTAATAAAATAGTAATTGAAAGGAAATCGTGAGAGGTCGACAAAGCATGCTACAAATTACTTTCAGGTCGCTGCGTACGTGCTGGAATTAAATGAGTACAATTTAGCGAGCTTACGTCATACTGGTAGTTGTTAAACCGTATACGATACATACGACGAATTGTGCAACGATTTAATCGATAGTTCGAATTAACATTCGATTTAATCAGACAGTTCTTGTTGTCTTCATACATCCGGATTACGTGTGTGAAACCTCTCGTTTTCTTGTGCGGTACGAATTCATTGTATAATAGTTGCTAAACTAGTATTTGAAAATAACAGGTACGAACGAAACCGTTCAAAAAATAACACGTACAAATACCTGTTATTATATACCTATTATACACATACCTGTATTAAATAACTGGTATAAGAAATAAATTGAAACTAAAGTATTAACAGTGTTACTTTACACTGTGACTTTATTAAGCTATTGCTGTTTGAAAGAAAATAAGAAACAAGAGAATTTATAGGCCTATCTCCCTTTGGTAAATCTAATTTAAGTTTTCACTAGGAGTAAATAAACTGACATAGATTTAATATTAGATTATTGATTCCATTTTGGTTAGACAAATCGGTTGCGAAACTCCGGAAATGAAATTTAGAGTGCACATAATAGCACAACAAAGAATGTCAAAAAAATTTACGTGAGATGTGCAATGAAGTTAAAATCATCTCCGAAATCACATTAACCAAAAGTACTATATGGCCTATCAGCCACTCTGTAGGTTATATCTCAGTATAATTCGCTTTTTCAAATTTTACGAAGTTGGTGACTAGTATAATATACAGAATGGCCCATAAGTCAATTGGCAAAATTGCAAATAGCACTTTATTGTAGAGGTGCAGCAGGGATACAGATACAGCGTACAGATAGTTAATATAGTTCTCATGACCTACAAGAAATGCTCAAAGTGGCCTCCATCCTTTTCTATGCAAATTTGACATCTTCGAAGCACTGAAGCACATATTATATCCGAAATATTCAGGGACTGTAGGTGTTCAAATTCAGATTGAATGCCTTCCTTCAATTGTTCCACATCACGAATTTTCACGGAGTACACTGCATTTTTTAGTATACCCCAGACCGAGAAGTCCATCGGAGTAAGATCAGAAGAACGTGGAGCCCATTCAACACGACCCCGTCTGCCAATCCATTCATCGAACGTTGCATTCAAAAAGTCTCTCACAATCAGTCCATAGTGAGGGGGTGCCCCATCTTGTTGCCATATTAACGTTTCTCGAATTGGCTGCAGGTGTTCAAAAAGTGGACTGTTTTCTAGTTCCATCAACACTTCGTGAAGCATTTGTAGGTAACTTTCAGCATTCACTGTACCATTAAAAAAGTAGGGTCCAATGATCCCATCAGCAAAGATCCCTGCCCAAACATTAACCGCCGGAGCGTTTAACTCTGTCTCTATCACCACATGTGGATTCGCAGTATCCCAGTAAACACAGTTGTGCCTATTCACTGTACCATTCAGCTTAAAAGTAGCCTCGTCACTCCAAAGAATGGTTTTGTAAAATTGTGGATCGGCTTCTTGTCGTATTGCGTACCATTCGCAGAATTCCGTACGCCTATCAGGATCACCTTCATTTAGGCCTTGGAGTAAAGTGGGATTATATGGTCTCAACTTCAACGTTTTCTGTATCCTTTGGAGGCTTGTTCGAGGTATTCCATACACATTGGACGCTTTTCGTGTTGATTTCTTTGGTGACTGCACAAAACATTGCGCAACGATATTTAAATTCTCTTCTGTTGTAACTGTTTTTGGCCTACCTGATCGAGGAAGTTCCGCTACCACTCCAGTCTGTTCAAATCTCTTATTCAGTTTACGAATACCTTCTCTAGATGGAGGTGCGATGTTTGGAAAACGTTCCGCAAATAACTCAACAACATCACTGTAATTATGGTCCTGTTTCCACCACATCTGCAGTACAAAAACACACTGCTCTGTAGATAGTTTTCTATTCATTGTCTCGCAAACAACAAACAAGCGCTAACAACAGCATACACATCAACATCAACCTAACCTCATAACCTCAAATCTCAACTGAATTATGGGAACTACTGGTCTAGTCAGATGACCAGTAACTACTATGCTAGTCAATCGAGCGTCTACATACTGCTAGTGCCAACTGACTTATGGGCCATTCCGTATAATTTGTTATTATAATCTGTATTATATATCTGCATAACACACTAGAATAATGTAACATTAGTATGATTGTTTTTTATTTATTAAAAACAGCTTCGTCTCTTTGGCATAGAGATATTCTGAACCTCGCTGTTTTGATTCGTTTCGTACTTGTATGACAACCGGCACATGCGCAGAATGAAGTATTCAGCACCAAAAAGTGGCTTTCTACTCGTGTACCCCTAATACTCGTAGTACTCGATTACTTGTGTATTCGTTAGGTGCGTAGTGGGGTCCCGCGACTCGGAACCGCGAGGCCGCGAGTAATCGGAACGGGCATTTCGACTTTTCAGTTTTCAGTTATCGTTGAATCGGAACAGGTACTTCAACTTTTCAGTCACTGTTATATCCGTTCCACAAAAATATCGTTCCAAAATACCTGTTACAGGTATATCGGCCCACCAATTCATTGCTCCACCGTCCGAATTGGCAGTCGGTGCGTTTTCTTTAACAGTTGCAACAACGGCGTAAACAACATTGCTATATTCCAAACAATAGGTGCACAGTTTTGTTCGGTAGCAAATGTTGGTCACGATACGACAACACTATCATATAATCAAACTTTAATCCTAGAAAAATTGGTGTAACTACCAGGGAGATCAGGGGGATCTATTTCCACCAGAAACATTAGGCTAAACATTTCAGCGAAATTCCCTAATCACTTAACGTGAACCTATTCTAACCGTATGTGAAAAAAAGACTTATAAACGATTGTAGAAATAAAAACAACTTCAATAGTTGTGAATTAGTAAAAGAGGATTTCCTTAATAATGACGACCACTTAACATTTGGTAAATAACGTACGTATTTAATATTGTTCTAAGGCTTTCACGGCCGGTGTCAGATGTATTTAAAACATCTACCGGCTGTTTGGCCGTGGTCTAAGGTTCACATTCAAACCAAACGTTTCAGCAGCACCATTGGCTGCCATCTTCAGTGGGGATATTCGAGTCAACCTAACGCGGGTTGTTGTACGTCAGGCCCACAGCACTGTGGTCGCGAGACATCTCTAGCCTTAACCACAGTACTGTGGGACGCCTGACGTACAACAACCCGCGTTAGGTTGACTCGAATATCCCCACTGAAGATGGCAGCCAATGGTGCTGCTGAAACGTTTGGTTTGAATGTGACCGAAGATGGCAGTCAGTGGTGCTGCTGAAACGTTTGGTTTGAATGTGAACCTTAGATCACGCCCAAACACCCCGGTAGATATTTTATATACAACGTACGTATTTGTTGCCTTAAAAAAAATTATTATGCACTCTCCAGGAAACAAAGACAGAGCTTATTACTCTACCTTCATCATTTTCGCCCAGACACACTTCCCTTTACAGGGTTCTCTGTGCCACGACTCCTCTACTTTAACATCGCTATGTTTACATTAAAAAGTTACATACTTTTTTATAAGTATAGTTAACACAAACTACAAGTTGATTCAAACATTCCTGTGACAACATTCTTAAATTAAAGTGAGAAGGGGTAATAACATCGGTTTTTAAAAATATCTTCAGAAAGACTCATTTTCACAAGACTTACTAAAAACACAAATTTCGAATTAAAGTAAATGTGAGGGGTCAAAACTGCGATAAACTTGCAAAAACCCATGTGGGGTATAAAATTAATGAGAATTTTAACTACAGTTTGAATACAGTGTTCATTTTGAAAATTGCAAAATTTTTGGACGGCATGTCTCAAAAAGTGGGTGAAAAGTTTGATAAAGTTCTTAAGCTCTCACGGGCGGCGTCAAACTTTTCACCCACTTTTTTTGGCGCGCCGTCCAAAAATTTTGCAATTTTCAAAATGAACACTGTATTCAAACTGTAGTTAAAATTATCATTAATTTTATAACCCACGTGGGCTTTTGCAAGTTTATCACAGTTTTGACCCCTCACATTTTTTGCCTTCCGCCCCCCCCTATTTTTTTGGAGGAGCAACTCAAAAACAGCGAGGTTCCGTAAGGTAAAAGTGTAGACACACATGCCAAGTTTTAGGAAAATCGATTGATGCGTTCAAATGTTATCGAGAGACATTCCCCAAATAGACAGATAGACAGACAGACAAATGTCAAACGGTCTAGTCAAAACTGAGAACTCCCTTCGCTCGTGTATTACATCTATAAAAAGGTAATTAAAAAAAAAATGTAATGCTATACTTTTGTTAGTGAGGTCCTAAATAACCGAACGGTTTTGTAACCGAACAACGCATCACATATTACGTGTCGGGATTATCCCGACCCAGCTAAACCTACAACAGACGCAACTATCGACAGACACACGGGTATTCGTGTAACAAGGTACACACTACTATGTAATGCACAATCTCTCAGTGCTTTTGTCAGTGAACCCCCACAAGCAGACGCCACACTGCACTGCCTGCCCTCATAATACCCGTTATGTAACAAAGCTGGCTCCCTTGCCCACTTCCCAGAGAGAGAACACTAGTAGTTTTACTGCTTTCTTTCTGGATTGATGCGCTCTAAATAATTTATCGCTGCCGACCAACCAAGGCCGAGAGCAAGATTGCGTAACCCCTTGTCCATCACAACCGCGCAACCACAACCGCCTTACGTCTCTCAAGGTTTATTTAATATTTACCGCTTACTTCTTCACTCAACCCCTCACCCCGTCTTACCCACCATTACTATATAACGAAGCATATCTCGCAGTAACATACCAACTAGAAATGACGGAGTGAAGACATTATCAGATATACAGTACATCAAACAATATAGGCGTATGTCCATTTGGCGGAATTAAATGGGCACCCAATCACAGAAAAACAATCGTTATTTCTCTTTAATACGTATAGCCAAACCACACATAACAGAACGAACCTGCTTAGTAAATACAGTGATCTCTACAAAGAAGTGATTGTAGAGTAATCAACGACACTAATTTACTCCCATTCTCGTTTAAAATGGTTGAGGAATCAAAACTATCAGCTATCAAAACTCGTCACGACCATATCCGATGGTACTGTCTACTCGCTGGCAAATGTCAAATTTGCAAGAGATATTCGACCCACTGTATCTAATTTCTTTTTTTTTTCTCTTTGGAAATTGTCTGAACGTCTAAACACGTCCTCTTTGTAATTCCTAGAATCTCTGCCTCCTATTTTCTGTGCCTGCGTCTCATGTTTGTTTACTTTTCGCACGAAAATGATCTTGATATAGATGTGAATCTGACAGTTTTCATTGCGATGTACGATAAATTGGAAGGGCACTAGGCCAACTTTGTAGAAGAGGGACCCAACTAAAAGTCTGTAAACCGTGCAATGCCATCACTTATACGGCAGCGAAACTTAAATCGTCAAAAAAGCAGATAAATAAAGAATAGAACAAGCAGAGACGATGAGACGATTATGATAGTAATAATGACGACGACGATGAAGAAGGTTTAGCTTCCCGAAATTAGAAAAGCCAGACAGACCAAAGAAAATAAAGTATATGTAAAAACTTAAAGGAGAGAGCCGTTGAGGATAATCTTACGGAACGTGCGAGAATGTTGGAGACTGGAGGTCGGAAAAGATTGTAAACCAACCTCTTCACACTATTACCTACGAATCATAACAAAGAGTAGACTTAACGATTACTAAATTAAGTAAGGTTACTAAATCGCAATTAAAACAAATCATCGTCATCTACCACGTGGATTAGGCGCCACCGCTTAAACTTGCTCTTGTCCTTGGCCACCCCAAACTGTGTCGTCCTTTTGCGTCCAGACTTACTACATTCTTTGCTAGATGGCGGATTAGATAGTATATCCATTTTCTTCTAAATTTATCACAGATATTACATACGCTCAACTCAGCTCTGATTCCCTCAGTTTTCTTATGGTCTATGATCTTATAACCGGCTCGTAAAATCTTTATTTCATCGGCCTCATACTTTTTTAGTCCTTTTTAGTTAACTTCCACATTTGACACCCATAAATGCACAAAACAACCGTTGTCACTTTATAAAACGTCAGCTGCTTATCGTTGACTTTTTATTTTAAGGCGAGTTCATCACGTGTATTGAAATATTGACATTTTCCTCTCTACATCATATTTGACGTTACAACTTATTACTACTCTAAACAATTAAGAACATTAATTGCTCGACTGTATTTTTTTTACTGAGATACTCTTTTCTCTTATAGTGCATTTTTGCTGACAAGAAAGCAACTTATTATTTTCTTTTTTTTTTTTGTATCGGCCATCTAAGGACCACATGCCAATTTCAATTCTTTATTCTTTGTTCTTTTTTTCTCCAATATTCTTTCATCTTTTCACTGTGTCTCTTCTTCCTGTCTTCAGTCCACTATGAACCTGGGTTTTTCTCTCTCCTACCCTGGACTCTTAACACTTTTGCCCGAAAAACGTCTCTTTCAATTGCTTCTTCTGTGTGTATATTATTTTTCTTTAAATCATTTTGGACTTCTTTAATCGAACTTGATGTTGACTTCTTCCCCCACAGATATTTGAAGATCTACTTTGATAAACCCACATTATTGCAACTTATTTTATTATTATTATTATTATTATTTTTTGTACATATTGCCAAATTACTATATATTTTTGTAATATTATCCACGTTATAAAATTCTGTTCTTAACAATTCTCTAAACCTGTTTCTAAGACTTCATCGTCAGCATATAAAACAGTAGATAAATTAAAATTATTCAATTTAAATCTACGTTATTAATTATGTTCCATCCCCGAATGGCCTTGTCAACATATTTTATATTAAAGAAGATAGGGAACAGAAGGCATCCTTGACGCATCAAATAACCCCTTTATTTGTTAGTATTTTCTTCTTGCTTACATAATTAACTTTAATTAGTATATTGGAGCTGCCATACAAACTATCATTACACTAATTAGATGTGAACAAAAACAAATAATCGCTTAATATCACTTCGCACTGTCAACAATGTTAGAAGAAAAAAACGACCCATACTTTTCGCCAGCAACTTGTAAATCACCGTAGCACTACAATAAGTTATCTTTGTTTTGGTAAACAGCAAAGAAAGCTTCCCCGAGGGGAACAGTTTGAAGGCATTCTGAATAATATTCAACGAAAATGTAGAAAACAGTGGAACTTTAATGGCAACAGCTCCGCGATTTTATTATCAAGTGCCTTATTGCCATAAGGTACAAAATCGATATGAAAGTCCTGACCTCAACATAGCAGTTTCCTTCGTTGAATACCATGTTATCACTAATGTCCAGCAGGGGCGTATTTACGGCGGGAGACGAACAGGACCGGACCGCCCCCAGAGGGTCGAAAAAAGTTGAATTTTGTTAATCTCTTAAATTTTAGGCTATTTTACTACTTTTTGTGCTGTGTACGCTAATATAGTAACTATTTTTTAAATATACAAACAGGTTTATTATACAGCATTTGAAATACAAAATATAGGAAAATCAATTCAGCCAATCAATAAGTATCTTCTAAACAATATTTTATTAAGCGTATTTTTATTGTGTTATTCTAGTTTACTTTATTGGGATTGATTTCAGGATGTTAGCACATGTTTCTCAACCATTTTAAAGATAGTAGTGTTGATTAGACTTAACTTGTTTTTCCTCTTGTATGAAGCCGACTCGACCGGACCCCTCCTCCAAGGCGCCACATTCTAGATACGCCACTGATGTCCAGCCCGTACTTAATAGGCGTACATTGAACCTGCGTTCCGATGTTATTCTTTGCCAATTAATTCCTGTCCGGGAACAAGTGAAATGACTTACAGCTAATAAAAATTAAAAATAGGAAGCAGGAAGTATAATATATACTTTCACGCACGACACATGAGTTAAGGTACGAAAATAAACATAGTATTAGGTAAGGTACCCACGTGATACGTGAACTAAGAAACCTAAAATAAACTCGAGTGTAATGTCGAAGAAGGAAGTAGTAGTAGTAGTAGTAGTAGTAGTAGTAGTAGTAGTAGTAGTAGTAGTAGTAGTAGTAGGTTTTGTTTCTTCTTTCTGTTTATTCACGATCAAACACTTCTTATCAGACAGCAGCGCCTTTCATATCGGATACAACAGCCGGGCGCTACTGAATCAAGTGGCTGCGCTAATAGCCGAGAAAATTGATTACGTAATCGTCAGAACATTTACCTACGTGTTGGCCTCCTATACGTATACGGACGACGGGCGTTTTAAAATGAAAACGGCCGTTAATTATAGGTTGGGATAACTGTTGCGGTGAGGTGACCCTTGTTTGTGGTCAATACGATAATAACGCCTTTTGTGGAACGCGTTATGCAGCGCGCGCTCACACAACACAGAGTCGAACTTGATTATAACAAGTATAAAGTGTAATTTCTAACAGATTGTTAAACTAAGTTAGGGATTTCGTTCACCTGCCCCATCCCCGCTGTATTCGGGTACGCACAGTGAACATAGGCGTGCGCAGGGCGATTACAATGGGGGATATGGAATACCCTCAGTAAAACGGTCTATAAAATTAATATTGAAAAAAAAAAGAAACTGGTTTAATTAAACGTATCGTTATCTCATTTTTGTGACCTAAACAACAACAATAGGAAGAAGGAATGGAATAAACAAAAGCCTTAAATTATATTTATTGAAAAATATGTACATAGTTTGATGATTTCAATACAAATTTATAGCAAAGTTTGTAGGTATTACAAAATTAAAATCCAATAACGCAAATCAGATCGTGATACAAAGCTTACAGTGACATTCTTTTCTTCATAGGGACTATCTTTTTGAATTCGTCAATAATTTCTTCTGAACTAACATCTAATGTAAGTTTTTGTTCTATAAATGGTAATAATAAGTTTTCCAGACGTTCTTGCTTTATAGTCGATCTTAGTTTTGTTTTTAATGCGTTTAGCTTGGAGATCGCTCACAAGAGCATCTGGTGTAAGTCAAGCTGCGGCAGTGAGTGTAGCAACGAACGTACAAGATCGATGGGATCATTTCTTTACATTTTGCTTGTACCCCTACCCCATTAAATTGACTGACATCGACGACCCTTCGTCGAAGCACACGGATACAACATTTGTCCAGATGACACCAGCTTCATCCAAAGCTTCACTTATTGCATTGAAAATAGTTACTTTGAAGAAACTGACAATCTCTTTGAAGAAACAAATCTCTCGATAGGAAGATTCTCTCCTGGAGGAATATATCGGATGACAATATCCGTTTGTTCGTGATAGCCCACATTCGATGTTTCATCAGTAATCACAGCCACTGGTTGGCTTCACTACGCCCATGTCTACACTGAAATCACCCTTACATGTACTTTTATATTAGTGTATTTTTTCTTTATAACAATCATATTTTCACTGTCTTTTCTCATCTTTTAAATTTTCCGAATTTGGCTTTTCTTTATAAACTATTGGAGGGATTAAGGTCCCTCTGGTCCCTCCTGTGCGCACGCCTATGACAGTGAACATATAATACATTCAAGGGTGGAACCGGAAGTTGTAGGGTCTATATTAAACGTTTTGCGTTGGAAAGACGTTATAAATTTTAACATTGAAAATGTTTATAAGAACGTGTCGCATATTTGCGGCCGATCGCTGGTGCGTGATCGAAAATGGCGAAAATGGGAACCGGTGAGTTTCCATAGAAACTACTTCTTTGTTGTCAATAACGTAGTACACATATGAAACGTCGCTTATGAATGCGACTACATTTAACTTATAATCTGTACATTGGTAAATGAAGAATGAATTCATTGATTGGTGAATGAACATAAATATATATATATTTCAATCACTTTCTGCTACAGTCCGTTTCTTGATGTATTAATATATAATACACAAAATACAAAAACAGATACCACAACCACACACAATAATGCAACATTGAAGGACCAAAGACCAACAAACCACCATAATAACATCCAGAAGCCAACACACAAATACTGCACCAGAAGCAAGATGGCGAAGGCTGAAGATGGGAGAACAGGATCTCCCGAAACATGTCCCTAAAGGAAAAAATACATCTTGAGGTAAAATAGTTATAAGTATTATAGTAATATATATATATATATATATATCATTTTCTATATAAGTAACTCGATGTTTCTTGCAGTAATTATATAATTTGTGATGTTTTCAATTTGTTTCTTCTGCAAGTAGATAATATTGTATATTCTTTTATATATATATTATGTATATATTATGTATATTATGTATATAAAGAATATACAATATTATCTACTTGCAGAAGAAACAAATTGAAAACATCACAAATTATATATATATATATATATATATATATATATATATATATATATATATATATTGCGACAACACAAATTACTAAACTATTGGCGCATAGGATATGGTAGTATGTGTATCTTAAATCAAAAGTCTATATTGGAGGGTCTAAGATTATTTATTGCACAAGACATATGTAATTGTTTATATGGCATATTTGATAAGTATAATAATGGTAGTGTTTGATATAGAGTCTTTTAAAATGTTAAATACTGTTCATACACGTGATGTAATACGTTACATAAGTGATGATTCCCACGATGATGTTGCTGAAGAAAAGGGAGGGGGCTTTGCTGCGTTGTTGAGTCGTCAGGCGTGGCTTATAGATGATAGACGGTTCACCCTGGAAACGCTTTCAGCTGGGCTGGTGTCCTGTAGTTCCCACGATGACTCTGACGCTTCGCACACCACAACGGTTCTATGGATCTTACTATTCGTTAAATTAATATAGAGTTTAAAATTACAAGTATCTCAGGTAACAGTGAGTTTTATATAACAACGGTATATTAAACTTATACCACTCCGGACTCTTCAAGTGTTCACGCGAATCAACAAGGTCTACCGCGATCAGCAGACCTCCCTATGCGGAAATCTTCCACTAACGAGGAAACTTCTTGATGATAAATTTACTATTACGTAATTATTAAATTTTACTGGCACTGCAGAAAATCTCACACAGTGCTGAACAAGAACAAGAACAAGAACTGCGCGACCCGATCGTGATAGCTGGCTGAGAAGAACTGCCTGTGTAACAACAGGCTTAAGAAATTTTCCGACTACCTTCCAGCATTTAATTGGTGGAAGGAAGTCACATGGTTACATAACATGACAAGCAACTTTTCATGCTGTAAAGTGCATTAACTTTGTAAGAGCATGCATAGCTGGTAAACACAGAATACCCTTATCTCATGCATAACTGCATACTTTAATAAGATCATATATGAATGTCAAATAATAGCCAGAAATATACAGGGATTGTAGCGAATACATTTGTCTATGTTCAGTTCAGTGTCACAACACAACGATAATTTATTCACGCACAGCCGGGGAAACGTTTATCACTCGCGCACGCGCGCACATTTCCACAGACATAGTACAAGAATAAACAACAAATAAATAATACACAGTTTTACTAAACTTAAATCCTTATCCTACTAAAATACAACTGATATCACAACCAAATCTAACAAACTACCAATTTAAACATGTCTGTTCATAGTCTGTATTATATGAGCTTGCCCTGCTTATCAGGATCCTGTGATTCATTGCAATATATATATATATATATATATATATATATATATATACTTTTTAGATTTATTGAAGCATTTTCAATGCCCTTCTCTGTGCATTGCATTTGTGCAATGCCTGTAAATGTTTTGGAGGATTCGGTCGCCTGACCATCACCTGACTTAATGAATTTACCACTTAGCGGTAATTAGTCGTTTTATGAAATAAAAGCAATGTGATTTGAAGACCACGGTGACGGCTTTTCTTGGAGTTGATCCCATAAGAGCAAAAGTTGTTATAGATGGTACTGTTTTGGAAGAGATCAGTAATTCTGAATATCTGGGTTGTAATGTGTCTTACGTTACAAACAATGATGTGGCGAAGAAGCTATACAAGTTTAACCACATGTGTGGGGCCATCAGAACTCCTAAAATTAGCAGGGAAAGAAACACGCCTGAAGGTGATGACCCTTCCCACACTTCTCTATGTGTCTGATAATAATTGGACTTCAACAAAGTCCCAGGCCTGTCGTATTCAAGCGGACGAATGAGATTTCTCAGGCACGTGGCAGGATGTACTCTTCAAGATCGCAAAAGAAATGTCGGTGTATGGCAGGAGCTGAATATTATGAGTATACTTGATAGAACTGTCCATTATTGGCTAAAATGTTTGGAACATCTTAACCGAATTGATGACTGCCGCACCCCTTGGAATTACAAGTCGAAAGGACGGAGAGTTGTGGTTAAAATTCTCTTTAACTTTATAATTATGGTGTCATTGTGTCCCATCCATAATATTATTGTGTTATTAATTGTATGAAATTACTAAAGTCGTCGAGCTCGTAATTCGAATTAAGTCCTCAAAATTCACGCTTGGCATAGATTTTTATAAATTTTTGCAAAAATTGGTCTTACATTTGGATTTTGATTAAGATTCCCTTTAATCTGGTAACTCGGCGTGGATTTTTACAATTTTTTCAAACCTTTCATGCGTTTTTGGGCCTTGGACCTAAAAATTTTGAAATTTCTAAAAATGATCACTTTATTCACATTTTGGGTAAACATTGTTTTTAATTTGATACTCCACACGGAATTTTTGCTCTTTTCTCAAAATTTTGAACCTTCCACATTTTTGCCTTCCACTCCCCTAGTTTAGGGGAGAATAAGTTCCAAAACAATGCGAGTATATGAACTTAAAGAGCGAAAACGCATACTTAGTTTTACGAAAATCAGTTGCTGAATTCAAAATATACCTTAGGAAATCTCCCAAACAGACAAAAGAGGCAGAAAATACCAAACGGCCGAGTTAAAACTCTGAACTCGCTTTTCTCTGTCAATTACTTTAGGTCAAGCATAAACTGGTACCTATTTCGCTTTGTAATCAGTTTCAGTGTAAATAAAGGAAGAAGTAACCATTGTATTTCGCTACTAATGCGAGGTTCCATCACATTTAGTTTTAGGAACAGATCTTTCCGAACTATATCCTTCGTCAAATTGCTCCACTTTCTTTGTTTTGTCACAGCTTCCTGAAGGTCGTCCTCTGTTCTCCGTACTACTGGAAAACCAAAACATCCTGTGTTTTAATCCAGTCGTGCAGCTAACATCTTCTTCTTAATTGGTGCTACAGCTCTTGGAGAGCCTCCAGTCGTCTCGATTCTCTGCTCTCAGTCTCCGTATTCTTTCACCGAACCTGCGCAGGTCGTCCTCAAGATCATCCATCCATCCATTTCTGGGCCGACCCCTCCTTCTTCCACCAAGTCTCCCCGTAAAAATTTTCTTCAATCTGGATGTCTCTAACATTCTCTGGACATGCCCTGCCCACCGGATTCTACTTTTCTTTATGTCAGTGACGACATCTGGTTCTCCACAGATTGCTGGATTTCTCCATTCGTCCCTATTCTTCATGATCCTTGGACGTTCACTGCACCAAACATCCTCCTGATGACTTTCCTTTCCCACCTGCGCAACCACTTTTCCTCTGTTACTGTCATTGTCCAAGTTTCAGACCCGTACATGACCACTGGCTTAACAACTGTCTTATAGAGACGAATCTTGGTTGCTCTCCTTATGTTTTTACACTTAAATATTCCTTGTAGGGAGAAGAAACATCTATTTCCAGCAGATATCCTTTCTTTTATTTCTTCAGCCATAATGTTGTCCTCAATAACTAGTGAGCCCAGGTATTTAAATTGTTCAGCCTTTTGAAATCTGTGTCCTCCAAGTACCAGGGGTGCTCTTCTCTAGTGTGTTTTACTTCCTGTTAACATGTGTTTGTGTACACTAGAATGACCAGTTTATTCAAAAGTCACGATTTAACAATAAACACAAAGATGAGACTTGTACGCTGTTACGTATTCTCGGTCCTCTTCTACGGTGTAGAATCTTGGACTTTGACTGAAGCCACAACTGAAAATTGGAATCTTTCGAAATGTGGCTTTACCGTACAATACTGTGCTTTTCATGGACAGCACATATAACTAATGTTGAAGTTCTTAGAAAGATGAAGAAAGAAATGGAATTTATTAACACAGTGAAGATAAGAAAGCTTCAGTATCTGGGACATCTCATGAGAAATGAACAGAGATTTTACTTATTGCCGTCCATACTACAGGGAAAAGTACTTGGAAAGAGAGGAATTGGGCGACCGAGAATTCATAGCTGAGAAATTTAAGGACCTGGTTTGGCATGAATACTACTGACTTATTCCGTGCAGCAGTATAGAAAGTTAAAATAGTCTGTATAATATCCAACATCCGAAACGGATAGGAACTATCAGAAGAAGAAGAACATATGTTTGGTCTTTTCTGTATTTACTATTAGACCTAAATTCGTCTTCTAGACTCAAGAAACCCTCTATCAGGTGTTGATGGCTTCTTGAGATAACTACTATGTCATCAGCATAAGCTAGACACTGAAGCATTCTGTACATCTAACATGGCCATAACTATATATTCGCCGTTGAGAATAAAACTTTTCTCTGAGAATTTATGTTCGGGCTCCTCGCATACACGCCCGCGTGCACATATCGCGTGGTACGCTTATACGTTATCTGAATCAGTTCACCGAGTGTCACGGAAACCCATATTTTTCAAAAGGAAAAAGGTTTCGACAAAAACATAAATTGAACGTGTGCGCGTTGACAAACAGATAATGCGGCTGTCAGAAACAAAACAAAACAAAACAGAAAAAAATATTTATAAAATATTTTCACCCTTAATTCCTGCTTACAGCGGTGTTACTTGATATATGGCGCCCCCTTTCTCGTCATCATTAATAATACACAGAAGCCGGAGCCGGCTATCGAAATCAACCATCTGGCCATTAGCAGTAGCCTACCACACAAAGCAGATACAATACTCCGAGGTTATAATACAGCAATAATAGAAGTAATCAACGTGTGTTTTCCGAGGGATGAAGGGGGGCGAGTTAAACCGTATTTTGACGTTCGTGTTCGCATTTGAATGTTTTAAAAAATATATTATTATCTTATCTTAATCTCCGCGTACGTTGGTTTTTGTTTTCCGGCATTCCCCCACACTCGTCCCCATTAATACTGATATCAAACGCGGCGTTGAAAAAAAGCTGAAAATTTCGCTGTGGCACGTTTCAAAGGGAATTACCACGTGTTCGGGTGACCTATGTTTATATAAATAACACCAAATATGTTGCTTTTGTAAAATTCAAGATCAGTTTTATGTTTAATTACCACCGTTATCTTATTGTAGAGAACTTGATTTATGCGCATCGACGCACAAATGGTAAAATCAGTTTGTCACTGGTAACGATAAATACGATGCCTCACTTGTGGTGAGAAATCTAGCGAATGACTATAGAAAGTGGGATATTAAAATTAGTTTAAAAAAACAGAATACTTATGTGTAGGGGGGGGGGAGTGAATAACATCGTGCTGGACTGTGGAATTATAATACACTGCCACGAATATAAATAGCCTACTTGAGGAGCATAATTATCCAGAATGAAACTTGCGATAAAGATAAGAATTATGTACTTGCTGAAGTGGTCATGATGCGAATATGAAACTGGCAGCTTTAACTGGGATGTATAATAAAATTCGAAGAACGTAGGAAACTTTAATAAAAAAAGAGAGATTCAACTAAAGTTTTATAAATCAAGGCAGTGCTTGGCAGCGTCGAGAAAGGACATGAACAAAGATCGCCGTCAGCAGATATGAGATTTATACCTCGGAGGATAATGACGAGAAAGAATAAATAAGCCCAAAAATAAAATGTAAGCAACAGATGCTGTTTAATCCTAAAAAAGATAATTGAAACAATAAACACCAACAGGAGATATAAATGAAAAATAGAACTATTAGTAGATCAGTTGTTACGTGCCGAAAAACTGATCCGTAATTGACTGCAAGAAGGACGCATTAAGACTACTAATTAAATATAAAATTACCTTAAAAGTTTGAATTACATACATTCATACAGATCGGTTTATAACTTTGTCCCTACTTCCAAGTGCAACGTCTCGGTCGTTCGGTAAATTATCTTCAAAGGCCCTGTCCTCAAGTTCTTATCCATGTCTTCTCTCTAACATTTTTTTAGTCTCTTGGCTTTCTGAATTTTGGGAGTCCAAAACTGTATTATCATCATCATCATCGTCATCCTTCACATTTATTGACAGAATAAGAGGGGACTTCGAACAGATGAGAACACGGAATGTTTTCCTGTGAAAGAAAGTGAGAAGTGCACAATAAAAACCTAAATAATGTTAATCGAATGGAATGAAATGAAATTAACTCGGCCGGTGTACGAAAGTCGGAGGAAGGCTATACGAGGATTCTCAGTAGAACACAGGTAGAGAATCTAGGAGGACTCAAAAAGAATGGAGTCAGAAATGCAGGTAATGTTGACTGCTGTTATTAGGGAGGAGTAAGGAGTAAGTAACTAAAATGCTTTATACTTTCAGTATGCATGCTCTCATACTTTAACTCTCAAATCGACCGAAGGAAAAACTCGCGAGTTTTTTCGACGCGAGTCAGTGAAATGTCACTTATTAGCCGTTAGGAGCCCAGTTCTGTACGCCAGTGAAATAATCAAGTGAACACCGTATATAGCCTACATGCAAAATCCTACAATCTAACCGCATTGCCGACGTTTTAACAATATTACTGAATGCAGCGCGTGAGGACTTCATTAAGTCAACTGAGACTGCTTTTAAATCCCTAGGATGTAACAGTCCTCTCTTTTTCTTTCCCTTATTCTCCCCCCCCCCTCTTTCTACGCCACTTTATGCAAGCAGTTATTTGTTTATACAATGAAGACGCTATACGAGATATTCTCCGCCCAACAGGATCCGAAAACGACGATGTAATAGGGAAGCAACAGTACGAAGGTAATAAATTATTTTTATGTTTAAAATAAAGGCTTTCTGCACCAAACGAATAGGCCAGACTGCTAACAAATTAAATGCTATTTTCTATACTGGTTGTAGGATATAGGAAAATGGATAAGAAAACAAAAACCGTATACAAAAAATGTTAATATTGAGTTAAATAGTAAAACAAAAGAATACAGTAACAAATGGAGATCTCACGTGCAAAAATTGAAAGCGGTCAGATTGCCTTATATTCTTAAACACTACAGAGCATGGAATACTTATAGCGAAACACATAATCGAAGACTGTGGTACTCTCGCAGAACTGAGGCAGAAACACAGAGTAAAAGGTAACCTGAAAGAAGACCTCGGAAACGAACGGTTAGCAACAGACAGAACTCTGTCCGTCCTAGAAGCAGCAAGATTACCGTATAGGCTTTGAAAATGTCGTTCTGCGTCTTAATGTGTATGAGTTTCCACTGTCGTTGAGTCAACTAAAATGTAGGTGAGAAGACAACATCCCGTCGAGCAACACTCCTGGTAGACGTCGTTGGGCTAAAGGCCTTAGTTGTCGAGCCCCAAAACATAAAAAAAAAACTACAGACCATAGGAGAAGAGAAGTGCCAGACCTACTCCAAATGTAGATGCTATGTTCAGAAATGACACAAGTGTAATGGGTGATGATTATGATGACACAGTTTCAGACTCCTTAATTTGGGGAACCCAAGACACTAAAGAAGAGTTAGAGAGAAGGCATTGATAAGAACTTGAGGGACAGGGCCATTGAAAATAATTTATGGAACGACCGAGAAATTGCAGTTGGAAGTAGGGATAAAGTTGTAAACCAAGCCCTATAAATTTATATAATTTAAAAAAATGTACATAATTTAAAACTTTTAAAGTAATTTTATATTTAAATAATAGTTTTAATGCGCTCTTCTTGCAATTAATTACGAATCACATTGCTACGCTACATGATATGTGTGGTGGCTGTGCGACGATTTGCACGCGCTGTGTGAACGTCAGAATTAAGCAACGCTCCCGCTCCTTCTCGATCTTTCCAGACGCGCCTTCCAGACTGTGATCGTTCACTCTACCGTCATCAAGGTCTGTTTTGTCACATACTACGCCACACAAGCGAAATATAAAAACGGGTTTCCCAAGCAGTGAGTCAGTCCGGATTTGCGATTTAGTGTGTGTTATCGGGGTTGTTGTTACTATTGTGACTTGTGGTTTATTGTAAAGTGATTGCAGTGAATTACTGTGTGCGGAATTCTACAATTGGCGATACTTGTACTGCTAGTGTTAATTTGATGGCATTTATTATTTATTATAATACAGTTTGTTGGACAATCGTCAACTTGAAGAATCGTTGTACACGAGTGTCCTTGTTTATTTATTAATACGGCAATTAAAGTTAAACTTAACGCTTTCTCTGTGTTCCATTATTCAGTTTCTTCTGTCCCCGTGCGACCGTCGTGACAATATGTGGAACGTGTAGGAACGTCACTAGACTACAGGGACAAACAAAGGCCCGGATTAAGGTATCTTGGCGCCCTAGGCTAATTATATTTCCCCCCCCCCACTGCCACCCATAGGCTACACTTACGTTTATTTCCAAGGGCCTGAATGAACCTTTAAACACCCTACAATATATTTCTTAGTTAGGAATATTTCAAATATCTTACTGTTTTTGGAAATAGTCTCAAGAATTGAAAACTGAGGCTACTTTTCAGAGATTGTTTTAGAGTTACACCTTCAACCATTTGTAGTTTGTATGGCTTTTATAAGGAAAAAATTAACTAAGTAGTTACAGAATTACAACAGTTTTATTAAGGGTACATTTAACATCATTTACACAAAGAAGACAATCAGTTAAAGTTCAAGCTAGATTCTTTTTTCTCGCTTTAGATTGACCAATCGTTTTAATCACCTCACTGAAATAAAGTCCTTCCAGAAAGTCACTTTCAATGAACAAGAGAGCCTACTAGTTGTAAAGAGTGGCCTGCACAAGGGACATAGGTCACCAAAGGATTCAATTCAATAATTCTTGATTGTAGACCTTTGTAGCAACCCGACATGTTACTGGCATTGTCGTAACTTTGCCCCCTACAGTTGTTTAAATCAGCACCCGAAGATTCAAGAAGTGTATTTACAGCTTCCACTAGGTTTTCACCTTTATGCCCAGTATTTGGTAAAAACGTGATAAAGCGCTCCACAGGAGTGCCATCTGGAAGAACCATCGATGTATACTATATGGATCGCGTGCTGCCAGGCAAAGTGAACGGCAGAAAACGGTCCGAACCACGTACAGCTTTCCACACAATGGTGGGCAATAAAGCGTTTGGCGCTAAGTTAACAAGTGTACTAAACGAGTCATTCAGTCAGTAATGCACTTGTTTTGACACCTTACAATTATTACATTTGGGACAGTTCTACTGAAAATTTGTAGTTATGAAGATTTTATTATTATAACAGTTTGTTTTTACTTTTGCCTAACTGATAACAGATGACCATAACTTAAGCATTTACACTCATTTTACTGACTTTGTATCAAGCGGAAAATTAATTAGAGCGTCATCAGACGTTTTAAAGATTGTAAAAATGTATAATTTATTGATTATATCTGACAGTAAACTTAATACCAAAAAATGATTATATCAGCTTACAAAAAATTCGCAGGCACAGTGTTTAGAAAACATATTTCAAATAATGATTTTTCTGAAGACAGCCATGAAGTGAAACTTATCAAATTAATAGGGACATTATTTTATAAAATCTTGTGCTATGACATTGCTAAGGAAAGAACCGCTGCAGCTACCTTCTCTAAGCTTGGTATCTGCCAGAAGTTAAATTATTGTATTATTTAGTAATGTTTAATGTAAACAATTTTTATACAGTTAATACGTAGCTAATTAAATAAAATTAATTAATGTAAATTAGCATTGCTTATTGAAAACTTTAACGACCATGGCGAGCGTATACGCCAGCTTCTTTTACGGAATAAACATTTTAAAGTTTACGGCTCATGTCTTTTATTCTTTGTTTCCCTAATTCTTATCTTTATTCGTCTGGCTTCAATATTAAATGTTCATAAATAAGAACGCAACAGAACTGTTTATGAACGCAACAGAACTTAGCGATAAACCGAAATAATGTGTCAGAATACTGAAATCTTACAGTGAAACAAATGTGTTTACTTTGGAATAGAACTTATTAAAAACCTCCCACTTTTAATGGGAGGTTTTTAATAAAACCATTAACAATTAATGGAGTCATTAATTGTTAAAATGACAGCTATACCATTTAACACAAAATATGCTCCTCTAAAGCAACAAAAGCTATAACAAAGCAGAAAAGTCAGACTTTGTACAAGTACAGTATATAGCATACGAAGTGTTCTTGCCCACCACTGGTGCAGCGGTCGGACCGAATTCAGTGAATGCAGCACGCGATCCATATAGTATACATGGATGGGAAGAACACAGCGAACAATAAAGGTTGACTGATCGGTGTGCGAAACATCGGGCGTTGAATTCACAACTATCGAGAAGTAGTTAGCTTGCACAACCTCTTTTTTGATTTTCATTTTTATAATAGATTCATTTTTATCTATTCTTCACGGAATAGATAACGTGGTCGGCAATTCCACGAAAGTCGGGCGGCGGCATAGTTCTATGAGCGCTGGCCGCCGATGACTCATAACCGGCGAAAACAGTTTGAAACGCACTTCTATTATTTACGTACAGTTTTACCATAATTTTTCGCAAACAGGCGCCTGTGTTCAAAATGTACTCAAATTTTTATCCTTGTAATTTGTTACCAATTTTACATTTAGCTGTAAAATTTTATTATTTTTTAGCTAAAATTTTTCCCCCCTTAAAGTGCCGCGCCCTAGGCTACAGCCTAGTCAGCCTAATGGTTAATCCGCCCCTGGAGATTGGAAGTGCAGAAAGTAGGACACAGAGGTTCTAGGCATGGCAAAGAGGATACGTTCAGACAATTACAACGAGGAAACAAGAAATTAGGCGACGATGGATTGAATGTCTCTTGCTTTGGCATTTGCCGACGTGTTGACAGTACCGTCAGTATGTCGATGCAATCTGTGACAGCTGAGGATATTCTTAGAGGATTTTAAACCAAAATGGGACATAATTCCAAAGTCGTTGAGCTAGGAGTCTAGCGAGAAATCGTGCGTCAGTTATATCATCGAATCCTTCATTGTGCATACAATCTCAATATTTCATGCACCTTCAAATTACCTTATTACGCCCCACCAGATGTTTTACACAATTCATACTTTGGGAATCTTTGATACCAGATTATGAAGATTTTAAAACCCGTAGACAAAAAAAAAAGAAACTATATTAAAATATTAAAAAACCAGTTAATTTTTTAGAGGACACAGCCAATAGAACAGGCTAAAGAATTTATGCAGAAAAAACGAATTTCTCACGAACATTAAAAATGCGCCAAAATTCCTGGTAACAGATATTGATCGAATATAGAGGGGTTAGAAAATTTAAGCATCTAGGGCAAATAATTCAAGAGAATGGTTTAGAAAAATCTGCTATAGAAGAAAGTATTGTAACGTAAATCAAGGAGTTACGAATAGTTAATTAATAAATATCTGTAGTACGACACGATAATTTATTAAAGTTAATATCAAATTGTAATATTAGTAGTAAGAACGTATGAGAGATTTTGGACACTGTACTAGTTATGTAAGCGGATAGTTAAGGCGTGGGCGCCGACACACTGTCGCCTGGCGGCTTAGAAAGGTACATCCAAACTTTCTATGTCATAAAAATTTTAAATGCTTTGTTTGCACAAACCAGCAAAAAATGCGACATACCGTTAGAACGAGGGTGTATCGTCCTTCAAAATACAATAGCTAACATACTGAAACGGGGTGTGTGTTTTAGAAAGTAGATTTCTCTTTTTACAAATTAACGGCTGTGCGGGAAAATCTCAGTGCCGAAAGCAGTAGCCAATAAGAAGTAGCGTCATCGCTGAGAAATTTGGAAGTGATGACTGGATATTTTCAAATTTACCGGCGACACTTTCAAAATGTGACCAATCGGGGTTATTGGAAGAGTAATAGCAGAAAGGGAAGTTTTGGAGATACTATAAATGTAAGTCTCGAAGAAGAACGGCCTCAGTCTTTTTATATCTAAGTCAGTATGATTCTATCTAAATCAGTTTAACTCAATCGGACTCTATCACTAGAACTCGCAAAATCAGTAACGATGGTTCAAAGTCAGTAAGAGAACAGTAAAGGTCAATAAGTGGCTAGTCAGTCAGTAAAAAGTGAGAAAACGCTTAAGTCAAGGAGAAGAAGTACGAAGTTTGGTCATGATAGCGGTCGGTCAATTATAATATTTGTTAGTCAGAATTACGAATTACCGTAATATTTACTTAATGAGAATGAACTAAAGCAAGCAAGTGAAATATGAGAACCCGGTGACGTAAAGGTGAAGAATTAGTGAGTATTATTGAATTGGTGCGCGGGCAGAGATGGGAAGCAGTATTTCTTTATAATGTGCGCGGACCGCGGAAGAATAAGTAAGTCTGAATTGCTAAGTGCGGCGTTAATTAGTCATCGCGATCGTGTGCAAAGTAAAGCAGAGTAATAGGAGTGAAGTGGTATGTTGTGTATAAAGTGGAAGGAGCCAGCAGCAGAATGGATAACCATTTACAAGTAACTCTATCAAAGTATATTGTCTAAATCACATAATCTTGATGTAGTAATAACTGTCTACCGTAAATTCAACCCGTTTCATTCTCAAAGAACCCATGAGAACGTTCAGATCCTAAAGATGCATTTATATGTTCTATGACATAGAGAATAAGAATTAAGTACATCTAATTTGTTAGATAATAAGTCGTGATGAGATTGAATTGAATGACAAGTAAATATATATAATTTGTTAGATAATAAGTCATGTCTTTGATCAAGTAAAGTATGAATGGAGAAGGGGAGATTCAAGATATTAAAAATTTAACATAATATTATAAATGATTTAAATGTGTTAAAGAATCTCTGATAAATTAGTTAATGTATTAAATAATCTCTATTGAAGACTGAAGAATGATGATTTAAATATGTTAAGGAATTTCTGATAAATTATTTAAATATGTCAATAATCTCTATTGAAGATTGAAGTGTGATAAGATTTTATATCTATTGATAATCATTCAATTTTGCACAATTAATAGTAATCATAATGTTATATGTTGATATTATATAATGTACATAAAGTGATAAATATAACGTTGTATCATTTAGCATCTGAACAAAGTGTTATTATTTAACAATAACCCCTGAGATTAATAATTATCTCTGGCGCCCAACAAAATTCCAGGCAGCAGTTAGAATATAGATGACTATGTTCGTTGTCAATTAATTAATATAATTAAAATTCACAAAAGCAAGTAAATTTCATTAACGACCAATGTCGAGTTAATTATACGATTCATAAGATAGAAAGGGCATATGGTATAACTAAAGATATTTACAATAAAAGTGGATATCTAAAAATGCGAAAATAAGGCATTACAGTACAGTAGTGAAGCTAGAATACCTATATGCAAGTGAATGTCTAGCATTGAATTATAATTTAGACAAACTAGAAATATTGGAAAGACGAATTATTAGGAAAATATTAGGCCCACGAAAAACTTCAGAAGGTTGGAAATTAAGAAGTAATGATGAAATATATCAAAGTATAGAAAATATAACAGAAACAATGAGAAAAAGAAGACTATTATTTTTTTGGACATTTAAACAGAATGGATGACAATAGATTAACAAAGCAGATCTTTAAATATCTGTGGGGGAAGAAGTCAACATCAAGTTGGATTAAAGAAGTCCAAAAGGATTTAGAAAAAAATAAAATACACGCAGAAGAAGCAATTGAAAGAGATGTTTTTCGGGCAAAAGTGTTAAAAATGGAAGGAGTCCAAGGGTAGGAGAGAGAAAACGCACACGTTCAAAGTGGACTGAAGACAGGAAGAAGACACACAGTGAAAAGATGAAAGAATATTGGAGAAAAAAAAAGAACAAAGAATAAAGAATTGAAATTGGCATGTGATCCTTAGATGGTCGATACAACAAAAAATTAAAAAAGAAAAGGAAATATTATCACATTATAATACAAATATTATTTTGTTAGGAAAGAAAAAATTAAAATACATTTTAATAATATAAGGCATATAATATTCAAGAAAAAATGTTTGTCAATACAAAGCGTAAAAACAAGATAACAATGATCAACATCGCTGGTCACGAGAACAGTTAATTAAAATTTTGTCAATCACGAAATTCTATGACCTTCGAATATATTTTCGTAATCGGATTAATATCACACAGAATTCAAAATAAGCAGCCCTCTAAAAATAGTACAGATTAAATCTCTGTGTCAAAATTTATCAAACCCAGAGCTGGGCGTTTTTTACAAAATTAATTCCAAACATTTTTCACAGAAATTACTACATTCATTACAGACTATACCCAGTCCTATACACATACACACGTATACAGTTATAAAAACTCAAAAGAACTTCACTAATTAATTTGGTGGCAGTAGCGATCGCGTAGCTTTGTGATTCGAATTAGTATCCAACCGACTTCGAATTAGTAACCAACCAACCGATCGGCAAAACCATTAATTTGTCCGAATGCTATCGCGCATTTAATCTTGACAAATTGATGTGTATTTGTACGCGTAATCCCTTAATGTGCTACATCACTCTCTCTCTCTCTCTCTCTCTCTCTCTCTCTCTCTCTCTCTCTCTCTCTGGTGCCATGAATAAAATACACTTTACTGCTTGTTTGGAAACAAACAGCATTTCAAACGTCACGTTCGATTGGCAGCAACGAACAACAAAATTATACAGGCACAAACACATCTCGCTACTACTCTAGAAATGCAGACTCCATTTACTGTTAAACTTTACCCACTCATCTCCTAGACTCTTCTTCTGCGTGACGTATCGAGACGATAATTATTCTCCATACGAGCCCCGAGAGGGGGTACAATTTTCTACTATTCTACTATATTTTTGTTAATTATAAATCATATGCCAAATTGAGGGACGTGTTTCATTATCCTTTCCCCAGGATACTAAGCAAGTATTAAGATTTTCTGGTCGTCTAGGATTTTAATTTGTTCTTTCAGCTTTCCATCTTTTAAAAGTGTATTAATGTGCAAGGCCAAGTTTATAACACATTTTAACTCCAATTAAGAACGGTATTTCTGTGGCCTGTATTTTACTTTCTTCTTTCTTTGTTGCTGTCCATAATTCACACCCATAGGACCAGTACAGGGACAGTCATAACTTTGTAAAACTTTAATTTTGTATCTCGAAGTACCTTGTTTCTAAAAGTACGGTTGATTGTTCCACTGATCGTCTGGAACTTACCTAACGTAACATCAATATCATAGAAGCGGAATATGTTTGAAAAACAATGTTCATACCAACAATGTGTATATGGGAATGGAATTGAGCATGGCAGGAAATAAGAGGAAAGGTGGACTAAAGTATAAAGAAACAAGCGATATGAAATTATGCTTAAAAGCTACTTCTTTCATTTAAAAAATTGATTGGAGTAGTGTTGTGTGTGTGTGTGTGTGTGTGTGTGTGTGCGTGCGTGTGTGTGGAATTTATATACCCTTAAAAGTGTAACAGAAAAAATAGAAAAATTAAAAGATTAAATACATAAAAAAGAACAAAAATACAATATCTTCTTCTTCTTCACTACATGGCTTGGGCTATACCCGTTCCGACTTTACGGAGTTTATGACCATTTTTTCCAGGGTCTTCAACGATCTTCCGTTCCCACTCGCCTATATTCAAACGCTTGTTTAGAAATTTGCGTCTACCATGGGACTTCCAATTCTGCCTGTTTATGCCTGTATATCCAGAACTGACTGTAATTTCACATCTTTCCTTATGTCGTCTGTTGAAGTATTCGAGTAAACTAAATTTTACATGGAAGGGTTACCAGCCCCTCGCACAACCCCCAACCCGGAGGACCAGGTGCATTGATGAGTCAGGTCTGCCCGTTGCTAATTTTGTTTCACCCCGGCTATTTTATTTCACCGGGACCTCCCAGCCCATGAGAAGCCAGAGAGCATTCCGCCTATCCACCACCTGGGGAGGCGCCCGATCGGGGGATTAGCAAACCCCGCCTAGGAGTAGTACCGCAGAGCAAAAGACCTACGTTGCAATACGGCTAGCCCCTATACTGACACTGCTCCAACAGCATCCGGGCACACACAAAAAACAAAATGTAACAAAAAAAAAGAAGGCCCTCAAAGCTGATTTTAAACACTCCAAAATAATTGCTAATTCTATTTTTCGCCAATCCAAAGCCCAAAAAGTGTGAACGTGTAAACGAAAAACTTCAATGTCTCTCCTGCATTCCTACCATAGTCCGAGGTTACACTTCGTATGTAAAGTATTTGTGACATCCCAGTCTGTCCTCCTCGGGTCCCACTGTCCGCACACTTCGCAAAATTCCTGTTGTCTGCACACTTCCCTGTCCGCACTTTACGTAGATACGACTTCCTCTCTTCTCTTTTAAAGTCACTTCTCTCTCTCTCTCTCTCTCTCTCTCTCTCTCTCTCTCACACACACACCCCTCTAACGAAATTTCATTGCGAAAGAGTACATAATTAGAAAAATCAAGATTGCCATTTCATTCTGTTATATTCTTTACGTTCTACACGATCCGCAGAAAGGAACAAGAGCCCCAAAACACACTCGTACTTGGCCTTGGTTTTTTCTACTTCCAGTCGTCGTCTATCATATTCCTCCAATAGGTTACGTGTATTCTGAGTGTTCTCCCTGCGATAAAAAGTATGGCGACGACGATGATGGGAAGCGAGCCAGCTACGTGACGGCAGGGTTAAGCTGTATTAATGTTCCGGTCTAGTAATTCGACTGCAGTGCTGGGGGAGAGTGAAGCGAAGACAACGCTTCCTACTGTACTGTAGGACACCACGCATGCATGGTTCCGTTCCCAAGCCTGCCCGAATGTTGTTATTGTTTCCTTAATTATACCGGTATTATGATGTTGTTGATTTCATAATATAATAATTATACACACACAGAGACCGGGTAACCGAGTAACTGTAACAAAGATAACGAGCAACACCCACCGCCCCCTCTACCCGCTGCTCGCCACTGGTCTGGTTTTATCTGCCCATCGTCATAACCGTTATTATTATCTGTTTTTTTTTTTCATATTCATTACGTGCGTGTTTTCAAGTCCACTGTTTGTCTGTTTGTTTGTTTTATTCGCTGTTAACCATTCGTAGCATCATTTTTCTTCAACACCAGCGCTACAGGTCCACTGTAATAACAATAATAATCTACTACACTGATCGAATGGTCGCTCAGAAATTGGTAGAACATTTTGCTAATACGTGACTTGAATAAATAAACACTTGTACAGTTCTACAGATAAGTTTTATTTTCCTGACAATTGTTTCACCAGTTGGAGCAGCTTCAGAAGTTAGATTTGAACTGACAGATTTGAAATGTATGTTTGGCGGGGGAGGGTTGACGGTAGTGTATTACCAAGAGGGCAATGGAAAGTCCCAGGTAAGGGGTTTAACAAAGATGCGTGTTCTGGTGTTCTAATTTACAGTAACCAAATTACAAGTAATACAACATGTGTTTCCCTACTATCCATACTTTATATATATTTGCGTTAGTATAATATAGACATAAATCTTTCTCATTTGTAACATTTATACATTGTTTTGTACGGAGGACAGTCTCAACATCAATTTTGCGAATAATTTAAACCTGTTTTATTTTATTTATACTGGTTATACTATATGTTTTCTCCATAGTTTATATTATACTGGGAATTTCACTTTGTTTTACTGTCAGTCAGATACTAAAGCTTATTGTGTGGTAGGCCTATTTATAATCACCTTTGTCCTATACATATTTCATATAGATATTTAGACTTACGTTAGTTTAAGTGACAAGTGGTTGACTTGTTATTTTCTTCACACAAAAGTGTATTGTATAAGATTCATAATTAGCCAGCAACGGTACTTTTTGTGAACAACAGTAAAACACGCACCATTTTCTTCAAACCTCTTACCTGGGACTTTCCATTGCACCCTTGGTAATACACTACCTCCAACTCTCCCCCGCCTACCATACATTTAAAATCTGTCAGCCCAAATCTAACCTCTGAAGCTGCCGTAACTGGTGAACCAATTGTCAGGAAAACAGAAATTATCTGTAGAACTATACCAAGTCGAGTACCAATAATAACCGTCATAATTATCTTTATCGTCATTTTCTTTTCTAAAGTGACCGATAGTTAATCAGTCAAAACGTTTACAATCGGAACACTTCGCTCCAACGGGGTAACAAGCGGGGACGGGGGACATGGGTATCAACCCCCCCCCAAAGCTATTAGAAATGTTATAAAAATTCCATGATCACTTAACGTAGGCCTATTTCTAAGCCAGTTATGTGTGTGTTAAAATAAGGCTAATAAATAATTTTCTAAATGAAAGAAATTACATTATTTATAAATTAATCAAATAACGGGAAGTCCAACCTTCAAGCTACTCTCATCCCCCCCCCCCCCAAAGAAGAGTGCCTTGTTACGATGTGTATAAATCGTAGTATTAGACATGAAGGAGTTGCGCAAGTTTACATCCGCATGAGTAGTGCGACGCACCGAGAGAAGAGCAAGACTAGTCAGTCTATAGGCCTCTACACACCTTCTAATCCAATCCGATTCGATCTCCAATTTAGGAAAGGAGATCGCTATCCATACTGTCCAATTTCTTTCTCCGATCTCGTCATTTTAGTCAGTACCACTGAGATTCCCGACCTGGTCACACCCTCGTAATGGCACCGTTTTTGTCGAAAAATCAAAAAATCGGGGTTGCTCTTACAACACCAAAAGATCCTCCAAAAGCCCCCACCAGAAAGGAAATTTTGGGCAAAAAAGTGGTTAAAGGAAAGAAAGAAATTTACCCATTCGATATTGTTGAAGCAATTGAACTCAGACGATTTCTGAATTTTTTAACGAATGGATAAACAATGTTTTATGGAATTGCTGAGAATGGTAAAGGCGTTCATAGAAAAACGTAATACCATTTTGGGAGTTCAATAAAATATTTCTACATTCGTATTCAACCATTTTACTCACTATATACTCAAAACAAAATGAAAAACACGTTCAACAACTTGCAGCCCGCTGAAAAGAAAAGAAACAACTAATCGGAACCGACGCCCGACTGCGCTACACACTATACGATCTAGGATGGAAGGTGGAGGGGATCTGTCATAAGTCGGCTAGTCGGATGGAGAGGACCGCCGACCTTCCTAAATCGGATTCCAACTTTTTTGTAAGGACGATCGTCCTACACACTATACAATTTGCTATTTTCATGCTACATTTAGGACATCGGATCGGATTGGATTGGAAGGTGTATAGTGGCCTTATTCTGATCGGTTGTGTTCCTTCCGACCAGAATTTCAGCAGCAGCAGCACTAAAACTCAGCAGAATTTTAGAAACTTGTACGTCGACCAAGGGAGTTTTTCTCTGGTCCTAAGTCCTAAGGGACTGCTTGGATGACTCTGTATTATGTAAACATTATATATTGACGGACCAAATAATTACATGATGTAGGCCAAAAATGATGTAATTAACACTACAGTATCATTATATTCACAGTCCTGAACTGAGGATGTAAATTAATTTTTATCGAAACGTGGATACGGAGTGTTTTACGTTGGGTCCAGTGAACTGTCACAACCTCCCCTAAAACCTTTCGTCATATAATCGATTTCACGGACGTTTTCCTAAGGATTAGAGAGGAATGAGTATAAAGGTATATGAATAAAGATGATGATGCATTATAAAGCCTCATTTACTTTATTTTGGAAGAGAATAAAGTCCGATACCACAATACACATAAAGCTACTCAAATTTTAATTTCTTTTCGTCACTTTGTACAAACAGTTTACCGGTAATTAATATAAGTAAGAAAAATAAATCCAGGTGACAAGCATACTATTTGCAATTACCCGATTACCAAACGTTTTACTTTCGTATCAGTCTATGGAACAAATGGGATAATAAGAATCTGATTATCTTACAGCAAAAAATAGAAGCGTGATTAATTAAATTGAACGATTTGTTGGAGGGGACGATCGTCAGAATACATTAGCACAAAGCTGTACGCGTTCACCATCTAGCGTCGCCAAGAAGAAACACTCTTCCAAAGTTTGAATACAAGCGCTATCTATGAACAAATATATCTATGAACTCACAGTTCTGTACTTCTCTTGGTGCTATTTATCAGTATGGAAGTTACACTTTTTTCAGATTAAAATATGGAATAATATGTTGTAAAAGGACGTTAAAATTCTCAAATTAATTCAACATAAATATGTTGACTACATTTTCAAATAAGAAATAATTGTTGTCTTGATTATGCATCTCTTCTTTCACAGCACTAACACTTATCTAAAAATGAAACTTTTTTCTTGTGAACTTACTGTTTATTCTCTTCTCGTCGAACGCGTTTCGGCGTACGTATTCGCCTTCTTCAGCTTAGAGACAGACTGCCATCATTTAGTAACGGTTGTTGTGTGGAAGGTGTAGTGGGGGTGGTGCGTGGAGGAAGGGGATTGGCGCGGGGATTCAACTTAATGTTTGTTTTTTGTATAATTGTGTCAAAAAGTGTATGTGATTTATATTGTAATTGATCGTTAAGTATGTTGTTTGGTTGTGTTGTGTGGTGTTTATATATTAACTGAACAATACGAAATATAAATGATGGCAGTCTGTCTCTAAGCTGAAGAAGGCGAATACATACGCCGAAACGCGTTCGACGAGAAGAGAATAAACAGTAAGTTCACAAGAAAAAAGTTTCATTTTTAGATAAGAAATAATTAACTAAAAATTTCTATATTTTTTAATACAACTGCGCAATTTAAATATCTCATCATACATACACATAATCATACTACACAATATAACACACACACACATACTTAAAACCAGAGAGATCCATGGTGGATGGGTAATCATGGAAATTCCACTTCTAAAATAAAATTAAAATATTAAAAATAAAAAACATTTAAAAATAAGGAAAAAACTGTTTTAAATTTCCGAATGAATTTGATGACTTTTCAAAACTACTAGTTACTTTCCCCCCTTAAATCCTCTTTCCATCTACCACTGATAAAAGCAGTAAATGTAAGTACATATGTAAGAAACTACCAAACCAGAGACAATGAGCATAGAAAATTGTCTATGTCTGTACACAAAAGAAAAGAAAATGTCTTCCAGGATCTTTCTGGCCATCTTTGGTTGTAAGCCAACATCCTTTTGTAAATTGTCTATGGAAATCTTCCATAAAAAAACGAAGAATCTAGAATTCAATTCTGGAACCAGCTGTGTTAATTATTTCAGCTGGCATAGTATTAATCATTAAACAACAGCAAAACGTTTTGAAAATTATCTAATTTTGTAGATAATCAGACAGTGATTATTGAAGCAAGGCTCACTGAAAACATTTTAAAAATTGTCACACTTTGTAGACAATTCAAATGCTTTCTTAAACAAATATAAGTTATTTATGTATAAACTATTTACGGAGTATCTCTTTGTTTCTCAGTTTTGTAAGAATATGTTTTCACTAACTGTGAGACTACACATGCTGGTGTTACAAAGTGAAGTGCACCATAATTAAGTGTGATCTATGCTAAATTAATTGACAAGCCACAGGCTATTAGAAGACAAACAAAAGTATAGACTCAGTGATTATTGTACCATGTCTTGGTTTCTTTTTACTGGAACTGAATTGTCTATTGGAACTGACTGGTGATAGTTAGGTAATTATGTGCTAATATTCTAAATGGAGACTTACAATAACGTGTAAAAAACAGTCAAATCTTAGATTTACTGAGATATCCTAAGATTCATCAATATACAAGGGCTAATAGAGTATAATAGTTCTGATAGGATATTAAAGAAACTAAGAATATATTTACAGATGGATTTCTTATGCTTGAAAAGGTGATATTCACTTGGTGTAAGGTCTGGGTTGTAAGGCGGATCATCAAATTGTTGCCAGCCAAACGTTGTAAGGAGAAGTTGCATTACAGTGGCTGTGTGTGTGTGTGTGTGTGTGTGTGGTGCCATGATTCATCGCAATGTCCCAGGTAAGCATCCTACGTCGCTTACTCTGGATAGGACCAAGCAAAAAAGATGTATCCATCTTGGTACCATTGAATCCTTCACTACTTCTTCTCCATAAATATCAAAAATCTAACGGTGATTGCACAATGTACACGGCGGGTGTCTCGAATTTCTTCAACATTTTAAACATGTCCAACGAACCTTATTCAGTGCACAGTTGTTTACAAATAGTGTTGTTGACTTGGCAACGAATCAGCAAACTGGCCACACATGCACAACAGCATGACGGCATCAATACTGCGGCAGTATTTAAAAATGGAACTTACTTTCTGAATAACCCTTGTACTATGGTAAATGTTCAAAGTTTTACTAACATGCACACTGTTTTATTAAAAGTGATGTTACTGAATAATGTGAAATACAGTAAATCTAAGTTTTTACCAACACATCATAAGATTTGCCATTCTGAACAGTAAATCTAAATTTTTACCAATACATAATTAGATTTGTTATTCTGTTACAGAAAATGTCTAAAGTAGATCATTAAATATTTACATTTGCAACATTTACCAACAAGTGCAAGCAAATGTCAGGATTTAATAGTGGTTGGATGTAGTAGAAGTTGGAATTAAGAGACTTACATCATCCTGTTAAGTTTGGTCTGTAGGTTTCCACATTTCCATTAGTCACACTCTGTGTTTGTTGCCTATCACAGCAGCTTAGTCAGTTCCCATGTGTGTTTGTGCAGGAGGATCACAAGTATCAGTTTCAGTAACAGCAGGATTAACAAGATGAAGCAGTTTCAAAAGAGGACCAGAGAAGACTTGAAAAACAAGAGAAAAATGAAAACTGTCCCATGTAAAAACTTAGCAAAATAACTGCTTGGACATAACATGTGATTTATAGTGCTGAATTAGACCAGGAAAAGATATACACAAAGTAAGTAATAGTTGCCATTGTGAACACTGATGAGAATGAATTTTATCAACTTAGCAACACAGCAGGCTAATGTAAATCTTTGAACACCAGAAACCTGATCAAGTTGTGTATAATGATAATTTATCTCCATTGAAAAGCCTGGTGTATGTGAAGAGATCCGTAAATTATCTTTGACTGGAGGCAGTGATTCTAAAACTGTAATTTTAATATACAAGAAATGTATGAAAACGTTCTTGTGCAAGGCCTCCTCTTTGTTGCGGAATTACTGTGGTAAGTATTGTGGTAAAGTATCTTACAGTGAACACCTAACATCTTACCAGTGAAACTTCCAATCATGTACACTAAAGATGGCCTCTAATGGTGGGGTGAAACGTCCTGTTCTAATTAACAGCATAGATCACAGCCTAATAGCCCAGCAATGAGTAATGGCTTTAACAGAGTTGACACCGGCTGTAAGAGCCTAAGACATCAATTAGAATTTGTGCTTTTAGAAACCAAACAGGAAATATGTAATTCTAGCTCTCACCGCATGCAGTTGTTAAATCCTGGCATTTATATGCTTCTATTAGTAAAAGTTGGAAATGTATATATTTTTTTTGTCTTTCAGACATTTAGTGTGATACAGTGGCAAATCTTGAGATATACCAGTAAAACTTTTTCACACTTTTGGGTTAACACCAACATTAACATATAAGCTGCATAAGTTCAACCTTATGTGTGGGACCATTAGGCGAACCCATAAGTCAGTAAGTAAAGGAACACGTCTAAAATTCTACAAGCTTAGCTTGGTGGCTACAAGGTTACAAGGTGTGGCTTTTTCCACACTTCTTTATGGGTCTGAGAATTGGACTTTAGCAAAAGGCCAGGACAGTCGCATCCAAGCAGCTGAAATGAGATTTCTCAGGCACATGGCAGGGTATACTCTCCATGATCATAGAAGAAACACAGATATATGGCAGGAGCTGAATATTATGAGTATACTCGACAGGATTGCTCAGTATTGGCTGAATTGGTGGGAACATCTTTGCCAAATGGATGACTGCCACATCCCCAAACAACTATGGAACTATAAGCCGAAGGCACAGAGAGGTTTAGGATGTCCGAGGAAGCACTGGAGTGACCAGTTCTAATCTTTGCCTATTTGAGACCAGAACAAACCAACCTTGGTTTAATACTTGAAGATGATGATGATGATGATGATGACTATGATGATGACCAATATTAACAAAACAGAGCTTATGACAGTAGAACAAAACATAAAAATACTGGATCTAGACAAAAAAATATTAATGTATGGACAATATTTAAACATCTTTGTGTGTCACTCTCCAATTTGTCAGGAGCAACATGTATATATCAGGCAAAACTGTCCAAGGGAAAAGTGGTATACTATAGTGTTTTGGAATGATAAAATTAAGAAAGAAATAAAACTGTAATATAAAAACTTGTTTGTTAAAGTTTGTCTACATACATTGGAACAATGTTACATTCAAAAAGTATTTGAAGGTACTGTAGATAGACCAGTGGGGAGTACCAGCTGTATTGTAAGAATAGAATGTTGAAAAATGGAGAAATCACACCCATACCCAAAAGTGTTCTGTGTAAAGTTTACCACTAATACTCATTTAAAAATTTAATTTATTAAGTTTAAATAAAAAGATTCTTTTCATGAAAGAAAGAGACATTTCACGTTTTTTCCTTGAATACAATATAATTCATAAAAAGACATAAAATTCAGTACAAAAAAATAGAAAAATAGAAAACTGAATTTCACAGTCCTGGTTTTGGTATCCATTCTCAGGACAAGTTCAAACACTTAAGTCTACAATTCTAGTAGAAGAGGTTCTAAGAGCTTCAAAAAACTGGGTAGAGTTTTGTGTTCTCTCTACCTTCACATTCGATCAAAGCAGTATGATTTTCCTATACTTAAAAACTTCTAATAGCTAAACAACTTATTGCGTGTAATAAAAGAGATGACTTAATAAATTGTTATTTCTATTTCTGTTTCTTCATTTTATACTCTTTCTTTTCCTTCTTCTTCTAAACATCAGGTTTTGGTTAAATGGCTTCTACTTTCAAGCCATTCTGGCTCCATGGCCCTTTACATTTCTTTTCCCTTAAGTTCATATTTTAAAACTTGTTGCAAAATACTTTTAAATTACAGTACTCTCGACTATCCGACTCACGACTATCTGGCCTCCCCCCGCCCTGCTACCTAGATGTTATAAGGTGGTTGGCCACCACCAAAGCATGGAAAGAGATTCCAAATATATCACTTGTAAGGTCTTGGAAAATTCTTTTGAACCATGAAGGTGGACATTTCAACCTTGAACCCATGTGTGAAACCAAAGTGGAAGATGAAAACGATAAACTTGTTTTGTTGCTGGAAAAAGTACCGGGGTGTGACAATGTCAATGCAGAGGACATTAGAGAATGGACAAGAATGGCAGGAACAGGATAGAAGAACTCCAACTAATAACAACAATATAATGCACAAGAAATAAACAGGAGGTGCTAAAAAAGCTTGAAGAAAAACACAAGGAAATACAGACAGATGTAAGTGAACGTGTGGAAAGGGTATATACCAACCTTAACCAAGTGGACGGGCAGATTAAAGAAAACAGGAGAAGATCCAGGGAATTAGCCAACGGGAAAGACAAATGCAAGAAGAGCTGGACGCACTTAGAGAGAAACCCTGCAACAACACCCACATTATAACCAGCGAGAACCGGGAGATAATAAACTTTTGCAGCTACCGGCGCAACCCTATGGAATTCCTCAAAAGGGTAGAGGAACTGACTGAGAAGAACAGAGAAACTAGATGGACAACAGTGCGAAGCTTGATTGACGAGATGTTCAAGGACACCCACGACAATTGGTGGACGGCCACCAGACCAGAGATAAACAGCACCCAAGAATTCAAAACGCAATACGTATGGAGATACGTAGCTTCAAACAGAGATACATTGAACACACAAAAGCACTCCACACCACTACAGAATCTACCTTCGCAAACCACCTCATTGAAGCAAACCACACATATAAAAACATCGACAATAACATGAACATACTACACGTACACACAAAAGGCCGAAAACTAGACACTCTAGAACAATTAGAAATATACAAATACACAAAAACCAATAAAAACGACATCCTAAACGAACAGACACAATTCAAATCGCACGCATTATTCGAACACATCTCACCACACACACACAGCTTCGATCTTTCGAAACACTATCTCGTCGCCAACAACAAGATGAACAGCGCTACTAACGACAGCCTCTGATGAAGCCTTCTATAGGTGAAAGCCGGTTTAGGTTGTAAGGTAAAACTTTACGTTTTTACTTATAAAAAACTTAGTGTTCCGAGTCGTCAATATTATAGTGATATTTAGTTAAGTAACGGACACGTCATGGACAACGAAATCCAAGAAATCATTTTATCCTGCAATTAAGTTAGACATTATAAAATTTATCTTAAAATGTGTATACAATATTTTTATTCTTGGACTTCCTTTTTCTGTAATACATTTTTAAAACGTACAGTACAGTACATAACAAACATTTATAAAGTACTGGCCTGTACTAAGAGGTCAGAAAATATGAATAAGAGTGGGTTTTTGTATAAAAAGTGTGATTTTAATGGTATGGGTGGGGCAGGAAGTGAGTAATTATAGAACTCCGGCCTATCCGGCTTTTTTGTTATCCAGCCTGCCCTTCCGCCACATTAGCCCAGATAGTTGGGAGTCTACTGCAGTTCTCCTTCATTCTATTAAAATGATCAATCCATTTCTACCCACTTTCTTTAGATCTTATACTTATGGAGAAGACTGTGTGGATTATTGAGTTCTTATTACATTGTTTTTAGTTCTGTAGTTTCCTATATATCCCTTTTAACCATCTCAAGATTTTTACCTTTTAAAGCTAATGGCATTTACCATTGTGTATGTTGTTGACTACATTTGAAATAGATAATACCCATATCTTAGATGCTTCGATCCCTACAAAAGAATAGTAACAGCATTTCCATTGTTTCACAACTTGCCAGAAATATATTTATTTTCTCCACTGAAGTCCTCATTCAATGGTTCCGGCATGTAATATTACAAAATAGACATTGTTAGTGGGAAGACTGCTCCAGTATCTTATTGTTCATTATAATTTTTAATTTTTACACAACATTCTCTTTTGGAAGCCATTATTTTCCTTTTAATAAAAATGTAGTGTTGTTACCTATCAGGATAAGAACAATCTTTGATGATAAAAAACTTTAGAGCAGGTTTGTGATTTTAATTATTTGAGATGTAAATCTCATTTGACTGTGATGGTGATCGGTTTCATAAACTGTCACGATTTAGAGGATCTGTAGAGCAATCAATAGTAAATAAATGCAAGTAATAAAATTAGGAAAGACACCAACAATGAGTTTAAAAAAAACAGTAACTGATCGAACATCATGCCAGTGAAACATAGATCCTTGATACAAGGGAGGGAAAATGTTTTAGGCTGCTGAAATAAAGTTAATGAGAAGTTAGGTATCCAGTTTTTAAATGATATACTCCTTTGTAAGGAGACTGCGTGAACATCTGAGTCAAATGTTAGCTGATAAGATACAATTGCAGCCTTAAAACACACGAATATAGAAAAAGAACACATTAGACAGAGTAAGAAATTGGTTCTAGAACAGGATATTAGGGGCTGATATGTGAAATGCAAATGATCATGATGATGACATAATTACTGCCATGATCTAAAAACTATTCCTTATTCCATCAACCACTTGATATTGATTCCTCTGCTCTTTCTGTTTAAGGATTCCCACATCTAATTTACCTTCCAAGTACATTTTTCTGGGTCTTTCTTATTATTTCCTTCCAGAAATCTTGCCTTACAGGATGTCTATGATAACATTTATTTTAAATAGAGATGTAACAGTTGTCCTGAACAGAATGATGGCTTAGTTTGTCTTCTTCTTTTTCATATTTTAGAAAACTATGGACCACATGAAATAACTTTTTCACGATTTTCTTTTTTTTCTGTCCTTCCAGTATTTTTTCATCCCTTCACTATATTCCTTTCTGTCTCCAGATAGTTTTTGTTACTCCTTCCTGAAAATTTCCAAATACTTCAATCTTTTCCTAAATATGTCCTTGCCAAAAATATCATCTTTTGTTCATTTCTGTGAAATCCCTGTTTAATTTGTAAAACAATTGGATTTGTGTTTTGGGATTTTTATTAAATTTCTGGATTTTGTTGTCCATTAGGAGTCCGATGTTATCAACTAACTACATAAAATAATACTGATGCGGATCACAAATTATTATTGATAAAACTTATTAAATTTCCACCTTACTGCCTAAACTAGCTTTTGCTTGTTAGAGCTTCGTTAGATGCTGCCACTAGGAGTGCTGTCTGTCCAGCTTTTGGTCACACACACACACACACACACACACACACACACACACACACACACACACACACACACACACACACACACACACACACACACACACACACACACACACACACACACACACACACACACACACACACACACACACACACACACACACACACACACACACACACACACATATACACACACACACACACACACACACACACACACAACTAGAAATATACAAACACACAAAACATATAGAAACAATATTTTAAACAAACAGACACAATTTAAATCACACATACTATTTGAACATATTACACACACACACACACACACACACACACACAATAATGATTTCTCGAGCAACGGCACCATGACCAAAAGCAGGACTGACAGTGCTGCTAGTGGCAGCCTCTGACGAAGCTCTAATGAGCAAAAGCTAGTTTAGGCAATTAGCTAAAAATTTAATAATTTTCATCAATAATAATTTGTGTTCCATGTCAGTATTATTTTATATAGTTGATTTTTATTGATATAGTTGAATTTTGTCAGTCTTTCTGGCTCCATCCAGACCAAGTGTACATACAATGTAGTTCCTCCTTTCCTAATTGTATCCAAAAGTTTTTATTTTCTTGTTTTTTTATAAAGTTTATTAATGTTTTGTTTTATCCATTCACTTATATTCGTCTCTAGCCAAGAATTTTTCTTCAAATTTTCCTTTATTTTTTTTTTCTAACTCCTTAGTGTTTCCTTTCTTATTGAAAGTTAAACATTTTGCTGCGTACCAAATTTCCAAATTGTGGTTTTATAGCTGTATTGAATGATGGAGTTTCACTTTTACTGAGATGGACTTTTTGTTATAAAGAGCTTTTGTTAACTGATAAGCTAATTCCATTTTTATGAGGCCTTAGTTTCAAAGCTTCAAGACTTATTGTGATTTTTCTTTAATTGTAAACTGTATACATAAAGTATGTTTAAAATTAATTAAATGTCTATCATTGTAAACATTTTTACCTTGCAGAAGGAAACTGTCGTCCACTCAGCGGTCCTATGGGCGGCAACAGATCGTCCTCACCAAACATAGTTTGTTTGCCAAACTGCAATGGATTGTATTGCGCAGTGGACAAAGTGGTCGACTTGTGTAGGTAATATTTCTTCAGCATTGAAGCCCTTAATGCTGATGAGCCCGCTCGCTGTTGTCTCTTGAAGTCTATAGCAGGCACTGCCAACAGTTTTTGAAGACTGAATTCACTGGTTTTGAAACTGGCAACCGTTTGTGTTGTATCACCTGACACTGCGTTTGATGGTGGTGGTTCTGTCTGCCAGTAGATATAAAATTATTAATTTTCAATTTATATAACCACTTTTTTCAGGTAATAGCTATGTAGCCGATCAGTGTAACACGTCATATCATGTTGAAGCCACTTGGCTACCTAGCATTACCTAGTGCAGTAGAACCTCACTATTATCAGCGAATATCAGTCCAGTTTCAGAAAAGGAAGATCCACCATAGACCAAATATATACAGTCAGACAAGTTCTGAGTAAAGCATGGGAACAAGATAATGTCTATAACATTTTTGTTGATTTTAGACAAGTCTATGATTCGATAGATAGGGATAAACTATCTAATATTTAAATACGAATTCGACATACCAGTGAAACTGGTAAGGATGATAAACTTGACAATGACTAATACAGAAGCTCAGGTACGAATACAAGGACACATGACAGAAGGATCTGTAATCAATCGAGGGTTAAAACAAGGAGATGGGCTGGCCCCGACCTTGTTTACTCTAGCTCTAGAATATGTGATCAGAAAACTGTCAGTAGGAAGAAATAACGTACTGACAAACAAATCGGTCCAATTAGCAGCATATGTGGACGACATCAACATAATGTGTCGGAAAAAAATGCAGCAGAGGAAAATGCTAACAATATAGGCCACAAAATCAACATAGATAAAACAAAAATATTAGTGCAGACTAGAAGACAAAGAAACTACGGAACAATCGACAATATCGAAAAGGTGGACAACTTTAAATACTTGGGAACCATATTAGAAAAAAACGGCACAGAAGAAGGCGAAATCCGAAACCGAATAGTCCAAGCCAATAAACCGTATTTCGCCACATCAAGTATCTTCAGATCCAAAGACATCCACAGAAACACAAAACTAAGGATATATAAATCAATAATAAGACCCATCCTAACCTATGGTTGCGAAACGTGTATCCTAAACTCCAAAGCAGCAAACACTCTCGATATCTTTGAAAGAAAAATATTAGAAGAATCCTGGGACCAGTTAATGACATACATGGCTGGAGAATAAGACATAACTTTGAATTGTATCAAATTTATAAAGAACCACTGCTAACACGGTACATAAAACTACAGCGTCTAAGGTGGGCTGGTCATGTAGCCAGGATGGGAGAAGACAGAATACCACAAAAACTATTGAATAGCAGAATCCATGAAAAAAGACCAGTGGGAAGACCAAGGAGAAGATGTGAGGATGCGGTGGATGAGGATGCAAAAGAAATATTGAAAGTGCGTTTCTTGAGGAGGATGGCTACCACCAGAAGAGAATGGGGGAAAAAATTGAAGGAGGCCAGGGCCCAACAAGGGCTGTATTGCCATAGGAGAGTAGAACCTCACTAATTTGTCACCTATGGGTCTGAAGGGGTGCCGAATTTATGAAATAAATGAATTAGTGAGGGAGTAAGAAACAAACCTATCACAGACTGTATGAAATGTTTTATTACAACACTAGCAGTGTACAGTACTAATGTTATGCTCAAACATATTTATTGCTGGAAATTTTTAAACTCAAACAAGTTAACCACTGTAATTGCAAAAAAAATGTATAATTGTTAAAATTTGCTTGTGAAAGAAATCTGTAATTTTCTTCTGTTTTTTCTGTCAGTGAAATTAGTGAAATTATTTTAGGCAGTTCTGCTTCATCTTGGCCTTTGTACCACTTGATTGCTGTAGTCAATGATTGAATGGCCTCCTTATGAGAGATTACAGGTTTTATTGGCTGGTCATCTTCTTCATCATTAGCTTCTGTATATTCTGTGGATACATATGTAACAATTTCATCATCACTAAACATTTCATATCCTTCATCCGGTAAGTCTATTTCACACCAATTTTTAATGTCGTCTTCATTCAAACTGTTAAATACTGGTAGGGATTAGTAGATATGTAACAATTCCAATGTGGGGTCAAGGCCTTCTGGTTCTGTAGACGCTGGCTGTAATTCAGATAACCATAACCTATTCCAGACAGATTTTAAATTGTTTTTTTAGGAATTATTTGCCAGGCATCAGCAATCCGACTGAATTTTGGAAACATATTATGCTGTAACAACACAACACTTATTGTGCCAAGTACACAAGTACAAAATACTCATTCTCAGAACCAATACCTTTTGCAATCCTGCAATCCGTTCTCCTGGCTATTATTAGAACTCTGGCCACAATCAACACGTTTCTGGTTTACCCCAGCTATAATTAGAGCATATATGTTACTTGGTTGTTAATGAAGAAAAAGAAAAAAAAGCTTAAGTGGGTGACGAACTAATTTGTGAGGTTCCACTGTCGTTAGCTTTGAAAGTGTAATTAATTGACATTATCTCTCAGTCATTCTACAGTAAAAAAAGATAGTACTTAGAAATGTATATTTTTTTTACACACACACACACACACACACACACACACACACACACACACACACACACACACACACACACACACACACACACACACACACACACACACACACACACACACACACACACACACACACACACACACACACACACACACACACACACACACACACACACACACACACACACACACACACACACACAATTTTTAAATTTTGTCGAAATTTATATTCTGAATGAATTATTAATAAATAAGAGTTCTGCCAAATAATTAATAATTTAAAGAGTATGTTGCATTTAATAATCGTATCTAATATAATAACCTACATTACAGGCCTAATGAACAGCTTAATTTAATTTAATGAACAGCTTGATTTTTAAACATCTTTTAAAATGATGTTATTTCATCAGTATTAGCCACTAGTCTTGTTTACATAATGCTTGAGTAATTCTTTTAAAGAAGAAACATTCAAGATTTCTGAAATTACCTTTATGGTTTTTGACATTATCTGGTTTGGTGCATGTTCCATAGTCACAAATAATACATTATACGAGTACATTAGTTATATAGACACATTATGGACAATAAAATTCATGATTATAAAATAATTTGAACTCATGAAATATAGACCTATTGCTTTATTTTTTATTTTATTTTTTTTTTAGGGCTTCCTTAAGTTTGCAAAGAAGATTATTATACACAGTTTGTAGAATACATCACACAAACACACAACTTCATTTTTTTGTCTACTTACTTAATTCATTTCTAAACTTCTAGATGGAAAGCAATTTGTAGAGTTTGAATACTTTATAGGATTTCATTTTCATATTTCTTTCCAATTCCTCATGTCCTCTCCTGATTTGATTATTGTTTCCGCTTTTTCTCCTCTTTTCCCCGTTCTTATTTCAACCAGCCTTGATTTCTTATGACTGTCTGTGTCTCCCTTCTTTAATGGTCTTATCTGATATATTCTTCATATTACTCTTTCCTCACTCATTCTCTTGATGTTAGTATTGTCTTGTTGTAACAAAACCATCAAAGTTTCCTGACATACTAGGAATAGTGTTTTAATATAAACTAAGTAGAAGACAATGGTGTTGGAAGGCCCATGAAATAACAAGAGTTGTATGTTAAAACTATTTAAACTTCTTGGATTTCGTTGTCCATGACGTGTCCGTTACTTAACTAAATATCACTATTTTAATAACGACTCGGAACACTAAGTTTTTTATAAGTAAAGTCGTAAAGATTTACCTTACAGCCTAAACCGGCTTTCACCTTTAAAAGGCTTCTTCAAAGGCTGCCGTAGGTAGCGCTGTCCGTCTTGTTGTTGGCGACGGGATAGATTTTTGAAAGATCGATGCTGTGTGTGTGTGTGGTGAGATGTGTTCGAATAATGCATGCGATTTGAATTGTGTCTGTTTGTTTAGGATGTCGTTTTTATTTGTTTTTGTGTGTTTGTATATTTCTAATTGTTCTAAAGTGTCTAGTTTTCGGCCTTTTGTGTGTACGTGTAGAATGTTCATGTTATTGTCGATGTTTTTATATGTGTGGTTTGCTTCAATGAGGTGGTTTGCAAAGGTGGATTCTGTAGTGGTGTGGAGTGCCTTTGTGTGTTCAAATAAAACAAACCTTTTTTTTTGTGCCTTTGTCTGTGTGAAGAAAATAGTGAAGCAAATATTAAAATAGTGATATTTATTTAAACTTATCGGAACTTTGGCTTGGGCGAGCTGTAAGGCCTTGGTCCAAGGTTGTTGGGTGCAAATGTTTCGGCCATGCCTTCTACTGCTATCTTCAGTGCAAAAGGCTGCAACACACTGACCAAGGTTTTGCAGTCAGTGACCACTGAACTGTGGTTAAGGCTAGTGGCTGTGAGTAGGACACCCATATTTATAAACTTTTGGAGTCCACACGAAGATGCTGTCTGACACCACCAGCCAATCAGAAGAAAGTCAAATTGTTACTGGTTCGCCATGACTAGCGTCCAAAGTGCACTCAATGAGAGGGGCTCACCCTGCCAATTCATTCCAATCGATGCATGTTTCTTAATCTGGACGGACTCCATATGCAGGCAAGGGTAATATGCACTCACCAACAACAGAAGCCTTGTCTCTTCAAAGATGATGTGATGGTCGGCATTGATGAGTGTGAGCTCCACTATAGCAGACTCCTCTGGTTGTGTCAAATGACAGTAGTGGCTGAGTTCATTAATGTGGGCGCAGACATTGCGTTTCATAGTTTTTGAGCATTGAGCATTGAGCAGGATTGTGTTGCAGCCTGCAGCCTTCTGCACTGAAGAAGGCCATCGAAGGCACGGCCAAAACGTTTGCACCCAACAACCTTGGACTATGGCCTTACAGCCCAGCAAGCCGAAGTTCTGATAACATTGAAGCCGGCCGTGAAAGCCTCAGACAGTATCTAAACTTAGTTTATAGGAGGAGTAAATACAGAAGGAGAAGGTAAAAATAACTTGTTACTCAAGTTTCAGCTGAAATTACATTGATTTAAGAATAATATGATGTAAGGATCAGATCTTCAGTTATCAGATAATACTTCCATCAAGAAATGTGAAAAGTATAAATATTTAGTATAATTAGTGATGATGGAATATGTGATGAAGATATAAGACACCGATTAGTTTTAGGAAAAAGCACCATATGCCAATTAAACTCACTTTTATGGTCCACCAAAATCGGGCTACCAACAAAGATCAATATTTATAAAGCCATTGTTGAACCAATTACCACCTATGGCTCAGAATGTTGGGCAATCTACGAAAAGAACCATAGGAAGATTGAAGCTGTAGAAATGGACTATCTTAGACGAGGTTCCAGAGTTTCTCATCTGTAACATGTAAGGAATGACGTAATAAGGGAAAGAACAAATAGAAAAGAAACTGTAATAGAAGATATAAAACGTGAACAGCTTTCCTGGTATGGACACCTAATGAGAATGAGTGAAAAAAGAATGCCTGTGAGTGCGTTCAAATACAGACTTAGCAACAGAAGAAAAAGAGGCAGACCTAGATTAAAATGGATATAAGGGATCGAAAGGAGTATTGAAGAAAAGAATCTGAAGAATGAAGATACACAGAATAAGTTGATATGGAAACTGAGATGTAATTAACTATGTTTTTACCTGCAGTATGTCAGGTGGATAAACTACACTCTGATATTGCATTTGGTCATCTAGGTTTGTTGACACCACTGGAATGACCCCGCTTGCCCAGGAATCCACTTCTGACACAGGTGGCTCAGTGTCTGGTTGCCAGCATGGATCTTTGTCTATGTTTTCACCAGGGTCACGTTTTTGATAATACACCTACAACAGTTAAGGTTTGTTTTTTAATTACTGTATTGTTATTTTTATATATAATACAATGAATGAATAAATTTGGTTTGCCCTCTCTTCCTTACGGTCTTGGTCAGTTAGGACAAAGCAACTTTTTCACCTGTTCTTACCTGGTCGATTGTGCCCCACACTTTCACTTAGTCACAACTGACTGAATCTATGACAACCAGTAGAAACAGATTCCAGTTCCAAACTTTGATGAGGTTTCAGTTCTATAACTATTTCATTTGTATGAATAACCCCTTTCTTCCAATATTTTTGTTAGACTAGATCGGTTCCTCATAGCTTAGTTTGTCTATGGTGGTGTCCTTTTAGTCTTGTTCCTCCATCTACAAGTAAGATGGGGGTTTATGGAGTTAGGTACAATGGGAAAGTAGTTGTAACATACATGTTACAATGAGATGTCCTAGGAGCAGGGCCGGCCCTAGTGCTTCTGCCACCCTGTGCAGTATTTATGAGTGCCGCCCCCTCCCTATTTTAATTCTCAACACATTCATGCTCATTAGACCTACTCTAAAGATACGGCGATTGCCTTCAAATGAGACTAGGAATGTTTGCATTTTTGTGTTTATCAATTAACTAGAACTTTTTTGCGTTTACGATGCGGTGAATGCCCACAATAAAAATTGTAGAGACAATACAAGGAATTGTGAGAAAATAAAAATTGTAGAGACAATACAAGGAATTGTGAGACAATAAAAATGTATGCCTATGTGATGACTTAAAATTAAAATACTAATTAAAATTCATTATGATTGAAATATAACAAAAGTAATGTATCATATACCTTAGTTAAAAATTCCTAACAAAAATTTTAATTTTTTTGCTTCAGTTTTTTTTCTGTCCTTCTATTACGACACTGACTCCCAGAGAGACATTTTCTCTTATCCGACATGATTGCAAAATAGGTCTAGAAGACTGTTTTTGAAATAAAAAGCAAATATGTACAGTAAACACTGATTCGAAACTGGAAACACGAACACTAATCACACATAACTCCTATAATATTACTAAAAATAGGTCTACAAGAACTCTTTTTCAAAATTTCTTTTTGTAACGTTAACATAGTGGGGCATTATTATCTGCTGATGACTCATGCAAGGCAGCACTCGTTGTCAGGTTTACATTCTCTCGTTCACGAGTTTTTGACTCTTCGTTAAACTCCGCTGACTTTATACATAAAGTAATTCTTACTGATCTTACATATTGTGATGAAATTAAGTGAATAATTTTATTTTTTCCCTCAATTTCAAAACTTAACATCCCGGAATCTGCCGCCCTTTAAAATTTGCTGCCTTGGGCGGTGGCACGGTTCGCCCCTGCCTGGAGCCGGGCCTGCCTAGGAGAGATGTCCTTGCAGGTGAGTTGTTGTGTACGAGCTGTCCTAGCAATTATTGAGCACTGTAGTTAGTAATGGTTTGAAAAAATGTGTTAATGTTGGTTTTGTTATGCGGTGGATCACATGTGATCAGAGCAAGCAGAAATGACTCGATAAATGGTCTAACCATTGTGATCTAATGCTTCAATGTATGTAACATGTGAGTGAAGTTTTTAATAACCTGCAAATTGATAGGAGGCTGCAGGTTGCCATTTTGTTGCCTACATAGAATGAGCAAAGCAAGCATAGAGACCTGTAACATATGGGTTTCATATGTAGAGTATAAATGTGCAAAATTATTCACAGAGAAAATTTATTGGTCACAATAGCATACAAATACTGGAAATAGCCAAACACATTACCATTCAAGCGTGACTCTTCATCTCTTCACACACCTTCACAGTCTGTGTCAGTAGTGTATGATAGGACAGTGTTTTCGACCACAGTTGGCTGGGTCACAATTGACTTAGTTCAAATTTTTACCTCTGTCGCAACTGACTAGGTTTTGCATGATTGGGTTGCAACTGACCATGGTCTTTTGTTGTCAGATAAATACAGTCAACTCATTATCCTGATTAATGGATGGGAGGAAATCCTCAATTTACCTAAAACCAATTTATTGACCTTTTTATTGACAATATTATATGGTTAAATTTATGTTAGATCAAAGACACATCTGTTAGACGCATCTGTGAAATGATTCATAGGTACCTGAAAAATAAAACACAGAAGGATACCCAAATGAAATTTTACAAAACTGTGGGGCTGTCCCCACATTCCTGTGTGCTAGCTAGTGAGACAAGGCAAGGGTCCTTACAGAGGACTAACACCTGAAGTGAAATTTCTAAGAAGGATACAAGGTTGTTCTCTCCTGGATCGGAAAAAAACAAGGATATGAGATGCAAATTAAATATTGTATCAGAAGATTGAAAACCACAGAAGGAGATGCCGTGAACACTTGAGCCGCATGCCTGATATCCGTCTACCTGTGGCTTCCTTGGATTATCACCCTACTGGGAAGAAGAGAGATGTTGGTAGACCGAGGAGGAGATGGGTTCTAGAACAGGCCTAGGGCCTAGTTCTTGGAGTGGTGATGATGATGGTCAAAGGCATCAAAAAGAAGAAGTATTTGTTAGTTTTTCAGTTCTGACCTTTAAACCAGTTTTTCAGAATAAAATGAAAGAATTAATAAAGTAAAAATCTATAGATTCACAGAGGCTGAGTAAAAAGAACATAAATTTATTGATAAATGTCACTTAGAAAAAAAAGACAAATAGTAAACAGAATTTATTCATATAATGACTGGGGGGATTGAAGGAGTAGTGAACAGAATGAAGGATCTGTATACAGTATTCTGACTGGAACACTAATATTTTAGATAAAAACTTGCTGGCAGTTGCTTGTGGTCATTGTGAACTTTGTCAGAGGTGACATTTAGGAGCACTGTCAGTTCCATTTTTGGTGTTAACACGGTTTGAGTTGGTTGTTCAATGGTTTGTTGTGCATTGTGCAATGTGTTTAAAGAGTATATGCGTTTAACTGACAGCTCTCCTATTGGCCATCTCTAATGAAGCTCACAACAAGTGAAAGATGGCTCATGCAAAAAGGTAAACATTTTTTAGATTTTATCTAGAATATTAGTGTTCCAATCAGATTAGTTTATACAAATCATTAGTGATACACAGAAGACAGGTCACGGACAACAAAACCCATTAAAGAAGAAAGGAGTTTTGAATCCGACCATACAAAAGCACTTCAAAAGTTTAATATCAATCAAGTCCACAAAAATGATTGGCTTATATAGTAACAGGCAAAGAAGAAGAGTGAGTATGTATACTTGTTCCATGTTATAAGACATTTATTGTATGTGCAGTGGCTGCTCGTAACTTAAGAGGCTGGAGGGTACGGCCTTTAGGCTTCTTAATTATTTATCAATATTGAATTTAACGCACAATATAAATGTCGCCAATATTTGATCACATAATTCATTAATAAAATAAGAATAGTAACACATGCAGCATACACCGATTATTTAAAAATTGGATCTCACCTCAAATATTGTGAGCTGTTGTAAAGAGTCAGCAGTTTTATTAATAAACATAATCACAAAACCACAAACTGTCGGAAGTGTCCAAAAAAATGTCTATGCTGTTTTCACAAAAAAAGTAATACACTATATTTAGATTATATTATTTTTATGATACCTACACTTTAAACAGACCATTTATTTATATACAAACTCCATTCGCCTTTCCTTTAAATTAACGAACTTTTCTAGCATCAAATTCCTTCATTACGTTAACAAGTTCCTTGTTGATAGATAACATCGCAAGGGCATTCAGTCTATCGTATTTCATTGTATTTCTCAAGAAATTCTTTAATCTTTTCAGAGTCGAAAAGCAGCAATCAGGTTCGGCAGTTGTCATGGGGATAGTTATGACAATTTTCAGAAGTATCAACACTTCTTTGAAAACTGATGTAAGATTGTTTTCTTCTATAAAGTTAAGAAGTTTTATCGCACCTTTAATATTATAATCATGCCGTCTTTATAATAGTTCCAATTCACTCCAGAGTTTGTTTTCTTGTAAGAAAGGTTAATGCTGATTCACTCGCTTGAATTTTTCTTCCGGAAAGTTCATAGAGCAAAGTGGAAATAAGTGATTGGACATCAATGAAGCTGCTTCTAGGTGACCCGTATAAGTTTATCTATCTTTTACGTGAGTTATAATGATGTCACATACTTCTTTTGCATCCCCTATTCTAGTGGTGCATCCAACATTATTGTTCCTTTATCTTGGTTCCTCAGGAAACTCCTCATTTATTTGTGTTTCTATTTCATTTATTTTCTCCCTCTCTGCATCTCATTTTCAAAAATTCCGATGTCACTTTGCCACATTACACTGTCTTTGTTCCTACTTTGTAGTTGTTGGTACAGTATGTCCACATGGGGTAGAATTCTATTGAAAAAACTTAGCCAGAACATGAAATTTTGGTCCTGAAGAGCCCTTCTGTGACCACCTGCCTCATTAACTGTGAGTCTGTTTGTACACTTTTCTTCAAGAACTTCGAAACATTCCTGTAATTGTAATTCCATCTTGTTATAGAAACTCTGGGTAACTTGGCTTGCACTACTTCCTCCTCAATATCCGTTCATAAAGATGAGTAAAAAACATCCTGCAATGGCAGACAGACTTGAGAAAAAAATTCTAACTTTTTTGTTTACACTTGTTGCTTTTTCTAATAGCAAATTAAGTTCATGAGTGTAACAGTGTACAAAATATGTGAACGGGATACACTTCTCTAATTTTTGGCTGTACACCTCTAACAGAACAACACATAACATTAGCGCCATCATAGTCTGATCTATTAACATTTCCTTTAATGTGTGTAGAAGAGGATTGATATTGTTCATTATGCACTTTGCTAAGGTTTCTGCAAATTTACCTTCAGGACTGAGAAATCCCCAAAGCCTTTCGTATACCAACCCCTTAAACACGTACCTTAAAACTATTACCAATTGACAGTGGTTTGTCACATCAGTTGTCTCCTCACATTTGATTGTCACAAATTCAGAAGCTTGTATCTCCTTTTCTATTTCTTCCCTGCAGACACTAAGCATACAGTCCAATATATCATTCTGTATTATTTTCTATGTACCTTTGAATTCAGTGGCCAATTCTAAATGGTCTTTCATTGCAGAATCCAGCTCCGCAGTAAAATTAATTAACCCTTTGTATACCCCCAGATTTGTAGACAATGTTGATTCGTCATGACCTCTTAGAGGCAACTCTAAAACACTACAGAATTTGACATGTAGTCAAAATGAAATCAGCTATTTTAAAATATGTCTGTTTTTGCTGACTTGAACATTGTGCTTTTCAATGTTTTGTCTAAATTGCAAGTCCAGACTAGACAGAATGTTTACTTTGCCTAACAAAGAAAAATTAACTACACTATTCATGTGATTCACGGATATTTCATGCTTCTTAATTTTTTCTATAAGATGTTTTATATCATTAACCCCTTTTAGAGTCCAAAAGCAATTACCATTGTCTCTGGGAGACAATAAAATACATGGGAAACAGAACAAAGATTTCTTAACATCACAGCCACCCAGATCCAGTAATTTTTTTGGTATGCGTCTTTCGAAAGCATTTACCATCTGAAAACATGATTCCCACTTTTCGTATTTTCTGTTTGCATCATGGAGAATTCACGAGTGGCCTACCTAACGACTTTAGTTCAATTTTTTGATCAAGAGTTAATCTTGTAAAAGTTATTACTTTAAGCGCCTGCACTGGATTATCCATGTTGGATTAAATGTTAAAACAAAACCTAATAATTTGACACTACAATATTTCCCTAAATTATTCATGAAGCTATTAAAAAAAACACACAAGCTCAAAACACTAAACAAATGGCCGCACTGAATTAACCATGCCAGAGAAACTATAAACACTAAAAAGAGCAAATCTCATATTATCAATAGTCTGCGATTAGTTGTACTGAGTGAATCACGTCACTTTCTGCTAAACTTGGCGCGGGAGCTGGCGCGCCGAGCGACAGTGTAAATGCCGCCTATAAGCTTACAAGTTCGTTCAACTTTGGATAGAGTGGGGGAATTGAGAAATGGGCACGACTGTCAGAGCGCCGTAATGCATGTTGTTCCGAAAACATTTCTGCTATTACCTAACACAAAAACATTTTCTTGTCCTAAGTATTAAAGAAATATGTAATGACTTTTTACAAGTAGTGATAATGGGTTGTTTAATGATATGATTTAATCTGAGGGGCGCACGCCTTAGCTCCCTAAGAACGAGCCGCCCCTGTGTATGTGCACCATGCGTCTTCATCTGTAAGTATCTTGTAGCCCAAATGTTTTGTTGTGCAGTCTACAAAATTACAACATATGGCTAAACCATAATATGTTTGAAATATATCAAAAAATCTGTTAGTCTTCCATTTCCATTAACAGCTTTCTCATCACACAATTTCTTTTCTTCACTACCATTCTTCAGGCTTTGTAATCTGGATCCAATTCTTTACTTGATATGACCAATACATTCACATTTTATAATTTTTATATCATCATAGAATTTCTTTTCAAGAACACTTTGTGATTACAAAATATTAACTCTTATTAAATTTACAAAACATTGAAATATTTGCTTGGAAGAGGTTCAAGGTTAATATTTAATATATGAGAATATACAAAAATATTTTTAATGTTTTATACTCTGAACTTTTTAAATAAAGATAAATAATTATAAAAAGTTGTTTCTCTTGGAATCTACTTAGAATCAATGTTTTCAAGTCATAAATTGCTGGAGTTGTTACAAATATTTGTGTTAATTTTTTTGCTTTAAAATAAAACTGTTTGGAAAATCATAGTAATGTAAGTACATCAATTGGTCCACATCTTAAAGCATTACCATTGTACACTTTGGTCCACTGTAAGAGAGTTAAAAAGGAATATTCACAAATCATTGAAACATATGTTATTTTGCTTGTTTTTATTTGTATTAATCATTGGTTACTGATGGTTAGTTAGGTAATACCATCCATAATACATATTCTGTATTTAACTTCTACTCTTATTAATAGTATCTTAGGCAGAAAGGGAATAAATATATTATTTTATAATTTTCATTTATTATCTATTTATCAACTGTGTGTGCGTGCGTGCGTGCGTGCGTGCGTGCGTGCGTGCGTGTGTGCGTGTGTGTGTGTGTGTGTGTGTGTGTGTGTGTGTGTGTGTGTGTGTGTGTGTGTGTGTGTGTGTGTGTGTGTGTGTGTGTGTGTGTGATAATTCATCACCATCACCACTCCAAGGACTAGTCCTAGTCCTGTTCCGGAACCCATCTCCTCCTCAGTCTAACGACATATCTGTTCCCAGTAGAGTGATAACCCAAGGCAGACACAGGTAGACGGATATCATGCATGCGAGTCAAGTGTTCACACCATCTCCTTCAGTGGTCTTCAATCTTCTGCTGTAATGATACAATGTTTAAATCGTGTCCTCGTTACTTCTCCTATCCAAGAGAGAACAACCTTGCATCCTGCTTAGAAATTTAATTTCAGCTGCCTGCATCCTCTGCACGTCCCTTTTACCAAGAGCCCATGTCTCACTAGCATACAGGAATGTGGGGACAGCCACAGATATAAAATTTCATTCGGGTATCCTTCCATGTTTTATTTTTCAGGTACCTATGAATTGTTCCACAGATGTGTCTAAATTTTAAATTTTGTTAGCTTACTTGTGATAATTCATATACATACTAATTTCATAGTTTAATATAATAGCAGTAACAATTACAATTCAAAAAGTATGAAACTTGCACATACATTTAAAACCTTTTGTAAAGCCAGATAAGCACAGTGGACAGTAAAATGAACAGACTGTTTCTCCAGGTACTTTTCCCAACACTGTTTTAGAACCTCTTGCATCAGTTGTTCCCTGATTTCATACACTATTAAATCCCTCTCTTCATCAACCATTATTTCTTGCCTGAAAACAAACAGACATTAGAAAAGTCTAAAACAAACAAACAAACACACACACACACACACCCTGTGTTTGTATTGGTAACTGAGAACAAAAAAATGAAACTACAGTGAAAAATCACCAGTAATTTGGCTCAAACTGGTACTTACTACTGTTATAGCTGTAACTAGGTCTTCTTCGAAAGTATCGAGACATGTTGAATATCTTGATAAGTGACCTTCAGAAAACTGCATAGCCAACCATAGGAAATATCTTACTGCACATTCATGAACAGCTGTGATCCTATTGGCAGGAGGGTATTTATGGGGTAGGGATGAACGTAACTGGATCCCACCCCCCCAGAGGGTCGAAAAAAGTTGATGAATTTTTAACCTCTTCATTTGTAGGCTATTTATTATTTTTAACCTGTATATGCTAATATAGTAGTAATACTTTCTTAAATATACAACCAGCCTTATTACACAGCACTTGTGTATACATTTGAAATATGGAATATAGGAAAATCAATTCAGTCAACAAATATCATGTAAACAAGTTTGAATAATGTGTATTACTATTGTGCTATTACAATTTACTTTAGCCTAATGAACAAACTGGCAAGATTTGTTCCTTGCGCTAAGAATAACTTAAATCTTGTCAATACGCATACTGCAGATGTTTCAGCTGTAATGTTTTTTGTTTTTGTTGGAAAAGTGCAACATTTACTTAATTTCTTCAGTACTTGAATGTTGAGATGATAGGCCTTGATGGGTATCCTTAAAACAACTACAAAAAATAACTGCGAGACAAGATGGTCGTCTAAACACCAAAGAGCTGTTAAAAGTTGTTTAACTACTATTCACAGTGTACCTCAAGAGATCGTGAATAGCAGTGGTGGCTGGTTTATTGTTGCTTTGATTCACAACCATCAGTGTAGAATAAGTAAACTATAAAATAATATATGGAAACATTAAGCAATTAAAAGTGTCATCAAGTTCAACAGAAAACGTACTTCTATGTATTAGGCACTGGCTTGTACTATTCAAATGTGGCGTGCAGGCTGGTGGTTAGAAGCCGATTGCAACTTCAAGAGTAAATGGCAGAGACTACTACACAAACATATGAGAGGATATCATTTACTCTTCATAATTCCCCAAAGATCCGTATGTGAGCTTAGTGGTTGCAAAGTTACAATGTTCCAGTAGTAGCATTGTAGAGCACCCTTAATGGTGTCATGAAATCAGCTACAAGCTCCTTGATGTATAAGGTGTGCCTGGTTTAGTGTTTATGTTAGAAGAAGGTAAATATTTTAACTACCCATTGTCTGAGGTTATAAAATAGGAATAATTTTGTATAACTGTGGTTGTGATAGTAAAGTGTCAATCAACTATGTTTGAATTAACTGTGTGTTAAGTATTATTTTCTTCTTTGTTTAGTGCTGGTGTGTGCTTTGTATTTGTGCTTTTTAAAGTTAGTGATTCTGAGTTCTTTCAAACAATGTGTAGTTTGTAAAAAGGACAATACTCTTTAACTTTTACCTTTTGCTTCATATTTAGTATTTGGTTAGTGAAAAGTTAGTGATGTTTTTAACTACCATTTATGAGTACATGGAAACATGGAATCTGGCACAGGTAGACATACCGATAGAAGTGAGGACGTTCGATTATCAATAGCAGCTCTCTTTTTGAGGGAAACAGTAACTTCCTATTTTTTCCATATGACAGCACTGTATATGATGCAGATATGTAGGTCTGCCTACTATTCAAATGTGTTCTTTTAACCCACCACCCACCCAAACAACTACTACAATCACCAACATTTGGACCACCAACCACCACTGGTGAACAGTATATATCTGAACTCAGATACTGTATCTGGCGCTATGCATATTCAAAAGCAGATAGGTTTCAAATTTGTGTGCCTTTAAAAATGTGGAGTGTGGTTATGACAACAATCGATTTTACCAACAAATCCTTGCGAGCGAAGATATTTCACTTGATTTGTCTGCGAATGGAAGGTTTGTCAACATATATACAATTCCTTTGTGATGAATGTATTGGGCACTTCATGTATAAGCCAATGTTGTATGTGATAAAATTGGTACAGAAAGCACTTTTTCTTACAAAGGGGTCAAAATTTTTAAAAGGATGGTGTCAGGACTAGTTGCAAGGGACAAGAATGTTTTAGTGTATATGGCAGGCTTATAAGTGAGATAAAAAGGTGATCATACATATATGAAAGATTTAATTAGAATTCGATTACATGTCAGGCAAAATACTAAAAGAGAGTTCTGTGTCACATCTTGAAAAGTGTGCACCAGATTTTAGCATGATATACAGCCAGAACATCGATACTACTGAATTGGTGAATGAAATTGGTAGCTTCTAATTTCAAGCTTCAGAGCTTGTAAATGAAACTTCCTTAGCTTCACACACGGGTCTGTAACAATGCGTCAATCAGTATTGTCTAAGTCAGTGGTTCCCAAAGTGGGGTCCGCAGGTACTTTTAAGAAAAATTAGAATATACCTTAATTTTCTCCAATTTTAATCCTCTAAAATATAAATTTGAGAATCTTAAAAGAATTAGTAGAAGATTCCAGTTTTTTTTTTGGGGGGGGAGGCGGGTTCTAATAATGGCTTTCAATCATGTCGTGTAGCAGATCTGTTTGTCAGCCAAACTGATTAAACCTCTCTCTTATACTTCATACAAAGAGAAGATTCATTGGCATAACCTTCAACTGACAGTTCATTAAAATTACAGTTTTCGCAATTACAGCTAGCTGACTTCTGGTTATATGTAATGACTAACTATCCTGAACTAGCAAAAAAAGCTTTGACCGCTTAACTGTGTTTCCTTCTACTAATTTGTGTGAAATCACATTCTCCCTGCTCACATACTTGAAGTCAAAGTTAAGAAATAAACTTGATGTCAAGAGTGATTTAATATTGAAATTATCAGGCATTAAACCCAATGTTGGAGAACTAATTGTTAAAAAGCAGCTTCATTGTTCACATTAAACTATGTTTGATATCATTAATATTATAATTTTGCAAGTGAAGAGAATTTTTATTTTAATACATTTTAATTAAAATATAAGAGTTTATATCATATGTACTGTTTGTTTTATTTCAGAACTCAGACGGGGTCCATGAATTTTTAAATTATTTGGGGGGGGGAAACGTTTGGGAACCACTGGTCTAAGTGATGTCTATTCAAACATTGAATATTTAGCCCTCAGAATATTTTTCACCATGCTCACCATGCCTGTAAGTGTAGCAGTGTTTGCATGAAGTTTTAGTAAATTAAAACTCATGAAGAACTATTTAACCTCTTCAGTAATTGAAACCAGGTTAATATTAAATTTAGCAATACTCTATATATATGTAATTGGCTCGAAAATAGACTTTTTTGAAATTGTTAATGAGTTTTCATTAATCAAAGCACGAAAAGTGTAACTTTGTTTTATCATTCTTATTAACTTGTACAAAATTTAATTATATATTGTAGCTTTTTTCTGTTTGGTCAGAAAAGTTATTGCAGGTTAACTGTGAATTACAAGAGCCCAATAATTTTGTGCATAATTTACATGAAACAAAATGAATTATCATTGTAGCCTATGAATTAATTAAACCTTGCACATCTTAAACTTATGAGACTTTGTCTTTCACGGTTGTGGTGATGGTCAGAGGTTGGGTCACTTTGCCAAGGGTGCTGTAACCTCTAAGTACACCTCAGGGCTCAGGGCTACTTGTTCCTAAATATAACCTAAACTAATAACATTTTATGTAACCTACATACAACTTAAATGCACAACAGTAAAATCAAACATTATAAAATGTAAAGAAGAAGGGGAATAATGAATTATTGCTTTATTAATGTGAGGAATATGGTTTTTTAACTCACCACTTTGCAGTGCCAATTTTGCTTTTCAGACTACTCAAAACAGTCTTTGCAGATAATAGAGATGGAATAGGTGTTGCTGAATCATTGTCATTTTTTATATTTACAGACGAAGAACTTGGATCCTTTGACATCTTATAACTCAACACACAATTATGACCTTAAAATGAAAGTTAACATAATATTAACTTGTAATTATAACACAAAATCTTTTCTATAACTTGTTTGAGTACTACTGCTAATTTTTGGTCAATCCAGGCAAGGCTCCATAGAGGGGAGAATGGAGGAATACCCTCCAAATGGTTACTTCAGATGACATTTTTTTAATCATCTTGTGATTTTAGAATGGTTTTGTGATTGTGAGTATGATATAAAATATGGTATATGATATAGCACGTTATGGTTATACCAGGATCATGGGTTTACTCTAAAATTACTTTGAAATAGCACCTTACCACTATAAAACTGTATCTTACCACTATATTAATTTGTGTTTCATACATAACTTTAATGAGTAGTATGTCTTTTAAACTGTAAGAAAATATTAAAGAACAATGAACTGACAAACACAGGTATGATTTTACACTTGTCCATTAATAAATTTTTTCTGATGATAAAAACACACACTGTATTTTTATTTTCACTCATTCATATCATTTATAATTTAGACCATTAAACAATGGTCCAACTTTTCATATTCCCTCTACCCAAAGGCAACTCTCTACTTTCCAAAATTGCTTGCTAGATCCACTTCTGGGTCAACCAGTATCGTTCTGGCCATCTAGGTATCTATGGATACAAAATATTTTTGACCATTCAATATCAGATACATGTGAATATTCCAGCTATATGGATTTATATCACATGTGATAAAATTACTATAAAGAGTTAGATCCAGATGTTTCAGTTTTACTTTTTTGGTAACTAATTTTGTGAACATATTTTTGGCAACTTTCTCAAGTATGTTACAAATGGCTACACTCAAACTTTGGTATTAATATTTTTCAAATTACTGATTAATTTTATTCCTTAGTGTCTATCATTAAATTATTGCTTTAAAAAAACAGCCCAATATGTAGCCTACTGAATATTGTACCAATATTTCTTTGCTGTTATATATCTCAGGCCAGGAAAGAATATATTATGTTCTGCTATATGTCTGTGAATGTCTAGTGCCAGGAAAAGAAAAGAGGAGTTAATGTTTCCTGTACAATTCTGTGAAGCTACTGTGAAATGTTTTGACATTTAACTTTCTATATACATCATATTACTTGTTACAAATATTTAAGAACTGTGTCTTGATATCACGAGGGCATGTTACAAAATGTACTGTCTCCATAATGTACAAACTTTTTTTCAATCATTAGATATAATCTATTTTAAATATAGTAATTTATGTGATGCTTTCTGATATTTACCTTCAGTTGCTCTGGATTATTGTCTATTCAGAAAAAAAACAAGAAACGGTTTAGTACATTTCAAAACGTTTATGATAATAGTTATTAATTGTCGTTTTCTATTAACAGTTAAAACACCAAAAATCAGTTACTGGCGCGGGCACTCATTTTCAAAGAAAGCGCAACATTACCAATGCCACACAGAGTTCAATCTCGTCAACAAAAGAGCAGCTGTTGTTAATATTGAAGCTGATATTTTGAAAAGTTACAAGTTTTTCTTCAAGACGTTAGTTAAATCAATTTAGTACTGACCGATTTCTCGATTGTTTAGGTTAAAAAATGCAGAAATTCAAACAATATTATGTATGTATATTCATTTAACGTAAATAATTGTTTTACAATTTTAAATACTTTTATACAAATATTCCATTAAAGCTGCTTATTCTGTTACGTGAAGTATTAATTAAAGAGTGAAATGATAAATTTTGTTTTTATATTATATCACAAAAAATTGTATATTTTTGCCAAGAATATTGCACTCGCACTGGATTATTGGCAACGTTGTTTTATTTTGATTTGTTTATTACTGAATTGCCAGGTCGTTAAGATTTGAATTTAAAATTTTAAATATCATTTTAAATTAGAATGTGTTTGTTTCCACGTGTAAATAATGTGTCACCAAATATGGATACTTCGTTATAGAACTGTATACCAAAAAAATACTTTTATTTAATTTTGAAAATTATGTTGCGAACTTGAGGTGTAATGTTCATTACCATACCGTCTTCAGGTTATTTGGCAGTAATCAATGTATTGATTATTGTGAACCCTATTTTTATAACAGAATTAATTGTAAAGTCGCAGACTTAATTTTGTAGTGAAGTCACGTACTTGAAAAATTAACAGGTAGTAACAGTATATTTCTTATATGCGTTAACAGCTTTTGTGTGCATCTGTCGTTTTCAGTTAAATAAAGTGTGACATGACCATGTTTAGAGTGATAAATTTAAATTTGTCGGTAGTTACGAAATAGACCTGACGTAATTAAGCATTTCTAAGTATTAAAATTTAGAAATGCTTAATTACGTACATAGACCATGCGAAAGTAGGTTATGTTTATTATTCAAATTTCGGCGAAAACAAACTGTAACGAATGAAATGGTTAAAATTACGTATGTTACATAAGTTAAATATCTAAGACTGTTTAAACTTCAGGATTTAATAGTAAACTATTAATTTTAACAGCAAGTAATAAGTATGTAGTTTATTAATATTATTGGTAACTATATTTAATTATCATTTCGTTACTGTATTTAGTATATTAATTTATTAGAGAATACACTTGCTACTATAATGAGCATATTAATTTACAAGTTGGGCCTATACACTTTTATTCATTTGCTTTTAATATGCCTACCCGTCCCTTCCTTCATTTCAAATGACTGTTTTCCTAACGAATGGGTGCAAAATAATATAGTTGAAATTTAGTTATATGTAATAAAAATATGGGTTAAGTGAGCTGTTTGAGATAGACAGTAAATTATTACAATACTAGTAGACTTTCTTTAGGTTAAATAGTGGGTAATGTGAAGGGCATTTTCAATATAAACAGAGACAAATTTTGATATTCATTTCAGTATCTTATAAAGTTAGATTCTTTACAGAAATCACTAATGCAGAATAAATACAGTACTCCTTTGTCAGGTATGGGGTTATGTTCTTACAATATGAGATTGATGAATGCTCATGGTAGGTGAAGTTTTATAATAGGGAAAGTAAGGTTTAAGGAAATCTGAACTAAGTAAAAAATATGAACTACAATTGTTTATTATAGACTACATAGTTTGAGTCTATTAAACTGGTACAATAATTTAAAGGTGAAATTTTTATTTAAGCTGTAATACATTTTCACCATTTTTAAAATTACATTGTAATAAAAAGCTAGAAAACAAGATAAACTTGGCTGGTTTTTAGTTACAAGATCCAGATTTAAAACTTACAATATTTTTAGTATAATATTTTAAAGTCAAAAATACGTTTAATAAAAATTTAAGTTTCAATATAGAATTTAAATAATAATTTTAACCAGTATGATTTGAAATCAAGGCATGAGAATCAGCATGTACAGAAGGGTAAGGGACATATTCACTCATAGATCAGATTTCTTAGCATACACTGAGGATGCCATTTCAAAGAATGGGTAAAACATTTGGTATTATTAATGCTTATGTGGTTGTCAACCAAAAAAGTGTTCATATGGCAAGGCACCTTGTTAGTTGACTTGACATCAGATTATGAACAATAACTTTAAAGGGGTTATCTGATTAATTATGGTATTCTTCTGAAGCTGGTAATATGGAGATAATAAAGTAGAGTATGAATTTTGTACTCTTCTTGATGATGGGATTCATGTTGAGAAACAACGACGGAAGTTTGTTAGTAATGTTTGCCAAGGCTTTTAAGTTTTGCTTTTTTTGTCCTGCATGGGGGAAAAGTAATACATGTCTGACTAACTTAAAGGCATAGTGGGCGAAATGGGCTGAGAATGCTTATAAAAACTATGTATACATGAATTCAAGCTTTGTCGTTAGGAAATATTGTGTAGTCTATTTATAACACTGTGAAGACTCTGTAGTGTGTATGTGAGGTGGGGGTGTTTTAGGAATTACACTGTCTTTCCTTCCAGCTTACTTAGCCCAACACTTACTGGTACAACAGTAATTAATGGTAACTGAATGTGTTAGTAAAATTTGCTAGGCTTTGTTTCAGATCAACAACATGTCAACAATAGGCGACTTAATTGGACCAAGTAAGCAAAAATTTAATATAATAAGTACGACAACATTTACAACATACCACCACATATGTATCCAGTAATGTATATAGTTTCTGAATGTTTTGGTGTATGTCTGAATGTTCTGGTATATATCTTAAGAAAAGTAATTGAGTCTCTATGTTAGGCTATTGGTTATATACGACCACCAGAATGTTTTTATTCACAATTTATAAACTTATATGAAATTAATTATTCTTTGTTTTAGATAACTTGTAACTTTAATAAGAATAAGAAAAGCAAAATTATATACAAAAGTCATTTTAAATGTTAATCAGTATTACCTGTGTTTAATGAGGACAGGTTTGTTATTTTACCTTATTGTAAACAGTAATAACTGAAAAGAAAACAGGATTTAAAAAAGAACTATTTAAAGTAATGAGCGCATAAAATGAGAATTATACGTTACTACACATGACAGAATATGTGTTTGATATGCCTGATTTAATAAGGATAAGCATAAGGATTGTAATTTAATTTTTATTTTGCCCTTGGGCATTCTGTACCAAGTCATCCATAAGATTTTTTTTCTTTTAATGTGATAGTCTGATGTCAGTATACAAATTTATAATGAGAATATTTTGTATTGGTTATAGATGGAATATAAAAATTTACCAGTTGTTGGATTTCAACAATATACAAGTGTTAAGTTAAAAGTTGTTATACACACTTAGTGTTTTTTAAAACTTAAAAAATGTTGAAAAGTTGTTGTTTTCCAATGGCTCCCCCTTGGTACATTTAACCCATTTGGTAGCGAATTTTCCCAATAAAGACCACAATGTTGAAAAGTAGTGAACATTGTTTACATAATAAAAATTGTATCTGAAGATACTAGAAGATTCCATCAAATTAGAATGCTAAAACTACACTTGATTTGAATCTCTTCAAACGGGTTTCCAGTTGACTTGTAACATCGCTAAAATAATCTAAAAACAATTTTTTCTCAAACGTTTTCATTTCCGAACATCTCAGGACCTGCACTGAGCAAGAAATACAATTTGTACAAGTACGGTACTTAACGTGGCTCAAATAATTTCATTTGACAAGTTTCTACACATTACTTAACACATATCTATTACTTTTTATGCACGTTTCTTTTTCCAAACTACACTTTCCTGTAAATCAGCCCAGAATTCAGAGGAACTAACCAAACCAATCTTATCTAAACTTTCTCGTTTAATTGAATTTTACTGCATTAGAAAAGCTACATTTTGTGTACCTATTTATATTTTTTTTACAAAGTTTTGAATTTGTATTTATGTGTATTGCAGTATGCAACACAGAAATTTTTAAGGACTTTTAACATGTGGTAACTCCTTGAAATTGTTCTTCCACATGCCTGCCACAAAACGTATAGTAGTCATAGGATCTGTTAGCAACAGGAAGTAGATGTGTGAAAGAGTGCATCTAAAGATTTTTGCCATACAGCTTACTATTATAATTAAACATTATTTGTAATATTTTCATTCAAAAGGCGAGTTACTTTATTTTATTTTTTTTTTGTAGAAAAAATGACAAAACCAACAAAAAATTTTATGCATGAAAATGTTAGAAAATTGAGGGAAGTTCAGATCATGAACAAACAGGCATCAACTGGAAGTGCACAAACTCTGAGACGGTCTGTTCCAGCTGTGTCGAAGGTATTCTGAATTTTTAATAATTTTGTTTGGTTTTTATTAAACTAATGTATAAAATATAATTTAATATTCCACAAATAGAAAACAGACAAGTAGAATGTAAGAATTTTGGATTTGTTAACTTTTGTGGGATAGTTTGATATTCTTTTTTTTTTTTGTTTAATTTTAAAATGCTGTCTGTGGCACAGTTTCATTTTATTTATTTTTGTGTGTAGTGTGTAGTGTTTGAGGTGTTACTGTGCCCCCCCCCCACACACACATATACTAGAGGTGGGCCAATATACCTATAACAGGTATTTTGAAACAATATTTTTGTGGAACGGATGTAACAGTGACTGAAAAGTTGAAATACCTGTTATTCGTGGCCTCGCTGTTCCGAGTTGAGGCACGCCCCTACGCAACTATACACAAGTAACAAGTAAACGAATACGCCAAGCCAAATACTAGGCGTATCACTGGTACACAAGGAACAGCACGTAATCGAGTATTTCAAATACTAGGCGTATCACTGGTACACAAGGAACAACAAGTAAACGAGTATTACAAATACTAGGTGTATCACGAGGAACACTATTATTTTAGGAACAACTAGTATCAGGAGTATTTTGAGTATGAACTAGTACGAAGCCACTTTTTCGTCCTGAATACTTCATTCTGCGCAAAGAGATGAAGCTGTTTTTAATAAATGAACAAAATTCGTACTGATGTTATATTTATTCTCGTGGGTTATGCAGATGTATAATACAGATTATAATAAATTATATATTATACTAGTCACCAACTTCGTAACTTTTGAAAAACAAATTATATTGTGTTATAACCTACAGAGTGGCTGATAATAGTTATAGGCCACTAAGAGCAGATATCTAATGAAATTTTATTTCAAACCGTTTAAGTTATGTTTTTATAAGGGTAATCGGTTTAAATCATGTTTATTCTCATTCACTCTTGTAGCTTACTGTTATGTTGTTGTTATGTTTTTGATGTTTTTTTTCACATTATTTGTTGTGCTATACATTATACTTTTGTTAATGTGATTTTAACTTCACTGTACATCTCACGTAAATGATGAGATTGTTGTAACGGAGATTTATGCACTTTATCTAGTCCTGTTCATTAAATCTTTACTGATCTGATAAGGCTACCTTAAAAACAAGGTGTTTTTGTAAATTTGTTTCTTTTATCTAAACTGCTGATTTTCAATTTTTGTCTATATAACTCTACTTATCATTTGACTAATATGTGCTATTATTAATTAACCACATAATAAAATACAAAATAAAATTGATTAAACTTCCACTTACCGTCAATCAGTATTCTCGGGTCCAGGGTTGCGTCATACGAACGTTAGGATACAGGCGTAATTTTTTAAAGTTGTGTGAATGATTTACACAATACATTTTTTATGAAGAGAATTCATGATCTTTTAATGTTTTAAAGGTTCAATAAGTTTTAACAAATTTTACTCATGCTTTCGCATATTAAACAACATTGAAATGGTTTCTTCTTCTTCGTATACTTTACAGTTATGCAATTTCTATTCTATCCTAGTCTACTAGCTTACCTTATTTTAAGTCATACTTAAATACAGACAGAGCCCAGCCTGCAATTTTTCACACTCTCACAGACACACAGAAAATTATAAAACCCTTAACATTTTAATAAAAAAATACCCATTCCGGCCGGCACGTGGTAACCCTTCGAACTCGTTTTATCTGTTAATAATTTCGTAGCTGTAGAATATAACGGATGTGATTACTCTCCCCTACTCACTACTAACACTGACACATGTTGGTTACTTGGAAATTACTTTTTGGATTAAAAACTTATAAAATTTGGCCAAGCTCACTTGGCTCCGTGTCGGCGCCGACACAATCAGAGACGAACTGCGCAAGAGTCTATTTGTGGCGGGCGGATCTTGATGCCCACCGCCAACTAATTTCGTCGTCACTCATAGTTGAGTTGTTGCAGTTGTGCGACCATGTGCATGATACATAGTGGTTTTTGCTGTGTTTTACGTTGACGATATTTAGGCGCTTCTGGCCTGATGTCACGATATGGGCGGACCTTAATTTTTCATATCCGCCGTTTCAGTCAAGTAGACGAAACAGAAAAGGTACTTTTCACCATCTTGGTGGTTCACAACCGCGTCAGTCCGAGCGTATACTCACTTGACGCGTGCGTGCGCGCTGTCACACAGAAACAAGTTCTTGGAACTGAGGGCTTGGTGAATTCTTGCTTACAGATTGCACAATGTCATACTGCGTATTTCTCCTTTGTTATACACTGTTCTATTTGCCACGTGTCCTGGTTTGTTGGAATAAAATTTACACAATACCTTTGTCAATCCCCGAAAATGAAATAAATTTAAAAATACAAATACCCACAATTTTGGACCGTTACAATACCCCCTCAATGAGAAGTCTTCTGTCCAAAACAGAAGAAATCTCATTGATAAAACCCCTAAGAGGACCGGTGAGGAACTGGTGCCAACAACCCCCCTTTGTTCTTACACTTCATGGGTACACGACCCCCCTGGCTCGGTGACTATGGACGCGTCTGAACGAGATCACTGGACTTCTCTGTAAGAGATCCCAACACCGAAAAATCGAACAGACCCGTACCACAGTGCACCTCACCTTCTAACATGCTACCCCCAGAAAATCCAACACCCTGGCTTAGACTATGCCAGATCCTCCACCGATATGTTTCCCCTTATATGCAAGCTGGGCTGCCTTTAGCAGATACTGGGCTCACACATACTCACATTACCTACTGAAAATTGAAAAATTCTTTAAAAATTTACTTAAATTACAACTCATTGGTTGTTTTCATTTAAAATCAAATCACAAATTTTGTATCTATTTTGAATTATTCTCTTCATTGGTTTTTTTCTGTTATTTAAAATAAATCAATTTAAACATTTCTTACAATTAAGAACATCCTTAGCCTAACATGTGATTACCTAGAATCTAACAATACAATTCAATAAAATAGATCAATAATAATAAACACGGTTAGAACACCAACCACAAAATAATCAAAGTTTAAAATATCCATTGTTGGCAGGCGCAAAATCAATATAAAAAAAAATATTTTCCAAAAAATTTTAAAATTCAAAAAATTTAAATTTCTTAAAATATTTTCTTTTCGTACGGAAATTATTTAAAATTTATTTAAATTGATCAAAAAACAAAAATTGAATTAACTTCCTTACTATTAACTTATATGACCTCACTGTCAGCTGATCAAAACTAGGTCAAGTCAAAAACCTTGACCTACATACGTTATGTACAAGTTACATCTGTGAACACACTAAACATCTGTAAAATTCTGTCTTCCAACACAAAACATAAGAAAATACAGTATTTAAGATTAACAAAATATTATTATAATTAACAATTACATTGACATTTAAATCATTCAAATAAATACTTTCTAGCTTTACATTTCCAAATTCTATCAAAAATTGTCACTGGTTTTAATTAAAAATTTTATATTCTTATTATAAATCTCTATTGACAATCTTATTCTCCATTACTGTGGGTGATTTAAATACTTATAACAATTTAATTTACCACTTGGTAGGCCTACATTTATAATCTCTACCCCTCTGACTCTAATACTCATCAACTTTAACTAACATGACACCCGTCTCTATCAAAACATCTATCCAACAATCTCTAAACCCAACTTATCATTAAACTCAAATCGCCACCTTCTCTCAATATATAAAAAAGTACTCTCTAACCCTTTGTACTTAGGATACGTGTGTTTCCCTCCCAAAAACTCATCCCATTATGTTGGTTCCTGGATTCTACCTAAGGCAACCCCTTCCCACTAAATCGGTCCCTTCCCGTCCCAACCATTTTGTTGCGGACTCCCACATTACACTACCCCCTATTACATAATTACCATCCCCAATAATCTCAATCTTATTACCTCACTTCAACTACAACAAAATAACATCATCAATTATAAACATCAATATATCACTCAAATCTCTACATATATTCTCCATAACTACTGTGTCAACATCAATACTTCTCAAAGTCTAATGTCTAATACATTATCTCACAACAACATTACATTACTTCAAGACAATATTTTTCTCCTTACTACCATTTCAACTTTAACTTGGACTGATCTACATGTCCCACCAAATATTCATCACCCAAGATCTATCTTTTATTATTTCTGACAATTCATTTTAACGTCTCAACTTTATTAACTTACTCTTCTCATTATTTAAAACAATATCTTTAACACATTAAAACATTATTTTTTAATATTAATTACCTGGAACATTTATAAACAATTTTACAGTGACCCTTTATTGCTGATCAGCTGACATTCCCACCAAAGTGAAAACACATCTCAAAATTTAGCAAATTACATGAAATATATATTTTATCAATCCTTACATCTACCATCCTTGTTTCCCCTTTTTCTGATTCTGATACTTTATGTTAACCGCCTGCCAGTCGGTTTAGTCCTCTACTTGGTTTCAAAATACACACATTATAAAACACGTATTTTTTATCAATTCTTATATCTAACCTACTACAATAAAATACTACATTTAAAATTATGGAATGAACACCTTATAGTGAATGTATGAGCATCTCGTTATTTAAACAGAACACAAGCATTTTTATTGGATCAAAATTTGAGTTAGCAATTTTTATGTTATAAAATTCAAATTCGTGGCTCATCTGAGCCACCTCCCATGCACACACAAAAATTTCCAAATTTATTATTAATAATTATTACATATCATCTTTCAGTTATTATTAAATTTTTTAATTATCATTTTTATTTAACACAATTATTTCAAATCATCTCATTATTGAATTAAAATCTTTTCATCTGAGTTACACCTGTAAACATTTTTATTATACATGATTCATACTATAAAAGTTTTTATACTTACAATCCATTTAAAATGACATACACAAAACATATTCACCATACACCCTAATACTTTCACCTCACCTCTGAAACATTTAACACAAATGTTAGTTTACATCAAACAATTTATCATTTAATCACCAAACTCCCATCTCGTAAAATACTTTAAATTCAGTATAAAGTTTAATTACAAAACATTTAAATAATCAGTCAAAATATTTAAAACCTATCAAATTGTTTTAATTATATTAATTACTGAAAAATACAAATTACATAGCTATCAAAACAATTACAAGTAGTCAATTACTGTTATGAAAATTAATTCTGTTTATTTATTTAAATTGCCAAAATATTAATATCATTATTACAACCCTCTACGCACACTTGTTAGCTTAACATTCTACAATGCATACAAATAAATTTACTACAAATATTTACAAACTTCTGTCATTAACTGTTACATGTCCAAGTCTGCCAGGTCAAAACCATAAAACAAAATATTTATAACTGTCCTTTATTGTTTTATAGCCTACCCTCCATCGTCCCAGATTAATCTTGGTTTTGTATAGCATTGTACAATTTCATTAGCACACAAATTACTCTCTTGTGTGGCATAACCATAAAAACCAAATGCATTCATTTTACCAGAATAATCATAAAACAAGTCAACGTTAAGTACATCTGTTAAGTCTCCATCAGTAATTATATTCATTATCGGGTTCAGATCATTATTATTTAGGCACACTTCTAACCTTACTTTCCACTCATCATAATTTCTATTCAATTCATACCATTCTGTTTCTTTATTAACATACAATTCTCTACTTAAATCTCTCTCATCATAATACCAAATCACACTCTCAAAATTATTCCAGACGAGGGTACAAAATTATACAACAAAAATAAACACTTCCAATCTCCTACCAACACGGGACTCTTGCCCTTCTTAAACAATACTTGTGAACACATTAAATCATCATCATAAATAATAAGGGGAAAATTTACCCTCTGCCCCCATTCTACCACTATACTATCTTTTCTCTCTCTCTCTAACTCATAAGCATACATTAACATTTCCTTATCACTACATTCTGCCATTTCATCAGTACTCTCACTATTTATTTTCACCGTATCGCTTTCTGATACTAACTCTTCAAATACACTACTATTCTCAGTATTACTTTCATTATTTTCGACATTATCATTATCATTGGTTGACTCTTTATCTAGTATTACATTTTGACACATGTCATTATCATTTTCATTCGTATTATTTTTATCTGGATTTCTTACAATTACTCCCATTCGCTCACTACTCTGCTCTAATTTACTCAAACTAGTTCTTATTATTTCATTATTATTTTCAAAACATTTATGCATTTCTTGGATCTCATTTTTTAATTCATTATTCTGATTTTTTAACTTGTCAAATTTATTATTTTGTACCTAATTTGGTGTCAAAGTCATTGCTCAATTTAATTTGTTCATCTAACTTTACATCAAATTTATTGAAACTAGTACAAAGAAATTGGATCATATTCATTATATCTTGATCTTCAGATTTTTTAATCTTGACTGGTGTCGACTGACTTTCTGTTTTATTGTCAGTGAAGCTGACTTCACTGTTATTATTTTTACTTTCTCTATTTGATTCACTTGTGTTGCTTATATTTATAGTTTTGTCGTCTTGATCTACATTCGGTGTTGAATGTACTTCAAGACTGCTCATAACAGCTGATTCATCAAATTCAGCTACTTCGCTTGTAACAATTGAGTCGGATAAAACGATTTCATTCTCTGTATTTTCCATTTTTGTAATTTTACTTTATCTCTTTTTTATAACTTTATTATTGGTTGTTATATACTTATTAATTATCTGAACCAACTCTCATGTCTTAACTCTTTGACTATATTTTGCATTACGTCTTTTCACTTAACCTCTAAATTACGCTTGTATCTTATTTGTAGGTATGGAATTTCATTAATTTATTAAATTCGTTCCAGTTCGCGGCGCCATTGTGCTATTATTAATTAACCACATAATCTCTCTCTCTCCTATGGCGCTACAGCCCAAGTCGGGCCCTGGCCTCCACCAATCTCCGCCTCCAATCCACTCTATCCACTGCAACCCTCCTCCAGTTTCTTATCCCCATGTCTCTCGCGTCCTCTGCAATGCCATCTTCCCACCTCTTCCTCGGTCTACCTCTAGGTCTCGTTCCCTCCCATGTACCCAGCAAAGCCCTCTTAGGGTTCCTGCCATCCTCCATTCTCATAACATGTCCGGCCCAACGCAATCTTTGAATTCTTATAAATTTTGAGACTGGTATCTCTTTATATATTTGATACAGTTCGTTGTTGTATCTCAGTCTCCATGAGCCATTTTCTTGTATTGGGCCTATAATGCGTCTGAGGATTTTCCTTTCAAAGGTGTCTACTATGTCGACTGTTTTCTGTGTGATTGCCCATGCCTCACACCTGTAGCATAGCACCGGTCTGATGACAGTCCTATATATTTTCATTTTTGTTTCCCTGTGCACATCCCCAGACCTAAATGATGGCAGCAATGCGAAGTACGCCTTGTTAGCCATGGTGATCCGTCTTTGGATCTCCGGCTCCTCTGATCCAGTCTTTGCTAGATTCACTCCGAGATACGTGAAATTGTCCACCACCTCAATTGTGTCCTCCTCTATCTCGATGTTGTTATGAACCTGGTCCCTTCTTGTTTGGATAAGCATTTTTGTTTTATCCATATTTATGGCTAGCCCAACTTCCTTGGCTTTGTTTTTAAGCTCTATAAATATTTCTTTAGCTGCCATGATCCGTCTTGACATGATGTTAATGTCATCTGCATATGCGGCTATCTGTACAGTTTTATTTGTTCATTAAATCTGTACTGATCTGATAAGGCTACCTTAAAAACAAGGTGTTTTTGTAAATTTGTTTCTTTTATCTAAACTGCTGATTTTCAATTTTTGTCTATATAACTCTACTTATCATTTGACTAATATGTGCTATTATTAATTAACCACATAATAAAATACAAAATAAAATTGATTAAACTTCCACTTACCGTCAATCAGTATTCTCGGGTCCAGGGTTGCGTCATACGAACGTTAGGATACAGGCGTAATTTTTTAAGGTTGTGTGAATGATTTACACAATACATTTTTTATGAAGAGAATTCATGATCTTTTAATGTTTTAAAGGTTCAATAAGTTTTAACAAATTTTACTCATGCTTTCGCATATTAAACAACATTGAAATGGTTTCTTCTTCTTCGTATACTTTACAGTTATGCAATTTCTATTCTATCCTAGTCTACTAGCTTACCTTATTTTAAGTCATACTTAAATACAGACAGAACCCAGCCTGCAATTTTTCACACTCTCACAGACACACAGAAAATTATAAAACCCTTAACATTTTAATAAAAAAATACCCATTCCGGCCGGCACGTGGTAACCCTTCGAACTCGTTTTATCTGTTAATAATTTCGTAGCTGTAGAATATAACGGATGTGATTACTCTCCCCTACTCACTACTAACACTGACACATGTTGGTTACTTGGAAATTACTTTTTGGATTAAAAACTTATAAAATTTGGCCAAGCTCACTTGGCTCCATGTCGGCGCCGACACAATCAGAGACGAACTGCGCAAGAGTCTATTTGTGGCGGGCGGATCTTGATGCCCACCGCCAACAAATTTCGTCGTCGCTCATAGTTGAGTTGTTGCAGTTGAGCGACCATGTGCATGATACATAGTGGTTTTTGCTGTGTTTTACGTTGACGATATTTAGGCGCTTCTGGCCTGATGTCACGATATGGGCGGACCTTAATTTTTCATATCCGCCGTTTCAGTGAAGTAGACGAAACAGAAAAGGTACTTTTCACCATCTTGGTGATTCACAACCGCGCGTCAGTCCGAGCGTATACTCACTTGACGCGTGCGTGCGCGCTGTCACACAGAAACAAGTTCTTGGAACTGAGGGCTTGGTGAATTCTTGCTTACAGATTGCACAATGTCATACTGCGTATTTCTACTTTGTTATACACTGTTCTATTTGCCACGTGTCCTGGTTTGTTGGAATAAAATTTACACAATACCTTTGTCAATCCCCGAAAATGGAATAAATTTAAAAATACAAATACCCACAATTTTGGACCGTTACAAATAGTAGTTTCCACTTAGTAAAGAAATAAAAATAAACTCCATAACAGATAACACATTTAGGTGTAAATAGTCAAACTGCAGCCTAAGATAAATACACGATCTGATGAAGATAAGAATTTATTAAACTTATTAGAAGGCCATCAATAAAACAAGGTAATAAGAAGAGAAAGCTACAAGTTTATCTGAATTTCTTGGAGACTGTAAAACATTCATGATTGATTTATGATATGGTTGGAAGTTTCCATTATTTGCCCAACTTGTGCTTTTGCTAGGACCTATCAGTTGCACAGTTGATCTATTAGCAGTGGTTCCCAACCTTTCGGGACCCGTGTACCACTTCGATTTCTTCATTCTTATCGAGTACTACCTGATAAGAGAATAAAATAAGATAAGAGGAGATATCTAATGAAATTTTACCGCAAACTGTTTAGGTTGTATTTTTATAAGGGCAATCGGTTTAAATAATGTTTATTCTCATTCACTCTTGTAGCTTACTGTTATGTTTTTATTATATGTTTCTGATGTTTTTTTCACATTATTTGTTGTGCTATTCTAAATTTCTTTGCCTGAGTTTCGCAACTGATTTGTCTAACCAATGTTAGTTTGTATACTCGTAGTGAAAACTTAAATTAGTATTCCCAGAGGGAGACAGGCCTATAAATTCTCTTGTTTCTTGTTTTCTTTTTAAACAGTAATACAGTACAACCTGTCATATCCGGACTAATATGGCGACCGGCCGATCCGGATATGGAAAAATCCGGATATCACAAGGTCATTTATAAATAGCTAGAGGGCCAGAAATAATGAACGCGTTTGTTGTTGAATGTTTTTTTTAGACGTTTCTATTGGTTTAGCATTTGTATGTGTACACTGTACTCTTTAAAATACAAAAAGTAAAATTGGTTAAAACGTTTTACTTACAGTACGCCTACATCAGTACAACTTTCACTTTTCCATCCCTGTATCGGGGTTTAAAAGGAGGGGTTTTTATTTTATTAAAAAATTGTAAATTCATTTTCATCTGCGTGATCAGTCCCATGGTAATATAAATTGTAGTTCAAACAAAGGCACAGTGAGGTGTAGCCAGTACAATAGAATGCGGCGGTGAGTGTGTTCAACAGCAGTTTAATTCCCAGAAGTCCAGTGCGCACATGCGTGTATTTCCGTTGGGGAGAAAAGTAAAAACTTTGTAGCTGTACGTTGGAATGCGGCAGGTATGCAACAACGCAATACAATTCTAAGAACTGTAGTACTGTGTGACATGCGCAAACACCAGCAGGCGCGCAACCGACGCCGAGAAGCTAAAACAACATGGCTTGATTGTGAATTTTGTTTGCCTCGTGTTCAGAAGCGGGCGGAAACATAATTAGAGATCCCGCCCCTTTGTGTGACGTGTAGAGAGGCAATGTAATTTCGTCAACGCTTGGGGAACACTCACAAACCATGTTCCCGATGCCACTACTAACAATTTGACACATGAAGGCTATGAACAGCGACGAAATTTGGTAGCAAGAAAGGCAGTGACGTCCGCCCGCATGTAAAGTGAGTCGACCTAACGCCGCTGCGTCGGCTGGACGCAAGCTAAGACTCAGTTGCCCCAAATAAAGTATTTCAATTGTAAAAACTTAAATATTCAAAAATAGTGAACCATATCGCAGAATGACGTAAGTGTAGTGAAGAAAAAGTGGTGAACAGCGAAACATCAAGAGTAATATCTTTACATCCCTAACCATTTCGCTAACCAAAATTGCAAAAATTAGTTTGGAGATACGTCCGGATAAGGGAGGTTCCGGATATCACAGGTCCGGATGTGACAGGTTGTACTGTAGTTTAATAAAGTCACAGTGTAAAGTAACACTCTCAATACTTTTAGTTTCAATTTATTTCTTATAACAAATTATATAATATAGGTTATATAAGATCTTCAAATAAATACACTGCAAGTAGGTTTATTAATACATTAATAGGTGTATCTAGGTGAAAATAAACCTACTTACAGTGTATTTATTCGAAGATATTACATAGGAGACCTGCAGGAAACTCAACACTTACAAAGGAATAATATAGGTTATGTATAATTAGTATATAATAACAGGTATTTGTACCTGTTATTTTGTTTGGAACAGTATTTTCATACCTATTATTTTAAAATAACAGTTTAGCCCACCTCTAACATATGCAGTACTGCAGTAGTCCAGCCCCTCCAGTAGTTTGGCATTTTCAGGCAGGAGCTGGCAAGCATGGAGGGGATAACAAGTTGCTGACCATAGATGCCAGTTGCATCAATAGTCACTCGCTGTGTACAGTGCAGTTTATGTGCAGTTCTTTTTTCTTGGTGTAATTATTTGCCATGTTTACATAATTTAAGATTGTGAGTGCAAAGAGAAACTACTGTAGTAGACAAAACAGATGATTTGACAACGGACTATGTAAACAAGTGGCTGACGGGTGAAAAAGATGAAAAAAACAGTTTATGACAAACAATGAAATAGTTGATGTGATGACCAGTAAAGAGGAGGAGGAGGAGGAGGAGGAGGAAGATGGAGAAGCATCGACAGCTGTTCATACAGTAGGCCATGATATGGCAGTGGACGCCTTCACAACTTCTATTAAGTGAGTAGAAGAAAATGGTGTGTCTCCTTGTGAAATTCTCGAGTTGAAAAAACTGGAAGAAAAAGCGTTAAAAGTATCGTTTCAAGCCAAGAAACAGAAGAAAATTGACAGCTTTTTCATTCCCATGGAATAGTACGGTACATTTCTCTGCGAGTTTCATTTTTTCCTACATTTGACTAAATTATAAACATAAAACTAATTTGAATAATTTTAAGAAAAAGTAGAAGATAATTTACTACATTTTTAATCCGATGTTTTAAGCAGGTGTAAGTGCATGTTTTACCATTATGTTCAATATATGCTACTTTTTGTCATTTAAATTCATTTTTTTTAATAACCATCCATTCATCCGGCATTTCCACTGATCTGGCACTACCCTGGTCTGATATCTGCCGGATTATACTGTATATAAAACTGATATCTGGTACCGGATTAAACTGATATCTGGTTTTTATATACTGTATATAAAACATTACATACTACATTATGGATATGTATTGTTTTCACCATTTGTATTTTACAACAACCAGTTTCTTTAATCCTGTTGTTTTCTTAATTTTTGCTTTGGTTATTTGGAACTCTTCTGTGTTTACTTACAAGTAGAATTAGGTAAGTAGTTACAAGTAAGTAGGTGTTAGAATTTACTTCTGTGTATTACATGATATGCAGGTTTTAACTAACTTTTTGCTTTACTTTTAATCAGAGATTAAGGCCCTTCGTCCACCGCCACAACCGAACTGCAACGCGACTGGGAAAAATGTTGCATTCTAGTAGCACGTGGGTCGCATGACAGTTGGTCTCACGTATGTATATCTAACATCTTCCACTGGCGCGACTGCAACGCACTCCGGTTCCAACTCTATCATGACTGACTGCTTTGCAACCGGCTTGGCCAATTGGAAAGCAACTGTGACGCAACAAAAACGTGAATTGAGCTCTTTTTTCATTGTATTTTCATTTTTTATTTTGGCATATTTTTTTAAGTTGTGTTTGTACTGTTTAAATTCACTTGTGCTTATAAAATGTTTTTGAAACTGGTTTTTAAAAAGGGCTACGTAATGTCTGATCAAGTGTTTTGCATTAAACTTGTTGAGGCAGTGGAGAAATATCCATGTTTGTTCAATTATAAATTGCCAGATTATTCCAATAAGCACGTCACAGACAAAGCATGAGAAAATTATGAGATGTTGCAAAAGAAGTTAATAACGAAGATGGTAAGATGGTACTAATGAAAGGATGGACCCAAAATTTACGTTTTTTTTAAATTTTTTTCGCCTATACGAATACGCGATTACAACATCCTCCTCACTCGAGATTGTCATACAAACTGAAATAATTGAGTTATAAATGAGTTGCGCTAGTGGACAAATAATGCTCTTGCAATCAGTGTGCGACAGTTGTCGAAGAGTTGAATCGTAATCACACTGCAGTCACATTTCAGCAGTGGACGAAGGGCCTAACAATAGTTTTAAATAATTTGAAGGTGACTGGACCAAAGTCACTCCAGGACCAAAGCACTAGTCGTTATGGTCTGTGGTGGATGGATGGACCATAGTGTCCCTGACATATTAGCTTAGGGTAATGTCTGTGATTTCATTGTTCATTATAATACTTTAGTTTAGAGATGTATTTCTCAACACATTCTTTCATCGATAATTCATTAATTGTATCAATGATTTTCGTTTTGTTTTAGTTCAAAATGGCCCAGCCTCTGCTCATTAGTCGTAAAGTTGGCAGTACAAATTTTTTAACAAACTCTGCAAACATTCCAGTGAAAGCACAGCCCAAAGCAGTGGAATCATTAGAGAGTGCAAAAACAAACAAGAAAAAAGACAAAATATTGTCTAGAAAGGTCGGGAGAGAAAATTCTGATCCTGATTGTGAGAAATTTTCTCGTCTCATTATACGACAGGCAGGGACACCTTGCACATCGATCTCATCTAACAGGACTGCCAAAGCATATAGAAATCAAGGTATGTTTGCTAATGTACGAAGTGTGACAATTAGTGAACTCATTACATTAGGTTTGTTAATGTATTTTAGTGGGGAATAAAATCACTAATGCAGTCCTCTTCAACGTCCTTACTTAGGAAGTGGTATATCAGTTGTAGCTTCTATCTGCACCTCAGGACAGCTTTGGACTCAGTTTGTGGAATCACCTTCAGAGCTGGTGTCATATTGCTCTTAGTGTCTCTTAGAATGATAGACCTCATGGGTAAAGAAGAGGAGATAGAACTTCGAGGAGGCTCATTGCAGGGTCATTCCAAGTCAAATCATCCAGTGGTGTACACCCCACCCTCTCAGATTTTCATCAAATTTTTTTTACAGCATCTATGGACAAATATAACAACCCTTATTTTTCATTTTTGCCAAATTCACTTTAGATTTTTTTAAATGAGTTTTTGAAAAAAAGTCAATTTTTAGCCGATTTGTTAGTCGCAGCATGAGATCTAAAGGGCACTTTTCAATAAAAACTCTAGTTGTATGGTTACTATTTAATATTAAGTTATGAAACTCACAATACTTGAAATTTCACAAGGATTCCAAATATAAAGTCGAAAATAACATTTAAACTCATATAAAACTTGTTTTTCCACTTCAAAGTTGGCAATTCTGAATTTTTTTCTCCGTGCAAGCTTTTATGTAAATGTTTATAACTTTTTTCTGTCTGGTCCTATTAGCCTGGGAAAGGTCTCGTTTGAAAGAGGATAAAATGTAATATAATAGCATAAAATAAAAGTCATGTGGGTATTTAATGACATCATTTTATAATTTAAGTACAAAGTTTACATTTGAAATTTCATTGAAATATTTCGCATAGTACCCTATCTTGTGTGGCCAATGAGGATTTTTTTTACTTAAGGTATACTTATATTTTTCTGTACTAAAACCTTCAGATAAAATTAGGCTTACAAGTGTAACAAGGCCTAACTACCTGCCAAAACTAAAAATATATAGATTTTAAAGAAGATTTGTCCATATTTTAAAAATAATAACTTGCTTAGGTATTTATTTGTTGAGTTAGCTTACGTTTTTCACTCTTAAATGGTATGACAGGATATTTATAATATATACGTTTATACAGGTGCTTCTTGAGTGATATGAAACTTAATTTTTCCTTGGCCAGGCAGCAATAATATTTTGAATACTTTTTTTGGATAGTCTGAAAAGCATTCGGGCCACCTGAGCACTTAATTCAGGTAGATCTATGCAGCAAATTATGTTTGTAAAAGAGACCCAGCACTTATCCTCTCTCCCAACATTATTGTGTTCTGGCCCAAAAAGTGTCTTTGATGGCCAGTGAGGTTGCATAAAATTGATGTAACCATCTTGGTTGTCATCATCTAGCTCCAAAATAAGTCCAATATAACATTTTCTTCATAGACACAGCCTGCATAGGTATTTGGTTAGAGATCTGGAAGTTGCAGTTCTTGCAAAAAGCTATATCTTCAGGAAAAATCTTTGTCACTGCTGATACGTTTCGCTGCTATTTCGGTTTTGGATAGTGGTTGGAAATAATGGAAGGACCTTGTGCCAGGAACAGTTTTATGATCACTAAAATGCAGAATTAACATAGGTTCTACATTTTTTACATTGTCTGTATTGACGAAATGAAATGTTATTTTTGAAAAATGCTGGTCACAAATCTTGAATGTAAATCTTCTGGTGTACAAATTTTGTCTTTATATGGCCATTTTTTTCTACAATGTCACAAATCCTTTTTCCAGGAATTAATATTATTTCTTTTTTTCTTTTTACTTCTTTGGCATATTTAAGAGACATTGGTTTTAAACCTGCTTTGATGACCTTTTTGTGGACATTCTTGGGTCACAACACTTTTCTTGGTTATTTCTATAATATTCAGTATAGTAGAGATAATGATGTAAACATAAATTGGAACTAGGTGTCAGTGTTTTTCCTAACCTCCATAAGAATTGCTTCAGCTTCATCTGATAAATTTGAAACTATAGCGATCGAAAAATTTAAAAATTTTAATTTTCCTTCTCGACCAGTTTGTTCACACGCAGCTGTGTCAACGACTCCGAGTAAAGGGCAATAAACAAAGTTAATTGGAGAGACGACAACCCAATGCCAATATCAGACAATAGAGATGTGTTCAGCTCGACACAACAAAAGGGATGACGACTTGAGTTGACAGGAGAAACTTGACTGAAAATTATGACACCACAACAAACTAGACAATGTGCTTGAGTTCACTCACACGTTTACACATAATTGAAGCGAGGATCCGCTTGGGGGTTCAACCAGGATGCGAGATTACGACAAAAACGAAGGAGAGGTCACAAAGGATTGGAGAGCGAAGCACTCTACAGAAACAATATAAGGAATAACCAGTGAATAGAAGCGACGACGTTGGACAGCGGAATGTAACATTTATATGACATGCTGAAATTTACGACAAGAAAGCGAGGTGGCTGCACCAACTGACACTTGACAGAAAATTATTAATAGCCAGAAGAAGGGGTTACAAATATGAACAATACTCCAGGATTTTAGGACAGCCCTTGCGTAAGACTCAAGACAATACATTGATTGACAGGCACTCTACGACTTACATTTCTTCGAACGAGAGCAACGTCCGAACAGGCGATTTTAAAGACATGTCCAACCACCTATCAGAGTAGAGTATTTTACGAAGAGACCGAAGGAGAGGCAAGTTTCCATAGTAACCAGACGAAGAACAAATCAGAGGGTAGAAGACTAGAGGACTTCGAAATAGTGGGAAAAGATTTTCGAGAGAGGGTAGTTGTTTAGCCCATCATGGTGACCATAGGCGTGGACATGCTCTAGACCAAATTTTAGTAGGGAGACGTTAATAAAAACTGATTGTCCACCATGGGACGGGAGCAGTCTCATAAAATTTTTTGGACAGTAATAGTATTATTTTGGAGACAGTAATATTATAAATTTTGAGAACAGTCACATAAATTTTGCGAGCAGTGAATCAGTAAATCGATCAGTGTAAATCTTGAAGTGTGCGGTATGGAGAACTCTAACGGACTTAGTAAAGTTATCTAATTGAACTTTTGAACTTAGTAAAATTAAAACTGTTTCGAGATATAGTGAAAACAATGTAACAAACACCAATACACGATATGCGTGAATAGACTCATTAATGTGTTAATAATCTTCAATACTCTCGGATAAATAATCACAACTAATTAAAAGAACTATTCTACAACTATACACTATTACATAGATTGCACATATAAAGAATCACGTTGAACATTTGATATCGTACCAAACCTTAGTGCGAATAAACATTTACTTCACGAACACAAGAACACGCAACTATTTAATAATGGTTGTATTCGGGAACGAACTGAGTTGTACAGATTGTCGTTAATAATCATATCACACTCATACTATTCTGTCGACGACGCGTGTGTACCAGTGAATAACCAGTGAATGTGATCTCAACATTATCCAATGGAATGCCGTCATCAAAATTCACCACCACAAGGAAATTTAGCGCCGATGGATTATAATGGATAACCAATTGTCAAGTAACACTTTATAATTTTGTTCATATAATTATAACTACTGTCCTGTCTCTTTCAAAGGATCTATACCCAGGGAAATTATAGTAAAATTTGTTAAAAGAAGGTTGAGTTTAGAGTATAATCATGATCAATTAAAGCTAAACCATCTGGGGTGTAATGAACGCATTATATAAAGTAAATATTGTAAGAGTAAGTAGACGAGTATGCGTCTTTAGTTTATAGTTTAATTATTATTATTAAGTAGTCTCAGGGTTAAATTTACTGAAAATGGGTCTTGCACTCGGCTAATAGTTATTATTCAATATCAGATTTTATTATTATTTAACTGTTTAGTGACTTATTCCCCTCAATTCAACCTATTGTTGAATCCAGGTTTGAATAAGCCGGTTACTTACGTTTTTTTTTTTTCGTCGTATTAGCTGTCTGTTTAAATAGTTTAATTTTAAGTATTATATTCACTGTTAGGACTATTTCACTTGAAGTTCCGTCGACTCTTTGTTGATCAGCGGTTGTGAGGAGATCAGTTGTTTTCTTCCTATACACTAACATACACAAACATAGGCATGGCATTCATAATAACTCATGTATAATATTACTTTATAATATTGTAAATATGTAGGTCTGTGCGGTTGTAAACAAAACACGGAATCACTCAATTTGAATAATTCGCATTCTCAGTATGGTACCAACCGCCTCGTTCTTCTCCTCTAAGCTGTATTTACTGATACAATAAAGGTCAACTCTTTTCACTGGTAAAAATAATAATGGTAATTAATCAAATAGCACACAGTGAAATTCAATACAATAAGGCGTTCTGCTCGTCTTTTTAGTTAACAATTAATATTTTAAAAGTGAACATGGACTCTAAAACAAATGATGAACTTAAGTTGGCATGACTGCCTCTAGTTAGTAATACAATGTGTGTTGACAAACATATAGGTTATGTCGTCTGATTCGACTTGAAAAGTTAATAATGATTATAACAATAAAAGTAGTAGGTTCTTTTAGACTGCAAAATACACTTATTTGAAATAATAGCTACGGTTAGAACAAACATATAAAATGAGAATTCATTGATTATTAATGAAAAAAGATAAAATATGAACTACTGTTCATAGTTAGGCATATGCTTTATATATTGTTAGTGCAACCTTGTTGGGTTAGAAGTAGTGAATTATTTATTATTAATTAATAGTAATTGTGATAATCCAGTATCAGGTACTACGATCATCTGTAAAATTGGATATTCCTATTTCAGGTAAAGGTAACTCATTTATTGTAGTTATCGCACTCCGGCGAAACTCCTAATTGAATCTAGTAACAAAATATTTCATACTCCCATCTGCTGATAGCATCAGAGCATATATACTCTTCATTGATATTACAATGTCTTTACTTATTCTAGATATTTACAGTATACAAATAGTTAAAACTGTCATTACTCAGAACGTTCAATTTCGACATTGTTCATTTGTATTTATCAGCTCCCTTCTGTTAAGAATAGGGAATTTAATTATTTCTATAGGTCAATTTGAATCGCCTTTATCGTTCAGTTATTTTTCTTATAAACTAATCATGACATTATATTTATGGTTATGAATACTTGCGTCTCTTGTCGTTCGAAGGTTACACTTTTTTTTTTTTATTAACACTTTTTTAATTAATTAAAATTTATTAATTAATTATTTAAATTTTGTCACTACACTGCACCCACTCCTATGCGCATAAACTCTGAATAAAGTACACTTGTAAATATACTGCACTGATTCTTCAATGTAGGTAAACTATATCTCAGTTTGAGGTTAATATGGTTGACGCTTGGTCGCTGTCAAAAGCACGTTTTTCTGAGGCTTCGACGAGCATGCAGTTTGCTTCGTTGTTGTTGAAAGACTGTCTCTGGTTCCTCTGTCGGAATGATGAATTTCGGATTTTTTATAAGCTCTGATTGGTCAGTTTAATTCGATTCGTTTATTTACGGTAGACTTCGTCAAAACAGACGCTCTCATCAGCGTCAGTCTTTGGGAACAAGATTAATAAATTCTGGTTCACACACCCACGCGGAAGGGCTAAGCATAATACAATTATTTTTAAAAGTCTAATATCTTCCTTATAATTGTACTGAGAATGTTGTGATTACTCTCATCGTTCATGATTTTGAAAGACGATTAATTTGAATCCCCTCATCATATATTTCTGATTAGGGTTAGCTGACTTAGCACTTAGCATTTATGCTTAGTGTCCATTAAGTCATTAATTGTCAATATTTTATGGTTTTTATTTTATTTTCTATGGTAATATCTCGTTCTTAAGCTACTGTACAATTTCCCCTTAAAACTATGTCTTAATATTAATACTATGTCCGTTTTCATAGATTCACACTTAAACTTACTGTCATACATTTTGGTTTTTCTTATTACCTAGTAATAAGAGTATTTAATTGAATTTTAACATGTTGTAATTAAATATCGATGGGTTAAGTCACTACTGGCAGTGTTCTTTTTCCCTACATTATTGGTTTAATGCCTTAATTATCACTTATGAATTAGGCTTGTTATGCCTATATGGCGTTACCTGGTAGTATGCTTGGTATCGTAGACATTTTATTTGTATTATTTTCTGATTGCTAATTGAAATAGTCACTATGACCTTATCGTTATTGTGATGCAGTTCACTCTGCATTGGATTCTGTTATTAGCTAGGTTTGGTTGCTGTAAACTTTACTTGCAGCTAACTGTCACAATGGTTTAGTTATAATTACATTTACATAGACTATTATAATGGTTATTTTGGTTGCAATTGCTCATATGAACAGTATTCTGTCTGACATCAGGTCATTAGTTGAGTTACTACCTTTGTATAATGCGTTTATAACATGATTTTGGTTGCATAATGTCTCTTTGCCATTACAAGCATTTTGTCATGTTTGTATTACATAAATATAGCTTTTATATTCTGTTATACTATTAGCTATCATGTACAAAACATTCCTTATATGCTCTATTTACTTCCTAGCTCATTACATTTTGGTTTAACATTGGTTTGATTTAGTTTTTATCAAGTTTTACTGGAAACTGGATTCCCAGATTAGGTTATGTTATAGGTTCAGTGGACAGTAATGTGTTGTTTATGGCTGTGTATTTCTACCTTAGTCTATTCGACTGGTTTTCATTTCATGTTTGTACATTGGTTATTGGTTATCAGTAGTTGACATTTAGTTTACTCCTGTATTATCTTATTTGTTATTAATTAGTGGGTTTGTATGAATATCATTCCCACTGTACAACTGGTCATTCACTATTTTGGGATTTATTCCTCTGTTTATTCTATAACTACACATCATTTAGCTATCATAAACTCATCTTGTTCTCATTCAGTTTGCTTGTGACTCTTTATTTACAATATTTAGTCTTTATTTACAATAATGTTTTTCACATAGACAATGAATGTATTCATTAAATGAGTTGTGGTCAGTGTTGACTTTACCATACAGCTTAGGGATTTATATCATGTAATTAATTAACATTTCTTCCTTCCTCGTAATACAATTATTCTTTCAAAGGTTCATGTTGGTTTGTTATACTTCAATTTCCTTCCCTTGTTCTTGTGTTTGGTCTGGATATCTTCCTTCTTCTTTCTTCACTGATCTCCTTCTCACTATTGTTCATTTTTATACATGATGTGGTTTTCACTTGTCTTCTTCACACTGTTTCTTCCTTCTTCTTTCTTGAAGTTGTGATTGTTGTATTCTTCTCCCTGATTCTTCTTTCTTCTTTTGTTCTTGTCCTCCTCACTGATTCTTCTTTCTTCTTTTGTTCTTGTCCTTCTCACTGATCTATTGCTCCTTTGTGGTTTTATGTCCTTCTCACTGATTCTTCTTTTTTCTTTTATTGTCTTGTGTCCTTCTCACTGATCTATTGGGTATAGTATGTTGGTCGTCTCGTCTTTATTCTTCTTTTCTTCTTTATTGGTGCATTTACTAGTGAATTCCTTTCAATGATGCTTCACTTATTTAAACTTATGGTACTTTTCTTTAGTATACTTGGTGGTATTCTAGACCTTTTAATGTATTTTTACTAGTGGTGGCCTTTAAATTAATTTTCAGTACTTAGGTGGATGTGGTGTCATATGTACTGTTACATATTGCCTCCTTATTAGAATTGATCATTTCTGATGTCTTCGTTTTATGATTGAAGAAATTATCAATTTTTTATTTCGCTCTTAAGTCACATATAATGTTTTCATATCTTGTATTTATTCTTACACGTGTCTTCAGTTCCCTATATTCTCTGCATCTCCTTCTTCTTCATAATCTTGGAATCTTGTTTAATTATATTCTTGGCTTGTCGTGTTTTTTCCCTTAAACATTTAATTTCCCTAATATTTTTTCCCTAACTTGGTAGCTGGAATCGATTCGGGTGGGCTCTATGGCTTACCTAACTCCGTCGTTCATAACTACACTCTTTCTGAGATCAGGGGTACCTCATCCCTGCCCAGTTAAATGGTTGCTGGAACTTTTCTACAGTCAATTCATCAAATAATAATACTCATAAGCAGTCTCTTTCGACTAATAATAATAAACACTCTTGGGGTTATTCACTTTCTTGCCTTTTATATTTTATTATACACTCTATTCTGGATTCCTTCTTCACTTCTGCAGATCTTCATTAGTTAAGGTTGTTGACAAATAGCATGTGTAAATATTCTTCATTTTTTCTTCTCTCCTTATCGTGACAAAATTGTTCTTCGCAGTGATTGGTTTCTCTTCTTTTTCTTGGTCAATTCTCCTTCTCACTATCTTCTCCACATAATATTCTCATTAATGGTCTTCTTTTCTCCTCTAGCAAATGTCATATTTTTTAACATTTTATTTTGAACAGTACACAATTTTTCTCAAAGTGATAGTAAACATTGTTTAAAATATCTTAAGTGCGTTCACTAGTTGCTTGTTTTGGTTATGGTTTAGTTATTAGATATTAGTCTTTCTTTTTCTTGTGTTTTACATACAATATTCATTTGACAAACATTTTTCGTTCAATATTTAATATAATATTTGATTAATAAAGTTTCTTCTTTTATATATACAATATTCACTTAATAAACATTTTTCTCTTTCTTCCTTCCATAAGAATACCCTCTTCTTTTGTTGGTGATTTATTGGTATACAATATTTGATAATTACAATACAAAGTGATAATATAATAACAACATATTAATGGATAATATCTGATTTTATAGATACTCTTGGGGTTACATGGTTTATTTAATAAACATTTTTCTTTTCCTCTTCTTTCCATAATAATATCCTTCTTTCATGTTACTCTCTTTGATCTTCTTCCTCTCTACTCCTTCAAGTGATGGTGGTTCTCACTTATTCTGGACGATTATAATTCTTGTTTATGGAGTATTCTATACTTAATAATTACAATACAATGTGACAATATAATAATGATACATTAATAGTTAATATCTGGTTTTATAGATATTCTTGGGGTTACATTGTTCATTTAATAAACATTTCTTCTTTTCCTCTACTTTCCATAATAAGATCCTTCTTTCATGTTACTCTCTTTGGTCTTCTTCTTCTCTACTCCTTCAAAGGTTAGTTGGGTGAACCTTTATTCTGGATGATTTTAATTCTTGTTTATGGTTTTTGGAGTAGACAAGGTTATTTGATAAATATTTTTCTTTGGTATTTGTCGTTTACCCAACAGTCGTTGGTCTCATTTTCATTTATTTATTATTGTGGTACACTCATATTGTATTTGGTAAAAAATTTTGGTTTGTTGATTTTGGATTAGGCGTTCCATCGGTCGGCCGTTTCCTCTTCTTCATCTATTTCGTCTCCCCCTCTCTGAGGTGTGTTGGATTGGAATCCCGTGCCTCTTAAGGGAAGCCAGCGTTCTGGTGGGTTCTGTTGATTGTAAGCCATCCGGACCCTCGTAGATGGATCGTCCTGTCCTTGGTTCCCGCGTCCGGATCTGACTCCTTCAATGTGATGAATCCGTCGTACATTCTCGGCATCCTCCCTTCCTTCGGGTCTAGTCGGATTGTTGTATTGACGTCCGCTATTATTATTTCTGTTTATATCCTCGCTACTGCGGCTCCTTCGTGTGTCGTACCCGGATTCGCTACTCCTTACGTCCTGACTATACGGGTTATTATCTTCATTGAAGCTTCGACGTCCCTGATAGAAGCGTCTCCCTCCGTTTCTGTCGTCAGCACGAACGTAATTAGCTCTTCTGAAATTGCTCGGGTTGTGGTTATTCCCGTTGTTCGGTCGGTACTGGCGATCTGGCGATTGTTGTTATTTGGACGGTAGGGGTGGTTACCATTATTTGGCCGATGTTGACTTCCACTGTTGTAATTAGGACGGTGGTTGTTATTAGGAGGATTCTGATTATAATTATTATTATAATTTGGCCTATAATTCGTGCTATTCCTATCTGGCGGATGATTATTCCCGTTACTATTTGGCCTCGGATTCTGGTCAGCATTATCTCGGTTTGAATTATTATAATTACCTCGATAATTATTTTGGTATCCGGCCTGACCGTTTCTATCAAAGTATGGGTCTGATCCCTGCCGACTCCTCCGATAATACTTCTCCTGCTCACAATTTTCTAATAGCGCGGACATAGTTTGGATTGTTCTTATTTGTCCGTTCAGTCTCGCTCTAGCCACGCCCTCTTCGAAATGATACGCCAATTTAGTGACGAGGCATTCTTCAGGTATCCTCGGCTCAAGATTTCTGGCCATACACACTTTGCCCAAGAAGTACGCGGTGAGTGATGCCCCTTTACTGCGGTCATACTTCCCGTTGCAGATGTCGTCCCGCACTATGTTCTGTGCCGATTCGGACCAGTACTTCGTTTTAAACAGCGCTTTGAACTCCGCATAATTCTGTATATCATGCCGGGTAGCCGTCCACCAATTATCGCGCACGTCCTTAAAGTACTCGTCTAACATGTTTCTGATAGTAGACCATCTAGTTTCGCGTGTACGGGCGATATTTTCTTCCACTCTTTCGATGAACTCCATGGGATTCCTTTTATAATGTTGGAAATTTATCAGTTCACGATTCTCTATGTTTGTTATTCCGGTCACTTGGATTGGTTGACTTCTGAATAAATTAATTTCTTCCCTAAAATTATTGAGTTCTCGCCGTTGAAGTTCAGCCATCTTCTCCTTGTCAGTGTGTACTTGCTCCCGAACATCATTCACGGTGGCGGTGATTTCTTCACATCTCGTTCCCAAGTCTTCTTGTTTCTTAGTCAAGACTTCGAATTTATTTAAATGGGATTCTTCGATGTTATTCAACCGGGTCTGAAGTGTCTCTTTCGTTCTCTGTATTTCTTGTTGGTTCTCTTCGTACCTCTCGCCGATTTCATAAATTTCCCGTCTGACTTCGGTTATCTCCCCTCCTATTTTCGTATTCAATTTTTCGTGACTGTCTTCGAGTCTCTGGCTGATAATTTCAATCTTCTTATTACTATCTTCGTTGCTGTCATCAATCTTCTTGCTCAACTCTTGGGTGTCTTCCTTCAATGAAGCTATGATTTTATTTGTCTCCTCTGTCTTCTTGTTTAACTCCCCTTTGAAATCCTCCTTCAACGATTCGATATTCTTTGTTAATAATTCATTATTTTTCTGATTGTCATCCATCTTCTTATGAATCGACTCCATATTCTTATTTAATTTCTCGTTAAAATCTTCTTTCAATAATTCAATATTCTTATGGCCGTCTTCCTTCAATTCTTCTTTTAATAATTCCAAAGACTCATTATTTTTATTCAATTTCTCGTTAAAGTCTTCTTTTAATAGTTCAATATTCTTCTGGCCGTCTTCCTTCAATTCTTCTTTTAATGCTTTCATTGCCCTCAGTATTTCCAGGAGGTTTGCGTCCCCTGTTTGTGTGGGTCTTTCAATTTGTTCCTCTTGTTGTATAGGCCGGCTGGGTTCTATAGGAGGTAATATTTCTTCTAGATCTTCGACTGGCGTCGCTTCCTTATCATCCATGTCTATTTCTTTATCTGCTTCCGCCGCACGTCTCTTAGAGGTTGCTCTCCGTTGCATTTTTGGTCCTGTGTATTGCAGCTGCCTCGAAAATTAGGTTGATGGTTATTTTGTAAATTAGGTTGGATATTTTTTCCGCCTAATTTCGCTCGAACGTTGTGCGCCAATTTGTAAGAGTAAGTAGACGAGTATGCGTCTTTAGTTTATAGTTTAATTATTATTATTAAGTAGTCTCAGGGTTAAATTTACTGAAAATGGGTCTTGCACTCGGCTAATAGTTATTATTCAATATCAGATTTTATTATTATTTAACTGTTTAGTGACTTATTCCCCTCAATTCAACCTATTGTTGAATCCAGGTTTGAATAAGCCGGTTACTTACTCTTTTTTTTTTTTTTCGTCGTATTAGCTGTCTGTTTAAATAGTTTAATTTTAAGTATTATATTCACTGTTAGGACTATTTCACTTGAAGTTCCGTCGACTCTTTGTTGATCAGCGGTTGTGAGGAGATCAGTTGTTTTCTTCCTATACACTAACATACACAAACATAGGCATGGCATTCATAATAACTCATGTATAATATTACTTTATAATATTGTAAATATGTAGGTCTGTGCGGTTGTAAACAAAACACGGAATCACTCAATTTGAATAATTCGCATTCTCAGTATGGTACCAACCGCCTCGTTCTTCTCCTCTAAGCTGTATTTACTGATACAATAAAGGTCAACTCTTTTCACTGGTAAAAATAATAATGGTAATTTATTCAAATAGCACACAGTGAAATTCAATACAATAAGGCGTTCTGCTCTTCTTTTTAGTTAACAATTAATATTTTAAAAGTGAACATGGACTCTAAAACAAATGATGAACTTAAGTTGGCATGACTGCCTCTAGTTAGTAATACAATGTGTGTTGACAAACATATAGGTTATGTTGTCTGATTCGACTTGAAAAGTTAATAATGATTATAACAATAAAAGTAGTAGGTTCTTTTAGACTGCAAAATACACTTATTTGAAATAATAGCTACGGTTAGAACAAACATATAAAATGAGAATTCATTGATTATTAATGAAAAAAGATAAAATATGAACTACTGTTCATAGTTAGGCATATGCTTTATATATTGTTAGTGCAACCTTGTTGGGTTAGAAGTAGTGAATTATTTATTATTAATTAATAGTAATTGTGATAATCCAGTATCAGGTACTACGATCATATGTAAAATTGGATATTCCTATTTCAGGTAAAGGTAACTCATTTATTGTAGTTATCGCACTCCGGCGAAACTCCTAATTGAATCTAGTAACAAAATATTTCATACTCCCATCTGCTGATAGCATCAGAGCATATATACTCTTCATTGATATTACAATGTCTTTACTTATTCTAGATATTTACAGTATACAAATAGTTAAAACTGTCATTACTCAGAACGTTCAATTTCGACATTGTTCATTTGTATTTATCAGCTCCCTTCTGTTAAGAATAGGGAATTTAATTATTTCTATAGGTCAATTTGAATCGCCTTTATCGTTCAGTTATTTTTCTTATAAACTAATCATGACATTATATTTATGGTTATGAATACTTGCGTCTCTTGTCGTTCGAAGGTTACACTTTTTTTTTTTATTAACACTTTTTTAATTAATTAAAATTTATTAATTAATTATTTAAATTTTGTCACTACACTGCACCCACTCCTATGCGCATAAACTCCGAATAAAGTACACTTGTAAATATACTGCACTGATTCTTCAATGTAGGTAAACTATATCTCAGTTTGAGGTTAATATGGTTGACGCTTGGTCGCTGTCAAAAGCACGTTTTTCTGAGGCTTCGACGAGCATGCAGTTCGCTTCGTTGTTGTTGAAAGACTGTCTCTGGTTCCTCTGTCGGAATGATGAATTTCGGATTTTTTATAAGCTCTGATTGGTCAGTTTAATTCGATTCGTTTATTTACGGTAGACTTCGTCAAAACAGACGCTCTCATCAGCGTCAGTCTTTGGGAACAAGATTAATAAATTCTGGTTCACACACCCACGCGGAAGGGCTAAGCATAATACAATTATTTTTAAAAGTCTAATATCTTCCTTATAATTGTACTGAGAATGTTGTGATTACTCTCATCGTTCATGATTTTGAAAGACGATTAATTTGAATCCCCTCATCATATATTTCTGATTAGGGTTAGCTGACTTAGCACTTAGCATTTATGCTTAGTGTCCATTAAGTCATTAATTGTCAATATTTTATGGTTTTTATTTTATTTTCTATGGTAATATCTCGTTCTTAAGCTACTGTACAATTTTCCCTTAAAACTATGTCTTAATATTAATACTATGTCCGTTTTCATAGATTCACACTTAAACTTACTGTCATACATTTTGGTTTTTCTTATTACCTAGTAATAAGAGTATTTAATTGAATTTTAACATGTTGTAATTAAATATCGATGGGTTAAGTCACTACTGGCAGTGTTCTTTTTCCCTACATTATTGGTTTAATGCCTTAATTATCACTTATGAATTAGGCTTGTTATGCCTATATGGCGTTACCTGGTAGTATGCTTGGTATCATAGACATTTTATTTGTATTATTTTCTGATTGCTAATTGAAATAGTTACTATGACCTTATCGTTATTGTGATGCAGTTCACTCTGCATTGGATTCTGTTATTAGCTAGGTTTGGTGGCTGTAAACTTTACTTGCAGCTAACTGTCACAATGGTTTAGTTATAATTACATTTACATAGACTATTATAATGGTTATTTTGGTTGCAATTGCTCATATGAACAGTATTTTGTCTGACATCAGGTCATTAGTTGAGTTACTACCTTTGTATAATGCGTTTATAACATGATTTTGGTTGCATAATGTCTCTTTGCCATTACAAGCATTTTGTCATGTTTGTATTACATAAATATAGCTTTTATATTCTGTTATACTATTAGATATCACGTACAAAACATTCCTTATATGCTCTATTTACTTCCTAGCTCATTACATTTTGGTTTAACATTGGTTTGATTTAGTTTTTATCAAGTTTTACTGGAAACTGGATTCCCAGATTAGGTTATGTTATAGGTTCAGTGGACAGTAATGCGTTGTTTATGGCTGTGTATTTCTACCTTAGTCTATTCGACTGGTTTTCATTTCATGTTTGTACATTGGTTATTGGTTATCAGTAGTTGACATTTAGTTTACTCCTGTATTATCTTATTTGTTATTAATTAGTGGGTTTGTATGAATATCATTCCCACTGTACAACTGGTCATTCACTATTTTGGGATTTATTCCTCTGTTTATTCTATAACTACACATCATTTAGCTATCATAAACTCATCTTGTTCTCATTCAGTTTGCTTGTGACTCTTTATTTACAATATTTAGTCTTTATTTACAATAATGTGTTTCACATAGACAATGAATGTATTCATTAAATGAGTTGTGGTCAGTGTTGACTTTACCATACAGCTTAGGGATTTATATCATGTAATTAATTAACATTTCTTCCTTCCTCTTAATACAATTATTCTTTCAAAGGTTCATGTTAGTTTGTTATACTTCAATTTCCTTCCCTTGTTCTTGTGTTTGGTCTGGATATCTTCCTTCTTCTTTCTTCACTGATCTCCTTCTCACTATTGTTCATTTTTATACATGATGTGGTTTTCACTTGTCTTCTTCACACTGTTTCTTCCTTCTTCTTTCTTGAAGTTGTGATTGTTGTATTCTTCTCCCTGATTCTTCTTTCTTCTTTTGTTCTTGTCCTTCTCACTGATCTATTGCTCCTTTGTGGTTTTATGTCCTTCTCACTGATTCTTCTTTTTTTTTTATTGTCTTGTGTCCTTCTCACTGATCTATTGGGTATAGTATGTTGGTCGTCTCGTCTTTATTCTTCTTTTCTTCTTTATTGGTGCATTTACTAGTGAATTCCTTTCAATGATGCTTCACTTATTTAAACTTATGGTACTTTTCTTTAGTATACTTGGTGGTATTCTAGACCTTTTAATGTATTTTTACTAGTGGTGGCCTTTAAATTAATTTTCAGTACTTAGGTGGATGTGGTGTCATATGTACTGTTACAATATTCTTTGATTTTGTTGTATATAATATTTCATATATGTTTGTATGTCTTTCAGCTAGTGATTAAGATGGAACTTATTTTTGATATGTATATGTATGACGTTTTGGATGTATTTACAGGTACCATGAATATATATTATGTGTTATTGAATATGATTATCTAAACGTATAATAAATTAGCGTTTAAGCAAATCAAACAATGCGTTCATTATTACTGGAAACACTAATGTAGAATCTGCAAATTAATTAACTATTCTAATTGAATAAATTTACTATGTATTGAGTGAATACACTTGAGAATTATTGAATCTCATACCAATTACGCTAACGAGTATTTGAAAAGTTTGACAATCTATTTAACTAATTAATTCAACTCATATTAGCATAATTATCATTAAAGTAAATAACGTCCCAACACACGGGGCCTAAAGAAGATATAATTCACTACTTAATTAGATTAATTAATTAATTAATTCACAAATTGATTAATTGCACAAAATAGCATCACAGTAAATGCCGCTCCAATCGCGGGACATAGATAATTAAAGTAACAGACAAAATTCAATTATACACCCTTATTGTAAACAATAAAGGATTACCTTTATTATCACTATAGTAAATGGCGCCCAACCGCACGGCTTGATACGCAATAGAAGTATTAGGTACAAGTTTGGGTAAAGAGCAGGCAGTAGAATAAATTAACTTAAAATAAGAATAGAAATAATTAGTAGTGTAAGACTAGCTTGAATGATCACACGTAGTAGGGCAAAAATGGCTAGTAACTCTGACAGTGTGGAGTTCGAAATTAATAATCAGCTAGGTATGCCTAATACCGAGGAGGACAACACACCTAGCGACCCAAACAGCGTTGTAGAGACTCAAGATGACAGGGCGTGGGGACCGACGCCTAGACCCCAAGAAGTAAACCTACACATGTTAATGGAATTTATTAACGAAAAATTTGATAAACAAAGCGAAAATAATAGATTAATTAGCGAGAAGCTCGACCAACACAAAGAAGAAATGAAGCAACAGGTATCTGAGCAAATCGCGCAGATACGTTAGGAATTACGCGAGTACCAACGTACCTGGGAGGAGAAGATTAACGAGATGCAAAAGAAACAAGATGAGTCAGTAAAAGAATTGAAAGAAGACGCAAATAAGAAGTACGAAGAAATGCGGGAGTCACGGGAAACAGATCACCAGGAATGGAAAGGGGCGATCCAGAGCAACCAAACAAGCATCAAAGGATTAATAACAAAATAGAAGCACACATCAAAGACGGTAACAAGAAGCAGGAAGAGCTGGCGGCCGAACTACACGAAACTATACGACGGAAGCAGCAAGAACAGGGCAACACAAACAACGTCATAAAACAAAGACTTGAAGAAGTTGATGATAGACAACGTTTTACAGAACATAAGTTAGACGAAACATCCAAAGAAAAAACAACACACATAGAAGAACTAAAGTGCCAGCTAGCGAAAATAAAAGAAACTCAGGAGCGACTTCAAAGACAATTAATTGAAGGTGAGTGTGGAACGGTAAGCAGAATCAATGGGCCGAACCACAACGACGTTAAGTATAATGGCACCGATAGGTATCCCATGGAATTTCTAAAGGAATTGTCAGAACTGCAAGAGACGTACTACCCCACTGACAATATTAAATGGATTGGTAGGCACCTGGAAATGGACGCCGCTATTTGGTGGCGGGTCATCAGAAATCAGATAGCTACTTTTGAGGAATTCCGAGAAGCTTTCACACAAAAATACTGGGGGCAGGAACATCAGGACAACATTCGGGACCACCTCGAATATGGAAGATTCGATTGGCGCGGCCAGATTAGCGCTATAGAATACATTGAACGTATTTTATTAGAAAGCAGACAGTTGACGCCCACAATAACGGATCGACAACTGATTAAAAAGATCGCACACCATTTCGGTAGGGATATCCAATTGGCGGTTATTATGAGAGGAATCACCACAATTCCTAATTGGGTCATTCCATGTCAATTTAACCAGGCTATCTCACCCACCATTTTAGATTTTAATGAAACTTAGCTTGTTTGTTCTACCTATAGAGGTAAGGAACCACACCCAAATTTGAATACTACATCTTACTTCGTTATCATGTTATGGCTATTCAAAGTTTTGAGGTTTTTCACATTTTGCTGTTTGGATCTCGCGAGACAAGAAGCGTCAGTAAATATAAAATAATTTGTAACTTGTTAATTTTACATCCAATCGTTGTGAAATTGTCAAGTTTTATTCTTTAAACTACAGGGATTCCAGAGAAAAATACAAATTCCTTCTAAGGTTAACCATTTTAGCAGAAAAAAATCTTATTTTTGCATCTAAAATTTTTAAAAACGAAAACATGGTTTAGCGTTAAACTCAATATCTTAAGAAGGGAAAGGGATAATCCCAATTTTTTTTCCTTCTAAATAATCCTAATGAAATGGGCTACAATATAAAAAAACGCAGTTTAAAGTTAAATCATTTTGATAAATTCCCTGAAACGTTGAAGTCTGTATAATGCTTATATCATGGTTTATATCATGGTTCTACTGTATATCCCTTGAATATTCACCAATATACTTTTGAAAAAAAAACAAATTCCGTACGCCTGTTATCGTTGTATAATGATAACATGTGTCACTTGTAGCCCTTGGCTTCCAAAGGTAAATAAGTAGTAGTGATAAATCAGAGTACAGAATGCCAAACAAGAAGTTTATTGTACAAATTAAGTGATTTTGTCCTAATTATTCAGAGTCGCTGTCCAAAGTAAGGTCTCCTCCTTCTTCCAAAGCTTCATGGTCATCATCATCATCAGGCTCAGCCTCCGCCACTCTTCTACGTGGCTGTTGTCCTGCTTGACGAACTTGTAATGTATTGTAGAAAAGATGGTTGCACGGAGGAATAAACTGAAGCAACTCTTGCAAGTCCTTGTACTTGTTTGCCTTTATTCCTGGAGCATCAGTTTTTGGTGGGAGCTCGGATACAAGTGATCGCGGTCTTCCTATTACAGGCTTAGGCTTCATGTTGTACACAGAGAAAGGCATGTCAGGATTGAATGTTGCCTTGTAGAACAGTGAGAAGGGATCTGACTTTTTAAACCTTAGCCATTGCATTTTTCGGATACCTTTGACTGTTTTGACATAGTGTTCTTCTAAAGGGTCTAAGGAGATGAACTCCTCATTTTGCATGCTGGCCACCAAAAATCTCTTTGACGATTTAGCGACAACTTGCATCCAATCTTGGGGCACAAAAATACCTCTATCTGATAGTCTGCGGGTTCGTTCAATGACACCAAAGTTTTTGTCGCATTCGTTGTAGGAGTGCCCAGAGAGAAGGTACTTATGATCTACCTGTTCAGTATGTGTGGTTTTAGCTATAAACAACCAGAACTTGACCGTGTACTGACTTTTGTTTTTGCCCCCTGCATTGTCACTAAACATAGTTATTTTTTTAACAGTCGCTGGAAGAGTGTTGATAAATTTCAGCAAGCAAGACAGTATCTCCTCACAACCTCTGGCGGCCTGGCCCTCATGCCACATGTACATGGAGGCATTGCCAGTCCCCAGGTTGTGTACGCAAAAGTTGTATGTCCACAGCTGTCGTGAGTAATAAACTTTTGAGCAAGTTAAAACAGGTGATGGAAGCATTTTCTGTAGGTTGAAGCAAATTGCTACGTGAGTATCAACATTTTTAACCTCTTCCTGGGCTTCCACTATCTGCTTCCTAGCACTTTCTGCTCTGCGTAAATGTAACTCTTTTTCAAATCGGGCTGCTTCTTTCTCATGTGGCAGTCCATTAGTTATGGAGTTCTGCAGTCTGTCACATGTAACACACGTATCCGTGTGGGGTTTGTGGAAGCATAAGTTAAAATTCGTGTAGAAAATATAGCGGTAATAGCTTTCTTTTACTGGTTCAACTTGCCTTTCTTACCAAAACTCCTTGTAAAGGGTATACATCTTACTTATGTTTAAGTGACCACTTAAGTATTTCCTATTAGGTGCTTGGGTACGGGAGTAGTGGCTACTGTATTTGGGAAAAGATTGGATGTGCTCTTTTGCACATTCAACTTTTGGATCACAAAGTTTGTTTCCAGGAAGTCTACGTCCTCTGTTATCTCTAGGAGAAATACCTGTGGGGGAATATTTTTTCTTATTAATAACGATTGTTATTCTCTTGTTTGAGACATCCAGAGTAGAGAGAAAAAACTGCTTGCAAACTCTCTTTCCAAGTAACTGATATTGACAACTGAGAGACTTTGAGCCTTTTCCCTCTTTTTTCTTCCTAGCGGGTTCCTCAACTGTCAGACATGAGTTCAAATAGGATGATTGGAGATCCCAATTCCCAAGGTCCCAGTAATGTTTGAAAACGTCTTGTCTTTGCTCTTCAACAAAATTGACATTACACTGAAATCTACATTGATGGATGCATTCCCTTACCCGCCTTTCTCTGTGTTGCTGTCCTTTTCTATCAACGTATGCTTTACCCTCATTGCGATTTTTCCTGGCGAGATTTCTTTTCCATAAGTGGTCCCTTCGTGCTTTTTTCCGGCCAGGATGTTTGGCTCTCTTTGGTGGTGGCTCGCTTGTTCCACATCTGAAAAAATAAACAGGTAGGTAAGTACAAAAGGTAAGTGTTATGTTGGGATGCTGATTTAGTACAAATAGATTTATTTTAGTTTTAGTTAGGTTAGTTTAGTTTTAGCTAGGTTAGTTTAGTTTGTTAGATTATTTTTAGAAAATTTTTGGTTAGACAAATGTGTAATTAGTTTTTATTTCTTACTAATAAGATGTTTAAACGTACTAGGCCTACCTTCATTATTCTGAGATTCTTCAGCATTATCGTTGATCTCGGTAGGTCCGCTTCATCCGTGTCATCTTCATTATTCTGGGATTCCTCGGCATCATCGTTGATGTTGTACGTCGGATCTTCATCAGTGTCATCGTCTGTAAAAAAACAAGGCTATAAGAAACTAAAGAAAAAATTAGCTAAGCAATTAAAATTCACAATAAACATAACTTTGTAATATATTCCTTAATGAGACGTATGAATAGTCAACCGAAACTCTGTAAAAATGTAAACACTTACCTCCAAGGAGGTTAGGAAGAGAATCATCAGTATTACTGTCGGTCATTATTGTTGGAAATTGTCAAATCCAACTGTTAAAAGTGTGCTAAAATACTTCTTCGAAGACACTGTCAGCATGGGCGTAACCAGCGAGGGGCAGGGGCGGCAGCTGCCCCCCTCCCTAGAGGGAAAAGAAAAATACAAAATGACAAAAAAATAGAACAGAACAAAGACGTTTGAAATGACGAAAAGACAAATGCAAAAATAAAAAAGCGAAGAGCGACGAAAAAATACAAAAAAGTAAAAATTTAGTTGAAAATCGCGCCAAAACTAACAATCTTTGTCTTTTATGTTGGCAAACTTGAAGACAGCATAAGGTACCGATCAGTCGACCTGAACCTCGGTGCGTGGGCTAACCTAACAGTTCGGTTCAGAGTTTTTTGAGCCAGTTTTGTATTTATAAAAAATAGAGTTCAGTTATTAACATTCCGTATTTACAATTCACGTCGTTAGTGTTTAATGCTGTTTTGCCGTTAACATGGATATCAGGAAGTTCCTTACTAGTGGTAAGTAAATACTTACGCAATATTAAAGAACCGTAACCAAACCCTTTTCGTTTGTATAATGAAAATAATAAACCCTCTGTCCAAAAATATGGTATTTATTTTAAGAGAGAGAGAGAGAGAGAGAGAGAGAGAGAGAAGAGAGAGCGAGAGAGAGAGAGAGAGAGAGAGAGAGAGAGAGAGAAGAGAGAGCGAGAGAGAGAGAGAGAGAGAGAGAGAGAGAGAGAGAGAGAGAGAGAGAGATATTTGCCTAAAACGTTCCTGTAGGTCCTTTGTCTCTGTTTAAGAATTTCTCTGATCCACAGAGATGACGTTGTTTTATATTAACATCTATACTATATGCACGCCGAGGGGCAGCAGAGGTGAGGAAGTGTTCAAAATTTCATTGCTCTGTGCACGGAAACGTTTTCACTGTAATACACAGTGCTATCGAGCACAGTAAATATCAAGTATAAGGGTCGGGTCACCGTGTTGTTCGATGCTTGGCACAATGTTTTTCCGTGTATGTACATCGAATGTTTTGGTGACTATATAAGAATCTTGATGCTGTTCATCGAAAAATCAAGTGAACGGCATCGAAGGAGTGCGTGACTTAGTCAAACATTCGATGTAGGCCTACGTACATCGAATATTTACATCGGATATTTACTGTGCTCGATAGCACTGTGTATTACAGTAAAAACGTTTTCCGTGTGTTAAGTAGTAGCCTTGAAACAAGAGTTTGAATCATGAGTGTGAAGAGTAGGGGACGATTAACTAGGCGTTTGTAAAAACAATTGAATGAAAATAATAAAGCAACTTTATTGTGTAACCATATTATACCAGATTTTGTATATTATATTTTTGGATAGAGGAAGTATTATAATACGTATATTCCTACCTATTGACAACTACATAAAATATTTTCTTTTCTAATTAAGTTTCCTAAAGAATTTAGAGTGGCTTACACTATGTTTTCTTTATTCATTGTTTTCAGTGACTTTAAAGAGGAAAAAACCAGCAGACAATGAAAAAAGCAGTAGCGACGAAGACGACGGCAATGCGAAGGCCCAACAGTCAGCGCAAGAGAAGACACCATCCACTATTATAGATGCTGTGGGAGCGGGACCCAGCTCCTTAACGAGTTCAACTTGTGATGCTGTAGAAACAGGAATGGATGATAGTCATGAAAATGACTTGGGCAGATATTTGGGACGATCGTCTATGATCTCAGAAGAGAAAAAAAGACTTGCTGACAGATTGCTGGATTCCACCTAAGACCTACGACTTTGCGTCCGATGCTACTCACCTGAAAAGAAAGTTTAATTATCAGTGGCTGGATACATATTCCCCATGGATGGCATACTCCAAGCGTCTGAAAGGTGCATTGTGCAAGTACTGTGTCTTATTCCCACCTGCTTTAAGTACAGTCAAAGGGGTTTTGGGATCCTTCCTTGTCAGACCTTTCACGAAATACAAAGATGAGGCTTGCAGAAACCATTCGACTAGCCAGTGGCATATGTTGGCAACTGAATCGGCTAGAGCATTCATCCATGAAGTTCCAGTTGATATTCAGGTACAAAAATTTCACCATAAAATTGCAGAGGAAAACAGGAAGGTAATACCTTCTATCATAACCTGTATTGCCTTTTCTGGCACTCATGATCTACCTCTAAGGGGAAAACATCAAGATGAAGGAGTACTTGAAGACTTGTGTCGACTTCGAATCGAAGCTGGAGACCTACCATTGAAAGAACACTTTGAGCATGGTAAGAAAAATTCAAGCTATCGGTCACCTCAAATTCAGAATGAAATAGTTAATTTATGTGGCAGTGTCATTAGGGACTACATTGTTAAAAGTGCCAAACAAGCATACGCATATAGCATATTAGCTGACGAAATTGCTGATATATCAGGTAAAGAGCAGCTCTCTATTGGCCTCCGCTTTTATGACTTGATGCTGAAAGAAATTCGAGAAGAGTTCGTTGGCTTCGTGGAATTAGAAGGACTTGACTCTAAGTCAATTGCAAAGGCTATAGATGATTTGGTTACAGAACAGGAGCTCCTTCCCGAGAAATGCGTAGGTTTAGGTTTTGATGGTTGCTCCACAATGGCTGGCAACGAAGGTGGTCTTCAGACCATACTGAAAAAAAAGTATACTAGAGCTTTATTCTTTCATTGTTCATCGTACAGACTTAATCTAGTAGTGAATGATCTCAATTTGATACCCGAAATTCGAAACACCGTTGCGACTATAAAAGACATCATCACGTATTTTAGAGAATCAGTTCTGAGGAGGAAACTCATTCCAAATATTCCACGTCTGTGCGAAACGAGATGGTCGGAGAAATATAAGTGTATAAGAATGTTCAAAGAAAATTTCCAAGAAATTTTTCAAGCCTTGGAAACACTCTCTGTTCAAGGAAATACTAACACTCGCAAAAGTGCCTTCCAACTTCACTCAGCAGCCAGCAAATCATCATTCATAATGGCTATGGTTTTGATTGCAAAGCATTCTGCTGTGTTAGAACCTGTCGTAAATGCTTTGCAATCAAAAACTCTCGACTTGGTCAAAGTTTCAGACCACATTCATTGGATTGTGGATTTCTTAAAAAGCCATCGTGAGAATGTAGAAACAATCACAGATGAACTGCTGAAGGATGCCAACCATCTGGCAGAGCAGCTGGGAGTGGAACTGACCATCGCGAGGACTGTAGGAAGGCAACAGCACAGGAGCAACCCTCCAGCGTCTAATGCATCGGAATTCTGGAGGAGGTCCCTGATCGTACCGTACCTGGACTCCATAATTACGTCTTTAAAATTGCGATTTTCCAATGAGAACTCACCAGCCTTTGCACTAACTTACCTGCATCCTTCGCACATGTTAACTATGAACATCGACAAGTTGAAGCAAAAGACGAATTCTTTTACCAGCCTCTATCATTTGGATGGCTTAGATGCCGAAATAGAAATCTGGTACAAGATGTGGATGGACAAGAAATTAACAGAAGAAGAGCTAAGAGATCTCAACGTCTCAGAATTTATAAAAGAAGCTGTCTGTTTTTTCCCTACGACAAAGAAAGCTCTTTTGATACTTTTGGCACAGCCATGCACCACTAGTACAGTTGAGCGCTCTTTCAGCAGCCTTAGAAGAATAAAGACTTGGCTTCGAAGCACGATGGGAGAGGATCGCTTGATCGGACTTGCCATGATGAGCGTTCATCTGAAATTCGTCTTCCGAAACTATGAAGAGTTCCTAAAGGAAGTCGTTGACAAATTTGCTGCCAATCCACGGAAACTTGTTTTTTCTTAATTTCATTATTTTTAAATCTTTCATGTCAATAAATTTGTTTTTGTTGTTGTTTATTTTTGTCATTCTATTTTAAATATTTTTGTGTGTGCATGTTTAATACAAACGTAAAAATTTCACATGTAAATGCTTAGTCACTATTTTGTAATGTCACACACAATAATTGCTATAAATCTGAGGTTTGTTTGGTGCTTGTAGAGAACATAATTGCTTCTAAATACTGTGTAATTAGATGACCGCTGAATTATTTTTATACAAAAAGTTATAAATATCATGTGAACTCAAATGTGTACACGGTTACATTTTTTAATGTTTTATTCTGGCAAACATGAAAGTTGTTTATATAAATGTAAATACTACTCGTTTCTCAACTTAAACTGGATCTGTTTCTCCTGAAATGCTACAAGTTATAATTCGATGCATTTCAATTTTTCAGAAACTCAGACAGTGGAGCCTAAGGATTTTGACTCACTGTATCACGATGGGGTTATCAGATATCCTAGTGTATGTTTACCAGATGAGAATGGGGCAGATTCTACAAAGACAAAAATAGTCCGAGAAATGGGTCTGCAAACAGAACCACCAACGAATGACAGGGGAGACATACTGATAACAGAAGATGAAGATGAATATAGCTACATAGATTCAAAGGTAACAGCAGCCACAATTGCAGGGTTGTGAATGTTTAATGACATAATAAAATTATTGTTTAAGAGCGCATGACACTAAGACTATAATGTAGCTAGTTATGTTGTAGAGTCTTATTTGTATAGCTAGTCTTACTACAGTAGAGCCTTGAAAGTTCGGACCTCAAAAATCCGGAACCTTGAAAATTCAGATCCGACAAAAACCGAATATACATTTTTTTACCAAGTCTGGACTGAGTGTAGTTTCAGCATTCGCTGGTACCGTAATCGCACGATTGTGGCTACGCACTATAGGGGTAATGAGTCACACTATCCATCCGCATTCACTCCACTCATTGATGACTGGAGTGGGTGCTTGTCTGCACCTGTCACTCAGTCACTTCCGAGTCTTTTACATGATCGCGTTATTGTGCAGTGTTGTGTATCTTTATATAAAGTACATGTTTATACTTTTGTTTACGTTATTAATTTCAATACACGTACAGAGTGTTTGAGTACAGACACTTTAGTGTTGTTTGCAATAGCTAGTATGTCTGATAGTAAAGCGAGTGGAAAGCGAGAATCAGAGCATGAACAAAAATCGGAACAAAAAAATTGGAACCTGCCGATAGGCCACAGTGAACGCACCTCCATACACTCCCAGCTCTGTTTTAGAGATTTGGTTATTAAATCACTAAAACAGCGCTATTGTATAAGCATGCAGGAGTTAATTGTGATATTTCAAACGGTTCTTTTTTACTTTTTAAGCACTTAATTTCAATAGGCCTACCTCATCTATAAAAAAAGAATGAAGTATGGATTATAGTGTTTTCCAACATAAAATTCTAACAGTTTAAAGTATATTTAAAAAATCCAGACAAATTGAAAATCCGGGTGGTGTCTGGTCCCAATTGATCCGAATTTTTGAGGTTCCACTGTAGTTTATCCTTATGGTAGACTAACACACACACACACACACACACACACACACACACACACACACACACACACACACACACACACACACACACACACACACACACACACACACACACACACACACACACATACACACACACACACACACACACACACACACACACACACACACACACACACAAATTAGTTCTTGTCTGTACAGCAGAACTCCAATTAATGGATTGCTTGTTATTTATTTAAGTGTTTTAATTTGTTATGTATATAAACAGGATAAAGATATATGTAGTGTAGCTCATATTTTTTTAGAAGAAACTAATAAATAATAGTGCATCTCAAATAAGGTAGTGGTTATAAACAAACCTGTTGGCTAGCTATTGGCCAACAAGCAGCAGTAGCAATAAGCTTAGTATGGTCTGTAAAAGAATATACATTCAACATTCAAAACATTCTAATCTCATACACTGTGTAGATTGGTGCAATGCCAACTGGTGACGTTTTTTGACTGGGGGGGGGGGTGCAAATGTTTTTTGACCCTTACATAATAAGTCACTGGCAGAAATCAAATTATTGAAATTACATAAAATAATAGCACAATTGAACCCTTTAATTTTTATTAAAAAGAAAATTATATTTCCGTAACTTACAAGCACCTGGGTAGAAATACAGTGGAACTTGGTTATTACGGCCTCGGCTGTTACGTCAACTCGGGTGTAGCGTTATTTTGTCATAAGTCCGGTCAAACTGATATCTTTAACATTATAAAAATTCCCGGTTTTAACGTCACTAAATATTGTACTACTCTGTTATAGTGTCAAAAATTTCTCAGATATTTTACTCTAAATTTCATATAAACGTATATATGTGCGCGCGCTACGCCCATGGCTACAGACATACATTGTATGCAAGCGATAAGCACTGTAACAGCACTATAACCACTGTTTATAGAATTTTATACATAGGTCTATATTTTTATACAGTAATCATGGCAAGTTCTAGTACAAAAAGAAAGGTTCCGTCTATTCAAGAGAAAGTACGTGTAATTAGATCATATGAAAGCGGACGTAAAATAGCTGATGTATGCCGTGAGTTTAGTTTAGTGAATTCTACTGTAGGTTCAATTTTAAAAAACAAGGACAAAATTTTAAAAAAATTTGAGGAAGATGGAGAAAAAATTTAAAAAATTAGGAAATGCGAACATGGTGATGTGGATGCAGCATTATTGAAATGGTTCAAACAGTGTCGATGTTCAGATATTCCTGTGAGTGGACCAATTCTGAAAGAGACAGCTACAGAATTCGGAAAATTGTTTGGTATTGATTTTACGTGCTCCAACGGATGGCTAAATTGATTTAAGGCCCGACACTCGATTCCTTTGCAAAAATTTGTGGTGAGGCAAAATGCGTAGATCTGAACGTTACAGGCAATTGGGTGCGTAACACTTGGCCAGAAATTAGACGATCATATAAAGATGAAGACATCTTTAATGGAGATGAAGCCGGAATTTTTTATAAATTAACTCCAGATAAGACTTTCAAATTTAAAAATGAAAAATGCGTTGGTGGGAAGTTCTCTAAACAAAGAGTTACAGTTTTTGTTTGTGCGAACGTGACGGGAACCGAAAAAAGGAAACTTTTAGTTATCGGGAAAAGTTTGCATCCTAGATGTTTTAAAAACATCAAAAAACTTCCTGTAAGTTACACTGCCAACAAAAAAGCGTGGATGACTTCTAGTATTTTTGAAGATGAACTAAGAAAGTGGGATAAAGAACTGTCATCGAAAAACAGAAAAATTCTACTTCTAGTTGACAACTGTGCAGCCCATCCAAAGTTAAATTTGACAAACATTAATCTGGTCTTCTTACCGGCCAACTGTACGAGTGTCCTGCAACCTATGGACCAAGGCGTCATTAGAAGCCTAAAGTGTCACTTCCGCAAGCAACTTTAAAAAAAAATTATTGTCTGTATGGACATGGTGCAACCTGCCACAATTTCACTCTTAGATGCAATACAATTCCTAGACGACTCTTGGAAGAGTGTAACACAGAAGGTGATAGCAAAATGCTTTAGTAAAGCACAACTCGTACATGAAAATTTATCCGATGATGACGAAGACGACGACTTGCCGGTCTCGGAGTGGATTTAGAAATTCGACGTAAATGAATTTGGAAATGAACTTGATTCCTATGCATCAGTGGATGACCAAGTAGAAACATTCCAAGTGTTGAGTGACGCAGAAATTATCGCGGAAGTAAAAAACATAGAAGCAGAAGATAGTGTTGAAGAAGATGCTGAGCAAGAGGAGGATGCCGACATCATTTGTCCGACAGTACAGGTAGCAATGAGAGCCGCTGAAACTCTTTCACGATTTTACTGCTTTAGAGAGATGTCTGACGAAACGTTCAATGCAGCGCAGCATCTCCACAGCACAACAGAAAGAATTTATTTTTCAGAAAGGAGCGTTCAAAAGAAAATTACGGATTACTTTCGACAGTAAGCCTAAATGTAAGTTACATGTACTTTCTTTTTGATTTTTTAAAATATTCTTCATGCTGTTTGTATAAATGAAATGCAGTTTGTAAACTTTGAATAAATATCATGAATAATGTTAATAATGCAAAGATCTTTTTTTTTATTTCTCCTTCCTTACTAGTGATTAAAAAGGGTCTTTTATAACGTCACTTGGACATAACGTCATTATTTTTTTGGTCCCTTCAATGACGTTATAACCAAGTTCCACTGTATACTACAAGTATTACTAATATCAAAATCTACCTTGTAAACTATATATATATATTGTAATGTAACAGAGTTGAGGTCCCCAACGTTACATAAAAAATTGAATTAACTATGGTCAAGGACCATACCCTGAATTAAGGTTGCTCAGTAATTAATGCATCTGAGAGGTACCTCAAGTCAAAAGAGGCAATAATTAATGTTGAATATGAAATACCATACCAATTAATAGTTAATATAATAAATTGTGCTTGTTTTTATACTGTAGCATGTTAATGTTCACAGAATATTTATGTTATGTTTTGAGTATGGTAAGAGTGAACTGATGTTGTTTAATAGGAATACTTCATCAATGATTATGTTTGTATTTATGTTAAATTTGTCTTTAGACAATCAAGTATAGTTACCTGTGTTAGGCATTATACTAAGTTTTAAGTATTGTCTAAAATTGAATAATGCAGTTGTTTTAATTAATGTTTGTAAACTTGGCCAGGAGGGCAATCTGTGTTTAAGGTTTGACAAGTAGTTCTGATAATTATATTGTAAACTAATGAAGGGTTCCAAGACGAATTAATTAAGGTAATAAAATAAAAACCAGGAAGTTAAAATTAATGTAAATAACCATTAACCAATAATTAATTGTACAGTAGGTCAGGTAAAAGAAAATTAAGTTAAAAAACCAAACAATGTTATAACAGTTGTAAGAAAACCTATAGGCCTAAATTTAGTATTTGTAAAAGGAAATTAATACCTTTTTAAGAAGTCCAGTCCAATGAAACTATGGTAAAACATTTACTGTTTATGAAGGAAGGTTAGGTGAGAATTTTAGGTAATTTAGTATTATTCCAAGCATGGAGTATTTTATTGAAAAAGAGTAGTAATATTCTATAATTCTGGCTCTAGGATATCTAATTTCACCCAATGACAGAAAAAAGTGGTTGTTAAGGCAACTGAAATGGACATGAGTTGTTTATATTGAATCATTTGTCCCGATTGTTACAAGCTATTGAGTTGAGATGGGCAGATACATTTAAAAAATGAATAATAAATTCTGAAGAAAATATGAATCAAAATTAAAAAACCCTCTTTGAAACCTAATTCTATCATAATACTGATGAGTAATAAAACTAATTAGACTTCCAAATTATAACTGAATACATTTAAAAGAGTTGAAAACCCCTCACCTCATTCACCAGAATAATTCCGCTGGATTCGGTATTAAACCGATTTCTCCTATAACCAGAAGATTAATTAAGAGAAATAAAGGGCGAAACTAACGGAATTATTGAGAAGACATACGAAGATCTCGTTTTGCAGAGTTAACCTTCACTTGCAGAAGAAGCTGGGGTACTATTTTCATTCCACCGTGACCGACAACTATCAAGATCATAGGAGAAGAACAGCAGTTAGAAGAGTTCCTGAGAGCTTCCCTGGATACTACACTATCAATTTTATTAAGGGCCAAAACAAGTTTTCCTGGATGAATGTAACTTAAGCCGAACATCTTCACTGTTTACAGACGACCAGTGCCAGTTTGAGTTCTGCCAACCCGGTAAAAAACAACCTATTTTAAATTCAATATATTTAGAGTTAATAATTTTGTTTTGTAATACTTGAGTAACCTTAATTTTGCATTTTATCTGGCCTTACTAATGGTTCAAAGAATCTTACGAACCCTGGGATAAGAATTATTTATTGTTATATTTAATTTGTATAAGTCAAAGTAACTTGATCAATTGCCAATCGATATATTTTTGTATAATCGATTTGATAATATTATTATTTTGGAGATAACGGTAACTGTGAAATAATAGATAAAATTAATAAAGGATCTTTATTGTATGAGATAATGTTTTAAATTATTGCAGAATAGATACTATATGTAGTGGGTGGAATAATTTACAATAAAAGGTTGATTCAAACCCGATGAACGGCTAACCTAGAACCACGATTATTACAAATAACAGGGCTAATTGCTTACAGCTGGTGGAACGGGAGATTGCCGAACTAGCGTGTTTTCAGTACAAAATTTGAATAGAATTTTCTAACATCGAGGGACTAGGGTTGACAAGAATACTCATTACATTCAGTCAATACACTATATATATCGTTAATATTGTCCAACTACTGAATACTAAGTTAAACCTATATCGTAGTACGATTATAAGTTAAAGGAACATAATTATCATTATATTTGCCTAATGATATATTTTCAGGAGGTTTCATCGGTAACAACCGAATAGATACATTCATTAATGACACATTGATTAAAAACAGGTAACAACATTTTAATTGTTACAAATTGCCACCTTCAACGTGTTGATTGACGTTGATACACGGGAGTCTCATACAACTAAATACAGTAGTGGAGTTGTTTGTTACAAATTGGCGCTCAACGAGTGGGCTTTAGTTAAGTAAAAAATCGTATTAATTATTACTTAACTTGAGCAGGCAACCATTAGAGGCACAGGAATGCATACGAGAGGTGTTACTAAAAGGATGGAGAAGGAGCAAGAAACGGAAGAAGATAGACGGGAAGAAGAAACAGAGGTAGTTACAGACACCGAAATAGAACAACAGACGAGCAATAAAGAGGATGCCCAAGGGGACCAACCAGATAAAGCGGTAGCCAGAGAAGAACCAAATTGGCAAGACATGATGAAGTTCATGGCAGAACAATTTAGGAAACAGGAGGAAAACTCAAAGCAAACCGAGGAGGAAACTAATGAGAGTTTAAGACAAATCAAAGAAGATAATAAACAAACTAATGAAAAAATAGACAGTATCAAAGAAGATAATAAACAAACTAATGAAAGTTTTAGGAAACAAAATGAGGACACTAATGAGAGTTTAAGACAAACTAATGAAAAAATAGACAGTATCAATGAAAACTCAAAGAAACAAAACGAAATTTTGAGTGAGAATTTAATCAAACTAATGAATGAGAAGTTTGACAAAAATAAAGAGGAAAATGATGAGAATAACCGGCTGATAAATGAAAGGTTGAACCAAATTAATAAAAGGTTTGACAGGAATGATGAGAGCTTGAGGCAGATTCTGAAGAATACCAAACAAATGGATGAGAAAATTGAAAACCATAATAAGGAGTTGCGGCAAATCATCAATGAACAAGGCCTAGCGTTGAGGGAAGTCATCAATGGAAGTATTATAATTGTCAATGAAACACGGAGCAAAGGAGTTGATAGCTATGAAGTGGAAGTAAGACAGAAAATAACCGAAATTAAGGTGGGTCTGGAAAAGACAGATGAACCCATCATGCAACTCAGAGTGGAAGTAGAGACCAAAATTACTCAAATAGGAAACCTACAAGCGAAGACCCAAGAAAAATTTGACGGGATACCAATTAATATAACCGGAAGAATAGAACGGGTTCATAATGAAATAAAGACACTGAAAATAAGACAAACGCGTAAAAAGAAATTAATAAATATACGGGAAGGATTGGAGATGATTAAAAGGGGATTGGTTCAGCTACATAATATACCAATTACGGAAAACAGAGAAGTAAGGCAAGTGAGAAACTTTAAACGAACCACACTTGAATTCCCAGATGGACTAGAAGGACCAAAAAGGCCAAAACTAACCGAGGAGCATGGAGGACTTATGGAATTTATGTATGAACCATTAGAACAATTAAGAAACAGTACAGAAGAACCAGTTCGAAAGGCGATGGTGAACTTGAACATAAATGACAATTTTATAGCGACAAGATGCAAGAACTGCATAATAATGAGATACGTCACAAGGACAGAAATAACTCTATACACTAGAGAAATCCGAACAATCAGTACAGAGGAAATAATGGACCACGGTTAAACAGATTCCAAACAGAATATAAAGAAAAGGGACGGATTTTATGGATACAGGATCAAGCAAGTCCAAGGAAAATAATGAAGAACCAATAAAACAACCAAATTCAAAAAATAAGTAAGAACACCTTACTATATCATTCAGAAGAAATTACTTTAAACTAATATAAAAGAAAAAAAAACAAATATTCAAGAATTATCCGTAAGAAAGCCAATTAATAAATGTCAATAAAATAGCCAAGTATTGGAGAGGAGAAGTGTATAATAGAAGGAAGAATTAATATGAAGAAATAATATGATCTGAGTTAAAGTACAGTGAATAATCCCTAGAGTATTATTATTATTAATTATTTTATTGAAGGTCACATGATGACTACCTTGCGAGGTTTATTAATGAAGATTGACTGTAGAATATTCCAGCAATCATTTAACTGGGCAGAGTTGATGTTCCTCTGATCTCAGAAGGTATGTAACGGACGACGGTATTTGGTAAGCCGATAGAGCACCACCGATTCGATTCCAGTTATAATGTTAGGGAGGTTTAGGAAAATTAAATATTAGAGGGAAAACTCACAAATAAATATAGATAAATAAATAAAACCAGATCCAAAATATATAATTAATAAAGAATGTCACAAGAATGATTATAGAAGTAAGATTTAAACTTGGGAAATAATTGATTTTAAGAAGGAAAGAAGAAATAATAGTAATACAACGGATAAGTCTGAAATAAAAAGTATTATGAATAGGAGAACCAATTGGTCAGATACAAGTTGTGAGTTTATTTTTTACTAAACTTTGTTAAGACAAAATAAACTTCTTTCGAAGGGGGGGTGTTATGTAACGTTACAGAGTTGAGGTCCCCAACGTTACATAAAAAATTGAATTAACTATGGTCAAGGACCATACCCTGAATTAAGGTTGCTCAGTAATTAATGCATCTGAGAGGTACCTCAAGTCAAAAGAGGCAATAATTAATGTTGAATATGAAATACCATACCAATTAATAGTTAATATAATAAATTGTGCTTGTTTTTATACTGTAGCATGTTAATGTTCACAGAATATTTATGTTATGTTTTGAGTATGGTAAGAGTGAACTGATGTTGTTTAATAGGAATACTTCATCAATGATTATGTTTGTATTTATGTTAAATTTGTCTTTAGACAATCAAGTATAGTTACCTGTGTTAGGCATTATACTAAGTTTTAAGTATTGTCTAAAATTGAATAATGCAGTTGTTTTAATTAATGTTTGTAAACTTGGCCAGGAGGGCAATCTGTGTTTAAGGTTTGACAAGTAGTTCTGATAATTATATTGTAAACTAATGAAGGGTTCCAAGACGAATTAATTAAGGTAATAAAATAAAAACCAGGAAGTTAAAATTAATGTAAATAACCATTAACCAATAATTAATTGTACAGTAGGTCAGGTAAAAGAAAATTAAGTTAAAAAACCAAACAATGTTATAACAGTTGTAAGAAAACCTATAGGCCTAAATTTAGTATTTGTAAAAGGAAATTAATACATTTTTAAGAAGTCCAGTCCAATGAAACTATGGTAAAACATTTACTGTTTATGAAGGAAGGTTAGGTGAGAATTTTAGGTAATTTAGTATTATTCCAAGCATGGAGTATTTTATTGAAAAAGAGTAGTAATATTCTATAATTCTGGCTCTAGGATATCTAATTTCACCCAATGACAGAAAAAAGTGGTTGTTAAGGCAACTGAAATGGACATGAGTTGTTTATATTGAATCATTCGTCCCGATTGTTACAAGCTATTGAGTTGAGATGGGCAGATACATTTAAAAAATGAATAATAAATTCTGAAGAAAATATGAATCAAAATTAAAAAACCCTCTTTGAAACCTAATTCTATCATAATACTGATGAGTAATAAAACTAATTAGACTTCCAAATTATAACTGAATACATTTAAAAGAGTTGAAAACCCCTCACCTCATTCACCAGAATAATTCCGCTGGATTCGGTATTAAACCGATTTCTCCTATAACCAGAAGATTAATTAAGAGAAATAAAGGGCGAAACTAACGGAATTATTGAGAAGACATACGAAGATCTCGTTTTGCAGAGTTAACCTTCACTTGCAGAAGAAGCTGGGGTACTATTTTCATTCCACCGTGACCGACAACTATCAAGATCATAGAGAAAGAACAGCAGTTAGAAGAGTTCCTCAGAGCTTCCCTGGATACTACACTATCACTTTTATTAAGGGCCAAAACAAGTTTTCCTGGATGAATGTAACTTAAGCCGAACATCTTCACTGTTTACAGACGACCAGTGCCAGTTTGAGTTCTGCCAACCCGGTAAAAAACAACCTATTTTAAATTCAATATATTTAGAGTTAATAATTTTGTTTTGTAATACTTGAGTAACCTTAATTTTGCATTTTATCTGGCCTTACTAATGGTTCAAAGAATCTTACGAACCCTGGGATAAGAATTATTTATTGTTATATTTAATTTGTATAAGTCAAAGTAACTTGATCAATTGCCAATCGATATATTTTTGTATAATCGATTTGATAATATTATTATTTTGGAGATAACGGTAACTGTGAAATAATAGATAAAATTAATAAAGGATCTTTATTGTATGAGATAATGTTTTAAGTTATTGCAGAATAGATACTATATGTAGTGGGTGGAATAATTTACAATAAAAGGTTGATTCAAACCCGATGCTCGGCTAACCTAGAAGCACGATTATTACAAATAACAGCGCTAATTGCTTACAGCTGGTGGAACGGGAGATTGCCGAACTAGCGTGTTTTCAGTACAAAATTTGAATAGAATTTTCTAACATCGAGGGACTAGGGTTGACAAGAATGCTCATTACATTCAGTCAATACACTATATATATCGTTAATATTGTCCAACTACTGAATACTAAGTTAAACCTATATCGTAGTACGATTATAAGTTAAAGGAACATAATTATCATTATATTTGCCTAATAATATATTTTCAGGAGGTTTCATCGGTAACAACCGAATAGATACATTCATTAATGACACATTGATTACAAACAGGTAACAACATTTTAATTGTTACAAATTGCCACCTTCAACGTGTTGATTGACGTTGATACACGGGAGTCTCATACAACTAAATACACTAGTGGAGTTGTTTGTTACAATATATATATATATTGTAATGCAACAGAAATGCTGGCTTCCATGTTACATAAAAATTAGGTTAACAGAATAATAAACAAGTCAATATCTAACCCCATGATAAAACAAAAATCTAATAATTACATTTATAATTATAGATAAAGGTAAATAAGGATGCAAGGTAGAATTAACGAGAATAAACAAACCTGTAAGTTAGATAATAGTGAATGATCTATGTTCAGTGAAAAGTAAACAAAAATGAAACAATAATTTACTTTATAGCAATAGCAAGTAAGGATTTTGAGTTAAATGATATTATTTGGTGACAACAAATGTTATGATAAAATTTATGTTATGTTATACCAATTATGTGTTGAGTTAATGAAAGGTAATGAAACAAGATGTATTATTCAATTACTGTTGTAGAATGAAGTGTGAAGCAGCTAGTTAGCGTTAATAGATTTGAATTTTCTTATATGTGATCCATAGGTCAAGATAAAATTGTCATTAGATATGGAAAAAATAATTGTTTATGTAAATGTTAATAGTTAAGATTTGATTATATGTATGAATTTATGTAAAAGGGCTATAGATGTTTACCAGTTATAAACACAGGTAGATCCGTTTACAATAAAAGGCCTAACAGCCAAAACCACTATATAACCACTCATAACATAAAGGTTAGGTACATAAATTAATAATAATTAATGAATACGGTTTGAAGAGCTAGAAAAAAACATTAAATTAGTAATGATATATAATAAATCATATCAATTTATACAAATTATGATAATGCCATGATATCAATTGATAACGTTTAATATCGAAAAGGTAGTAAATATAAAAGAAACAGGCTCATATCAAAAAACCAGCAGAATATGTGTAGAAAATAATAAACCAACTATCGGTAAAGTTATATTCCGATATGATAGCAAATTGATAAGGAATAGACAGAAAATATATGAAATAAACACTATATACAAAACATGTGGAAGGAAGAAAAATCATGTGTTGCTATGGACGACAGGAAATTAAGTTCAGTGATTTTGCTATGGACGACAGTTGTTGATTTTCAATTATTGCTTTTGATGATCTGAATGTGATGAGATTAAAAATCTAGAAATTATCTCATATGATCGGAATATTCTAAAATATTTGACACAAGTATAATAAACAAAATACTAAAGATAATATTCTTGAATCTTGCCAGTACAGTTTAACCAAACAAGACTATAGTATGAAATCACAATAGAAAATAAATAACTGGGTTCTACAAGGAAGGACTTGAATTGTCCCATATCCGAAAGGAATTGATGATATATTAAACCAAATAGAAAGAGTTAGCTGTATCACAACTAATAATAATACACTACACGAGAACTTATAACCTTTCAAATACATGGAACATCACGAATTGTTTCAACCGAGAGAAGAACGTACTTGGATCCAGGAATTGCAGAAGAAGCATCAATCGGGTTGTAAATCAATCCAGAGAGCTGTATTTCCGAGGTGGACAGGACAAGAATTCCATTTTATTAAACCGAAGAAAGAATATTGTACGGCATAATCGTCCAGAACAGTAAATTTATCAATCAACCGCCTACACGATTTGCTTCGTTCTAGTCTGGTAAATTATTATTATATCAATCATATTAACTACACAACACTTCAAATTTGTAAATCTTGCATTCTTATCTATGTATTTTTAATCTTCCCCACAGTTACAAGAACCTTCACACCCTGAATTAAGTTAATTACAAATTAAAACACACTATATAACTGAATCTAAATAAAGGATCGGACTAATCAATAATCGATTCACGCAATCTATAGCCCAAGTGTATGTCAGTTAGAACATATCTTATTCAATGTTAAAGAAGTAAACAAATAAAGAACCTTTATATAGTTGCAAAATCTTGTCATTTGGAGTATGATTTAATGAGTTGGGAATAAAAAAGTAACTGACTAAGTATAGAATAATTGGTAAACATAAACAGTGAAATAACCTCTAAGTTTCGTTGCTCCGGTACTACAGCGCTTATAGCGGAATTCTCCGACACCAAAGAGAGAGCGTAAAAATACAAAATTATACATAATTCTCTTCAAGGTATAATAGGGTTGAACGAAATTACAGAATAACACATTAATTATTTAAGTTTCAAGTACACTAACACTGATATTTTTTAGAGAGATAAGTTAATATTAATTAATTAAATCAATATATCCCACAACTCCAAATATCTCAGATATTTAAATAATTAAATAAATTAAAATGACCTAAGAGAGTAAAGACAGTGGAACATACCCGTTCATAGCAACGAATAGGCTTACATTGCGTGACACATTATAAGACGCAAGTCGTTTTATAACAAATTGGTGCTCAACCAGTGTAGGGCTTAAGTTAAGTAACTATAACTATATTAATATTACTTAACCAGAGCAGGCAACTGTGTGAGAATAAACATGCATACCAGAGGTAGATCAAGGATTAGGGCAGGAGAAACGGAGAAGGAAATAGATGAACGGGAACAGGAAATAGAAATAATCACAGACAGTGAAATGGAACAACAGACAGACGAAATAGCGGAAACTGAAATTATTATGGACAAGGAAAGGGAACCAGTTGCAGAAGATGCCCCAGGGGACCAAATAGATAAAGCGGGAGCCAGAGAAGCACCAAGTTGGCAGGAGATGATGAAATTTATGACAGAACAATTTAGGAAAACAAATGAGGAAAACAAGGAGAATTTTAGGAAAACAAATGAGGAAAATAGGGAAAACTCAAAGAGACTGGAGGAAAAATTCGATAAAACAAATGAGGAAACTAAAGAAACCTCAAGACAAATGAACGAAAGATTAAACCAAATTCACGAAAGGTTAGATAGGAATGATGAGGGTGTAAAACAAATGAAGGAAGACATCCTACAGATACATGAAGAGAATTTAAGGCAGATTAATGAAAAAATTGAGAATCTTCATGTGACAGTTAACCAGAAGGTGGACCAAAATAATGAGGAAAGAAAATTAGAAATAGCCAAAACAAATGAAGGGTTAGAAAAAACTAACGAAACAATAGTACAGGTTCGTGAAGAACTACAAAATAAAATTAATGACATAAAAATTGAGAAATCCAACAGGAAACTGTCGGAAAATATGAGCAAATTAAAAATGAAGTGCATCAGGTACGGGAAGAGAATAAGGAAAGTATTACACAAATACAGACAGACATGGGCGAACGACTCGAAAGAGTCTATGGCAATTTAAATAATATGGAAGGTCAAATTAATACCAGTAAAAATAAAATAGAGGAAATTAGTAGACGTGAATTACAATTACAAGAAGAAGTAGATTCATGGCGGGATAGGACATGCCAACATAGTCATACAAATAACCACGAGAACCGGAAGTCGATTAATTTTCGTAATTACAAGTGCAATCCGATTGAATTTTTAAAGAGATTGGAAGAGGTGATCGCAAGAAATAGAGAAAATCACTGTAGTATTATACGCAGTATGATTGATGAAACATTTAAAGATACCTATGATAATTGGTGGACAGCGGTGCGCCCGGATATACTGGACATGACTGAGTTCAAAAAACAATTTAAAGAGAAATATTGGTCTGAATCGACCCAGAACATGATTAGGAATAATTTGAGTAACGGTCGATACGAAACAAACATAGGCCAGTCTCCTACTTCATACTTTCTAGGAAAAGTATGTATGGCATGGAACTTAGAGCCCAGAATTCCCGAAGAATGTTTGGTGATACAACTATCCTACCATTACGAGGAAGGGATAAAAAATGCACGTATGTGTAGTCAAATCAAAACGATTCCAGCCATGGCCAAATTCCTGGAGAATTATGAGCACGAGAACCAATACCAAAGAAATAGGATGTTAAATTATAAATATCAGAAGTATAATAATAACGTGCCACCAACCAATTCCCATAATGATGATCACAATCGACCTGCGCAGAATGTTAATGCCAATAGGACCCAAAATGAGCACACGAATAATAATTCCAGGAACTATAATTATCGTGGCAATAATACTTATAATTACCGCGATAGTCGCAATAATAGAGGAGATGGGGACAGACGACCCAATAATTATAGGCATAACGTTAATTATATCTACTCCAGGCCTCAAGGTAATCAGCGACGGTATTACCCAAGGAGTCATCGATATGACAATCATTATGACCAGTCCCGGCGTGAAGACAACTATCCACCTGAAAGAAATTATAGGATAGCGGAACCTAATACGGAGGATCGCACCGAAACTGTACTAAATCAACACAATAATCCAAATGAAAATAGAGAAGAGGGGGTAAGCCCTCATTTAAACTAATAGAGGCAGTGAAAAATAATGAATACCCTTCACTGAACCGTAATCTTGGGGAACAACGACTTGTAAACAAAATTAAGAGTAATCATACCATAACTATAATTAATAACCACTGTTTAAAGAATATCAGAGAAGATTTATTGGAAGAGGATAAGAAACATGTAAACAGTAATAGTAATAACGAAATCATATATGTAACAGCAAAATTAAATGGGATACAATCTACCATAATGATAGATACTGGATCTAACATATCGTTGATAGACAGTACTGAACTTGAAAAAATACAGCGAGAAGGCCAGTTGCCCATACCGACATTACCTGTCAATAATGTGATAATTATCGGAGCCACTGGGAGACAAAATAAAACAGTTAAAAAACAAGTATCGCTCGATCTTACCAATAATAATATGACCCTACCAATAGGATTCTTGGTCGCAACGGGATTACCGTTCAATGTATTGATTGGATGCGATGTATTGCGCCAACATTCCGCAGTAATTGACTTGCATAAAGGTATAATATCTTTAACATCCGAAGAAGGATTATGGACAGCAGAATTAATTGACACTAATAGAACCGTTCCAGTTAACACCAGATGTCTAGCCATAAACAGCTACTTTTGTAAGAAAAATAAAATACCAGAAGTCATTCAATATGAGGACGATGATCCCGAACTGTGGCAGAGTAAGCTAGAAGAGGTCCGAGAATTCCAAAGGGAAAAAACTTATAGACAAGTAAGTAAGGTACAAGCCGAAAATTTAATTCAAATATATAATAAATACAAACATGTATTCTCCAATGCTCCAGGTAAAGTAAAAGGATATCAGTGTGTGATAAATTTTAAAGAACCAGTGAACTTTCGCAGAAAATCATACCCAATTGCTTATTCCATAAAAAGCGAAGTACGGGACGAGATTAATCGTATGATTCAAGATGACATAATAGAATATAGTCAATCACCATATACCAGCCCCATAGTGGCAGTCCCGAAAAAGAACGGAAAGGTGAGAATTTGCCTGGACGCTAGGGAAATAAATAAAATGATCATCAATGATAGGACTTCACCAGGCGAAATAGAAGAAATTTTAAAGAAATTCCACGGCATTAAATACATCAGTACTTGGGATACGGTATGCGGTTACTGGCAGGTCGAACTACATCCAGATAGTAGAAAATACATGGCGTTCCTTTTTGACGGAAGGAACTATCAATTTAAAAGGCTACCTTTCGGACTAATTAATTCTGTTGCAATATTTGTAAAATGTATGGACCAAGTATTGGGACAAGAAACACTGCAGTTCACTACGGTCTATGTAGATGACCTACTTATAACTTCTTCACATTGGGATGAACATTGCGAGCGGGTGGAACAGGTACTGAGAAAATTATCCGAAAACAACATAACACTCAAGCTGAATAAATCTAAATTTATCGCCAATCAAGTAAAGTTCTTAGGTTTTAATTTGTCTGAGGAGGGTATCACACCTTCAACAGAAAAAGTAGAAGCAATTCAATTGTTCCCTACTCCAAAAAATAGAAAACAGCTACAATCCTTTCTTGGAATTTGTAACTATTACCGAAAATTCCAAGATAACTATTCGGAAGTAACTGCCAACTTTCAGAAACAATTATCATCCAAAGACAAATGGGCATGGGGACCAGAACAAGATAAAATTCTGCAATTAATCAAGAAGAAATTTTTAGAAACAGTTATGTTGTACCACCCTGATTTTAACAAACGCTTTTATTTAAATTGTGATGCGAGCAATGTTAGCTTAGGAGCTACCCTATATCATGAAGATAAAGGACATCATATGGTAATCAGCTTCGCCAGCAGAGTGCTTAACAACTGCGAACGCAATTATAACGTTACCGAGAAGGAGCTGCTAAGTGTAGTGTACGCATGCAATAAATTTAGAACTTACATACTCGGATACCCAGTGACAGTAAGAAGTGACCATAAATCAATTTCATTTCTAAAAAGATGTAAACTTAGTCATGGCCGGCTAACTAGATGGGTACTTGCATTGCAAGAGTATTGCATTGATTGGGAATATATACCTGGAAGAAAGAACATAGCAGCCGATATCTTGTCCCGAATAAACATACAAGACCAATCGTTCGAAGGAGAAAAGGAAGAGATTGCAAAAGTGTACCATGTCATTAAGAGTCGGAAGGATTTGGAAATTATTACAAATGAAATTAACCAACACCAAAAATCGGATCCCAAATTAATAAACATACGCCAGAAGATACAAAATGCTGATGAAGCTATTACTAAATATTACTGTATACATGATGATCGATTATTTATTAAGGTCACCCCTAAACAAATAAACTGGAAACTAGTAATTCCCACCGCTGTGGAAAACAAATTGATATTGGATTACCATGAACGATATGGACACATGGGAGCCATGAAAATCGTCAAAGCCCTGGAAGAACAAGTGTACATAAAAAATATAACCAGAAAGGTACAAAAATCCATACAAGCATGTCACATCTGCCAGATGGTTAAACATAATAATGAGAAGAAGGAGGGAGTCATGATCCCTATCACATCCAAATATAAGCTGGAGAAAGTATTTCTGGATATATGTGGACCATTCCCACGCAGTGGAGGAAACCATAGATATAAATTCATAATAATTATTTTTGATCACTTTTCCAAATACACTAAACTCTACGCTATTAGCAGAGCCACGACCAAGAAAATTCTGGAAATAGTCATTGTACGTTACATAACAGAGATTGGTAAACCGTCATCTATTATCACCGATCATGGTACGCAATTCAAGGGCTGTAAATGGAGAAATAATCTTTTAAAACACAACATTAGAACATATAAGACTTCAGTATACCACCCCAGCAGTAATCCGGCAGAACGTGTATTGAGGGAAGTTGGCAGAATACTCCGAACTTACTGTCATGACCAACAGAGAAGGTGGTACGAATACTTGTCACTAACCAAAGAGTTCTTAAATATATCTTGCCATCAGTCCATTGAAAATACCCCTTATACTGTTATGTTTGAAAGGCTTCCACCTAGAGAAATCCAGGATATTATAAACTTTCCAAATAACCCAGAATATCAATTTGAAACCGTTAAATTTTATAACCGAGTAATGGAAAAGGCGGAAATGAAGAAAAGAAAATATGAAAAGAATAATCCAAAACCAATTGAGTACCAAGTGGGTGAGAAAATATTAATAAGAAACAGGGAGCTACCAAGCACTCTAGAGGGAATAACTAAAAAATTATTATTATTATATACTGGGCCATATGTGATAACAAAAAATAATAATAACAATACATATGAAATAATGAACCCTATCACGAAAAGGATTAAGGGAACATACAACCAAGAGTCCATAAAGAAATATAATGAATAAATTCTAAAATACAATAAGAACAACTTATTACCAGTTTTAAAGAGAAAATAATTGGAATTTAGAAAGAATTTGAATTTAAATACAACCACTAAATTCTAAAATACAATAAGAACAACTTATTACCAGTTTTAAAGAGAAAATAATTGGAATTTAGAAAGAATTTGAATTTGAATACAACCACTAAATTCTAAAATACAATAAGAACCACTTATTATCGATTTTGAAGAAAAAAAACACTTGTAAATAAAAGAGAATTTTTTGAACAATAAAATAAATAGAAAAAATGTCATTCAAAATGAAGTAAGTCTGAATTAAAATACAGTTATGAAGAAGGTATTACAGAAGAAAACCAGAATTATTGCTACATGTCTATAAAGAAATAGTGTGAATAATGAATCATGAAACCCCAAGATTACAGAAGGAAACTAGGATTATTACTAAACGTCTGCAAAGAAATAGTGTGAATAATGAATAATGAAATCCCAAGATAAAAGGTTTTTACCTCAAATGTACCTATGCAAAATAAAGAAAGAAAAAAATCATATGACCTAAAATACATACCACATTGCCAAATGAAGGAAACAACTTCAGTAAACGATTGAATGTAACCAATGTAATATTAAAGAAAACAAGAAAGAAAGAGTATTTATGAACATAATTCATTGAAAAATAAACAGCCAAAATAATGAAATACTATAAGAAAAATAATAGTTGAGCTAAGGACTGTATTTAGTCAGAAACACAGTTATAATGATAATCACACAATAACTATTTAGAAAATATTGAGATCAGGAAAAAAACAAATGAAGAAGATACTTAGCAATATAATCACAACAAAAATGAAAAACAAAAATAATTACAAATGATAACTGTCAGATTTAATATCAAAGAATGTTTAAGGAAACTAAAATGGAATCACAAAGTATGGAGGATAGTAATGAAGAAATATAAAAGCAACAAAGAAAAAAAATTTTTTTTCCCAAATATTTATTATTAAGTAATTAAAGAGATTATTAGGAGATTATTATAATTTATAGCTGACTGTAGATGAATTCCAGCAGTACTATATTAAGGTGTGGTGTGGGCAGTAGAGTATGAAGCCAAACAGTGCCTCTCTGAACTGTACCAACGCACATATTAGGGATTGTTAGGGAAATTAAATATTTAAGGAATATTAGAATAGTTGCAAGAATGACCTCAGTTTCCAAAAGAGTAGTACGAAGAAAACAGAAAGAAATTAGATGACAGAAGAATAATTGAGAAATACAGTGATTACAGTAATTATAAGTAGAAGAGATGTGAATCTAAAGTATCATTGAATATTGTAGCCAACTATCAACAAATACTGTTTACAGAAATTAAAAATGATCAAGAATGCTAATTAAAATGATGAAATGTTATTAAATAAAGAATTATTAATACTAGTCTAATGAAGTTACATTGAGAATCCCATTGTCAACCATTAATATTGAGATGAAGAAAAGGCATGTGAAAAAGACAAGTTTATTTGACCTAAACTTCATTCAGGTAAACTAAACTTTTTTAGGAGGGGGAGCATATGTAACGCAACAGAAATGCTGGCTTCCATGTTACATAAAAATTAGGTTAACAGAATAATAAACAAGTCAATATCTAACCCCATGATAAAACAAAAATCTAATAATTACATTTATAATTATAGATAAAGGTAAATAAGGATGCAAGGTAGAATTAACTAGAATAAACAAACCTGTAAGTTAGATAATAGTTAATGATCTATGTTCAGTGAAAAGTAAACAAAAATGAAACAATAATTTTCTTTATAGCAATAGCAAGTAAGGATTTTGAGTTAAATGATATTATTTGGTGACAACAAATGTTATGATAAAGTTTATGTTATGTTATACCAATTATGTGTGGAGTTAATGAAAGGTAATGAAACAAGATGTATTATTCAATTACTGTTGTAGAATGAAGTGTGAAGCAGCTAGTTAGCGTTAATAGATTTGAACTTTCTTATATGTGATCCATAGGTCAAGATAAAATTGTCATTAGATATGGAAAAAATAATTGTTTATGTAAATGTTAATAGTTAAGATTTGATTATATGTATGAATTTATGTAAAAGGGCTATAGATGTTTACCAGTTATAAACACAGGTAGATCCGTTTACAATAAAAGGCCTAACAGCCAAAACCACTATATAACCACTCATAACATAAAGGTTAGGTACATAAATTAATAATAATTAATGAATACGGTTTGAAGAGCTAGAAAAAAACATTAAATTAGTAATGATATATAATAAATCATATCAATTTATACAAATTATGATAATGCCATAATGCCATGATATCGATTGATAACGTTTAATATCGAAAAGGTAGTAAATATAAAAGAAACAGGCTCATATCAAAAAACCAGCAGAATATGTGTAGAAAATAATAAACCAACTATCGGTAAAGTTATATTCCGATATGATAGCAAATTGATAAGGAATAAACAAAAAATATATGAAATAAACACTATATACAAAACATGTGGAAGGAAGAAAAATCATGTGTTGCTATGGACAACAGGAAATGAAGAAGTTGTTGATTTTCAATTATTGCTTTTGATGATCTGAATGTGATGAGATTAAAAATCTAGAAATTATCTCATATGATCGGAATATTCTAAAATATTTGACACAAGTATAATAAACAAAATACTAAAGATAATATTCTTGAATCTTGCCAGTACAGTTTAACCAAACAAGACTATAGTATGAAATCACAATAGAAAATAAATAACTGGGTTCTACAAGGAAGGACTTGAATTGTCCCATATCCGAAAGGAATTGATGATATATTAAACCAAATAGAAAGAGTTAACTGTATCACAACTAATAATAATACACTACACGAGAACTTATAACCTTTCAAATACACAGAACATCACGAATTGTTTCAACCGAGAGAAGAACGTACTTGGATCCAGGAATTGCAGAAGAAGCATCAATCGGGTTGTAAATCAATCCAGAGAGCTGTATTTCCGAGGTGGACAGGACAAGAATTCCATTTTATTAAACCGAAGAAAGAATATTGTACGGCATAATCGTCCAGAACAGTAAATTTATCAATCAACCGCCTACACGATTTGCTTCGTTCTAGTCTGGTAAATTATTATTATATCAATCATATTAACTACACAACACTTCAAATTTGTAAATCTTGCATTCTTATCTATGTATTTTTAATCTTCCCCACAGTTACAAGAACCTTCACACCCTGAATTAAGTTAATTACAAATTAAAACACACTATATAACTGAATCTAAATAAAGGATCGGACTAATCAATAATCGATTCACGCAATCTATAGCCCAAGTGTATGTCAGTTAGAACATATCTTATTCAATGTTAAAGAAGTAAACAAATAAAGAACCTTTATATAGTTGCAAAATCTTGTCATTTGGAGTATGATTTAATGAGTTGGGAATAAAAAAGTAACTGACTAAGTATAGAATAATTGGTAAACATAAACAGTGAAATAACCTCTAAGTTTCGTTGCTCCGGTACTACAGCGCTTATAGCGGAATTCTCCGACACCAAAGAGAGAGCGTAAAAATACAAAATTATACATAATTCTCTTCAAGGTATAATAGGGTTGAACGAAATTACAGAATAACATATTAATTATTTAAGTTTCAAGTACACTAACACTGATATTTTTTAGAGAGATAAGTTAATATTAATTAATTAAATCAATATATCCCACAACTCCAAATATCTCAGATATTTAAATAATTAAATAAATTAAAACGACCTAAGAGAGTAAAGACAGTGGAACATACCCGTTCATAGGAACGAATAGGCTTACATTGCGTGACACATTATAAGACGCAAGTCGTTTTATAACAATATATATATATATATATATATATATATATATATATAGAAGTAATATATAATACATATATAATAGGGTTGCTACAGCTAGTGCCGTCTCCCTTCCTTCAACCTGGCTTTCCAATTCTCCCGATGTTCCCATTGTCCTTCCTCAAGTCCTAGACGTTGCATAGATTCATCCACTTCGTCGCTCCAAGATCTTCTCGGTCTTCCTTGTAAACTACCTATGCTTAAATAGTGTTTGAAATTGAAAGTTTGTGTAGCCCTGTATTCTGCAAGAGTCTTGGATTTTTATTAACATTATAAGTTACAACAACTGTTGCAGGGCACCATAGATCATGTAAAACTAAATGCAATGGTGGTACCGAAACCGAAAACAGCGCAACCTACAAAACGTGATCCAACACGTGCTCCTCCATCGTATCAGAGGGGTGTTCTTCCAAAGTAAGTTCTGGCATTTGTAATTATTATTATTTTTTCGTTTAGTTATGTAAAATTTATTTAGCAGAGTGTTACTATACTACATTGTCATTGGTGATGTGTGCATAAGGAGGTAAAATTAGTTTTAACTTTTTTAGTTTAATTAATGCAGCCCTAGCGTTAGTATTATCAAGTGTTTGTTCGATTGTAACTGGTTTATTGACTTTAAGTACTGTTGTTTGTTATGAATAGTGCATAATAGATATATCTAATTTACACAAGAAAACTGTTCTTGTATGAGTATGTTTTCTGATGTGTTTAGATAAATTGTATGAATATTTTACTCACCAGTGTTCCAACTAATTCTGTGACACAAAGGCTGATATCAGTATTGTGTTGCAAGTTAATCACTCCACAGATGTCAAGCCCAATGACTGTAGGGAAATGTTCGTTATATTATTTTGTAACATTATTGGTATAACTACTGTGAAGAATTTGAGTTATTAATTACTCTGGAAGTTACCAGCCCTTCGCAGAGGGTGACATGACAGGACTGCTGTCTTATGGCTTAAGTCTAGCCATCATGCGTACTATCCCCACATGAGACAGGGTTGCTCCATCCGCTCATGTCTGACCTTTATAGTCTTCACCCTTGTTACCACGGGCACGGGGCTCCATACTATCCCTGGAAGTTGGGGATGAGATATCCATACGGATCTTTAATGCAAAGGTTTCTCATTCGCTCCTGCACCCTATGCTGTTGCCCAAATGTTGGGGCATCCGCCTTTAGGGATAATTTCTTACCCCAAGGGCAAGGGAATGCCCTAACCTCTACATGCAATAACAAGCAGAGGACAGCTTATACTGGACAAGCGATGTAGGAAGACCGAGAGCGAGATGGAGAGATACTCTGTGAAGATGGAACAGGCAAACACTCTGTGAGGTGCAGAAGAAGAAGATTGGTATAACATAAACAGAATGATTATATAATAGTAGCATGACATTTCATGTTGAAAATTCTCCCACAAGCCCTATAATGGGTAGTGATGGTGAAAGAACAGAAAATGGAAATGGACGACGGTTTATTGATTTTACTGCATACAATAATTTTAGGATAACCAACATGTTCTTCTGCATAAAGAGGTACACAAATGGTGTGCTCAGTCAATAATTGATTATGTTTTAGTGAGTGGAAAACTATGAAATTTATTGGAGGATACTAGGATTTTTAGAGGATGTGTCAATCAGTCTGACCATTTTCTCCTCATACTAAAGGTTAGTATTCCTGGTAGGTGGAGGAAGGTGCTGTGACGCATAGAGGGCTAGTGGCCCAAGAAACGTTGTAAGTACATCTGCTCCAAGATGACAGTATATGACACCTGTACCAGACAGTAATAATGTAAATCAGGTATGGGGTAACATCAGAGCTATCATATCCATGCAGCATTAGAAGCACTGGGAATGAGACATAAATGTTATGGAAACTGGGGCGTGCGTATATGGGATGGCGATATTTCACAAATAATAGATGCTAAGAAACAGGCATATTTGAAACATTTACCACCAAAGACTGATCATACAAGGTCTGAATATAAGCTCTGCTCAGCCATTGCCAGAAGAGAAGATATGCAGGGTAGGCAGAACATGGTTTATAAAATATTATGGCATTTAAATAAAACAGAAAGAGATAATCTGTAGATCAGTTATACCACAGAGAAGGAATGGCTCAGATATTATGAATGGCTGTGGACCCAGGAGTAACTGGAAGAAAACATTTGCAGATGTCAATGAATGTATGAGTACAATAGCAATAGATGAATTTTTAGCTGCTATAAATCCAGTAGAAATACAAAATCACTTCGAACTAATGGTCTGAATGGTCTAATTTTAAACTTATAAAGTGTGTATCAGCCATGCTGTATGATGGTTTATTGAACTTTATCAATCTGTGCTGGACCACTGGTCATATTCCTGAAGTTTGGCAGGTGACAAAGATAGTCTTCGTTTTCAAGAAAGGAAATTCTAATGACTGTGATAACTATAGAAGAATTGACCTACTTAACACATCTTAAAAATTGTGTGCATCTATCCTAGCAAAACGACTAAATGCAATAATATGGAGACTGTTATCTACGAGGCCCAGCATGGAAGAGCAGATCATGTTTAATTGCATCTTCACAATAGACTAGGTCACTGAAAAGTGCAGAGAATAGCAGTTACCTAGATACATCCCTTTCATTGACTTTCGAAAGGCATTTGATAAGTGAATAGGGCTGTGGGTAATAATGGCAAAGAAAGGGACTCTGCAACACCTAATTAGAACCATACAAAGTCTTTATGTGGAAAACAAAATCTTAATTGTGACAGACTGAGCACAGCTCCTAGTGTGGGCTGATCCAGTTGTGGTGTACAATAACTCTGCTCATTATTACCTTCTCTCTTAATGAATATATATAGACAATGTTCGGTATTTTGGGGGCACATAAATTTTACTTAATTGAACTCAACTATCGTGTACGTAGATCAACTCGTACACCCTACTGACCGCTTTGCAATGTGCCCTCTGCATGTTCCACCATATGTCAATAAACTAATAATGTCCCTTGTTCTGGGCGTCATTTGTCACTACACTTACTTACTACACACATATATTTATATTTATATGTATAATTACTACCAAAATATGGTACTTACCGATTTTGATTACTGGAGAGCTCATGCTTTTCTTTTTACTATACTTTTTACCTAAGGGGCCAGGATTCATTAACAGCGAGATTTTTGATTCAAAGAAGGTGACACAAATGATAACACTGTTTTTAGAGTGAAAGTAACTATCAAATTTTAATTTCCAAAGTAAATTCAGTATATAAAACCATGTGCTCAAAATGGCGTCATACAATGTTACAAAAAACAAAATGGTGGCTATTGAAATCAACTGTATTCATTCTTAATATTCTCTTTTTGGTCTCTAATCAAGATCATTAGAAACTTTTAGATTTGTGCTGCAGCTCTAATTATTTACTAACTTGTATTTTCGTTTGCACACAAACCAATGCCCTCAGCAGAGATATTCATGGCCATGTGCTCACTCACACACTCTCACACACGTTCACCCTATTACAAGTACATTTGATCAATTGGTTTATTTTCGATTAATGAGCTTATTAAAATAATAAAGAAAGTGATAAAGGTTTGACTTCTCTCAATGGTGATATGCGCTGCTCCCTCGCTGTTGTTGGTTGGGTCCCAGGTGTATGGCCGGTGTTCGCCTCATGTTTTGTTGTTTTAATTAAAATGTTAACACTGATTTTACATGTTCTGTTTTTAACTGTTATTAAACTTGAGCCTCTATTGCTCCACCATCACAATTTTAATTGAGAATCTAGTTGTGTTAAGCTTTTATGGTAAAACTGATCAGACAGCGATACATCGCTGCTGATCCTTTGAAGAACTACGTTGAATTGAGACAGAGGCATATGCAAATTTGTGCTTGTGTGTGTGCATTTTACGTCATCAAGCTTTCTCAGACGGGGCAACGCCTAGTTGCATGCGTTGTAGTCAGTGCGTCATTGTTTTTTGTTATGACGGAACAGCGTTATTATCCAATCACAATGCATATTTAAAGTCATTCTTCACATACACCGCCATGTCCTTGACCGGCTCTCGCACGTCCAACGGTGACCTTGGCATGGTACTCTTACTGAATCTGCTTTGTTCCTTCGTATATAGGGACAGTGGACCTAACCATTCTGTATTTGATAATTATACAATAAAACATTGAAAAAATACCCTCAGATCCCATAATTACAGTATTGGGTCATTATGTACTGTTACAAACCCCCTCAATGAAAGATTTTGTGTCGAGACACAAAAACTTTCATTGACTCATTCACACTTTCCTAAAAGGATCAGTCTAGATATGTCACCACAACCCCCTGTAATGTTACTACATAAAATTTGTCATCACTTACCCTTGGTCCAATGATGCTGATCGCACCCTCTGACCTTACTGGACTTCTCCTGAGAGATCCCTACACCATAAGGCCATGAGGCACTCTACGCTCCTGTTCTGACGCTCCAGCCAGCCCAGGACTGCGGTCACAACACCACAAAACTCTGAAACATTGAATATAAAAATTTAAAATAGTGGTCTAGTACACTTCCATATCTACAACTAATATGTTCCCTTTTAGACGCATTGGTTTGTGTTCGGGGCACTGGTTTGTTCTAATTTAAAAGTTTAACATAACACCAACAAGACTTCAAAATATACTGACTTTTTACCACCACCAAACTCAATCTCTTCCTAGTAAGAGAAAAGACCATATATATATATATATATATATTTCATTACTTTCTGCTACAGTCCGTTTCTTGATGTATATAATACTATAATACTTATAACTATTTTACCTCAAGATGTATTTTTTCCTTTAGGGACATGTTTCGGGAGATCCTGTTCTCCCATTTTCAACCTTCGCCATCTTGCTTCTGGTGCAGTATTTGTGTGTTGGCTTCTGGATGTTATTATGGTGGTTTGTTGGTCTTTGGTCCTTCAATGTTGCATTATTGTGTGTGGTTGTGGTATCTGTTTTTGTATTTTGTGTATTTTCGATGTTGAGTGCTTTGAATATTGTGTCATGTTTTGTATTGATTTGTATTTGTTCTGGTATTAATTTGTTTTGTGTTTTATGTTTGTAAATCTGTAAATTTTCCCATATGTTCATTATGGTGCCTTTGTGTGGTATATGTTTTATTAGTGTTACATTGGTTATGTCTGGGAATTCATGTCCTGTGTTTATTGCATGTGTGGCTAAATTGGATTTATATATGTTTGGTTTTTTGTATGCATTTAGGTGTTCAAAATAACGTTTTTTCAGCTGTTTTTTTGTTTGTCCTATATAACATTTATTGCAATCTTGGCATTCAATTTTGTATATACCGTTGGTTGTTGTATTATCTTTGTTGTGTGAGTTATTTAGATTTTGTAATTTATTTTTATTAGTTTTGTATGCTATTTTTATATCTGTGTTTTTAAATAGTTTTGTTAGTTTTGACATTTTATTATTTATATATGTGAATGTGGCCCATTTTTTGTTGTTGTTATTATTTATGTGTTGTTCAGTTTGATTAATTCTTAATTGTTCAGTTTTTATTTTGTATTTGATTTTATTTTCTATTTTGATCATAGTATTTTTATTGTATCCATTTGCATAACCAATTTGGTATATTATATTTCTTTCTTTGTCAGTTTCTTGTTTGTTTAGGGGTATTTTGTACATTCTGTTAAATAACGAATAAAATGCTGCCATTTTATGTTGTAGTGGGTGGTCAGAATGGTTAGGTATAATGATGTTAGTGGAAGTTGGTTTTCTATATATTGCATATTGTATGTGTTTGTTGTATCTTGTGATGGTTATGTCTAAATAGTTGATTTTGTTATGTTTTTCTTTTTCTTCTGTGAATTGTATTTTGGGATGTATGTTATTGATTTGTTTCAGTATGTTCTCTGCATTTGTGTTTTTGTTATTTGATACATATAGTCCATCATCTACATATCTTATCCATATGCCATCTGGGTCATGTGTTTTTATGATATTTTGTATTTTGGTGTCTATATGTTGTAGGAATATTTCTGCTATTATGCTTGATAATGGTGATCCCATTGCTAAACCTTCTTTCTGTTGATAAATTTTGCTATTAAATTCAAAGTAATTTTGTTTTAGTATTAGTTGGAGACTATTTTTTATTTCGGTTATATATTGTTTGTTTTCATTTTGTTCTATAAGTTTGTTTATTATTATGTCAATAGTTTCTTCTACTGGGATATTAGTGTACATGTTTGTTATGTCATATGATGTGAAAAATGTATTTTCATTTATATTTATTATTTTTAGTTTGTCTATTAATTCGTATGTATTTTTTATGTTATGATGGTTATTTGTTAGATGGTTATTTTTTAGTTTTTGTGCTATTATTCTTGCTATTTTGTATGTAGGAGCTTTTTTGAAATTGATTAATGGACGTATTGGGTTGTTTAATTTGTGTATTTTTATTAGGCTGTTCATTTTAGGTGGTTCTGGATTATTGTTTATATATATGTCTATGTTTTTATTGTTGAAAATGTTTTTATTTGTTTTTATTAGTTTTATTGTTTGTTTAAGATAGTTTTCTGTTGGGTTTTTATCTAGTTGTACGCATTTATTATTGTTGATGAAGTCTTCGGTTTTTTTGATGTAGTCTGTTTTATCAATGATTACTGTTGCTTGACTTTTGTCTGCTTTAGTTCAAACTAAAAGTCAAGCAACAGTAATCATTGATAAAACAGACTACATCAAAAAAACCGAAGACTTCATCAACAATAATAAATGCGTACAACTAGATAAAAACCCAACAGAAAACTATCTTAAACAAACAATAAAACTAATAAAAACAAATAAAAACATTTTCAACAATAAAAACATAGACATATATATAAACAATAATCCAGAACCACCTAAAATGAACAGCCTAATAAAAAAACACAAATTAAACAACCCAATACGTCCATTAATCAATTTCAAAAAAGCTCCTACATACAAAATAGCAAGAATAATAGCACAAAAACTAAAAAATAACCATCTAACAAATAACCATCATAACATAAAAAATACATACGAATTAATAGACAAACTAAAAATAATAAATATAAATGAAAATACATTTTTCACATCATATGACATAACAAACATGTACACTAATATCCCAGTAGAAGAAACTATTGACATAATAATAAACAAACTTATAGAACAAAATGAAAACAAACAATATATAACCGAAATAAAAAATAGTCTCCAACTAATACTAAAACAAAATTACTTTGAATTTAATAGCAAAATTTATCAACAGAAAGAAGGTTTAGCAATGGGATCACCATTATCAAGCATAATAGCAGAAATATTCCTACAACATATAGACACCAAAATACAAAATATCATAAAAACACATGACCCAGATGGCATATGGATAAGATATGTAGATGATGGACTATATGTATCAAATAACAAAAACACAAATGCAGAGAACATACTGAAACAAATCAATAACATACATCCCAAAATACAATTCACAGAAGAAAAAGAAAAACATAACAAAATCAACTATTTAGACATAACCATCACAAGATACAACAAACACATACAATATGGAATATATAGAAAACCAACTTCCACTAACATCATTATACCTAACCATTCTGACCACCCACCACAACATAAAATGGCAGCATTTTATTCGTTATTTAACAGAATGTACAAAATACCCCTAAACAAACAAGAAACTGACAAAGAAAGAAATATAATATACCAAATTGGTTATGCAAATGGATACAATAAAAATACTATGATCAAAATAGAAAATAAAATCAAATACAAAATAAAAACTGAACAATTAAGAATTAATCAAACTGAACAACACATAAATAATAACAACAACAAAAAATGGGCCACATTCACATATATAAATAATAAAATGTCAAAACTAACAAAACTATTTAAAAACACAGATATAAAAATAGCATACAAAACTAATAAAAATAAATTACAAAATCTAAATAACTCACACAACAAAGATAATACAACAACCAACGGTATATACAAAATTGAATGCCAAGATTGCAATAAATGTTATATAGGACAAACAAAAAAACAGCTGAAAAAACGTTATTTTGAACACCTAAATGCATACAAAAAACCAAACATATATAAATCCAATTTAGCCACACATGCAATAAACACAGGACATGAATTCCCAGACATAACCAATGTAACACTAATAAAACATATACCACACAAAGGCACCATAATGAACATATGGGAAAATTTACAGATTTACAAACATAAAACACAAAACAAATTAATACCAGAACAAATACAAATCAATACAAAACATGACACAATATTCAAAGCACTCAACATCGAAAATACACAAAATACAAAAACAGATACCACAACCACACACAATAATGCAACATTGAAGGACCAAAGACCAACAAACCACCATAATAACATCCAGAAGCCAACACACAAATACTGCACCAGAAGCAAGATGGCGAAGGTTGAAAATGGGAGAACAGGATCTCCCGAAACATGTCCCTAAAGGAAAAAATACATCTTGAGGTAAAATAGTTATAAGTATTATAGTATATATATATATATATATATATATATAATTTGTGATGTTTTCAATTTGTTTCTTCTGCAAGTAGATAATATTGTATATTCTTTTTAACACCTGACGCACGTTTCACTGAAAAATATCAGTATCATCAGAGGTTTCTAAGTGAATTAATAACAATCGTAATAATTCTATTAATATAAAAGTAACGAATAATCGGATTTGTATAGATTTTAACGTAAAATAAAATAACTGATAATCGATTTAGGTCGATTAGTTAACGATTGTTTTAATGTTTATTTCTTCAGCAGCTGTTTTCTCGGTTATATTTGAAATTTTGTTTATATAGTATTTTATTCACATTTATTTTTATTTTTTAGTAAATTTATAATTTTAAATAGATAGTCTTGTTTTGTTTTTATTTGGGTTTGTTCTTTAATTAATAAATTATTGTTATTGTGTTTGTAAATGTTTAGATTTTCCCAAATATTCATTTTTTGACCTTTTTGTATGTTTTTAATTAATTTTATATTTTCAATGTTTGGAAACTGGTGGTTATTATTTAGACAATGTGTGGCTAAATTAGATTTATAAATATTTGGTTTTAAATATGCATTGCGGTGTTGAACGAATCTATCTCGTAGTTTTTTCTTCGTCTGGCCCACGTAAAATTTATTGCAATCTGGACATTCTGTTTTATATATTCCATTTTTATTGTGAGTATTGGATTTAGTTTTAGGTTTTATTTTATTAAAAATTATATTATCTGTGTTATAAGATATTTTTAAATTAGTATCTTTAAATATTTTATTTAGTTTTTGAGTTATATTTCCGTAATAAGTGAAGGTTGTATATTTTATATTATTATTAATAGATGAATTTTTAAATGTAGTGTTTTTAGGAATTTTATTAGTGATTTTATGTTTAATTTTATTTTCTAATTTATTAATAGTTTTTATTTTGTATCCATTTTTAACTGCTATTTGTTGGATAATTTTTCTTTCTTTGTTTCTTTCTGTGTTATTTAATGGGATCCTAAGCATTCGGTAAATCATGGAATTAAATACTGCCATTTTGTGTTGGGGAGGATGATTAGAAGTATTTGGTATTACTAAGTCAGTTTGAGAAGGTTTCCTGTATATTGCATATTCAAAATTTGTTTCATTTTTCTTTATTGTTAAGTCTAAATAATTTAATTTATTATTAGATTCTTCTTCTAACGTGAATTTTATTTTAGAATGTAAATTATTTATGGAGTTGAATATTTTATTTATATTTATACCATTGTTTTGGGAAATGTACAGAGTGTCATCAACGTATCTAAAATAACATCCTAATGGGTCGTTTAATTTTATTATATTTATTATTTGTTCGTCGAGTTTTTGTAGGAAGATTTCTGATATGATAGCGGAGGTTGGGGCTCCCATAGCAAGGCCATCTGTTTGATAGTACAATTTGTTGTTGTATTGAAAATAATTTTGATTTAAAATTATTTTTAAAGTATTAGTTAACTGTTTAATGTATGTGTTATTTTCGTTATTTGTTTTCAGATTATTTATTATAATATTTATAGTTTCTTCAATGGGAATGTTTGTATACATGTTTGATATGTCGAATGAATATAATTTTGTATTTCTGTTTACTTCTACGTTTATTAGTTGTTCCGTGAGTTCGATACTATTTTTTATATTGTGTTTTGCTGGAAGTTCAATTTTATGTTTTAAGATTTGAGTTAATAATTTTGATATTTTATAATTTGGTGCGGTCCTAGCGTTTATTAAAGGTCTGATAGGTTTATTGATTTTGTGTAATTTTATTAAAGAATTTAATTTTGGTGCACAAGGATTATCCATTTTATATTTAAAGGAGTCTTTAGGATTTATGATTTGGTTACTATTTTTTAATATATTTGTTATTTGTGTTTGATATTTATTTGTGGGATCTTTATTTAATGTTATGCAATTATTATTAACTATAAATTCTTCTGTTTTATCATCTAAATCTTTCTGAGTTACTTTTATATTAATAGAATTATTACGATTGTTATTAATTCACTTAGAAACCTCTGATGATACTGATATTTTTCAGTGAAACTCAGAAAGATTTAGACAATAAAACAGAAGAATAATAATTAATAGTAATAATATGCAATTATTATTAACAATAGTTAATAATAATTGCATAACATTAAATAAAGATCCCACAAATAAATATCAAACACAAATAACAAATATATTAAAAAATAGTAACCAAATCATAAATCCTAAAGACTCCTTTAAATATAAAATGGATAATCCTTGTGCACCAAAATTAAATTCTTTAATAAAATTACACAAAATCAATAAACCTATCAGACCTTTAATAAACGCTAGGACCGCACCAAATTATAAAATATCAAAATTATTAACTCAAATCTTAAAACATAAAATTGAACTTCCAGCAAAACACAATATAAAAAATAGTATCGAACTCACGGAACAACTAATAAACGTAGAAGTAAACAGAAATACAAAATTATATTCATTCGACATATCAAACATGTATACAAACATTCCCATTGAAGAAACTATAAATATTATAATAAATAATCTGAAAACAAATAACGAAAGTAACACATACATTAAACAGTTAACTAATACTTTAAAAATAATTTTAAATCAAAATTATTTTCAATACAACAACAAATTGTACTATCAAACAGATGGCCTTGCTATGGGAGCCCCAACCTCCGCTATCATATCAGAAATCTTCCTACAAAAACTCGACGAACAAATAATAAATATAATAAAATTAAACGACCCATTAGGATGTTATTTTAGATACGTTGATGACACTCTGTACATTTCCCAAAACAATGGTATAAATATAAATAAAATATTCAACTCCATAAATAATTTACATTCTAAAATAAAATTCACGTTAGAAGAAGAATCTAATAATAAATTAAATTATTTAGACTTAACAATAAAGAAAAATGAAACAAATTTTGAATATGCAATATACAGGAAACCTTCTCAAACTGACTTAGTAATACCAAATACTTCTAATCATCCTCCCCAACACAAAATGGCAATATTTAATTCCATGATTTACCGAATGCTTAGGATCCCATTAAATAACACAGAAAGAAACAAAGAAAGAAAAATTATCCAACAAATAGCAGTTAAAAATGGATACAAAATAAAAACTATTAATAAATTAGAAAATAAAATTAAACATAAAATCACTAATAAAATTCCTAAAAACACTACATTTAAAAATTCATCTATTAATAATAATATAAAATATACAACCTTCACTTATTACGGAAATATAACTCAAAAACTAAATAAAATATTTAAAGATACTAATTTAAAAATATCTTATAACACAGATAATATAATTTTTAATAAAATAAAACCTAAAACTAAATCCAATACTCACAATAAAAATGGAATATATAAAACAGAATGTCCAGATTGCAATAAATTTTACGTGGGCCAGACGAAGAAAAAACTACGAGATAGATTCGTTCAACACCGCAATGCATATTTAAAACCAAATATTTATAAATCTAATTTAGCCACACATTGTCTAAATAATAACCACCAGTTTCCAAACATTGAAAATATAAAATTAATTAAAAACATACAAAAAGGTCAAAAAATGAATATTTGGGAAAATCTAAACATTTACAAACACAATAACAATAATTTATTAATTAAAGAACAAACCCAAATAAAAACAAAACAAGACGATCTATTTAAAATTATAAATTTACTAAAAAATAAAAATAAATGTGAATAAAATACTATATAAACAAAATTTCAAATATAACCGAGAAAACAGCTGCTGAAGAAATAAACATTAAAACAATCGTTAACTAATCGACCTAAATCGATTATCAGTTATTTTATTTTACGTTAAAATCTATACAAATCCGATTATTCGTTACTTTTATATTAATAGAATTATTACGATTGTTATTAATTCACTTAGAAACCTCTGATGATACTGATATTTTTCAGTGAAACGTGCGTCAAGTGTTAAAAAGAATATACAATATTATCTACTTGCAGAAGAAACAAATTGAAAACATCACAAATTATATAATTACTGCAAGAAACATCGAGTTACTTATATAGAAAATTATATATATATATATATATATATATATACCTACAAATAACACAATACATAAACAATTCTTTAATATTCCCCAAAATACCTTCACCTATCTATTACTATCAAACTCAACCTACAACTACTATGGCAGACAAGTTTATTATTCAAATTTTATTACTCAACTCATAATCATTTATCTATTTTGTAACTGGTATCATACTATATTTTGCTCAACTTCATTTGTACCTTTAGACTTTCAACCTTTGAAAGCTACTATTCTTTGACATTTGTTACCGTCGTTACCAATAACAATAAAACATCATAAAACATTAGACATTACACATTAACATTGTTACATTTACATTACATTAAACAATTTACATTTACATGACTTGTACCAAAACTTTATCACATCGTTACTATCAACAATTCTCTATTAACTTTTAATTATTTAACATTCATTAGATTTCAACAATTTCAAATTTATCCTTACCTTTCAGTTACAATAATTACCTTCCTACCATGAATTTTCCTTTTTCTAACCCTTTTATCCTTACTAGTTTGGGTGACTCTCTATTATTCACTATTCTCTATTTCTTATTTTGGCATTTGTCAACCTAACCTTACTCACCTCTTTCTCTACTAACAACCGCTTCTAACCATTAACATATTATGACACCAATATCTCTATAATAACCCCCTTCACAAATCCCATTTAAAACCTCTGGCACCGCTCATTTTTTGTACTAGTATGTGTGTTCCCTATCTATGCTCATTCCCTTATTGGTTCCTGACCCTTTCAGATAACCCTTTCCGGCACACAACGGTCCCTTCCTGTCCCAGCACCTTTCGTTGCAGACACCAATACCCTTATTACAAAATATCACCATCAACAACAAATATAATTACCATTCACATTACTCAACTCTACATATAATCACTAACCACTGTGTCCCTAAAATATCTAACACCTCTTTATATATTATCTGTATCTCAACACTTTATTTTCACTAACTCCTATTAACTCTATTTAACTAACTCCAATGCCCTTATTTATCACGATTACCCAAACTCTTTACAACATTTCACCTTAATATATTACTAGAAAATTCATCACTTATCTACTAACAACAATACATCTCCATATCCAAATATACTACCTGCTTCATTTATTAACCATTAGAATCTGAATCTCATAATATCATTTAAAATCATGAAACTTCCTTAATTATTTAAAATTCTACCGTACCTGGTTTACATAAAAAATACATAAAATACTGAAGCTTTACGAGCTAATTAAAATTTATTACTGTGTAAAATTGATATTGCTCATTTTTCTCTTTGTTGTGGTTAACTACTTTTCCAGGGTATCGTCAGGTGTACTCATTAGCAGAGAGACACAGGTGAACGCAAATGACCAACACTTTTGGTTAACGAACACTTTTTATTTTATGTGACTAACTCCCATCTCCAATTTCTTTTATACTATAATTTGAACAAAATGAATTTAATTATTATAGAAACAACAAATCAATTGAATTTAACCATTATATAAAAAATTACGCAACCAACACATAGTTTGCTTTACATCGAACTTCCTTCAAGTAACATAATTAGAAGTCCAATTACCCTTGTTACACATTGAAATCAATACAGAAAATTACTAAACTATTTTGCCTTAACGTAAACCAATGCTTTTATATTCAGATAGGTACCTACACACACCCACGCAAAACACACACTCATACTATGTTATACGGTACATTTTTGGTATACCACATTTTTATTTATTGAGCTCAAAATTTAGTATTTTTATTTAAAAAACCAGTATTTTATATAGTGGATATATAATGTCTACTTTCCTGATGCTGCGGATAAATTCCACTTCATAGGCACTAACTCGTGGCTTACAGTTTGCTGTCTCTCGTAGTTCTAATTTTGATTTACGGCCGAATTGTTATATTTTTTTCTACCAATTTCACTCACTGTCTTTACATTTTAGTTATAATACTTTTTAAATACCAAAATATATTTTTGTTACATTGCGGTGTATGCGGGCCCGCAAAAAACGCACAGCCGGACAGTCGGCGAACGCGACAGTTTTTTTGCGTCCGTCACTTGTAGACGTTGTGTTCCGACTGACTCTTTGTTCTGTGTGTGTTGGCGTAGACACACCCTGCATAGCAGCGTTATGTAATGCGCTGATGTAACGTTCGCCTGTTGTTTCGTTACATAACTTGTTGACTGGTTTTGTGTCATTTGTTGACCTTGGTACAATTTGTCGGTTGTTGAATCTGTTTTACAAAATATTATTGAATAAATGTCACGTATAAAGTCACTAGCAGTGCTGCCACTGTCACTTCAGTCGCTAACAATAAATATACCTTTGGTTTATAAATTTTGTCCCTATTGTTGAAAAAATGTTATTGTTTTATTTAAATTACCCCAGGTCGGCCAAAATGCCACATTACAATACACAACAGCAAAAATACACAAATACATTGACATTAATATACACAAAAATATACAATCCACATTATCATTATATCGTTTACCATAATCAGTCATAAACAGTCCATCCTGAAAAACACTGTTCACATAATTAAATGTTCATAAACACAATTAGATAATTAGCCTCCATCGTCAAATAATAATCTTATCTTATGTATACATAACTCATTTTTAATTAAGTACATTATATCATCTTTTGTAATATAATAACTATTTAAATTTATTTTGTCCATTATACCATAGTGATACTCTGCAGGATTACTCCACATTACTATATCATAAAACTTGTCAACATTCGGTATGGTCCAGTCACCCTTAGTGTAATTAGTCATAATCAGGTATTTTATCAAGTCATTATTGTTATCAACATCATCTCCTACTGCTGCCATATCAGCTTCAATCCAAGGTAAGTATTCATTATATTCATCACTTCTCTCTCCACCTAACCTTTCTATCAACTCTTCATAATCTCTACATACTCTATATAACTCTACTTCTCTTTTTCTCTCACAATACCTCTCACTTTTAAAACATCTCTCTCTATCGCACCAAGCTACATTCTCTCTCTCAATATATGCAGGGGACACTACTACTTTATTCTCGCACCACCTATCAGGTGCACAAAAAATCCAGGGACAACTATTTGCAGACCTTTTGTCTCCAAAATCTACATCGAAGGCACCCTCGTCCTTCCTAAAAACATGTACATCCCCCCTAAATACACCACTAAGGGAAAAATCTACCCCCTGCAATTCTTTTACAATTATTCTCTCTCTACACACTGTCTTTAACCCTTTAACACACACTAACATTCCATCATTATTATATTCTATTCCCCATAAAACCTCATTATTACTACCCCTGTTTACATAATCATTTTCCAATATCATACTTTTATTTATATTATTCCTTACCCCAAAAATAGGCCAAAATGTCCCGTTACACAGTGCGTGCTCCTCTGTGTTTTAGTGTGTTTTAATATTTTTGATGCTTTAATGTTTTAACTATTGATTTTAATTTTAATTTATTATATTTTGATCTTAATGTCTGACGTTCTTTAAAGAGAAATTATTCTGAAGATGGGGCATATGCCTTGAAACGCGTCAAGTTAAGAGAAATTACAAGTAAGTCACTCGACGGATTCGGTAAGCAATTATTTATTTAATACAAGTGACGTGGATACTTTAAAAATGAATATTTTTGTGGTCTTGTTATGATCGGTGGTCACCCGGAGTTCAAGTAAATTTTTCGTGTTGAAGTCAACTTACGTGTATATAGATCAACTTGCACATCCTATTTCATTCTTCGCAATGGGTTCTCTACATGTTTCCACTGTATTGTACATGCTGACTTCAGTCACATTTCAAACTTTGAAGAAGCAGCACGGCAAGTGGCTCTCTCAACACATGGCCAGCATACGAGCAGTTTAAGAAACCAGGAGTACACATTTTACCCCCCCCCCCAACCATTTACCAGTATTTTGTTCTATTATGCAGGTAATCCCGGTTTTCCATCTATCGTTTTTTCCTAAAGGTACCTGCCTGCCCCTTCAGAGTTTCTTCAAGCATGGGGTATGTGGAATGAAGGTGAGTTTGTTTCTTTAAATTTAATATTTTTAGACAGTTTTCAATTCACTCAAGTCTCACCAGAGGATTAAATGTATGAAAATACAAAATGTAACATTATATAGTGTTCATACGTAAAATTCATGTAAAGTACGTAAAATTCATTATTTTCATAATCTAAAACTCCACAGACGATGGCATACTCAGTTGGCAGATGAACCTTCCTGAGCATTTTATGATTGGTAACTCTGTAGCTGATATATTGTTGTTTGCAGATGGCTGTACCCACTTTGGGATGAATCTGCAAGGATTTCAGATTACAGAATTCCATATTAAAGACCAAGGTGATGGCTTGTCATGGAGCTGATCCTGTATGATCAAAAATTGTGTAGATGGTACTGTTCTGGAGCAGGTCAGCAATTATGAATATTTGGTTTATAATTTGTCTTACATTATAAACAATGATGTGGTGAAGAAGCTACATAAGTTCAACTATATATATATGGGACCATCAGGAGAACTTTAAAATCAATGAGTAAAGAAGCACTCCTGAGGCTCTACAAAGTGATGGCCCTTCCCACACTGAGAATTGGTCTTTAACAAAATCCCAGGCCATTTATATTCAAGCAAGTGGCCAAAATGAGATTTCTTAAGTATGTGCAGGATATACTTCAAGATCGCAGAAGAAATCTACATTTATGGCAGGACCTTAATATTATGAGTATACTCAATAGGATTGCCTACTATTGGCCAAAACAGTTGGAATATCTTGTCACTGGACAAAAGGCTTGCCGCATGACAAATGGCGCCAATCGTACACTCTAGTGTTTTTGGTGGCCCTAAAAAGGACCTGGTGGCGAGAACGCTGATGTTGGTAGTGCCGCGCTGAGATGTTCGGTGGCTGCGCCCGCTGTTCGTAGCGTACTGCAGTCCTCCTCTTCTTTCAGCATCGGGTGTAGAGTCGGTTGCCGGCCCAACGACGTCCTATCGCTGGCGCGGAACTGGAGGGCGAAGACGCAAGAACGCCGGTTCTATTCTTCGGCCGTTCATTCCGGCTGACTCTGCGCCGATGTCGTCCGAGAGCGGTGATGTGCGTCCGATGGCGTGGCGATGAAGTGTGCCCAAAACGCTGATGTTGGTGATGCCACGCTGAGATGTTCGGCGGCTGCGCTCGCTGTTCGTGGTGTACTGCAGTCCTCTTCTTTCGGCATCGGTTGTAGAGTCGGCTGCCGGCCCAGCGACGTCCATCGCTGGCGCGGAACGGGAGTGCGAAGACGCAAGAATGGCGGCGGTTCTATTCTTTGGCGTTCCTTCCGGGTGACTCCGCCTCGATGTCGTCCGAGAGAGCAGAGGAGATGAAGTGCGTCTGTCCTTCCAAACCAGGCCGTTGTCCACCCGATGTCCTCCCGGTATCCTAGCTGCTGCAGGGTTGTTTCTCCACACTTGGCACTCCTGGTCGCCTTCTTGCGCCTCCTGCACTGCCTGATGGATGCCGACAGCGACGATTTCTTGTAGTTGCAGTGCAGCTGCCGCAACACTGCAAAGTGGCGTCTCTTCAGGCTGCATCCGTGCTTCTTCTTGGACGCCGGCAGTATCTTCAAGCCCAGGTTCCCTCGAGAGGAAGTCCGGCAACTCGTTCTCCTTGCCCGGGCAGTGGACGATGGTGAATTTGAAGCTCTGTATCAGTAGAGCCCAGCGAGCGTACTTCATCTTCTGCCCGGTCGCCTGCTTCAGCCAGGTTAGCGCCTTGTTGTCAGTCCTCAGGGTGAAATGGCGATCCTCCAAGTATGGCCGGTATTTCTTGATGGCCCAGACGACTGCCAAGCACTCCAGTTTGTTGGAGTGGTAGTTCTTCTCCGCCTCGTGGAGCTTGGCACTGGCGTACGAGATGATACGCCTCTCTCCGGCTTCGGTGCATTGATAAAGCACCGCTCCAAGTCCCTTTTGGCTGGCATCGGTCTGCAGAAACATCGGCAAGTCTCGATCCGGTCGTGAGAGTTTTAACAGCTGCCGGAAAGCGGCCTTAACCTCTTCGAAGGCTCGCTGCGTTGTGTCGTCCCAATGCCACTTTCTTGACCGCAGCAGGTCCGTTAATGGTTCTGAAATCATGGCGAAGCAGGGGATGTACTCTCGCAGCCAGTTGAAGTTCCCAGGAAGCGTTGTAGCTCTTTCTTGTTGCTGGGAGCCAGCTGGTCTTCGACCGCTCTGAGACGTTGCTGCTGCGTGAGGTTGCCGTCCGGAGTAATCTCGTGGCCCAGAAAAGCGACTTCTTCCCGGCCGAAGGGACACTTGTTGAGCGAGCAGGTCATCTGGTGCATCTGCAGCCTTTCCAAGACTTGATCCAGTTGTCGCAGGTGCGTTTCCCAGTCGGGGGAGTAGACAATGATGTGCAGATAGACGAGGCAGCACTCCCGTAATAGTCCCATGAGAACATCCTGCATCAGCTGTTGGAAGGTGCTGGGGGCGTTCTTCAGCCCGAAGCACATCACCCGGAACTGGTAGCGACCTCCGTCTGGCACCAAGAATGCTGTGTACTTCTTTGCTTCTTCCTCCAGCGGGATCTGCCAGTAGCCGCTCTTCAGATCTAGGGTCGAGAAGACTTTGGCCCCGCTGAGGTCCTTGATTGTTTCGTATATCAGCGGCAGTGGGGAGTCCACAACCTCGGTCTCCAGAAGTCCATCGTTCAGCCTCCAGAAGTCCACGCAGAACCGAGGTGTGCTGTCCTTCTTCACAATCACTACCGGAGAGCTGTATGGCGAAATGGCCGGTTCAATGATCCGCTGCCTCAGCATCTCTTCTACCTGTTCCCGGATGGTGCGTTTCTTCTCGTCGGAGTACCGGTACATCGGGAGCCGGAATGGTTGGCTACCTTCCTTCAGCCGGATCTCGTGCTTGGCCGCAGATGTGGTGCGGAGCGGGCCACGGGAGAACAGACTACGATGACGGTGTAACATTTCCAGAAGCCGTTTACGGTGTTGGCCACCTGCTGAGGTTTGAAGGCTAGCTTCGTCAATGTCCTCTTCCTCGGGCTCCGAGTGGTCATTCCAGAAGACCGTCTGTCGGTTCTTGCTGCCAATGTGAAGGCAGCTCCGTTGGTTGGCCGTGAGCCAGTGGTGGCCCAGTAAAACTTCCTCTTGCAGTCCTGGCACTTCTAGCAGACTGATGGTGGTCGCAAGACTTCCAATTACAATGTCTGTGACGACGGCGGCCGTTGAGTGACATTGCTGACCGTGTAGCGCTAGCTGGACAACTCGGGGCTCCGTCTTCCTCCGGGCAGCAGACCGGCTCGTACGAAGTCGTAGTTTGCAGCATAGTCCAAGGCTGCGGTCAGTTTTCGGCCGGCGATCTCTATTGGAATGCGCGGTATGTCCGTACCTAGTTGGTTCACGCGCCCCGGTGGGCTATTTACCGGGGCGCTTGGTCATTTCCCTGCCGGTTCTTCACAGGGCAGTCCCGATGGAAGTGTCTTCCCGGGGAGAAGCGGCACTTGGGCGTTAGGCTGTTCATTCTTTGTTCCTCTTTCGTGCTTGAGGCCGATCGACACTGCTTCGACCCCCCTACTCGATCCAGGGAGTTTTCAGCAGAGTCATCTCGACCTCACGCATGATTATCTTGATCCAGGTCCACCTCGATGCTCATTGCCCATTGTAAAAGTTCCTCTAAAGTTGTAGGCGGCGGGAACCTCAGCGCGGGTCGAAGGCGTGGCTGCAGCTGTTGTGTAAGCATGGCTATGCTCGTCCTCTCGTCACATTCGGGATACAGAAGGCGAAACAGCTTGATTTTTCTCAGGATGAAGATTTCCGCCGATTCCTGCCACTGCGATGCCGGAAGCGCTCGCAGAACTCGGGCCAATTTATCTGCAATCCCATGTATCTCTCTGCCCACCTGGCAGCTTCTCCTCGGAGCTGCCGCACTGCGTAATCTGCCCACTGTTCAGGTGGGCCTCTGTAGTCCCGCAGCTGTCGCTCTAGCTGTCGAAGATACTGTTCTGGATCCTTGTACTGAGGCCATGGTATGTAGCGGTGATCACCGGTGGCAACATGCACCTCAGAGCTACGGCGAATTGCGCAAAGCCTTGCTCTACCTCGAACCTGGTGTCACGCTGGGTGTAGCTGTTGGGCGCCATGTTGTTTTGTGTGCCGACTGGTAGCTCTCTAGCGTGGCTGGCTCTTGCATCCGCAAGATGATCATCGCCCCACGTTGGGCCCCAATCGTACACACTATTGTTTTTGAGGTCCTTAAAAGGACTGTTTGTCAAGGACGCTAAATCATTTGTGTACGCTGCCTGAGCCGCGCTGTGATGTTCGGCGGCTGCGTCCGCTGTTCCGGGCGTGCTGCGGTCCTCTTCTTTCGGCAGCGGTATGTAGAGCCCGCTGCTGTCCCAGTCGATGTCCATCACTGCTTCTCCTGTGCTCTCCATTCTTCCTTCTTCCTTTTCTTCCGGCTGGCTTCACGACGTCCAATGGAGTGCACCAAAATTTTCTAGCGGCGCTCTTTTTATGCCCCGACAGGTCGTGTGCCATGAACCTATCAGAGTGCCGCTGGTCCCTGTGTGGCTCGCCTCGAGCATGTTAGATGGTCACATCTCGGCCACTGGTCCCTGATTGGCTCGCCTCGCTACGTCACAATCTTAACCGAGTGGATGACTGTCGCATTCCTTATTGAGTTATAAGCTGAAAGGACGGAGATGTGTGGGGCGCCCCGCACTCGTCGGAATTGACTGTTCCTATAGATTGCGTTGGAATGACCAGCTCTAATCTATCTGTTTGTTTAACATGAACTAACCATTTTAATTTTATCCTTTAAGATGTTGATGATTGTTATTTTGTATAATATTTGTTATGTCACTTTGTTGCAGATACCTGCGTGAACTCAAAGAAGAACGGACTAAAGAGAAGGAAGAAAAAGAGAGAGAAGCAGCAGAAGCTGATCCAGATTGTCCTCCAGGCCACACCACATTGCCAGATGATGTCAGGCTAGAACACCTCAACATTTTAAAGCAGAGTCAGTACAGGTCTTGGTAACTTGTAATGAATTTTATAACATGTGCGAATTTATCTTATTTTAGACTACACATAAATGATTAAAGAACTCTTTCAACCTTTGTGTGTGTCTTCGTCAGGAGTTGATTATTTCCTCCCTTCATGATAATCTCTTTGCATTATCACTTTTATAAAAAGAAATTCTACTTTTATCAGAACAAAACTTTATTGTTTGAAATTAAATAAAAATGCACAGAAATTCGAAACAATCAGTATATGAAAAGATTGTAATAAACTAAATGTGTTTGTTTTAACTGGTTGGTTTTCGCTTATTGTCAGTTATTTTAGAATCTGATTTTTCAAGGTGCTTAACGTATATTTTTTTTTGAAACATCAACAAGTGACACTGTTAATATTGATTTCTGCTGCGCTATTAGGATATGGTCTAATATTGTTTTCAACAGACGTTTCTGCCTCACATTGGTGGGCATCTTCAGTGTTTCGAATGATTGAAGTAACTGACTAGTCGTATGCCAGTTCTCGCAGTGCTGCGGTACAGATATGGTGGGGCCAAAACAGTGTTAGACCACAGCCTAATAGCCTGGTAGAAATCAATATTAACAGTGGAGGAAGTCTATAATTAATATCCTTGATAAATAGTGTACAGAGACAATATTCACTTTTTGATATTTTTATTTTTTGTATCACAGGAATCTAATTGTATTATTTCTAAACCTAACAAGATCTTGAAGATCATGATCCGTTATATAACATTTATTATGAGTCATCTGTGTCAGCTACATCGATGATAGTCCTCTGTGTGTATCTGTTGTTAATTCCAGCAACAGTGGTTTAAACAAGGAGCTAGATGTAATAAACCACTGTTGTTAGTAAGTCAACAGGTATTACTGAAACTTTTGGTTGATTAGTGTCATAGTGGACAACAAACCATAACTTCCCACTTGGAAAAAGGTACGGAAAGGGATGAATATTTACTGGTGTCACACCTGTAACACTAGGTCATTGTTACCTAGGAGTTAAACTAGGCTGACCAGATTAAGTCAAAATTCAGGATGCTTTTAGAAAACGATTTCTTCCATAAAACATTTTTACTGAACTATTTTTTTTAAACATAATATTTTAGTAGAACACATTAATATTATTATTATTCCATTGCTATTATTATTTTATTATTAGACATACACACACAATATTGATAAGGTTTTGAAACTTCTGACATTCAAGATGTAAGGTTAGGAAGTTAAGCCCCCCCCCCCAATACATACCTATCTTGTCAATCCAAAAAACCTAAGATAAACCAACCACGCTTTGAAAGGCAGTGTGTGATTACCGATTCACTGTAGGCCTACTTATTAAATAAAACACTGAAAACTGTATTAAAACCATTCACTTAACAGTCCCTTAAAACCATTTCATCGGGGCTGTTAAGTGAAGTTGTTGATCGCAGATTAGGTTAGAGTAAGGTGATGTTATAAATAACTTAACTCATATTTATCTTAATGTATAATTTTTATTTATGATCATCTATTTATGTTTGCTAAACATATACTGGTTGTCCTTTACGTTGTCATAAAATTCAGTTGCACCATCACTACATTCAATGTTACTTGTCTAAAGTTAAAATTCCATATTAAACATTAAATCGAATTGATAATTAAACAGAAAAACAATTTAATAAAAAAATTAATCAAACAATTATAAAAATAGATTCATGATCTTTACGTTTCATAAAATGTTCGTTTAACTCATAACGAAGTAACCTATAAATGTCATCATTAATGGTGTGGTCATCTTATACTTTTTCATGTTAAAATTTTAAAACAAATTTAGTTGGAAAAATTGTCTGATTATGGCTTACAAAATAATGATTATTCGTTAAAAAGTAATTAACTGTTAACACAAATCAGTACTTTGTTACGCTCTCACTCTCACACTTTCCCTTACACTCCTTTTCTCATTCTCTTTCACTGACATTAATGCCCAACTGACGTTAATTTTGTCTCTTTAATACCCAGTCTTACTCACACACAATGTTACTTTAGTTACTTACCTGTGTACACTGATGGTTGTCAATGTAATTGTATTATTGTCCATTGAGTTCCTGTGTCCATTCATGCACAACACATGGTCATATTTCTGTTATTATTCATTCATTTTGTTTGACTCACCCTCTCGAATTCCACACTACTTAATACAAACTGTTTATGGTAAAACTGTGGCTGAAAGACTTTAAATACATTTATATCTGGGAATGTTAAGTGCCATTTACTGTTGTATTTCTCTATAGGCCTCCATGATTATTACAAGATTATTATTGGGCCATGCGGTCAAGTCTCCATGTTTAGCATCTGTTCAATTGGGTAGCTGAAAAACAACTGTCAAACTGTGGGGCATAGCGTACACTTTCCAGACCCCCCACTAAGCTGTTTTTCTGGTTATTCTGTAGGAAACATAACACCTGTGATACAGCCTCTTCATCTAATACAAGACTTTGGAACATGTGAAATTGTGTTTTGAACAGATACATACATTAAAAAATACATGCTTTCCAAGGCTCAAGTCATGCACAAAAATTCCATGCAGACTGATGTTCTGTTTAACATATGACAATTGTACTTTGCATTATGTCGAGTAAAACGCCCCATAATAAAGCCTTCAACCATGAGTACTTTCCAGGTATACCAGCATTTTTGTTTTAATTTTTCAGAAATAAAATTCTACACACTGTTTTCAGAAAACTTGAAAAACCCCAGCTTAATTGATACTTCTAGTCTATTTTGTCATCAGACCAGTGAATTTTTATACAAGAATATTCTTTCTATGTTGGTGTTCTTACAGTGCTTCCCAATGCCTTACTCACTCTGTCCTACTTACTTGTCAGTGCAATATTTAGTTTGTCTCCACTCCCACGACCTATGTCTTCTTTCTACTTATTCTTACTTCGTATTCTTCGCATTTCCTATCAAGTCCTTTCAGAATCTCAGTCCACCCATACTGCTTATATATCACTCTTACACCTACATTCACTCTTCTCCTGCTATCAGCGAAATCCCTAATTATTTACTCAAAACATAAGCTAAATAGAATAACACCCCTGCAGCAAACCACTCTCTTCATTATACTCTACTCTATTCATGCTCTTGCCCTGTGGATCAATTAAAATTTTTTAATCCATCTCTTTTCCCTCCAATCAAAATACACTTTCTTAATATGGTCACCTTGTCAAATGTCTTCCCAGTTCTATAACAACCATACACACTTTTGTATCCTTCTCTGCATTTCTCTCAGCAGTCAGCAGTCCAAATGGTGTATACAGTATTCTCATCTCATGTCAAAATCCTCATTACTCCTCCCCTGGTACACTGTTTAACATTTCTTTCAACTCCTATGTGTTGATTTTAACAATATTTTGCCAGCATGAGATATCAAACTTAATTTTCTGTTCTTGTCACATTTCTTTTCAGTTTTTCTTTGTAACAGTTGGCACAATTGTACCATTACAGTTCCTTTAAAATCCTTTAACTATTTGAAAAGTACAATACTTATTCTATTGTATAGGTCTATACAAACCAGTATAAAAGTTCTATTGTAAAGGTTCATCATTTTATAAAACCACAGATCACAACCACATAAGGAATATTTTTTGAGAACTAATTAATGAGAGTGAGGAAAGAGGGAGATAAACATTATAGGGATATAGCTTATTGTAGTCAAAAAACAGGATGCTGAATTTGAAATGGTTACTGGTATGGTAAAAGTATTATACAATGATGAGTGCACTGCATTGAATATGTACTGACAACACAGGCTCTAGCATAAACTACATCTTTAAGACTACTGTTTGATGTATTTATGGCAAAATATCTTTCAATTGTGACAAAACATCTTGAAAGAATGTGAAATGCCATTAAAACTATTTAATTATATGGTATAGATGTTTAATAAAATAGTTGTCTTCCTTGTTTTACATGTAAACTTTTACTTTCTTTGTGTATACACTTTCCAGATTATACAGATCTTGTCACACAACTCAACAGGCTACCGGTTCGATCGGACACGCTGAGGACAAGGCTTCGCAAACAGGAGATGGAAACAGAGTTAGAAAAAATCGAAGCTGCTATGGCGATATTCACAAGAGAGAAAGTGTACATAAAACCAAATGTGGCTCGAGCATAGCATTACGACATGTCGGTCATGTATAGTTGATAAATTAAAAAAAAAAATAGGAAACAAATTTTCAGTGCCTTTCGATGAAATAATTTAAAAAATTTGATCTCAGGCATAAAAAATTATTTATTGTTATAATTTATGACAAATTAACTTTATTGACTTGAAACATATTTATTGTTTTTAAGAATTGTTTTCTCTGTAATGTTATAAATTATATTAGAATAAAATTGTTTTTCCTCATCATATTAAATTGTTATTTTCGTTATATTTCCTTTTCAGAATCTCGTGATATCACCAAATTCATAATACAGTGAATTATTAATATGGTAAGCAAGGTTTGTCATAACTGAATTTGTGTTTGGTATGGACAGCAGTTTTTTTTTACAGGATTTTACAGATGAGATTTTTCTTTGAATTTTACACACATATCATTATGTTTATTTTAATCAATATTATCACATTAATTTGATGAACATGTTTGTATTATAAAACTAAACATGCAATGGGTAAGTAAAAAACATGAAATTTAAGACGGTAATAAAAAATCATTATGAATTACCCTCTTCAAAAATATTTTTTCTGTTCATTGTGAATGTGACTCATGTTTTTGATTTAACAGTGAATTACAAAGGTAGAGAGATTTCTCATTCTTTTATTACGTGGCTCTTGATTGGTGTGAGGCAGCCTAACCTTGTCCATCCTCTACTAATCTTTTCCCTCCTGTTTTCCATGCCTTCAGCAATTTGCTGCATGTACCTCCACATCACAGTGTGTTTGCTTCATTTCACAGTTTATCTCGCCCTCTACTTCTTAACACTTTCAACACCATGCCCGTATGTAATGATGCCCGAATGTCAGCTCTAAATGCTGCAGTGGCCCATGCCTGTATGCTATACAGGCACTTAGTTTTCATGTGTTTAAACATATTTACCTGTACGCTGTCCAATCTAAGTCTATAGTGTGAGGCTAATCCATTCGTTACATAGCCTGCTGTTATAATTTAGTTCAGTATTTTACCAGCAGATGTCTCCTACAAATGACTGAAGTAATCAGTGTTCAGGTTCAGCTGTTGCATGTTCTAGGTGTATTGTGTTTCTAACGTGAACAAAATGGCAGATACACATGATTTTGTACTTGATGTATCAACACATGATGACAATTCATATCAATTTAATTCCAAAATTGATTACATGGATAAGAATGGGTGATGAATCTTCCGATGATAAAACAATTTTGTATACACATAATCTAAATGAATATACATTAGGATGTATATACATATACAATGTATTTCTATTTAAGACAATTTAGTAATGAATATGTCCCTGGGTATGTTACTAGCATGTCACAGGGTATGTATTTCTATTTAAGACAATTTAGTAAAGAATATGTCCCCTGGGTATGTTAATTAGCATATCACAGTGTAAGATGTATGGTGTGGCTACCACTTCAGGCTTAACGTCCAGCCTGATTTTCTGTCTGGGTGTTCTCCCATAAACTGGCTGTCTTACCAGACTAAAGAGATTAGTTTTCCCTGTTGAGATATCCATAAGGATCTTTAATGTGGTGGTTTCCTTGTCTTCCACATCCTACGTTGTTGACCAATGGAAGGTCATCCATCTTTAGGGGCAATTTCTCACACCAAGGGCAAGAGGGTGCCCTAACCTCTACTTGACAATGACAAGTAGAGGAGGGACAGCTTATACCGGCTGTCACTTGCTCTCCAGACACAGAGGTGTGGGACGTCCGAGAAAGCGCTGGAGTGACCAGCTCTAGACTTTGCCTATTTGAGACCGGAACAAACCATCCTTGGTTTAATACTTGCAAATGGTGATGACGATGACTGTATTTTTATTATTTCATCTTGTAGCAGTTATATTGGCTCCCGTTGTATGGAGATACGTCACAAAAAGAACCAATGCTGCAAAAAGGCAAGGAAATCGTGACAGTGACGTTGATACTGATTGGACTGATAATCCCATCCAGCCGGGTCTTGGTGTCTTTGAAAGAGAATCTACTATAATTGTGCCAATTGATGAAAACTGTTCAGAATTTCACTGATTTTTGATAGAGCTAATTAAATTAGCTATCAGAGTGTAAATATAATCATCATAATCTTAAATAATGGAGATTAAATTTTTTGTGATGAAAGACTATGTTTAAGACTCATTTGTTAAAATTTATGAACATATGATCAGAATACTATGAATATATGTCAAATCTGCATAGGAGTTTAAAAATTATACAATGCAGGTATTATTTTGTAAAAAGATAAATTTTCTACAGTTTGAAATAATGTTAAACACTGTGGTTTACTAGGAAGTGACATGGAAAAACTGTGATGTTGAAAAGTGTTAATCGCTGTTTGATGTGATCTTGTGTGTTTCACGTCATATTCACTCTTCTTAGTGATATTTATCTGTAAACTTGAGTATTATCCCAATTGATGCAACTTCGTTTCTTCTTAATTAATCCATTTAATTGCACAAAATACTAGACATTGTAGGTAATCATCGATAAACCTATAACTGGTGAGGAAACAAGAACTGGATGCCAACCGTGTTGTGTTGTCATAGTGTTACCCACTTACAAAATTGTAATTTCTGTCAGATTAGTATTTCAAACAATAAGCAGTATATACATAAATTTGTACTTCATTGTCTGTTGGCAATGATCTTGTCTCTGGTCTCTGACAAGTGAGTTTGGGACTTTTGAGCCCTGTGGGAGGTCAGTAAATGTGTGTCAGCAAAATGTGTTGGTCTAAGTAGTTATCTGGTACATGCAGTAGCTACTTACTTGAAAATAAGGGCAGACTGTGTTTGTGAAATATACAGCAGGTTTGCCAACAAGTCTGTCTGACAAGCACAGGCCAATTTTAATTGTCACAAACTAATCTGTTTTTTTCTCCCTTCAAGAATTAGGCAAGATCATCTGTTCTAGTCAGAAAGTTCAATCTGCCTCTTCTTCGGTCTTCCATGAAATCACTTTTCTTTTGATTTGTAAGACAATGCTTCCCTACACAATCTGTCAGTTGCTATTCTTTCTATATGTCGCAAACATTGTATTTTGATATTTGTCAATCCTACTTTTTACAAGAAAATTTTAAGTTCCCTGCATATCACCATGTATTCTTCCTCTCACGTACATTCCTTCACTGTTATCAAAGATCGAATCAAGTGTTGCTCAGACCCATATAACAAATAGAGACTCCCATGACTATAAATCTTGTATGGGCCTCCTTTCTTCTTATTATGCTTAAATTCTGTTGTATGTCTCCTGAACAATTTAGTGTATAAAATCTGAGTTGTATTTTTACAGTACTCTAAGGACACTAAGCACCAATGAAATTTGTTATTGTTTAAAATATTAAAACCCAATTTCAACAAAAAATAAAATGATAATAATTATTATCATCATATATTTATTACCTTTAAGCAAATTTCACTTAAACTGTTGTATCTTGCATTTTAGCTGCATGCAGTATAATGTGCATTTTACATCAACAAGTTGTGGCAAACTGTTGGGAAAATATAAATTAACACTTTTGATTTCATATCCAAAGAAGTTAAGAGGCACAGCAATTTGCTGGGTATATTCTAATACCTAGTATTTTTCAAAACCTATTTCTTGTTTTTTTTCCAACTATGTTCCTGTTCCAATGATTAAAATTTTGTGTGTCTAGAAAATGATTTCCATTTCAAGAAAATACACAGTACAAGATTTAATTTTATATATGGATGTCATGTCAGACAAATCTTGTATAAGAAAAACTGAAGAAACTGCCACTGTCTACGGAAACCTTCCTACAAAGTGTTAAATTATGTAAAAATAGGAAGTATAATAAATAACATACCTTCTATTATAGGAATATATTTTCTCATAAAATTTATTACAAACAAAACAAATTACTAAATTCGATTTAAAGTTGTATATCATATTTTCAGCAAACAAAAACAATAATGAATTCTTGCTAAACAACAATCATAAAATAAAAATTTATATAAAATATTCCGAGTCATATGTGTTTTGCATTGGTATAATTTATTCACATGTTGGAACAGATAGTCTTTTCATTTACAAATTTATAAAGTATTTATTTATTGTATATTTTTGCTACATGTATACAAGTGAAAGGTTTCATATTTTACATGTTTACTACATGGTACACGTGAACTACATCAGAGGCTACGGCATGGAAGAAGTGTTGAAGAAATTAGAAAAAAGTAACATTTCCTGTATTTGCTCCTGCCCCTGACTGTATGCAGTAAATTTTATCAGTGGTGGCTCTTGTGATGTGTTTTAGTTTCAGTAGAATGACAAGAAAATTAAAGCTCCTCTATTTTAGGCTCTCACCACTATTAGTGGTATAATAATTCTTATGTCTTGAACGTCCATCTTGTTTCTTTAATTTATCTAGGACATTCTTGTCTTTAAAATGTAAGGCCATATTCAGATTACCTTTTAATATAAGAAAAATCCAACAGACGAAAGAACAGCAAACTTCCATTTCATTATGTTTTTGTAACAACATATTTACGGGGCTGGTTGTATTAGAAGGTATTTCTGAAGACCACTTTTGATTTTTAAGGCCAAAATCTCAAGAGGAAAGAATGTCAGATGTCTGAGACAGAAAAATTATTTATATTTTGCAGTCCTCTATGAGTTAAAAAGAACTAACACTTTGGTATTTGCATTTATGCACTTTTCACTTCAATTATTTCAGCACGAAGAATATTTCCATAACGAAACTTGTACGTTATATCTTGCATCACATTTCATGTGGTGTACATGCTACCTATGCACAAAGACATCACATCAGATGTATAACATTAGGAACATAATATGCCTATACACAAGATACGACAATAAAGTTTGTGAACTCAGTGTAACAAAATGTCTATATACATTATCACTGAATACCTGAATATCATTCTGACCTTCCAAGTACAGAATCCAAGTATCAATAACATCATTCAGTCCACCCTTTAAAGCAGCATAGGAACTGGTTTTGTAGAACCATCTTCAGAGCTGCTGCTGATTGCTTTCAATTTTCCTTTATTATTCGAAACCTCACATGGAGCCAGGACCTGGTCAACAGGATATCTGTTTAAGCACACCATAAGGTAAGATTTTTTTCTTATCTGAAAACTCAGACAGTGCTCTGTGAGCTACACATTGTCATGATGTTTATCCTCAACTTGTTGGAGAAACATTCTGGTCTTTTACAATAATTTTCTTTCATGTAAGCTTTTCAGCGCATCGAACCAGTGGGGCTGATTCACCACGAGCCCAGTTCCCATACAGAGTGCCTACAACAAATGCATTGCAGTGAGAGTTCTTGCATCTTACTGTCAGACTTTGTAAAACAGAATATAAAAACAATTTTAGTATGTTCTGTTAGTTACTCTGGCTTTACTCCCAACAGCCACCACTGATATTTATCACGACTTTTTAAAAGACTATCCTGTAACAGGCAAACAAAATATTAAAAACATACTACTTATGGTAGTATTAGAAAAGAACATTATTTAAAACAAAGATGAGGAAATATTTTGTGAGGATTTTTTGACACAATTTTTATACCATTTGCGTCAGTTACAATGCATGTGTAATTCACTGATCGATCTTCACAAAACATTTTATCATTTACTGATTTACAGTCTCTATTAATTTAAGGGTATAAATAGTTTATAATTTATTATTACTAAAAGTAAACTTTATTAAATTAAATTCAGTAGATTGTATCACAGAATAATGCACTAGAAATTAACTTATATTTATAAGTTATACTTAACAATTTCAAACAATAATCACAGACAAATATAACAGTACTATTGTAAAACGTCAACAATTCATTGCTCCTTAAATTTATGATTCATTCATAGTTCACCATTTCTCTAGTGCATGTGAGCCAAAATAATATGTGTGACTAAAATGCCTTTAATCACAGTTATTGTACTGAATACTTTGAACTGTAAGGCTGTCATTATTTCTGTTAATAAGCACACATTTTATTCCATTTTAAGAACACTGACAAACATTCTGCCCATAACAAGATCAGGTACCATAAGTTACACAAATTAAGCTAAGATGAAATGCACAAATGAAAAACAACTCTAGATTCAGAGCGTTAAAAACAATTAGGCCTATGCAATTTATAAATTTGAATATAATACAAATTACAGTTATTACTGAATAAAAATACACAGTAAGGCAATAAACAATATAAACTGTAATGGTTAGAATTCAAATAAGGTCCTGTTATGGTTACCATCCGCCATAAACTATTTCTGTGCCACGGGTAGACATTATTTATGTAATACACATCCTGGCAGGGTCACCAATTATAACAATTAGAATTTAAATAAGACCCTGTTACAGAATATATGGGGCAGTATTGCTAAAGAAAGATATAAAAATAATAAACCTGTGATACATGAAACAATTTGAGCAAAAAAATAATATATAAAAAAATGTGTAAAAAAACCGATATGTTTTATTTTACACAGGAATAATTTTCTGTAAATCAAACTACAAGGTGTATGTATTTTAAGAAAGGTCCCTTTTAAATTGATTAGTGAAATGATGCTAAATATTTTACAGAATCAAAATCGATTAAAATTTTGACCACTATTTTCTTAACCATTTGTCACTTTTCATGAAACACTGCTGAAGCTTACTGTAACTGACTACATTTATCCTATAACTCTTAGAGAGTTGCCTATCAGCAGCTTGTTTTTTTTTCCTAACAAAATTGCAGCACAAACCACATTTTTGGCAGAATCAGTAAATTTAAACTTCATTTAAATTTTTTTAAAATTATTCACATTCAACATAAAATATGTATTTGATTGCTGTAAAATGGCTAACAATATAAATAATAACAACAAAATGGCTTACAATACCTACTAAATCATATAAAGACAATGTATGGGATGCGCATGTATGGACCAGTGGGTATGCACTATGAATGTTAATTTCAAAATGGGTCATAATTAAACATTACATCTCATATTAAGCACACAGTTAAAACGCTTACTAAAACATTGGGCAAGACGTTTGAACTTCCACTGCATTTTTTAATTATTCAACAATGTTTCCCCATATGTGTATCTGATGGATAATTTATACACATGAAATTATGCTTTTCTATTGGTCTGATCATAAATAAACTTATACACTTACTGTATATTCCACCTAATATATGTACAGATCTATTTTATCTGCTAGAAACTAAATAAATTATACTAATTGTAACAAATAAAACAAGTAAATGGCACAGATAGACCAGTTAAAATGTGATCTACATTTCTTCAGTCTCTTGTTTAATCTAGACTCTACAAAAAAATCCCTATAATAAAACAATTCTATTAAACTGATTCTGCAGCTTGGTCACTACAAACACTGATTTAAACAAGAAATCTTACTACGCTTACACTTAAATCTTTTTAATCTGGTAATTTCAAATTTGGCAGTTCTCTACAGGTTAATGTATGATCTACAAAACATTTCTTACTACTAAAATATTTCAGAAAAGCGAGAAATATGAAAAACTAATATTTTATAATTTTTGGTTTTAACTATAATTTTCATGTATAGAATTAAAAAAGTATACAAAGAGAGTTGACTGCAACTTAATGGCTTTAGCTATAACTCTATGTATGGTATTAGGTACCTGGAATTTCCAGAAAAGATCTGTTATGTATTCATCTGGAGTTAAAAAAAACTTGTTTTCAAATTATGTTTTTGGCTAGAGTACTTTTTGAGTAAAAACTGGACAATACTGTACCACAGAGAAGGCTGGAAATATTTTCACTGTGAGGTTTATAGGAAATTGTTGACAATTAAATAGATTGGAAACATCCAGGCTGTTAGGCCGTGATTTACTGTTTGTGTGGACAGACGTTTTGGACCCATCATCTGAGGTCATCTTCAGTGTCAGAAACAATTAGCATGGTGACCACCAATTCACCCCAGTGATGAGGTAGAGAGGTACTACCTCATACCTCATAAAGAGGTAGTAATACCTACCATAAACGGTACACCACGCCCTAACAGCCCGGCAAATAATATTTCCAACTGCGTTGATACCGGCCATGAAAGCCTTACAAATTCTAATTACACGAGAAATTAAGAAATTCTAAAAAGATGTGTGAGATGGGGTTGTAAGGCATATCCAGAGGTCAGGGCCGGATTAAGGTATCTTGGCGCCCTAGGCTAATTATATTTTAGCCCCTCCCCTCACCTCCCATAGGCTACTCTTACGTTTATTTCCAAGGGGCTTAATGAAGCTTTAAACACCCTATAATATATTTCTTAGTTAGGAATATTTCAAATATCTTACTGTTTTTGGAAATAGTCTCAAGAATTGAAAACTGAGGCTATTTTTCAGAGATTGTTTTAGAGTTACGCCTTCAACCATTTATAGTTTGCATGGCTTTTATAAGGAAAAAATTAACTAAGTAGTTACAGAATTATAACAGTTTTATTAAGGGTACATTTAACATCATTTACACAAAGAAGACAATCAGTGGAATCTTGTGGATTCCACGAAAGTCGGGCGGCGGGATAGTTCTATGAGCACCGGCCGCCGATGACTCAACAGAGAAAACAGTTTGGAAAGCACTTCTATTATTTATGTACTGTTTTACCATAATGTCTCGCAAACAGGCGCCTGTGTTCAAAGTGAACTCAAATTTTGATCCTTGTAATTTATTACAAATTTTACATTTAGCTGTAAAATTTTATTATTTTGTAGCTAAAATTTTGCCCCCCCCCCAAGTGCCGTGCCCTAGGCTACAGCATAGTCAGCCTAATGGTTAATCTGCCCCTGCCTGAGGTACATAGCATTAGGCCATACAATGTTCATAGTGTGAAGGAAATTAACTATAGAAATAAGACAAGACGATCAACATAACTTTTAAACGCAGGTGAGGCTGCAAATTTCTTCAACTCAAAACAAAATTAAAAATAAGAAATGCAAATAGACGATTTCGTTGTGACCACAGTCTACTCAAACATCCGTAACATAACCAAAAAGAATCAACCAGTATAGGGCTGTTGATTTTATGGCATTCAGAAAACAACTTGCAACATATTTCAAGCATATAACAATCTTTACTATATGTACTAGTGTATGTATCCTGGTATTACAACTACTGTACCATACAGCTTTTACCATCTACAACTGTGTGGATGAATTCATCATCTTTGAATTTTACTGTTCCATTGAGGAAATGCTGCTCATTTTCTTCAAGCCACTTTGAAATGCTGAAGTCAGGAAAGAAGATGGATATCTCACGTTTAACAGATTCCGGTGAGTCTGTGTATAAAAGATCACAAATATTAACAAATGTAAAAAAAATTGATATGCTATTTATGTTACAATAAAACAGAATAATATACATTAGTTATATATATCACACTAGTTATATACATTTGTATTTGTAAAATACTGTTGCAATATAGTTTTAACCAGCTGCCATCTTCAACAAGGATTAAACCAAAAATGGTTTGTTCTGGTCCCAAGCAGCTAGACTAGAGCTGGTCATTCCAACATTCTTTGGACATCCCACGTCTCTCCATCCCTTTGGCTTATACTTCAATAGATATTTGGGTATGGGCAGTCATCCATTTGGTCAAAACATTCTAACCATTTTCATCGATATTTGGGAATCCTATTGAGTATGCTCATAACATTTAGTTCCTGCCACACGTATACATTTCTTCTACGATCCTGAAGAATATACTCTGCCATGGGCCTGAGAAATCTCATTTTGGCTGCTCGACTATGACTGGTCTAAGATTTTGTTAAAGTCTAACTCTCAGACCCATAGAGAAGTGTGGGGATAGCCATTATCTTATAAAACATTGGCCATGTTTCTTTACTCATTTATTTTAGAGTTCTCCTGATGAACGCACATATGGTTGAACTTATGTAGCTTATTCACCATGCCATTGTTTGTAATATACGAAACATTGCTGCCCAGATATTCAAAACTGCTGACCTGCTCGAGAACAATACCATCTTGCTTGTATGCTTTTTGGAAGCTTTTTGTTTGTATGAAATCAGCTCTATGTAAAGCCATCACATTGGTCTTCAATACGTAGATATGTAATATTAAATGCTTGCAGATTTGATGGCATGAATGTACACTATGCAAGCTATTTTCAAGTTTGTCAGGATATTCTCGTCAACAGCAAACAAAATGTCAACTACAGAGTTACCAATCATAAAATGTTCCGGAAGTTTCATCTGGCAATTGAGTATTGCATCCTCTTTATATAAATTAAAAAAGAGAAGGTGATAATGGACAGTCTTGTGATACTACACAGTTGATCAGGCCCACATTAGGAGTTGTGCTCCATCTTCCTGTCTCAATTAAGATGTTGTTTTCCATACTTTGTATGGCTCTAACAGGGTGTTGTGGGATCCCTTTCTTTGCCATAATTGCCTACTGCCTGCTCAGATGTCACTTCCAAAACATAAATCTTCAAAGATTTCATACTTAAGGGACCGTAACATAAGCAAATGTTTTATATATATATATATATATATTGCAACGATACAGCCATACGCTGTATTAGGCATTAATTTGAATAAATATAAAATTTGTAGAATTTGTATAAGTTACGGGTAAATGGACAGGTCCGAGATTGTAAAAATATTTCATTGTTAGATTAGGGGAGAAATTAACCTGTTCCAACAGACAGTGAACACCTGCTCAATTGTATGTGTGTTACACATGTATCTTGTGTGTGTTAGTGATGCATGCAAAGACAGGAATCTCAGCAACCCGCCCCAAGTAATTAATAAAATCATTATTTTAATTCACTGTGCGAAAACTAATTAGTGTATGAACAAACCAAAGGTACCAAAGTGTGTGTAAAATTTATAGTTATCCCCAGTGAAAAGATGACGTTAATAGAACATGCTATGCGAAGACAGTGCTAAATAAACGTGCCAAAAAATACGCAAATTACCCTAATACGCTCAAATTAATATAGTGAGTGCTTAATCGAATTAGCTATGATTTGTGCTATCTCGATTCCGTGCAAAACATTGCTATTTGCTAATAATTGCAAATAGATGAAAAGGTTCGGGAGTGGGGGCTATCACGCGACATGCAGGTATCGACAGGATGATTTTGGAGCCAACTGGCGCGGAATCTCGAGAGGGTATAAATTAAGGGTTCGACCAAAAACCCTTCTCTTCATTTCAAGACACAGTTGCAGTCGGACATGCTGTCCGTCGGCAGAACAGTTTTATTTTTATTTCTATTACAAGTCGCAGTAACGAAAGAATAAAATGTTCGTTAAATTCGTGACAATATTCCGGAAAACGTAAATACCGAATTCGTAAGTCTACCAAGAGTATCTACAGAAAAGCTACCAGAGCGACGAGGGATGCTGGACGTTAGACGATGTTTAAGATCTACCTTGCAGCAGATAACAACTCTCTGATGAGGACCACACTGCTGTAGAACGACGCTGGACGCTAGACGTATCCAGGACCACGCCAGGACAGGAGGAATGGAAAACTAACTCTGGACAATGCTGGACCCCCGACAACAAGTCGTAAGATCATCAGAACTCGAGGTGACATGCGTAATGCATTTTAAATGATTGTTAAAAAGAGCTCATAAAGACTATATCAAAAGACAATAAATTAAAACAAAGAAAAATTTATACTTGGTAATAATATTTTAGAAATGTAGATAAATGTTTAGTCGTAAGAATGAGCATATAAAGAAATAATAAATAAAAAGAGAATTTAAAGTTGAGTTTGTTATCAAAATAAATAGTTGAATTGATTTGATATTTGAATTATAGAAAAGAATAATTTAAATTTGAATATTAAAACAAATGCCAGTCTAAAAGTAATTAATATAAATTTAAATTTAATTTTAAACATTGGTATAGACTGAGCGAGTTGAGGTCAGATCTGAATTAAGAATATTAAATTCAAATTACATTTTAATTTTATATTTTATTAGTAAATCAAATTATTAACATGTCTAGATGTAAGAGGTTTTTAAATATGTGTAACACTGCATAGTATAAGATATACACATTTAATAATGAGCAATATCGTGACCGACGATTATTAAGGATGTTTATGATTAATTATAAGATTGAGTAAACAATAAATATGAATTTTAAATACTCATAAATACAATACTCTTATTATAATTACACCTGAACCCCATATACACGATCCGTTATATTAAATTGCAACTTGTTACGATGTATAAATGGCGCTCCAAGATCGTGGGGATCAACAAATTTAAATTATGTACAGTATTAAACAAATTGATATTAAATAAATATAATTGAACTGTATACTGTATTCAATGTTTATTGTCGGGCGCCATCTTTACTGCCAACTGTAAAGAAAAAAAAATATACGTACTTACCATGTTTGGGTTCTTTTCGGCGAACAGGAAATCAGAATGGTTGTTCAAAATAAAGAACTTTATATGGTTTACCCTGACTTAAAATTTATTGACAATTAAATATTCAAACATTTAGATTTATTAACATTTAACTTTAAAAGATCGCAAACAAACTACCTCTTTATCTCCTTCATCTGTTATACAATTCTCATTCTAACAAAGCTCACATGAAAGTAAAATTTGAAACATAGTTAATTAACATAATTAACCTATTAAGATATTAAGTATAAATCATTTTTAAAAAACGCAAACCAGCCTTCTTAATTTAAATACATTCTCACGTACACACGCAACACACACACCAAGTTACTTTAGAGATCTCTCATTTTTATATTTGATTAAAATTTATTTCCCCCATTACTTAATTTTGAAAAACGAAAACTTTGTTCAAATTTTAAAAAATGGCTATGATGCATGGCTACTTAGCTGTTCTGTCGAGTTGGTGGCGTCACACTTTTACGCGCACATTGTTCAGTTTTAAAAAATAATTATTTCCGGAAAAAGATAAAACTATTGTACTGAAGAGAAAAACTGCTAGCTATTTTTTACATTTTTTCGTCACATTTATATTTTGTCTGCGGGCCCGCACTTACGTTTCGAAACTTTTACATGTCACTCGCGCGAGTGATGAGATGAGACTGGGGGAGAGCTACAGGCGCTAATTTGTGAAGCAGCTGTTGCAGGATGATCAATTTCCTTTGTTTTTTAAAGTTTATATCACTCCGCCAGCAGACTACTTTCGTTTGCTGAGTGTCTGACGAAACTGGTGACACACCTCGTTATGTAATGCGCTGACGCAACACATCGCCTGATCGTCCGTTATATAATTTGTTGACAAATTTGTTGTGTCCTTGAACTGACTTTGGCACAGTTAGTCGGTTATTGAATCTGTTCTCTGGTTCATAAAATATTATTAAATAATTCTGCATTCAACTCCTCAAGCAGTGCAGCCACCGTCGCGATCGCTCCAAACAGCAAATTTACCTAAGTTTTTCCCTATCATCACAAATGTTATTTATTATCATAAAAAAAATACAAATTTTGTTATATTGCCTCAGGTAGGCCCAAAATGCCCCGCTACAATACCCCCTCAATGAGATATTTTATGCCGAAGCATAAAAAATCTCATTGACACATTCATACTTGCTAAAGGGATCAGCCAGGATATGTCGCCACAACCCCCTGTACGGTTTACAAAAAATATAATCAACTCACCCTTGGTCCGGCGACTGTGACCGCATCTGCATGACAATACTGGACTTCTCTCTCGAGATCCCAACACCGTAGAGTCAGACAGATACTTAACGCCCCTGCTCTGACGCGCAGGCCAGCTCAGGTCCGCCGCCACAGCATCACCAAACACTGAAACAACAAATCAAAATATCAAATAGTGGCCTTATACAACACCATATCCCCAACTGATCTGTTTCCCCCTAGCGGTGCTGGTTTGCGCTAAGAAGCACTGGTTTTGTTTTTTACTTATTACTAACATATATATCAGAATACCTAAGCACAACATAATACCCACTTTAAAATTCCATACTCCCAGGCTATCTACTTTTTCATATTAACTTTATCCCAAAATTCAAAATCATTGCCCTGATTCCCATCAGAATTTAAATAAACAGACGACCGACTCATAAACATTTCCCATTACCATATTACATTTCTCTCATCCCCAATTTAAAATGCATTTAAATATTTAAATTCATAAAATTCTCTTAAACTAACAAACACAATATAACATACGAAAACATAGTACATTAATAATTCACATTGTTATTATCATCTTAAAATAAACAATTTATATTTAAAACTCACACACTTAACATCATTGAATTTGCATATAAAATCAGAAAATTACCTTTTAATCTCAATTTAACTTTTATTAATTCGTTTCTCAAAAAATTTTTTTTGTTTTTTTGTTTTTTCATAACATTGCAATTATTATTCCATTTCATTTATTTGGGTGATTCTACGTTATTCATTATACTTCACTTTATCAACTTGGCATTTACTCATAATCTTCCCCTTTGATTACTCTAACGCTCCCTTACAAAATCTTCAACTAGTATGACACCCCTCTATCAAAAATCTACTAACCCGTCTCTACCTCTAACTACTTACTACTTTAACTCAATTCGCCACCTTCTCTCCATATATTAAAAAAAAAAATACTCTCTAACCCTTTGTACATAGGATACGTGTTCCCCCCCCCAAAAAGCTCAATTCCCGTTCTCTGGTTCCTGGATTCTACCTAAGGCAACCCCGTCTCCACTAAAATCTATTCCAAATCCCATCCCAACCCTTATGTTGCGGACTCCCACACTACACTACCCCCTACTACAAAATTGCCATCCCCAAAATCTCAATCTCATTACCTTACTACAACTACAACAAAATAACATCAACAAAATAAACAACAATATATCACTCAAAACTCTACATAAATTCTCCATTACTACTGTGTCTCCATTCATACTTCTCAAAATTCTATAACATACATTAACTCAAAACAACCTTGCATTATTTTCATCTCTACTATTTCTTTAACTTTGACTTCAATTTGGACAGATCTATATGTCCCACAAATATTCAACTTGGACTGATTCAAACATTTTATTCAAACAATTACTATCACCCATTTCTATCTTTTGCAACCCATCGAAAATTTTACCTATCACAACTATTTACTTTTTATTTAAAATCTATAAACACATTGAAAACATATTATCATATTTTTATAATCCTTATTCCTAACATACTAAATGCAATTAACACAATAAGACATAATAAACACAATATAGGAAGTATTTAGTGCATCTATTTTTCAAATCAAAACAAAATTATTGAGTAGCAAATCATCATTATTAATTAAAATATAGCAAATTTCTAATACGTTACCCCCTGGATAACCTCCCAGCCACACACACTATGACCCCCCCCTGGACTGTGGCGTCCACAAGGATTGAGGTTTTGGAGGAATGTGACATCTCCGTGTCCTTGCTTCTGCGTTACATTTGAAAAGGTATAGATATCAACATATCTTTGTCTAAAGTTATGCGCCCTTAGTACGGGTCTACCACCTGGCTCTGCTGTTCCTCCTCGAACAGAGTGGCAGCCGCTGTTCCATAGTTCCGGGATTCCCCCTAGTTTCACCCCCCATTAATTTCTAATATAGACCAATTTCAAGCCAGCTATGGTCAAGGGACTTGGTATGACCATAGCTAACCGCTCGCCAAAACCACGATTAGTGCTGGTAAGGCAGTAATCGCCCGAAAAGTCGGGGAAATCATCTCTTCCTTCAGGCATGTACACATCATCACTATTATGCACGGCACGGCAATTTATCAAAGTACAATATAAAATTATACAAAAGGGTGTGCCGTGCATTTTCGCCATGTTGGCCTCCGATGGAGGTAACACTCTCGGTTACCCCCAACACTTTCCGCTATCTACTGGGGCACATGCCACCCCAGCAACAGCAACTTACTAACTAATTAATTAAAATTGAAACTAAACTTTCTACCATTGCAGTTCCACACTCCACTGTTCTATCACTTCATTGAGCACCAAACTACCCCCCAAAATTATCCCCACATCTTGTATTGATAACAAGTTTTTATTTTGCTACACATTTCTTCAAAACGTTCCTATACTCACTGATACTAAAATTTGACAATTATATTTGGTCACTTATTTCTAAAAATTTATTTAAATTTAAAATTATACACATCCAAAGTTTTTTTTTTTTTTTTTTTTTAATCTATTTACATTGAAGGCTGACTCTATCGTGACTTACACCACGTCTAGGAAGGTCGCAGTCGCCTGAAAGGCCGGGTCTTGCCGCAAAACGAATTGGAACTAGATAGATATACTACGTGAACTCACGTCCCCCCTCGAAACCAAACTTAACCCCCTTTATCTACCATTTATTCTAACCCGCCTTCTACCTTGCTCCAACCCGTCCTGCCCCAAAACTCGTTGTTTCGGGCTAAACAGAAAGTATTGTCAAGGGCTCCATTTTAATTTTGCCCTTGACACTAAAATATTTAAATTTGTATGCACTGCCTTTTACTTAAATGCAGCCTCCATTATTTACAAACACTCTAAGGCAGTGCAGGCACGTGACAGGTACACCGAAACCGCTGCGCCTGGAGTGTATAAAAAATAACTTATGTCACGTACCTGTTGGGGTCCCCCTCCCGTTCATATATGTAGCTAAGTTTTCTACTTTATACCAATTTTGGTGGAGCCGGACCATCGTTGTTTTCACCGCCCGAAGGAAGATCTGCCAACCATGGCCCGCCTCCGAGTTCCGAATTCCACGGCCAGGACTGGTAAGATCGTGACCGCCTGAAAATGGGGGAGGATCCCTTCTGTAAACAAACAATAATATTTGAAAAACTTATTTATAAACATAACACAGTTAAAGTGACCGATATAATTTTAAATTCGTCGCATTCTGAGTACCTACTATTTCCTGTGTCGCTGGGTTCCTCAGCACATACGCATTCTGCATTTTTATTTCTACAATTTCATAAGGTCCTTCATACAACAAGAAAAACTTCTTTATTTCCCTATCTTGAGCACTGGACAAATCATGTCTTTTTACTAGCACTAACTGACCTACCTCATACTTGGTCCATTTGCCCTTGGCATCATGTTTCTGTTTTCGTCGCTCTCCTCTCGTGAGTAAATCCTCGTTGGCCAATCTAATCTTCATGTTTCTGTCCAAAACTTGACCTTCAGGTGGGTATTCGAAAAGTTGTTCCAATATCCTGGGCGGCCTTGTTCCCCTAATCAACTCATGCGGCGTAAATCCCGTGGACTCATGGGTGGTACAATTCAGCCACTCCTCTACTTTCTTTACGTAGGATGGCCATTCTGTGTGTTTGGCGTGACAGTACGCCCGAAATATCCTGCCAATCTCTCTCATCACCCGTTCTGCTTGGTTCGACTGAGGATGGTACACTGCCGTATGCTTGGGTATGATGCCTTCCCATCCAAGCGTCTGCCGCCACTTGCCGCTGATAAACTGTGGACCATGGTCAGATAATATAACTTTCGGTTTTCCAACATTAAGCATGTAGTCTTTTACTATTTTCTCGCTAAGTACTTTACTAGTTGCTCTCCTAATGCTATATAACTTCACAAACTTTGAAAAAGTGTCTAGAACTACAAATACATATAATACACCCCCTCTACCTCTGGGTAACGGTCCATATAAATCAACCGCAACTAGATCAAAAGGTTTATCCACTTTTATATAATTCATCTCTCCTTCCACTCTGTAATTCACTACTTTTGATTTTTGACATAAATCACACACTCTCAACACTTTTCTCACTCTCCTCTCCATATTCTTAAATATACATGACTCTTTCAAAACATTTGCACACTTTCTCGCACCAAAATGACCATACCTTATATGACAATCCCATACAATTTTATTTATTAACCCCTCAGGTATAACTAACCTCCAATCACGCTCCCCACCATCTACTTTTTTAAACAAAATACCTTGATAGACTTGAAATCGCTCATTATATTCTGATCCCGCTACATCTGTTTCTAAACTAACAATTATTCTACCCAATTTGTTATCAGATCTTTGCATGTTTTTAATATCGCTTAATTCCTCACCAAAAATTCTATCTTCTCTAGTTAGTCTAAAAATTTCTATTTCTTTAAGGTCCCTACCAGTTTTATTGTCTATAACATCTACTCTAGAAAGTGTATCTGGTACCTTATTATCTGACCCCTTTATGTACTCCCATGAAAAATTATATTCTTGTAAGGCTAATACCCACCTGGTTAATCTGCTATGTGTTAGCTTACATGAATTCAGAAATGACAGTGCCTTGTGGTCCGTCCGGATTATCGTGGTATTCCCTAGGATGTAGGTGCGGAACTTACCCACGGCGAACACGATACTTAGAAGTTCCTTTTCAGTTGTCGTGTAATTCTTTTCCGCCGATAACAACGATCTACTGGCGAAGGCGATCATCAGGTGTTCCTTGTCGCAGCTCTCCTGGTATAACTCCGCCCCTAGCGCTACATTGCTGGCGTCGGTCTGCAAATAAAAAATCTTATTAAAATCGGGATGATTCATCATGATCATGTGACTGAACTTTCTCTTAATTTCATTAAACGCAGTTCGTTCCGTATCGCCCCATCTCCACTGTTTATTCTTCTGCAGTACAGCACTCAGTTTGGATGTTGTGTGTGCGTAGTTCTCCTGAAATTTCCTGTAAAAATTGCATAGGCCTAAGAAACTCTGTAATTGCTTAATGTTCTTAGGTTCAGGGAATCGCATTATGGCTTCTACTTTGTCAGGGTTGGCTAATATCCCCTCCTGTGTAATAATAAATCCTAAAAAATGTATTTCTGTCTGCAGAAACTTAGACTTGTCCCACACTGTTAAACCCCCTCTTTGTAGCTTATCTAATACATATTCTATGTGTTCTAAATGTTCAGTGAATGTTCTAGAGGCTATCAAAATATCATCGACATATACAGTTAAAAAGTCTAAATCCTTAGGTTGTAAAATATTATCTAAACATTTAATGAAGCTGGCAACACTGGTGTTTAATCCAAAAGGTAAGCGTTTAAACTGGTAATTCTTACCGTTAAAAAGAAAAGCTGTGTATTTCCTGCTCTCTGTTGCTAATGGCACCTGCCAGTATCCAGCGGTCAGATCTAAAGACGTCATGTATTTGACTCCGCTAAACTTTTGTAAAATCTCATTTATGGGTTCCGGAGATTCCCTGTCAGGTATAATAATTTGATTAATTTTTCGAGCATCTAAACATAACCTTACCTTGCCATCCTTTTTTATCACTACGACCAAAGGGTTTGAATAAGGTGATACTGAGCGTTCAATTATGCCTCCTTGCATCGTCCGGTCTAATTCCTCCTGCACAGCCCTTCGCTTTGAAAATGGCACCGGGTAGCTCCTCTGCATATATGGTGCATGGTCCCGAACTTTCAGCTCACAGATGTAGTCCTTCGCTTTCCCTGGTGATTCATCAAACACCTCTCTGAACCGCTCCACAACTGCCCACAGCTCCTCTCGCTGAGTATTTCCTACAACTGTATTTTCATTAAAAAATTTGTCGGCTCTGTTTGCCCACACACTCTCATTACGCTCATGCATCTCTCCCTCCTCATTCTCTATACTATCATTTTCTAGACATATATTTACTTTAGTTTCTATCTCTCTATCGCTTATCTGCTTATGTAACATTTTTATTCCAGTGACTTTAGCTTCATTTACTACTTTCTTAAACTCTATTCTGACTGGTTTATTCCCCTTTTCAAATTTTACTATTTGTTTATTGAAATCTATTACTGCTCCGTTTCTTTCCAAAAAATCATTTCCCAATATTACATCTAGACTTAACCCTTTAACTACTAGGAAAGTGTTTTCAAATTCAACTTCATTTATTACAATATTTAATTGTACTTGTCTGGTTATTCTTTTACTTCTCACCCCAGTTACCCCCACTACTGTAACCCCGGCAACTGGTAATGACGGTATATTCTTGTTTAATTCTTTTAATTCACCCATGACATTTTCAGAAATTACCGAGATCTCGCTACCGGTATCAATTAAAGTTTTATAATTCTTACCTTCAATGTTAATTGTCACCTCAGTCAATCCTGCCCTGCGTTCCATCACCTTGTTCTCCTCTTCTTCTAACAGTTCCTTCGCCATGTCCATCTTGATAACGTTGTTATGGTATCCGTTGATTATTTGGACCCTCCTGTTTTCCGTAGACAATGGTTCGGCCCGCTTCTCCATTGTCCTCCCTAGTTTTCCGTGGAGGGACCCGCCACAGCTGGATGATTTCCTCCTCTCCCTCTATTATAATGTCCTCCTCCTCTCGGCGCTCCTCTGTGAAATTCTCCTCCTCTCGACTGTTGATTGGGTGATGGGTTTGCTCGCTCGTTCCTGGCGCACTCCCTGTTTCGATGACATCTGAAACAATTTGTTCTATTAGCATAATTGTCAGTTTCACAGGTTCTACACCGCCAACTCTCGCCCCTATTATCAAAACTTCCTCCCCGCGCTCCTCTATGAAAACTCTGTGTACCCCTGTTCTGATGGTAAGTATTATTATTATTATGGTGTGGTACTACTGGTGTGTTTGGACGTCGTCCTATGTCGCGTTCCCCTATATTCTGTAGCACGTCTAGCATGCTCTCTAACTCATTAATATTTGTAATCTCTCTAGTCATTAACGTGATTTGCACCTCTCTGGGCAGGTGTTTACTAATATGTCTTACAAATGATCGGAATGGTAACGGTGGTTCCAGATATTTAGCTTCGTTATATATCATCATTACATATACGGTTAGGTGGTTATTACTCCTACCAAAATTCCCAGTACCCATTATTTTACTTCTTAAGATTTCTTGGTCTTCTTCTGACCAATATTTGTTTCGAAAAGCTACCTCAAAATCTTCGTAACTATCCCATTCGGTATGGTGTACTTCCGACCATATCTCGGCACTACCTTTAAAACATTTGATAATCTTCAGCAATTTAACTTCCCAACTACTACTATTAAACCGATTAAATTCCCTAACCCTATTTAAAAATTGCATTGGGTGTACTCTACGATTGTCACAATTAAAAGTTTCTAATTCTACTTCATTATTTGTGTCTCATGTCATAAATATGCGTTCAGTAACATTGTTTACATTTTGATTTTCCACTAAACTTAATTCATCTCTCATACTACTAATGTTTTGTTCAAGTGAATATAACTTCTTGTCATTACTATATTCAGACTGTGTGTTATTTTTTGCTATTACCTCAATAGATTCATTGACTGCTTGTATTTCTGTCTTATAATTACTTTCGATTTCATTTATTTTAGAGTCTATCTTATTTTGGTGTTCATCAATATTTTGACTAATTTTTTCAACTGTCATTACTACGCTACTCAACTTACATTCAGTTTCAATATTACATTTATTAATTTTTGATTCTATGTCATTGTTATACTCATGCATTGAATTTATTAATATTTCATTATTTTCATTGATTTGCTTCTCAACTCTATCTATCTGACTATCTATTTCATTAAATTTAACATCTGTCTTCTGTATTGAATTTTCTAACTTGGTTTCTACTTGGTTAATTTTATCAGTAAACTCTACTTTAGTACTTTCACAATGTCTATTAATTTCTTTAATTTGGTTTGTTAATTCGTCGAATTTACTGTCAAAACTGTTCTTTTGAACATCAAATTTACTGTTCATTTTCTCGAACTGCTTTAATATAACACTCATCATATCATTTTCTACTTGTTTACATTTTGTTGAGATTGGAGTTGATAGATTACTCGAGTCGTCTATAGCTGATTCAGTTAGGCTGAATTCTTTTGATTGATTTACTGGGGTTGAATGAACCCCTGGTTCTTCCACACTAGCCGACTCGCTCATTTCCACTACAATCTCGTTATTATCTGCCATTTTTTATAAATCGTTTACATATATTTCTTTATAAAATATTATTACATGTAACACATACTTATAAAAAAAATATATTCTACTTACCCATACTATAAAAACATGACATAACCTTATTCTATACGTCTATTTTACGTATGCAAAAAAAAAAAATTTATTTTACCTCAACAACCATTCTGTTCTCCCCAGTAGGCCGTATTTTATATGAATGTATTTATATAAAATTGTCCCTGTTCCAGAAGCCAACTGTACAGTATTAAACAAATTGATATTAAATAAATATAATTGAACTGTATACTGTATTCAATGTTTATTGTCGGGCGCCATCTTTACTGCCAACTGTAAAGAAAAAAATATACGTACTTACCATGTTTGGGTTCTTTTCGGCGAACAGGAAATCAGAATGGTTGTTCAAAATAAAGAACTTTATATGGTTTACCCTGACTTAAAATTTATTGACAATTAAATATTCAAACATTTAGATTTATTAACATTTAACTTTAAAAGATCGCAAACAAACTACCTCTTTATCTCCTTCATCTGTTATACAATTCTCATTCTAACAAAGCTCACATGAAAGTAAAATTTGAAACATAGTTAATTAACATAATTAACCTATTAAGATATTAAGTATAAATCATTTTTAAAAAACGCAAACCAGCCTTCTTAATTTAAATACATTCTCACGTACACACGCAACACACACACCAAGTTACTTTAGAGATCTCTCATTTTTATATTTGATTAAAATTTATTTTCCCCATTACTTAATTTTGAAAAACGAAAACTTTGTTCAAATTTTAAAAAATGGCTATGATGCATGGCTACTTAGCTGTTCTGTCGAGTTGGTGGCGTCACACTTTTACGCGCACATTGTTCAGTTTAAAAAAATAATTATTTCCGGAAAAAGATAAAACTATTGTACTGAAGAGAAAAACTGCTAGCTATTTTTTACATTTTTTCGTCACATTTATATTTTGTCTGCGGGCCCGCACTTACGTTTCGAAACTTTTACATGTCACTCGCGCGAGTGATGAGATGAGACTGGGGGAGAGCTACAGGCGCTAATTTGTGAAGCGGCTGTTGCAGGATGATCAATTTCCTTTGTTTTTTAAAGTTTATATCACTCCGCCAGCAGACTACTTTCGTTTGCTGAGTGTCTGACGAAACTGGTGACACACCTCGTTATGTAATGCGCTGACGCAACACATCGCCTGATCGTCCGTTATATAATTTGTTGACAAATTTGTTGTGTCCTTGAACTGACTTTGGCACAGTTAGTCGGTTATTGAATCTGTTCTCTGGTTCATAAAATATTATTAAATAATTCTGCATTCAACTCCTCAAGCAGTGCAGCCACCGTCGCGATCGCTCCAAACAGCAAATTTACCTAAGTTTTTCCCTATCATCACAAATGTTATTTATTATCATAAAAAAAATACAAATTTTGTTATATTGCCTCAGGTAGGCCCAAAATGCCCCGCTACAATTATATATAAATACGTTGTATAAAATGGCTCCCAAAGAACGTGGGGCTATACAAATTAAATTACATATAAATTTGTACACATAAATACTTTGTATAAAATGTCGCCCTTGAACATGGGGCCTGACACGCCTATATTAAATAATTAATGTATGCTCTATGATTACCAATGTTTGATGAGTTATATGATATAACTAATATTATATTTTAATTAATTTTGTATGTTAGTATTTTAAAATTGTTGTGTGTATTGTATTGTAATAACGCAGCTGGCGCCCACCCAAATAAACAGGTGTAATTGTAACAGGAGTAAATAAAAATAAATAAATAAAAAACAGTTCAACAATAAATAAATAAAAGCTTGCATATGGTTCACTAATAATAATAAATTATAAATAAATATTTTTTAATAATTCGACATGACTACTCCAGGAAACTTAGATATGGAGGCCTTTCGAAAAATGATATGGGCCATGATGGACGAATTAGTTACAAAACAAGCAGAAAATATAAATACTAAACTTAAAGAACAAACAGAAAGTTTAGAAAATAAATTAGAACAACAGTCTAAAAAATTTAAACAAGACACTATAAGAATAACTGAAAGCTAGAAGAATTGAAGAATGGTAATCTTGAAATAAAAAAAAGTCTAATCGACAGTAATGCACAGTTAACCAAGAAAATTGTTGACATCAACTCACATATTGACACTATCACAGAAAATGTATGTGAAATAGTTGGTAAACAAACGGAACAAATATGTGAAATGATGGTTTCTGAACAAACAATTGTAATTGGAAGTACGAGAGAACAGATTTTCATAATTACTGATGATAATTCAAATACAATAATTAACTCTAGGGAAGAATGTAAAATACATTTAATTAAACAAACGTACCGTGTTAGCGAAAATATCCAAAGTAGTGGTTACACTCACACACTAATAAAACAATTCAAAACGGTAACACAATTGAAACAAATAACACGCGACAAGGGTACGCACAGTAATTATCGAGTGAACGATAATCATAATGATAATCACAATAATTATAAAAACTATAAAGGTTATTATAAACGACGAATGAAAAAACCATCGCGCACAGCTGTTCAGGTAGGTGCACTAAGCCAAACTAATGAGACAGAGAGAAACGTTTGTAAAGAGAGATGAAAGAGAGGAAATTTTGTGCGGCCGACAGGCAAAACGAAAACGTTGCCCTATGAACAGGTGACTCTTACGATAAAAACAAACGTCGCAGTAACACAATGGAATGTTGTAACGAGGGTGAATACAATGAATTTCCTGTTGACGGACCCAATGCAATTGTTATAATAGTGAGGGGTGTAAGATCAAACGACACACCGAACCGAACTCAATACCCGAAAATAAATAATTATTTTTAAAAGAAAAATATTACTGTTAATTATTAATAAGAAAAGGCGTTAATTAATAAGAAATAATATGTGTAAAAAGATTAAAGAATTAATAATAGAAAGAATGTTATGTTTGTAAGAAATGGTGAGGAATATTAGTATTCAAAGTAAAGAATGGCACGAAATAATATGTGTAAAGAAATATTTAAGAAAGTAATGGTAAAGGATGTTAGTGTTGTTATTAGTATAAAGGAAGGATTAGAGATGAGAAATCAATGTTAATTGTCAGAATGGCTGATCAAGCGAAATCTTTATACCTTAGTGGAAAGGCAAGGACACAGAAGATAGTGATAGTGAAAGTCAAGGACAGAGATTATTTAGAGCTCCAAATACTACGATTAAAACATCGAGTTGAGTTAAGCACATAAAGTCTGGATATAGACGTGTTTCGAAGGTAGTCATCTGTAGCCGATAATGACTCACTACGAAGCTAACGAAAAAGGTGTATTTCAGAAAGTAATGGTAAGGATGAAGAAAATATTAGCGATCAGAAAGACAATAGTAAAGAAATGTAATAATAGAAGGTAATGAAGGTTAATGTATTGGATAAGATTAATGTAAGAAATGTTAATGTATTGTATAAGTAATATAAGAAAAGTTAAGGAAGATAAAGAATGTTCATGTTAAGAAAAGAATTAAGAAGTGAAGGTAAGAATGCATGAGTAAGATAATGTAAAATTACAGAGCGAATCTTCATACCTATGTGGAAATGCAGAGTATCCGAAAGGACCAGAAAGGAGAGCTAATTGCAGTGGATTTTCTTGGACAACTTCTGAGATCAAGTTGGGGAGTGAAACACATACTTGTTTGTATAGATGTATTTTCCAAAGCCGTCCATCTGTATTCAATTATGCGACCCACAACTAAAGTTGTTTTGAAAATACTCTTGCAGGAATACATTCCTGCATATGGTAAAATGAAGAAGGTACTTAGCGACCAAGGAGTACAGTTCCAAAGCGAGGTATGGGAGAGAACTCTTCGTGAAAATGGAATCCAACCTGTACTCACATCAGTACGACACCCACAGGGAAATCTTGCGGAAAGAGTAAATAAAGAGTTAGGTAAATATCTATGAATCTATACAAAACAATTAAATTTAACACAATCAATAAAAAACTTTAAAATCTTCTAAGAAATAGTACACCTAAAGAAGATACAATAATTTATTACCTTTTATCCGTCAGTGACTTCGTTCTAGCATTTTTTATATAGACGCGTTTCGTGACATGTGTCACATCTTCAGTAGTCCTCGTCAAAAGTTAAAATTCACATAAAACACATAAAAACACATTTGCACATATTTACAAAATTACAATGATGACACACTATAACATCTTCTCTTGTGTTATAACTTAGGGAACCCGCAATAATTGGTTCTGCCAATTATACAGGCTGCCTTAGTTGTGACGAGCTGAAAATTAATCAGAACAACAAACAATAAATATAAAAAGGATTCAGGGAAGGGGAGACTGTTGATTTATGCACTCAGTTTAGTCGGTACTCCTGATGACATCTCTTTATTACATATGGTATTAATTGCTCTACTTAAAATTCTCGACACATATGCTTCAACAGCTTACAGTTTACATGATGATTATATTTTATTCTTTTACAAGGGCCCTCAAAATAAGATGTACATCAAATTTAATTAATTCCCCGGATCCGGGATTTAGTCTAATACGTTAATAATGGTTACCTCGCCATATAAAATCTTTAAAATTTTGCCATTTGAAGAATGGTCTTTATTAATCTTGTTAAACAATAAGGCTTTACAGTTTAGAGCTATAACTCTTTTACTAAGAATAAGTATACACTTACTGTCAGTACGTAAAATGTCTTAATGTTGTTAATTTAATTGTCTTTTGTTGGAGATAATTTTTAGTATTTCATAAGCACGGAAGGCTTGCCTCCGTGTCACCTTTTTAGATGTCCTCCAGCTCTGCGTTATTCCAGTCGTAGGTCCTCGGTTGCAGCATGTTTGATGTAGGTCAGGTATCTCTTATTATCTTCGTATCCGGGAATGGTGTAGTCCTGAAGTCTTTTAGATCATAGTGGGTACTGGTTCTCTGCTCTTGGCTAACGGATAGTAATAGCTCGTTGATTTGAATGATTAACACAAAAGTTTCATTCACCTGTATCCACTTCACATGATTGTTTGATTGTTGCTCTTCACTTTATGGTATTACCACAGTTTTAATTACATAAGTTTTATATTTTAAGATTTTTGTAGAGATGTCATAGGCGCTAAATTTTCGTTATTCTTTCTTACTCGTTTACAACATATTTATATGAATCGTGGTTCAACTATATTAACGCAACACATTGTTTAATAGTATAAAGAATGCCTCTGTGTCTTAACTGACGGTTTAATCACATTTTGAAACAAACTATTTTTAAAGTTGCACATATCTGCAGTACGCAGCTTACTGGTTGACCGCTCCATTGCAAGTGTACGAAAATAGTTAGGGGTGAGAGTAGTAATCTCGCGACAGTTCAATTCAACATAAAAGTAGTTCCAAGTTTCTTTTTTATTTAAAGGACTAAAGTTAGATTAAATAATTAAGTAGGGAGATTCTTAGTTACAATCGCTACCAAAGTACATTATAGTGATCTAGTTTAATTATTTAAATAATAACCAATTTACAATTATTTTTAGTTAGTTAAGGGGTCGGAAAACAAGTTGATTCTGGTTAGCGCCTGTTTATGCAGGATTAAATAACAAGCTTTACCCTTTCTGTACAATTATTCCTTTTAATTTATTATTAGACTTTTTATTAAATATTATTATTATTTAATGATAGCAATAAGATTTAGTTTAAAATGTGAGGTTTTATTAAAAATTTAAAATTTCTCAGCCTATACATTATCAACTTAATTAATTAACTTTTTTTTTTTTTTTTTTTTTTTAATGAAATCGTCACAACACACACAACACGATGTAACTACGGCTTCGCTGGACCGGTCCGACCGCGCGTGTAGTTGCCGAGCCACTAATTGAACTAAGTCAATCCTTATCACCAGTCATTACCGTCATGGGCGATTATATTTAGGGCTGTATCATATAGTGAATGAGATTGAAACCTTAATTGTTCGTTTAGTATACTGTTATTGTTGATATTCTTGTCTTTAAATGATTTATAAATCTCAAACTCCTCGAGAGCGTCCATTAACCTACCCTTACCGCATACATGGATTGCTTTGAAATTGGTATTGAAATCTGTGTAATTATGGTTATGCATCATTAGATGGCGCGCATAATTAGATTTGGTCTTGTCTAAATCATTCCTTGGTAGATGTTCTTTGTATCTTTTCAAGAAAGACCTGCCAGTTTGACCCAGATAGAAACAATCACAATCATCACATGACATCCTGTAAACACCTGTTTTCTCTTCTAACGGGAATGGTTGTTTTATGCGTAACAAATTAGATATATTATTTGTTTTAAACGCGACTTTTATATTGAATTTAGAGAACACATTGGATATAATGTTCGGTAAAAGGCTACCGTACACTGTCGTTATATACTTTTTATTATTATTTTTATTATTGTTAACTTTATTATCATCGATGGTATTATGGTGGGATCTAGTTTTATATAGGTGTCGCTTAAGAAGTCTATCTATCATCGAACTCTTGTACCCATTCGCTATTGCTATGTGCCTTATTATATCCAATTCATCCTGAAAGTCCTTTTGGTTAAGTCACTGACGGATAAAAGGTAATAAATTATTGTGAAAAAGTGACTTGGATACTATATAAAAACAAAACAAAACTAAAGAAGATAACCAAAATTTACACACATTAAATAATAACCACACTTTTTACCCAAAATTCGTAAATTTATCTAATATTAAATTCACGGAAAACGAAATAGCTACCCTAGAAACATCAAACAAAACAAATCTTAAAAATGTAAACAAACACGTAATAAATAATATCATAGTCGAAACTGAAAACGCATTTAATAATGAAGAACAAGAAAAACAAGATAAAATAAGAACAGAAGCCTCAATGGAAATAATAAAATATATCAAAAAATATAATAACTAAAATCATCAAATTAAAAATAAAAATAAACAACATAACACCATTAATAACATAAAACAGAAACTAATGACTAATAACCTCACTTTAACCAAAGCTGATCAAGAGTAGTAGTACAATAATAATTTCTCAGAACGATTTAGATGATAAAACAAAAGAATTTATAGTTAATAATAATTGCATAACATTAAATAAAGACCCCACAAATAAATATCAAACACAAATAACAAATATACTAAAAAATAGTAACCAAATCATAAATCCTAAAGACTCCTTTAAATATAAAATGGATAATCCTTGTGCACCAAAATTAAATTCTTTAATAAAATTACACAAAATCAATAAACCTATCAGACCTTTAATAAACGCTAGGACCGCACCAGATTATAAAATATCAAAATTACTAACACAAATCTTAAAACATAAAATTGAACTTCCAGCAAAACACAATATAAAAAATAGTATCACACTCACGGAACAACTAATAAACGTAGAAGTAAACAGAAATACAAAATTATATTCATTCGACATATCAAACATGTATACAAACATTCCCATTGAAGAAACTATAAATATTATAATAAATAATCTGAAAACAAATAACGAAAGTAACACATACATTAAACAGTTAACTAATACAGATAACTAAATCAAAATTATTTTCTATACAACAACAAATTGTACTATCAAACAGATGGCCTTGCTATGGGAGCCCCAACCTCCGCTATCATGTCAGAAATCTTCCTACAAAAACTCGACGAACAAATAATAAATATAATAAAATTAAACGACCCATTAGGATGTTATTTTAGATACGTTGATGACACTCTGTACATTTCCCAAAACAATGGTATAAATATAAATAAAATATTCAACTCCATAAATAATTTACATTCCAAAATAAAATGCACGTTAGAAGAAGAATCTAATAATAAATTAAATTATTTACACTTAACAATAAAGAAAAATTAAACAAATTTTGAATACTCAATATACAGGAAACCTTCTCAAACTGACTTAGTAATACCAAATACTTCTAATCATCCTCCCCAACACAAAATGGCAGTATTTAATTCCATGATTCACCGAATGCTTAGGATCCCATTAAATAACACAGAAAGAAGCAAAGAAAGAAAAATTATCCAACAAATAGCAGTTAAAAATGGATACAAAATAAAAACTATTAATAAATTAGAAAATAAAATTAAACATAAAATCACTAATAAAATTCTCAAGAACACTACATTTAAAAATTCACCTATTAATACTAATATAAAATATACAACCTTCAGTTATTACGGAAATATAACTCAAAAACTAAATAAAATATTTAAAGATACTAATTTAAAAATATCTTATAATACAGATAATATAATTTTTAATAACATAAAACCTAAAACTAAATCCAATACTCACAATAAAAATGGAATATATAAAATAGAATGTCCAGATTGCAATAAATTTTACGTGGGCCAGACGAAGAAAAAACTACGAGATAGATTCATTCAACACCGCAATGCATATTTAAAACCAAATATTTATAAATCTAATTTAGCCACACATTGTCTAAATAATAACCACCAGTTTCCAAACATTGAAAATATAAAATTAATTAAAAACATACAAAAAGGTCAAAAAATGAATATTTGGGAAAATCTTAACATTTACAAACACAATAACAATAATATATTAAAGAACAAACCCAAATAAAAACAAAACAAGACGATCTATTTAAAATTATAAATTTAGTAAAAAAAAAAAAAGGATAAAATATAAACAACAAAAATTTCAAATATAACGGAGAAAACAGCTGCTGAAGAAAATAAACATTAAAACAATCATTAACTAATCGACCTACATCGATTATCAGTTATTTTACATTAAAAGCGATTCAAATTCGATTATTCGTTAATTTTATATTAATAGAATTATTTCGATTGTTATTAATTTACTTAGAAACCTCTGATGATACTGATATTCTTCAGTGAAACGTGCATCAGGTGTTAAAAGAATACACGAAATTATACTACTTGCAGAAGGAACAAATTGAAAACATCATAAATTATATAATTACTGCAAGAAACATCGAGTTACTTATATAGAAAATGATATATATATATAACATTTAATATTTATAAATAAATTTACTTCAAGATACGGTATACCTTTTTTTTCCTTATTAGGAACATGTTTCGGGTACCATCTTGTACCCCCATACCCATGGTACCCGAAACATGTTCCTAATAAGGAAAAAAAAGGTATATCTTGAAGTAAATTTATTTATAAATATTAAATATATTATATACATCAAGAAATGGACTGTAGCAGAAAGTGATTGAATATATATTGTGACAAATTAAACCTTCTGTGTAATTTAATTTGTACATTAATTTAACTCATACACTTTATATATGACATTATAATACGTGTATGAATAATTGGGGTTCAGGTGTAATTATAATAAGAGTAACTCTTTTAGGAATCGTAATATGTTTCCATTTATTAATTTAAACAAACATAAAAAAAATATCATAGCATAAAATAATGATTAATTCGCTATACGATATCCATTATCTATGGTTTCAAAGTTTCTTTACTTGCCGTGTTATCATCACAAACATATATCTTATATTCTAGATATTATATTATAAATTTTAATTAAAAACTTTTCTTCATTATACTATGATTTCTTGACTACTCAGTCTAAATGTGTGCTTTTTTAAAAAATTGTTAATACATTCTTATTCTATATTTTCTTTATACCTTTTTACGGCTTTATAATCATTTTAACACAATTAATTGATTATTTTCAATGACTCTACGTTATGTGCTTTTACTAAGAAAAAGTTAAATAAATTAATTACTTGTTCATTTTCCAAGCAAGGATTTAACTTATCGTTACATTGACTGTTCATTCATTAAAGAAAAATAATTAAAGAATATTCTGATTACACATAAATTACATTGGTTTTATCTCTATCTACATACTTATTATTTACTCTTACAAAAATGTTTTGTTTTTGTTTTTCTTTTTATTAAAGTCTTTCAATGTCTTTCTCTTTGGTAATTATATATTGTTTTTTCGTCACCTAAAATTCTGCAGAGTTGTCCCATGTCCTCCAGTGATTCCTTCGGTTCGCTCCTCCTGGATGTCCTCTTGTCCTCACTGCTCGTCCTCTCGTCTCTCGTCCTTCATGGTACACTGGCTGCTGCAGATTACGATGACGTGTTGCTCTGGATCTGTAGCTGTTATGGTAGAACCGTCTCTAGTCCTCTGCGTCTCGTTCCTCTGCTAGTCGTTCTCTCGTCCTCTGTCAGGAGTTGATGTTCTTAGTTGCCGACTGCTTGTAGACGTCCGACGATTTCTTTGTTACGGTACTTTTTTAATTAATCTTTTGCATTACTATTTTACTTCAAAACATTTGCCGTAATACTTTATAAGTTACGATTAAAAAAGATCATACTGATGTTAGACCTAGCGTCTAACTCTGTCCAAAGTAGTTAAAAAAGTCGCGTCTCGGACGGACATAGCGTACCGCCGCAACTGAGGAATGTTAGAAGAGAGTAATTAAAAATTCTCGTCGCTGACGGACATAGCGTACTGCCACGACTGATGACTGTTAGAAGAGAGAGTTCGTCTCTCCTGGGCTCATATTTATATCCACCAAGAAAACTGCACCTGTCGGCTCAGGAATCAGCATGTCGAAAACTGTCCATGGCGTGGGTAGCCCCCACTCTCATCTCATTTCACATTTTTTGCACTTTTTCGCCAATCACACTGTTTAATGCGAATTTCAATTAGATCTGATAATCTATGGAATGGCAAGAAAGATTCTGACATTGGGGAAACATCAGAGAACACAGTAAACTGATGGTATACATAAACATTAAAAGAGAGTATAAAGATAATGTAAATGGAAATCTTGTATTTTTAGGCCACATGGCTAGCTATCATTGACTTACTATGAAATTTTTGAAAGAAATAAGAGATAGACAGACTAAGGACATGTTTTTACACATACAGGTAATGCAGGCAATTACAGCAGCTAGAAGTTAATACATACTGGCAAAGTACAAGCTAACAAGCTTTAATAAAGAATTATTTAAAGTAATGTTAGATTTGCTTCTTGCATATATGAATAATTAAAATAAAACAAATTATACATGTAAAGTAAAAACATCTGTGAAGAAAGACGCGTGCATTTCAAGTTTATCATACACACATTATTTACGGTTCAGAAGTTTTGTGTTTAATCATAAGATAAACTAGAAGGAAAACTAGGAGTTCCCTTATATTGATGATCAAGGTGTGGACATGCTCATGAGGTGGTCATAGTCAAGGAATGGTCTTGGATGTTCCCACAGCAAAACTCTCAATGGATGAATGAGGTCATATGGCCATTGATGAATGTGGTCAAAACAACATAATGAAACTCCATACAACTTAAACATAACAGATTGTGTGAAACTGTGGAACTTGACATGTGTAATAAAATGTTTACAACAATAAGATTTCCAAACCCACCAGATCCATGAGTTGCATTGCGTGTGTCAGTCAACCCATACTGTCCTCTAATAGAGTCCGGTTCTAAGTGCAGAGTCTGATAGACTTTGGTTGGTCCCATCAGTCGTCTCCATTCTTTAATGGCATCTTGCTTCGCCAATATGTGCACATCTGATGCCCCACTAAAAGTGAGATTAAAAAATACATAAAAACACAACTTTTACCAATAGAATTACATTTAACTTGAAGCTGCCATTTATATATTCATGTGAGGCTTTAGGGGAATGAAGTTCAGTCTATGTTATTTTAGCCATACGGTATTCAAGTGATGCAATGTGGCACTATGCAAGTGATGCAGTGTTCACTATGCTTATAGCCTATTTATCAAGAGATAAGAGTACTTACAAGACAAAATACTAACAACTGAGCATCATCTTCAGTGCTCAAGTACACATTGAAATGTATAGTGATGTTATGTCTTTGCTAATTGCATTACTCAGCTAGTTTCTTATCTACGCACACTTCATCATTACAGTAACAAATAAGAACAAGAGGTGTAACTACAGTGGAACTTGGTTATAACGTCATTGAAGGGACCAAAAAAATAATGACGTTATGTCCGAGTGACATTATAAAAGAGTCGTTATAAAAGACCCTTTTTAATCACTAGTAAGGAAGGAGAAATAAAAAAAAAGATCTTTCCATTATTAACATTATTCGTGATATTTATTCTAAAGTTTACAAACTGCATTTCATTTATACAAACAGCATGAAGAATATTTTAAAAGATAAAAAAGAAAGTACATGTAACTTACATTTAGGCTTACTGTCGAAAGTAATCTGTAATTTTCTATTGAACGCTCCTTTCTGAAAAATAAATTCTTTCTGTTGTGCTGTGGAGATGCTGCGCTGCATTGAACGTGTTGTCAGACGTCTCTCTAAAGCAGTAAAATCGTGAAAGAGTTTCGGCGGCTCTCATTGCTTCCTGTACTGTCGGACAAACGATGTCGGCATCCTCCTCTTGCTCAGCATCTTCTTCAACACTATCTTCTTCTTCTATGTTTTTTATTTCCGCGATAATTTCTGCGTCACTCAACACTTGGAATGTTTCTACTTGGTCATCCACTGATGCATAGGAATCAAGTTCATTTCCAAATTCATTTACGTCGAATTTCTTAATCCACTCCGAGAGCGGCAAGTCGTCGTCTTCGTCATCATCGGGTAAATTTTCACGTACGAGTTGTGCTTTACTAAAGCGTTTTGCTATCGTCTTCTGTGTTACACTCTTCCAAGAGTCGTCTAGGAATTGTATTGCATCTAAGAGTGAAATTGTGGCAGGTTGCGCCATGTCCATACAGAAAATATTTTTTTTTAAAGTTGCTTGCGGTAGTGACGCTTTAGGCTTCTAATGACGCCTTGGTCCATAGGTTGCAGGACACTCGTACAGTTGGCCGGTAAGAAGACCAGATTAATGTTTGTCAAATTTAACTTTGGATGGGCTGCACAGTTGTCAACTAGAAGTAGAATTTTTCTGTTTTTCGATGACAGTTCTTTATCCCACTTTCTTAGTTCATCTTCAAAAATACTAGAAGTCATCCACGCTTTTTTGTTGGCAGTGTAACTTACAGGAAGTTTTTTGATGTTTTTAAAACATCTAGGATGCAAACTTTTCCCGATAACTAAAAGTTTCCTTTTTTCGGTTCCCGTCATGTTCGCAAAAACAAAAACTGTAACTCTTTGTTTAGAGAACTTCACACCAACGCACTTTTCATTTTTAAATTTGAAAGTCTTATCTGGAGTTAATTTATAAAAAATTCCGGCTTCATCTCCATTAAAGATGTCTTCATCTTTATAAGATCGTCTAATTTCTGGCCAAGTGTTACGCACCCAATCACCTGTAACGTTCAGATCTATGCATTTTGCCTCACCACAAATTTTTGCAAAGGAAATCGAGTGTCAGGCCTTAAATCGATCTAGCCATCCATCTCCATCCATGTTGGAGCATGTAAAATCAATACCAAACAATTTTCCGAATTCTGTAGCTTTCTCTTTCAGAATTGGTCCACTCACAGGAATATCTGAACATCGACACTGTTTGAACCATTTCAATAATGCTGCATCCACATCACCATGTTCGCATTTCCTAATTTTTTAAATTTTGTCTCCATCTTCCTAAAATTTTTTTAAAATTTTGTCCTTGTTTTTTAAAATTGAACCTACAGTAGAATTCACTAAACCAAACTCACGGCATACATCAGCTATTTTACGTCCGCTTTCATATGATCTAATTATACGTACTTTCTCTTGAATAGAGGGAACCTTTCTTTTTGTACTAGAACTTGCCATGATTACTGTATAAAAATGTAGACCTACATATAAAATTTGTGATGTGTCAAAAACGGGGAGGTCTTTATTTTTTTATTAAATTCATAAATTTATTTGCTATCAGTGCGGCTAGTCCCAGGTAAAATAATAGTGGTTTCAAACAATGAACGCTGGCATAGCTTTTTGAGCGGGGTGTTGTCAGAGAACGCAATACTGTTTTGGTAAATCAAGTGTTTGTCACGTACAGAGACGCATACGCACTCGATGGCGCACCGCTACTACGCCTAAACATTATAAACGATGCCACGGAAAATGGCGAGGCAGGACAATTGTTAGAACATGTGCTTTGAAGCTGAAGGAAGCCGATTAGAGGCTCCACCTACCTAAGCCTCCAGTATCGTCGCCGTGTAATATCGCCGACAACTTGGGCACATTGAAAATCCACGCTACCTGTACGTTGACGAACAATTTGTCACATGAAGGCTGTGTGTTTCCGGTTGAGCAACCACATGTAGTGGGAGTTGGTTGGTGCTCTCCGTGAGGAGTCGACGAGTAACAGCTTTATGTAACGGACGCGAGTAGTGGCGGGCGTCACCGGCCGGGCAAGTTTTTTTTATCAAAAATGTGAAAATAATAAACAGCGGCAGTCGACGAGAAAAATTTAACCCGGCCGGGTGAAAACGTAGGCTCGTGAGCCTAAAAAAAACTTCAGTTTGGACTTTCAAAATTTCAAAATGTGGTTAAATTTACAATACAAAGTGGCATAAAACATAATGTGAGAACTACTTATGGACTTGTGAGTGAATAAACCAACCAAGTACAACACGGGGTCGACCAGGACGTACGGAGAAGTAACAGTGCAACTTTCTTCTTAATCCTTGCCATATTATGTAAAATTTTTTATAAAGCGCTAAAATTAAAGTATGGGGAAAATTTAAATATGTGTGTATGAGCGAGTGAGCAATGCTGGGACGCCTTTGTAGATTAAGTTAGTCATTCTATTTTATTCAGTAGTAAGTGAACTCTGATAGTATGTATAAGTGACTTGAATAATATTTGAAGTAGTTGTCATTATGTATTATGTAGTACGATAAAAAGAATGGGGTTATAACAGTAGATTCAAACAAGAAAGGAAAAAGAAAATGTCATGCTAAAGAGAATAAAGTAATATCTTATTTGAATTTATAAAAATATGTGTTGTCAATTGCATTCACCTGTTGTTTTTCTCTGCTAAAGTACACCAGACGAGACCTTGATAAATTACCGGTAAAGGTAAGTAATACGAAATTTCAATAATTTAATAACTTATTAACCTGTACTACTTCAGTTGACGCCCTAAACAGGGACGAATTTACAGATTTTAATAACCTATTAACAAATCAGGCTTCAGTTGGCGCCCGAACAGGGACGTTGTAAATTAATTTTTAATTTAATATAAATTGAATTAATTTGCAACCTGGTCAAAATGGCAGAGAAAAGCAAGAGTGCAAATTTATGTGAAAGTGTAGAGGAATCTATTTTAAACGTTACGCAAGACAATTTAATTTCAACAAACGAAAATATTGATGAGAGTGTACAATTAGAAATACCGAATGTAAATGAAACGGTCGAAGTTGAATGTAGTAGTAAGAGCCATAATGTAGATATATTTAACCAATTAGCGTTGATGATGGAAGTAATGAAAAAGAATAATGATAATTTGATAATGGAAGTCAAATCAGAAATAAATGTCGTAAATATGAGTTTAAATGAGTTGAAATCAGGTAATAATAAGCTAAACACGAGTTTAGATGAGTTTAAAATTGAAATCAAATCTGAAATCAAATCAGAAATAAATGTTGTAAATATTAAACTTAACAAACAAGATGAAAGGTTAATAGACATAAATAACGAGTTTGCGAACATAAGAAGCGAACTAAAAATGAGTGATGTAAATATGAATAGCCGATTGGAAAGTATGAATGAGATTATTGCGGGAATGAAAGGTGGGATAATTATAAATATAAATAAAATACAAGACGAAGTAAACGAAAGTAGAACTCTGAAGGAGGAGGTAGAAAATGATACAGTTACAGGTGAGTATAACGAAAACAAAAATATTGAAGGTACAAGTGATACTTAGGTAAGTGACGAATTTAAAACTAGTGGTAATTATGATGATATAATTAAAAATGTGGTGTTAGAAGATAATATAAATAACAGAATAAATAATAATAGTGGCAATGAAGTTTTGATGGAAATACAAAGTGATTATGAGAGAGAGAGAGAGAGAGAGAGAGAGAGAGAGAGTGATAGAAATATTTAAGTGGAACAGAGGTTATAACGAATTAGCAGAGAGGTTAGATATTACGAGAATTAATAATATTGAATACTTACCTTGCGAAGTAGTTGGTACAGCAAATGATAAAAGTGATAATATTGATTACTTACTTTATGACGAAACTGATACAGCAGTAGATAATGATAATAATGAAACTGTAATTGACATAATTATGACAGATCATACGAAAGATGACTGGACTATACTCAGTGATAACAGACTATATGATTTAATAACATGGAATAATCCTGTTGGTATTGTGGAGGAATATAAGAATTTGGATAGTCTTTATATTAATAAAAATGCTATAATGAGTTTAATAAAAAATGAATGGTGTCGATGTAAGACCAGGTTATTGTACGATGATGGGGGGGTAAAACAATTAATGTTCATGAGCATATAACTATGTAATTAATAGTTTTGAATTGGACTGTTTTATAAAATGAGGTGTGGTAAACAATAAAATAATGACGAAAAAATTGTAAATAAATTTATAGTGAAATTAATTGTGTTTGTGTTGTAAGGTGTATTTTACGTAAACAATGTATGTATGCAGTAGTAATTTAATTTTAATAATAATATTTTATCAAACTGAATGAATAACAAAAGTAATTAGGAAGTTTATAAAACAACTGAATTGTAACTGTTTTGGAGTAATGCATTTAAAGTAACTGATTGAATTAAAAGAATTTGAGGTTAATTAATTGATCAATGTATAGATAAATTTTGGTAATGAATATAAATGATTTAAACTTGATAATAAACAGTAAATGAATAAATGTAAAATGTATTTAGTTGTGGAATCATATGATTATTATAATGTTTCAGAAGATACATGGAGTTATGTATGCTATATTTGTTGTAATGACTTGTTTATATTTGGAATTAATGACAGTAATCATGTGTTTATTAGAGGGGGTGATTGACCATATGTAAGTATGAATTTGATAATGACCTTGAAGTAAAGTAAAAGAGTCTTATAAAGGCACTAAATGAGTTTGAAAAGAAGTTAACTTAGGTAAAATATTATATTAAAACCTTAAATGGACCTAAACTAAATGAGCTAAGAAGCTAATTAAATGATGTTATTTTGATTCATGAGATTATTACAGTATATGATTTGTACGAACGTAGTTGACTGAAATATGTTTTGCTTTAATCATTAATTAAAAGATATTAATGACTTTTATCATATGTTTTGCTCTCTATGATGTTTTATAGATGATTCTACTGATTTTGGAGAGAGTATCTCAAGTAGAGAAGGTGTTTATTCTATTTTGTTTGTTATGTTTCATTGTGTTTATGATATTGTGCTATGATAGAGTGTAAGTATTATAAACATATGTCATGTATTTTACATTATATAATTTTGAAGAGTATCTAGGGTAAGGTCATTTACCTGACCCAGAGGGATCAGCTGATGATTGGGGTTAGATGTGTAATATATGGCTCATAATTGATTTGTAGTTTTTTTTTTATATATACGTAAAGGATGGAATAATAAATTTTAATAACAAGATAATTCTTTTTGGAAATTAGATAAAAAAAAAAAATTTCTTTGCAGTAAAGAGTTTTATGTTGAATTTTGAGGTTCATTACAAGTAGAGAAGGTGTCAGCTGATTCATGATGTGTATCTTATGTTATCTTTTGTACTCAAGTGTAGGTAGTTGTTTTAGTTGACTTTACAGTAGAAATAAGTTGGTTAATTTTATTTGTTTATTATGAGTGTGAGCATCCAAGTAATAAGAACGATAAAGTAAATTCATGTGAAAAATTTAAAATTTGCAAGGAAATTGAGGAAGGGAAAGAAATAAAGTAGACTAACATGGATATGGATATTGATAATAGACCTAGATTGTTTTCACTAGTGGAATAAAATTTAATTAATTGAATTTAATTTGAAATAATATCAGAAAAAATTTTGTTGTTTGGAAAGGGAGAATTACTTTGTGTAGAAGCAATTATAGAATGCTCGTGAAGTTTATTTTAATATAAATGGAGGTAGTATGCAGTCGATAATGAAAATGTGTATGCACCCAGTACTTGCTAAAGGCAACCCAGTATGCATGTAAGGGGGAACATATCGGTTGAGGATCTGGTATGGTATAAGGCCAGTGTTTTGATTTTTGGGGCAGAATGATAGAAGGTTAGGGGTACTATGGTAAGTATCTGTCCGGTTTTATGGTGTTGGGATCTCGAACAGAGAAGTCCAGTAATCTCGTTCAGGTGCAACCATAGTCGCCGAGCTAGGGGGGTAGTTTACACATGATGTGTTTAGAAATTAACGGGGGGGGGGGTCGTTGGCGCCATATCCTCACCGATCCTCTTAGGTTTAGCAATGAGAGTTTTTATGCTCTTGGGCATAAAACCTCTCATTGGGGGGGGGGGGTATTGTGATGTGTCAAAAAGGGGGTCTTTATTTTTTTATTAAATTCATAAATTTATTTGCTATCAGTGCGGCTAGTCCCAGGTAAAATAATAGTGGTTTCAAACAATGAACGCTGGCATAGCTTTTTGAGCGGGGTGTTGTCAGAGAACGCAATACTGTTTTGGTAAATCAAGTGTTTGTCACGTACAGAGACGCATACGCACTCGATGGCGCACCGCTACTACGCCTAAACATTATAAACGATGCCACGGAAAATGGCGAGGCAGGACAATTGTTAGAACATGTGCTTTGAAGCTGAAGGAAGCCGATTAGAGGCTCCACCTACCTAAGCCTCCAGTATCGTCGCCGTGTAATATCGCCAACAACTTGGGCACATTGAAAATCCACGCTACCTGTATGTTGACGAACAATTTGTCGCATGAAGGCTGTGTGTTTCCGGTTGAACAACCAGATGTAGTGGGAGTTGGTTGGTGCTCTCCGTGAGGAGTCGACGATTAACAGCTTTACATAACGGACGCGAGTAGTGGCGGGCGTCACCGGCCGGGCAAGTTTTTTTTTATCAAAAACATGAAAATAATAAACAGTGGCAGTCGACGAGAAAAATTTAACCCGGCCGGGTGAAAACGTAGGCTCGTGAGCCTAAAAAAAAACTTCAGTTTGGACGTTCAAAATTTCAAAATGTGGTTAAATTTACAATACAAAGTGGCATAAAACATAATGTGAGAACTACTTATGGACTTGTGAGTGAATAAACCAACCAAGTACAACACGGGGTCGACCAGGACGTACAGAGAAGTAACAGTGCAACTTTCTTCTTAATCCTTGCCATAATTATGTAAAATTTTTTATAAAGCGCTAAAATTAAAGTATGGGGAAAATTTAAATATGTGTGTATGAGCGAGTGAGCAATGCTGGGACACCTTTGTAGATTAAGTTAGTCATTCTATTTTATTCAGTAGTAAGTGTACTTTGATAGTATGTATAAGTGACTTGAATAATATTTGAAGTAGTTGTCATTATGTATTATGTAGTACGATAAAAAGAATGGGGTTATAACAGTAGATTCAAACAAGAAAGGAAAAAGAAAATGTCATGCTAAAGAGAATAAAGTAATATCTTATTTGAATTTATAAAAATATGTGTTGTCAATTGCATTCACCTGTTGTTTTTCTCTGCTAAAGTACACCAGACGAGACCTTGATAAATTACCGGTAAAGGTAAGTAATATGAAATTTCAATAATTTAATAACTTATTAACCTGTACTACTTCAGTTGACGCCCTAAACAGGGATGAATTTACAGATTTTAATAACCTATTAACAAGTCAGACTTCAAATTCTATAAACAGTGGTTATAGTGCTGTTACAGTACTTATCGCTTGCATACAATGTATGTCTGTAGCCATGGGCATAGGGCGCGCACATATATACGTTTATATGAAATTTAGAGTAAAATATCTGAGAAATTTTTGACGCTATAACAGAGTAGTACAATATTTAGTGACGTTAAAACCAGGAATTTTTATAATGTTAAAGATATCAGTTTGACCGGACTTATGACAAAATAACGCTACACCCGAGTTGACGTAACAGCCGAGGCCGTAATAACCAAGTTCCACTGTATATTATAAGCATAACCATAACTTATGTTATTATTAATTTCTTTGGCAGTGTTCTCTGCCATAATTCTCAAATATAAATATTTTTTCATAAATTCATGGAATAGTAGAATTAAAATTTTCTGTGTTTATGTGATATTGGTCTTATGTATCACATGAAGTATTCACAGTATCACAACCTTCCACTAAGTATTCACATTAACTTCCACCAATTAGAAAACATTTTCTTTGTGTATATACAGACGCCCTTTAGATCTAGCCGCACAATGAATTGGAATGAAACAGAAACACTGAATCAAATCAGAATTAAATGGAACAGATTGCCAGCTAAAGGAATATTTTGGTTGATTCCAAGCTGTGCACATGCACAAGTCTCTACCTTATTCCTACAATCATACCCTTGTGTTTTGTGCTTGTATCATGGCTTACTGTATGTGTTTATGACTGTATAATTTTTTTCAAAATAAGTGAAAAAAGTTAATTTAGTGAATCAATATGCAATTACTTACATTTCCAATGAACAGTATTATGATACTGTTATGAAAGAAAGTGTTTGGGAAGAAAACTCGAATGAATCTCGTTAAGGAAATGATGCACTTGTGGTGCAAACATATTTCGTTATTTTCATTACAGTTGTCTAACAAGCTTCTCAAATATTTCCCAAATATAATAAACGAATTAATCATGACAATCATAAAAAAGAAGAAAAATAGGAAATCTTTTTAAATTGCAAATACAGTAGTTGAAAACCTAAAAAATCATATATTTCCTTAGCAAGCCAACTGAAAAGATTTGAGAGCTACATACAGAAACCATTACAAATTACCGACAGACTGCACATTCTGTATCCACGACTCACTGATGAAGGAGGACACCACTCCGAAACAGCTGTCTGAGTGAAAAACAAAGAAAGTTTAGTTTACAAGTGAAAGTTCTATTAAAACTAATAAAACTACATACAGAAGCTGGAGCTAGGTGTAATTATTAACTATAATAAAAAAGAAAGACAAACTGACGCTAATGATGGCATGAAGAGCAACTGAACAAAGAAAATCAAAATGTAGAAACAAAATGATGTATTAGATTTGCATGGACAGCACTTGGCAAACACAACTATGCCTTGAAAAATAAGAAATTTCAGCAGAATCATAAACTAAAGCATTTGCCCGATATGTCCATCTGTTGCTCATGTAGAGCTCCCAGACCTGGATATTTGCAAACGTAAACATCGATAAAATAGCAAAATCAAAAAGTCAATAGAGAGGCAAATGAACAAGTTATCGGATACAAGAAACGGATTGGCACAAAACATGAAAGATGGAATAAAACTAAATTAATCAAAACACCAGGGAGTACAAAAAAAAGAGGAAGAACACAAAGGAGATGACTGGATGATCTAAAAGATATGCTGGATGGAGGTGGACGCACACGGCTCAGACAGAGAAACCTGTAGAAGTAAGAAGAGGTATATTTTGACATTGGATCTTTGAAAGCTGAAGAAGGAAGGAATTAAAAGCAATGGGCCTCCATCCGCTTCGCTACAGACCTCACCTTCCCTTTCACATCTCATACAATTCGGTTTTTTGCTGTCTTTCTGTTGCCTCAATAATCTTATTTAAAACCCTATCTTATATGTGCAGTTCACGTAACATACAGGCATTTGTTGTGTTCCATCCACAACGTTCTGAGAATATACCTGCAGGCCTGCAATTTGAAGGTTTTCATTCCTTTGTAATCTGCTTGTCTCTAAGTTCAAGTGTCAGATTCTAGTGCCTATTACTATACAGTTTCAGCCAGTATTTGCCTTGAAAATTGTATGGTATTTCCCTATTTCAGTTAATTTTTTTATTGTTATTCTTACTACAGATAACTTATTTCTTCTTTTAATTTCTGAATGAGTGAACGAATTCTCAGTTTTACGTTGACCCTTTTGGCATTTGCCTATGTATCTATGACGGTAGGGTGAAAAGATCCGGGCCTGAATACGAAAACAATAATTTTCTGGATTAATTTGCATTTATTTCTCAACATAAGCTTTATTTATTTCTATACACATTTTCTAACAAAGTTCTAAAGCTGTTATATGCTTGACTGATACGCTGATTTGTCGAGGTCCTCAAAATAGCCATTTACAGCACCGCTGACATGATTGTCATCAGTAAATCTTTTCCCACCGAGTCATTTTTGAGGTTAGGAAAGAGGTAGAAATCACTCGGGCCTAAATAGGGCAGGTATGTTGGCTGAGGAAGCAATTTGAACTTCCATTCATTGATTTAACCATTGTAGTAATTGGTGCCAAACAATTGGTTGAAACCTCCTTTCGACAATTTTTCTGGTCAAGTGTCAGCAAACGCAGCACCCGTCTAGTGTACAGCTTTGTCATACACAGATTTTCGTATAAGATACTGCGCACACGTTCCATTGATATACCAATGACATACCACAGTCTCATTCACTTTCTACGGTCTACCAACGATTTTATGGATTTTTTTCTATTTTTGCTGGCACATTCACCTCAATTGGACGTCCAACCCATTTTAAATACAGCAACCCAGTGTTCAACTATTGTACTCGATGGATAAAAGTCCCTTAACTTTGAATACAGCTCTTTTTTTATATCGGTTGCAGTTAAATCCATGAAAGCAAAATTTTATCACATCACGAATTTCCAATCTATCCAATGATGCTCGAGGCGCTTACAACGGTGGATTGTGCTACTAATAACAAACAACTTACTGACCTGAAATCATCAAAACTAGGCCTACAAAGGACATGGTCATACAACACTGTTAAAATAATGAGCACAGGAGAGTTATCTCTATGTCAGGCCTGGACATATGAGGTTCACCTTACCCTCATATATAGGGTATGACTCACAATAACTTTTAAATACATCAACTGATTTCCAAAAAACTTGGCATGCATGTCCATCTTTTACCCTCCAGAACCCTATTGTTTTAAGATTTATCCCCAAAAAATAGAGAGACGGGAGAACAATAAGTAAGGGGGTCAAAATTACAACAACAAAAATAAGTAAGGGGGTCAAAATTACAACAACAAAAAATCGCAAAAGCTCATGTAGCATATATCAAATGAAAGGAGATTTTAACCACGATCAGAATACAGTATTAATTTTTTTAAATTTTAGGATTCAAAGGCCCAAAAAGTGAGTGAAAATTTGGATAAGATCACAAAAATTCATGTGGGGTATCAAATTAAAAAGAATTTTAACTAAAATATGAATGTAGTGTTAAGTTTTGGAAATTTCAAAATTTTGGGACCCTAGGCCCCAGCAAAGAGATCAAGAACTTTTTAAAAATAATGAAAATCCAGCAGGGTGTCGGACTAAAACAAACTGTAAGCAAAATCTGAATGTTTCTAATTTTTAGTGTTCATTATATGAAAGTTTTATGCTCTACAATTGTTAGGTTACTACAGAAGTAGTAGAGTAATTGGGATTTTTGTATAATTTGAATGTGTTCTGGAATGTTTGGAATTATAATTTTCCTATAATTGAAAAATTATCTAGCATCAAAATTTATGTAGGCCTAATAATAAATGTACTTCGTTCAAAACAATGAGCGAGTTCTGCATCTCAGGGAGTATACTACTCTGGTATAGCTCCTACTGGTGACACATGTATCTGATACACTGTAATGTGACAGATATAAGCATAATATTGAATGGCAATTGATCATAAGAATAATGAAGTTATAATATTTAAATTTGGAAGAAAGCATTAAGTTTAATATAAATAGATTAATTCATAGCAACTGTGGAAAGAAATCATTATTATAAAGAAAATACAAGTTCAAATAAAAGGAGTTACTAGTGATGAGTCATCCAAGACCAGTCTCATAACCAAAGGTTTTCAAGGTATAACCCAGGAAGGTAAAAAAAGTAAATAACAAAGCAGTACTGAATATGACCAAACCCACAACGAGGAAGAATAAATAGAATAGAAACCCTAAAATAAGCCAAGATTAAACAATACAGGTGGTGTATTTCTGAAATAAAGAAGAAGATGGAGAAGATCCCAAGAAACCTGATGGCATCAAGAAGAAGATGGAGAAGATACCAGTCCCAGAAGGCAGGAGAAAAGAAGACTGATGAAAGAAGAAGAAGGCAGCATCCTGAAGAAGATGTCATGCTCTTATAAAAGACACCCAAATCCCTATATCCCCAAAATAAATATCTAAAAACAAAAGTATAACGAAATAAAAACCACATGTATATAAATTTAAGAGAGAGAAGTGTATAAAGTAAAAGTTGCCTGTGAACTAAGATGAAACAATAATATAGTACCCATGGAACAAATCTCCATTGAAAAAACGCTAACCAATTTATTATGTTAATAAGACTATACGACCATTTAGCATTAACATAATATATAAGTGCAAAGTGAACCAGTGATAGTTTTGGGTATTATAAAAAATGAACCTTGTGTTTCATTCTTGGCAATCACAAACATTGAATGCAATGAAATATGCAATTTTCAATGACTTGAAATGTGTACTGTGACAATATGTTGTTTATAAGACATAAATCTGTTTAAAATAACATTTTGTTTTATATGAAAAAAGAAAAACAGATTTCATAATACTTTTCGAGCAATTCATACTATTTATTTATTAATGACAGGGTACAATTCCCCAAAGACAATGTGTAAAAGACGGTATAAAAACTGTAGAATCCTACTTATAATAATAGTTAGAAATAAGAATATAAATATAAGGTTTTTATGTATATAGTATAAGAATGTTTAAAAATGTTTTAGATATAAGGCCATTTGTTTGGGTCTGATACAACTAACATCAGAACTATAAAAGTAGTTACTACTTGTAAATAGTAGAGAGTAATTAAGATGTTAGTTAGTAAAAAACCTTTTTTGTAAACCATATTTCCATGTTAGAAATAAGGATTTTGTTGTAAAATGTCTGATTTGAAGACAACCATTTATTTAAAAAAATATTCTTTATTTGTTTAACTATTATTTGTATTGTAACCAATACTAATTGTTATTGTGTAATTTGAAAACATGTTTAATTTATAATACTATATGTAAAAGTCAGAGAGGGTATCACACATCATATATTGTTTGTAAAATATTTTGTAAGAAAAATTGTTAAAAAATCATAGGCCAAAAGAATGGAAACCAAACTTCATCAAAACAGAGAAATTGCTCATTTAAATGCAAATAAACAAAAGGGGTTTAGACAAAATAAACTTGAGATCAAACCATATAATTGCACATACCATTTAGAAAGATTTTAATAAATTATATTCAGAATTATAAATAAAAATGAAAATGACTAAACTCAGAAATTTAGGCATGGGAGTCATATATTCCAGAATAATGTTTCAGAATACAACTAATTCAATTAATTACCAGAAAATCAGGGAATATAAGCCTTTTAATACAATATAGGATTATTAATATTATATATAACGGATAAAATGGATGAATTTTGTATAATGACAGGAAGTAAATTTTGATGTTTTGACTTTTCAGAGAATAACAAAAATGAAAGTAAAATTACTAATTTTGGACAGAAAACACTATAAAACGGCATTATTTAATCTGAAAATAAGCTGAATGAACTGAAAGATTAATTTAAATAACATCTAGTGAATAAAATTGACAAATAACCAAAGTTTAGGCAATTATATAGTGAACTTTAAAGTGTGCACAGGATGTGAAAATATATTTGAACAATGTTAAGGATAATATTATATGGGCTAAGAGTTTAATTGAAACTGAAGGAAACAGTTAGTTGATTATTGGTATTCGAACAGTTAACATGACGAGAGTTTTGTGACGATCTAACCTATCTTACAACGGTAAAGTTAAGCGGCGAATAGTACGATATTGTGAAATCGAGAGAGTGATTTATAAAATCCTTCCAGAACATATACATTGTGACAAAAACAATCAAGAAACACTAATTAATACTAAACAATACATTTCTACTTTGAAAAACACCACAAAACACCAGAAAACTGTATAACACATTAACCAAGTATTAGTGTCGGTATCGGGAAAAGTGATTGAACTTATAATTACACGGATATACTAAATACAACCCAGAAACATTACACCAGTCACTACACAACATTTAACAAGAGATTTGCAGACACCAGAACAGGAATACTGCCAGAAAATACATTATTTGGAACGCAGCAGGAACGAGCGACATTTTGATCAACTTGACGGCAGCCATCTTTCTTTGACAATTCCAATGCCTCTCCGTGAACATATCAGCTGTTGGTGAAAACAATTATATTATTTTCAAATTATTATTCAATGTCTGTATTTAGTAATAATTATTAATTTGTTGTAACGTTATACTTTTTAAATATTGGCCCGATTTCTCTGACTTTGATAATAATTGGCTGTTTAAAGAACCCTGTATGATTTTTATATAATATAATTTGTAACTTTTTCGATATCCTGAGAATCGATATTATAATCGATAAGAGTCAATATTGCTATTAATTAATAAAACATTAATATTCTTCAACACTAAATAGTTCTTCATTTCATAAATATTACTAATTATCACTAATATAATTCTAATTAATAATCTATTAGGACTTTACCACCTATAAGTGAAGATAACCTAAAAAATAAGAAGGTAAACAAGTATCGATTGGTTTGAAGACAATCTTATGAGTGGTGATAGTTTATTTAAAATATACCAAAACTTTAATAAAAATTTTCAGAAGAGCATTACACTTTTTAAAACTTCACAGCCCTATATTAATTAATTGATTATAATTAATTAATTAATAAAATTAAAATTTTTTTTTAATTATTTTTTTTTATAAACAATTTTTTTTTTAAATTTTCTTCAAAACAATAATTTTTTTTTTGAAACTTTCGGTGAAGCTGAACATATATTTCTTCATCAACATTACGCTACTCGACCGGTCTTGCAACCATTGAGACTCGACCAGCTGGGAAACTTAAGGAAGTGTTTCAGGCCAGTAAGACGTCGAGAGCCACACCAATATAAACACACCAATTAAACATATTACATTACAATTTAATTCTTTTATTACAAATTGGCTAGCCCAAACAGTGGGGCTTGATTACATCGGAGTCTCATACTTCACAATCTCTTAAACACAATCTCAACACATTTAATTTTATTTTATTACAAATTGGCGCACAACTTTAGGGGCTTTAATTAGCGATTGGAAGGCCAATACATTCTCCCCAATCACTGGTTGGAGCTAGGCAACAGCTACAAAGCCAGAGAATTTCAAGGGAAAATGCAGCGACGTGCAACATCTAAGAAACGGGCGGCGGAGGCCGAAAAAGAAATAGAAGTTGATATGGACAACAAAGAGGCAACGCCAGTAGAGGTGGAAGAGGTATTTCAATCGGTGTTGTCCAAACAAACTGAGCAACCAAAGGAACAACCGGAGGCACCCACACAAACAGGGGTAGTCAATGTTCCAGAAAAGGAGAGACCGTCGCAAACAGAGGACATGACAACCCAAGAAATGTTCAGGCGGATGATGCAGGCAATGAATGAAAATAATAAGAACCTAGAATCCAAGATGGAGAGAATGATGAAGAAAATGGACGAAAATAGTAGGGAATTGAAGGAAGAATTGAGTAAAAGTATGAAGGAGTGCCACGAGTCGATAATGAAGAAACTAGATGACGAGAATAAGGAAATGAGGGAGGACAGATTAAAAAGAGAGGAATTAAGAAAGGAGAAGACCGGAGAAATAAAATATGATAGCAAACCAAAACCAGAAGATGTACAAAATGATAAGACGCAGGAACTAGTAGTGGCAGTACCTGGAATTAAAACTAGCGGAAATAAGGAAAATATTAAACAAAGGAAAAGGAGAATATATCCAAGACATGTAATAAAAACGAAGGAAGAGTTGGAGATGATGAGACATGGGTTAATTGATGGCAATAATATCCCAATTACCTATGACAAAGACATCATGAATTCTATGAATTATAGAAGGAGAATCGAAGTAATTTCAGAAATAACTTACCACAAGACAGTAGTCTACCAATGGGAAAGGACCAGAGGTAAACAGAATACAACATGTGGACCAGATCAATTTCAGCGCAAGACTGGACAATGTTTTTCAGAAAGATGGAAATGTGACGTCGTACCAGACTGGGATGACGACACCGATGAATCACCAGAATGTATTACATTAACGTGCCATCTAGGACAGTTCCAGGGTACGGTTAGACTAAAATATATTCCTTCAGAGTGGATATATGATGGTAAACCAGCTTATGGTATTTCAGATAAACAAATAATAAGTGATAACCCACATGAAGATCCTCACATATATTTGTCAGGTAATACAAAACATGGACCAGAAAAGTATTGGTGTATACAATATGATGATAGAGGAAGCCAGCCCAGTAATTACGACGGCCCTAACAACCCGCCGCGTAATGACCAGTTTACCGGTAATTTTAACAGCGTTAGGAATAACAACCCCTATCCAAACAATAGAAACAATTTTTATCAACATAATAATAATATTCCATACAGTCAGAGAAATCCATATCCCAACAATAACGATGACAGCCCTTACCCACCTAACCGAAATTACTATAATAATAATTTTAGTAATAACAATAATAGCAATAGTAATAACCGAGTGTCGCGCCCTAGGGTAAATTTTATAAGAGCAACCGAGATGATGGACCCTGGTTGACACAGATACCACACACCATCAAGAAAAGGGACAGAGATCATGATAACCGACTACGGCGAAAAACGATGGTGAAGGAGACGAAATAAATATCACTGAAAGGAAATGATACGAATAATAAACATAGAAACAAAACTGGGTTTTATGAATGAAAACTATTTAAGAAAATGAACATGACAAATAAGAATATGAGCAATGGAACGACATAAAGAAAATCGTCCATCTTCCTGGGTATATAAAAGAAAAGAGAAAGTGGAGATCAACTTATTAAAGTATAAATAATATGGTCCAGTGTAGAGTACAATATAGGCCCATATGTTGTGGTAAATGATAAGCATAACAATACATATGAGTTGAGGGAAATCGTTTCAGGAAAAATCAAATGAGTGTACAATCAAACTTCTATGAAGAAATATTATGAAGAATGAGTTGTGAGTTTTAGAATTTTGAATTTATTTTAAAAAATTCTAAAATAATGTAAGTACATCTTACAACCTAATATTTTGAGAAGAACATTCTGGAGAATTATAAGAAGAAGGAATTTAGAATTTTGAATTTATTTGAAAAAATTCTAAAATAATGTAAGTACATCTTACAACCTAATATTTTGAACAAACTTTATGGAAGAAAGAAAGAGAAAGAGAGAGAATTTTTTATATATTATTTGAAAAAATTCTAAAATATGTAAGAACAACTTACAACCTAATAATTTGAAGAAAAAAATTTATGGAAGAAAGAGAAAGAGAGAGAATTTTGTACTTATTATTTATAAAAATTTAAAATTGAGTAAGTACATCTTACTACAACCTAATAATTTTGGAACGACCTTTATGGAAGAAAGAAAAAGAAAGACTTTTGAATTGAAAAATAATTATAAAAATTTAAAATTGAGTAAGTACATCTTACTACAACCTGATGATTTAGAACAAAACTTTATGGAAGAAAGAGAAAGAGAGAGAATTTTGAACTTAATTTAAAAAAAAAAAAAATTTTAAATTAAGCAAGCACAGCTTACTACCACTGAATTATGAGAAAACTTTATGGTAAATAATTAAGAAGAATTTGAATTTGGAGAAATACCAAAACATTCAGAAATAATAGTAAAATCACAGTACTATAAACAATTCTGAATGAAACAATTCTGGGAATAAATGAATTAAACAGAATTTGAATGTTGATAGAACGTCAGTACTTTGAAACAAGATAAGATCAACATATTACAAGAATTTATGAGAAAAATTTTTCAATTAAATAAAAAGAATAGTTTGAATTTTACATTAAAACTAACCAAGTTCCAAAAAATAATTATGTGTCAATTATGATTGAATTGAGAAGAAAATAAAGTGATTAATTCAGAAAAGAGAATTAACGTTAATCCAGAATAAATGCTAGATATTCACAATAGCATTTGAAGGAGTAGAGAAGAATAACAAAAAAGAGTGTAATATGCAAGAGAAGAAAAAATTTGGAAGCAAAGAGACTAATTACCTATGAAACAATAATGAAAACAGTTAATTAAGAGCAAAAAAGAACAACTCATACCAAACATATGGAGAAGATGATTTTGAACCAATGATAATAATAAGACCTATATGAAATGCAAAGAGAAGAAATACCACATGAAATATAATATAAATGAATTAATGTTAATGAATGCGAAGGCGGATTAATAACTTTCTAAGAGAAAGGAAAGAACCAAAATGTTTAAATAAAATGATCAATATAACAACCTGTATATCTAATGTAAAGATACAATGTTAAAAAATTAAATATAATATATTAAGACCATTCAAATAATGAATAAGAAAGACTATATATAAAGACCATACTAATACTATGAGTAACCAGAAGAAAATATAAAGAGAATTCAGATGGAGAAGAAAGAGAGTTACACTGTAAACAGTAACCAGAATTATTAAAAGAAAGGTTTTCAACCATAATAAAAATAAATATATCAGACAAGTTAAGAGTTTTGAAAAAATATATATGTAATGAGTATAATAATAATTATGAAGATTTATTAAGATAGAAAATGTGAGATAATCTGAGAGACTACGAAGTGGAGAATCCAAAGATATTTTTATTAGTCGAAAATGAGACTACTTTTTATTTATTTATTCGATGACTGACTGAAGATAATTCCAGCAGCATTATGTTTTTTTGAGCAGGGATGGATATGCCTCTGTACTCAATTTATAGAAGTGGTGTATGGCCAGCAGAGAAGTAGCGTACAGTGCCCCTCTGATCTGCCCCAGCCCACGTGATAGGGAATGTTAGGGAATTAATATCCCAAGGATACAACACGAAGTTGATATAGAAAGAAAATGTATTACAATTATAATATATCTCAGAAGACACTAACTATCCGAAAAGGATCAGTAGTAAGACAAGTAACCATGTATATAAAATCAATAAAACTCTAATATAAAAAAGTCGATATAAAGATGGAGAAGAAAATGAATTATAAGAAATGATGAAATTATCATAAGAAATTATTTCATCCATAAACATGTCTGAAATAATTACTTCTGGAGGAGAGCAATCTGTAACGTGACAGATATAAGCATAATATTGAATGGCAATTGATCATAAGAATAATGAAGTTATAATATTTAAATTTGGAAGAAAGCATTAAGTTTAATATAAATAGATTAATTCATAGCAACTGTGGAAAGAAATCATTATTATAAAGAAAATACAAGTTCAAATAAAAGGAGTTACTAGTGATGAGTCATCCAAGACCAGTCTCATAACCAAAGGTTTTCAAGGTATAACCCAGGAAGGTAAAAAAAGTAAATAACAAAGCAGTACTGAATATGACCAAACCCACAACGAGGAAGAATAAATAGAATAGAAACCCTAAAATAAGCCAAGATTAAACAATACAGGTGGTGTATTTCTGAAATAAAGAAGAAGATGGAGAAGATCCCAAGAAACCTGATGGCATCAAGAAGAAGATGGAGAAGATACCAGTCCCAGAAGGCAGGAGAAAAGAAGACTGATGAAAGAAGAAGAAGGCAGCATCCTGAAGAAGATGTCATGCTCTTATAAAAGACACCCAAATCCCTATATCCCCAAAATAAATATCTAAAAACAAAAGTATAACGAAATAAAAACCACATGTATATAAATTTAAGAGAGAGAAGTGTATAAAGTAAAAGTTGCCTGTGAACTAAGATGAAACAATAATATAGTACCCATGGAACAAATCTCCATTGAAAAAACGCTAACCAATTTATTATGTTAATAAGACTATACGACCATTTAGCATTAACATAATATATAAGTGCAAAGTGAACCAGTGATAGTTTTGGGTATTATAAAAAATGAACCTTGTGTTTCATTCTTGGCAATCACAAACATTGAATGCAATGAAATATGCAATTTTCAATGACTTGAAATGTGTACTGTGACAATATGTTGTTTATAAGACATAAATCTGTTTAAAATAACATTTTGTTTTATATGAAAAAAGAAAAACAGATTTCATAATACTTTTCGAACAATTCATACTATTTATTTATTAATGACAGGGTACAATTCCCCAAAGACAATGTGTAAAAGACGGTATAAAAACTGTAGAATCCTACTTATAATAATAGTTAGAAATAAGAATATAAATATAAGGTTTTTATGTATATAGTATAAGAATGTTTAAAAATGTTTTAGATATAAGGCCATTTGTTTGGGTCTGATACAACTAACATCAGAACTATAAAAGTAGTTACTACTTGTAAATAGTAGAGAGTAATTAAGATGTTAGTTAGTAAAAAACCTTTTTTGTAAACCATATTTCCATGTTAGAAATAAGGATTTTGTTGTAAAATGTCTGATTTGAAGACAACCATTTATTTAAAAAAATATTCTTTATTTGTTTAACTATTATTTGTATTGTAACCAATACTAATTGTTATTGTGTAATTTGAAAACATGTTTAATTTATAATACTATATGTAAAAGTCAGAGAGGGTATCACACATCATATATTGTTTGTAAAATATTTTGTAAGAAAAATTGTTAAAAAATCATAGGCCAAAAGAATGGAAACCAAACTTCATCAAAACAGAGAAATTGCTCATTTAAATGCAAATAAACAAAAGGGGTTTAGACAAAATAAACTTGAGATCAAACCATATAATTGCACATACCATTTAGAAAGATTTTAATAAATTATATTCAGAATTATAAATAAAAATGAAAATGACTAAACTCAGAAATTTAGACATGGGAGTCATATATTCCAGAATAATGTTTCAGAATACAACTAATTCAATTAATTACCAGAAAATCAGGGAATATAAGCCTTTTAATACAATATAGGATTATTAATATTATATATAACGGATAAAATGGATGAATTTTGTATAATGACAGGAAGTAAATTTTGATGTTTTGACTTTTCAGAGAATAACAAAAATGAAAGTAAAATTACTAATTTTGGACAGAAAACACTATAAAACGGCATTATTTAATCTGAAAATAAGCTGAATGAACTGAAAGATTAATTTAAATAACATCTAGTGAATAAAATTGACAAATAACCAAAGTTTAGGCAATTATATAGTGAACTTTAAAGTGTGCACAGGATGTGAAAATATATTTGAACAATGTTAAGGATAATATTATATGGGCTAAGAGTTTAATTGAAACTGAAGGAAACAGTTAGTTGATTATTGGTATTCGAACAGTTAACATGACGAGAGTTTTGTGACGATCTAACCTATCTTACAACGGTAAAGTTAAGCGGCGAATAGTACGATATTGTGAAATCGAGAGTGATTTATAAAACCCTTCCAGAACATATACATTGTGACAAAAACAATCAAGAAACACTAATTAACACTAAACAATACATTTCTACTCTGAAAAACACCACAAAACACCAGAAAACTGTATAACACATTAACCAAGTATTAGTGTCGGTATCGGGAAAAGTGATTGAACTTATAATTACACGGATATACTAAATACAACCCAGAAACATTACACCAGTCACTACACAACATTTAACAAGAGATTTGCAGACACCAGAACAGGAATACTGCCAGAAAATACATTATTTGGAACGCAGCAGGAACGAGCGACATTTTGGTCAACTTGACGGCAGCCATCTTTCTTTGACAATTCCAATGCCTCTCCATGAACATATCAGCTGTTGGTGAAAACAATTATATTATTTTCAAATTATTATTCAATGTCTGTATTTATTAATAATTATTAATTTGTTGTAACGTTATACTTTTTAAATATTGGCCCGATTTCTCTGACTTTGATAATAATTGGCTGTTTAAAGAACCCTGTATGATTTTTATATAATATAATTTGTAACTTTTTCGATATCCTGAGAATCGATATTATAATCGATAAGAGTCAATATTGCTATTAATTAATAAAACATTAATATTCTTCAACACTAAATAGTTCTTCATTTCATAAATATTACTAATTATCACTAATATAATTCTAATTAATAATCTATTAGGACTTTACCACCTATAAGTGAAGATAACCTAAAAAATAAGAAGGTAAACAAGTATCGATTGGTTTGAAGACAATCTTATGAGTGGTGATAGTTTATTTAAAATATACCAAAACTTTAATAAAAATTTTCAGAAGAGCATTACACTTTTTAAAACTTCACAGCCCTATATTAATTAATTGATTATAATTAATTAATTAATAAAATTAAAATTTTTTTTTAATTATTTTTTTTTATAAACATAATTTTTGTTTTAAATTTTCTTCAAAACAATAATTTTTGTTTTGAAACTTTCGGTGAAGCTGAACATATATTTCTTCATCAACATTACGCTACTCGACCGGTCTTGCTACCATTGAGACTCGACCAGCTGGGAAACTTAAGGAAGTGTTTCAGGCCAGTAAGACGTCGAGAGCCACACCAATATAAACACACCAATTAAACATATTACATTACAATTTAATTCTTTTATTACAAATTGGCTAGCCCAAACAGTGGGGCTTGATTACATCGGAGTCTCATACTTCACAATCTCTTAAACACAATCTCAACACCTTTATTTGTATTTTATTACAACACACATACACATAAATACATTCTTCTATATCTATATAATATATAAGGATAGTGCCAGGGGCGACATGTTCTTCTGTAAATTTAATTATCATTATGGTCGAATCTGTTCAAATCCTGCTTCCTTGCCACTGGGGCTCTAATACATCTGTCTGGGATTGCTGACCTGTTCAAAATCTGAACCAACATAGTTTTTGTTATCAGAAGTCATACACTCATTTACTGATAGAGGTGCTACATAGTACTGCACCTTGGTTGGGAGCAAACTATGGGTCTGAAAACCTCTACAATACAATTAGCAACTAGCAAGACAATTTGAATAAGTATTTATATAACATGGGGTCCAAAAGGGGGTGTGATGCGAACATATGCTTTCAAAGAAGAGAAATGCACCAGCCTCTCCACCCCAACTCCACTCTCACCTACACGTCGGTGGGCCCTGTTACGCCAAGCAATCCACTGCAAGGTTGTGGTAACCAATCCCTTCGGCGGAGTGGATCGGTAAGCAAACGAGAGATGGGGGTTCTGTCAGGACAGCCTGGGGGTATCCTGGGTCCTGGCCGGGCAGGATGGTGCACATCGGCAGCAGGATGTGCATCTAGTGTGTAGGCAGAGGAGGCTATAGTAGCCCAACGGCTGCACACATGAGCTGAGTCAGTTAGCCTACTGCGACCGGGCAGAGAGAGCTCGTCAGCTGAGGTGAAAGAAACTCTCTAGGGGAAAATCACCCCGAAATCAAAGTTCCTGGTCCTCCAGGTTGGGGGTTGGATTGGAGAATTCACATAGCCCATCTGTAAAACTTTTATGTGTAGAAACCTGCCAGTTTCTTTTGCCAGCCCCGGAACTGGAGAGCAGCTGCACTTGACCGGGACAACTGGCGGAGGTTGTTAAAGGAGGCCTTGACTCAATGGGTTGTTGCGCTGCTGAAGAAGATTTATATAATATATAAGTAGAGCTGTGTGTGTGTTTTATATGATTAAGTAGGCTATAAGAATAGAACTTATAACAAACAAGAAATGCTGTTACCTTGTCATGAACGAGGTCAGTCGGTGATAAAAGAACCTTTCTTTATGTTCTTCATAGAACTTTTCTGCTTGCTCCTTTGTCATAAAAATTCTCTTCGATTTTATTACAAAAAATCTATTTTCTAAGATTAAGTTACGAATAGCCTGAAAATAAAATGTCAAAAAATATACTCGCATAATCAAGTTAAAACAGATTATTGATAAATAAAAAGTGTAATGCTAATGGTACTAGGATACATAATATGCATTACTTTAAGTTTATGTAGAAGTGTTTAAAAAATTTATAAAGTGGTGTACTATGTGATGTTTCAACATACGGTCTTAGATTAAAGTAATGTAAAACTATTATAACGAGAAAAGGTGTATGGTGTTGTTTTAAAATAATAATAGCACTTCTTATATCATATCGACTTTGTAAAAATCATTCAAAATTTTATTAAATAAAATTTTCAAAAATTATGAATTAAAATTTCGTCATTATTATTTGCATACAAATTTTTCTTTTGTGTGTGCTCATCATACACACAATTATTGTCACTATACAAATAATATTACACAAATATTCATAAATATAATACACAAGCTATAAATTTACATAAATAAATAGAAATTTTTATAATAGGCCTATATAATGTGCTCTCGACTTGCTCAGATTTAAATTCCATATTTTTTTATATTATTACTATTTTGCTTTGTGTGCCTACATATGAATATCGTATTCATGAAATATCAATCAGTTTTAGAATTACTTAAACATTTATGCTATGTTATAATTTCAAAAATAATTTTGTAAATGTTAAATATCATTATAAATTACTACAATTTAACCAATTAGGTTTTACAATTATTATATACACTATTAAAGTCTATCATTGTCCCTTTATTCTTTTATTTTTAACGTCTATTATGACTCGTTGGTTGACGAGTAAAAATGGTTCTATGTCACCTTATTGCTGTGTGGTGATACTCAGTGATTCCTCGTCATGATCCTGAGTCCTGTGTTGATCCTCCGTTGTCGTCTGATCCTCCTGGAGTCCGTCGTCCGGTCCTCCTGGTCCATTCAGCATTCAATGACTCGTACGGTACTGCTGGGATATCGACCTTGGATGCTCCACCGTCGGGCATAGCCTTCGGCTGCCGATGTGTTCCGGTGAATGAAGGGTCGAGGCTGTGCTCCTCGCTTATTTATACTGTTGAGTGCAAAAATCATGTTTCAACCATTCTGTGCACAATTTACATTGTTATAGTTTGTCGAGCATCCCTTTACAAATTCGATTATTTTTCGTACTTATTTTACTTTTATTCGCACCATGCGAAGTCTTTTGTTTATTACTCGATGTTCATATGATCGGTAATTTTTTTATGTATAATTGTATGTTAACAGTTTTTCTATACTTTAATTGTTCTTGGTTCTATTCACTTTTATTTACACTGCATTAATATGTATTATTTGTTTTGCACTAGATTTTGCACATGTGCGCATCTTTACATTATTAATAAAGTGACATATTTTGTTTTGTCATATCTTACGCGCACTTACCAAAATTTAAATAAATTACTTATTTAATTCACATTTATTCAGGGATGACGCTATGCCGGTTTCTACTGGCTCACACTCACACACATACAATACACTGTACACAAACATAGCTGTGTGTGGCATGATCTGCCAGTACCGTCCTGCACATTCGGTGTTCCCCTTCGCTGGTTACTTACAGCTTTCAATACGCATTTTTTTATATTGACAATATTACTTACTTATTCTAAATTAGCAGTATTTTTAACTAACTGCAACAATCCACAGTAACGTACGCAGACGTACTGTTGCACTATACATATAAATAGTAAAGGGATTTAAAATTCCTCAAATATACAAGTTTAAATTTTTACTGCACTGCACCCCTAAGATGAAATTCCTGAATAAAAATATCTGAAGTTTAGGACTTTTCCCTTCCTAGATACCAGACCTCAAAAGAGGCCATCTTAAGGTTTGGTATATTTTTAGACATTTATAAAAAATTACACAGCAAAAATATGAAGCTTAGATTTCACACTTCATGAAAATAGTGCAAGCAGGTAGGCCCACATATAAATACACGAAGTCTGAAAGCTGAGATTTTTACCACTCTCAAAAAAATGATGTTTGAAGTTGGATATCTGGACAAACCCATTAACCACTTTTATTTGGCAGTTCATGCAAAGCTAACTAAAAAAACTATTATTATAAAAAAGTGAAAAATTTCAAGTAGAATAAAACGACCTTTATTTAAAAATGGCTGAAATAGTAAAAAAAATTAAATATTAAATTTACTAATATTTAAATAGTAAAAAACTTATTACATTTGCTGTAAATGGTTATACTGGTCAAAAATGGTATACGGAGTTAACAAAAAAAGAAGATGCCACAAAAATCCAGTAGACATTACAAAAATTTTATTTTCTATTTTTGATGCATCAGTATTTTAGGAATAACGTATGAACAATAGACAACAAAAAATTAAACCATTTTTTATGTTTAAATTAAACGTTTTATTATGACTTCTGTCTTGAATTTGGTTGAAATAATTTACGATCTATGGTAACTGTATTCTGTTTAGTAGTACTGTCAGCTCCAAGGACACTATCATTGTCATTTATTCCCACTAGTATAGCTTACATTAACTTTATACTGTGCTGCTAGCCTCTGTAACTGCATACAGTACATCAAAAATATTATTCTTAATATAAGTACACGCTGTATTTATATACTATCTAAGAATCACTTAGTTTTCATTATAAGAATATAGGCTACAGTGTATTCTGAACACTAAACCGGTATTCTTATCAGATACCGTTAAATAAATACGTGAAATGGAAGTAAATGTTTTTCTGGAGTGAACATATCTTCTTGAAATTACTTCAAATGGCCAATGAGACCACAGTAAATAATATTCAAGTTCAATAACAGCTGAATCTAGTTTTCTTGGCAACAAGGACAGCTTTTGATTATATAACAGTACAAAAAACGTCGATTTTCCATCAATAATTTACCGACTACACTGAATTAGAAATATCTTATCATTTTTAAAATTTTACAATAAATGTGCCCTGTATTTGTAATTCTACATTGTTTTTACTAACCTCTAATGCATGTGGTGCTTTTATAACGTGTGGCTTGATTATGGCTAACGTTAATTCTAAAGGCCCGCTTGCGCACATTTTTCTGAACTTTCACAATCAAATTAACCTGCAACTGATTAAACATCCCGTCTTGTTGCAAAAAACATGCTTTTCTGATAAGTACTTACTAATTTCAATTATAAACAAATATAACGTAATCAGCTGATCAGCTGTTTCCAGTTGCGACATAAACGCTATCTGGTTGCTATTTGTTGCAGCATTGTGTTTAGTTTCAAGCAGCACATGTAGCATATTATGATGTATTTATTTAAAAAATTTAATAACTGTACGATATAAATAAAAAAAGGTCAAATGCAGTAAAAAATTTGTAAAATATAATTCAGTTTTTGAAAGAATAAGTTTGTTCCTTATAATAATTCACAGTTGCCGTATATCAGCAATTATTCGCTCTGCCAAATAGATCCGCCGCTATAACTAGTAATTGCTCATCTTGTTAAGCAGTGGAAGCATTACGTTTGTAGCTGATCCTTCTGTGGACTTTTTCGCAGCACTGCAGCAACAGTTTTGACAATATCGCTCATCAGGGGTGCCCACAGGGGGGGATCATAGCGCAAGTTGCGCATTGAGAATTTTTGGGGAGGATTTTTTGGGTGTATTTTAAGGATTTTTGGGAGGGGATTTTTTCAAGAATAACATTTTAAATCCAACATTGATGGAAATTTTTACCGTGTTTGTCCAACAAACTAAGCTATTAGTAAAAAACTAAAGCAATTGCGTATCTTTATGATTGTTTTAACGAACTGGCAGCATAAATGTCTCTACCAGTACAACTAGTAGTAAATTTTGTTTTGGAATTTGGAAAACTGACCCTGGCAGCCTGCAGCAACATCCTGTCAATGAGTCAGAGGGTACGTGAATAATAAATCGGGAATGTAAAAATGTGTGCGTGTGCTAAACTTGTAGACCGGCGGGCAGTGGGGGGGGGGACTTTTCAATTGGGGAGAGTGCTGAGACTTTTGGGGGGGATTTGCGCATTGGGCCTTGGGGAGGATGGGCACCCCTGTCGCTCATCGTATTATTATCATCATCCAGCCTATTGCATGCAGCTGGGCATCCAGCTATGCTTGCTTTCCGTAAGAGTTTCGTACGTGAATATTTTATACTGTTCGGAACCGGTTGGGTATTATGGTAATATTAAAACTAGTTTGGTAGTGACAGATGGAAGTGTTGAGTAAACAGCTGACTGCTACGTGCCTGTTAACCAATTGCCGTTTTCAAAACTGTAAACAGTAACCTTACTGTAAACAGTAAACGCACTTTGTTGCCAAGATGTCCCAAACGTGCTGTTATGAAAAATAGTGTGAAATGTCGCGCGACGGAATGAACTGTTAGGTTCTATGTAACGAAGTCTGTTTGTTAAGACTACTGTGTTTTTGTGATTATTCGTGGGAATATGTTAGTTTTATACTTAAATAGTTGTGTTGCAGATAGAAATTTAATTTTAATTAATTTTTAATACTTTACTAATTTCTGATTAAGTAACTAAGTAAGTGTAAAGTGTAGTAAAAACGTGTGATTCAATTATTAACTAAATAAACGTAATCATGTTTAAATAACATGTTTACCTAAGTATAAATTTACGTTACTTTTTGTCAATTTACGGAACTTTATGCGTATGATTTTTATTTTAAAACAATTTGTAACACGTAAAATACGTAACAGCTTTAACCTATACGTGTTTCCTTTCAAATAGAAGGTACGTCACGTCTGAATGTGAGTAAGCTGGGGAAAAGCGTGGACGACCTAGAATACACCCGGTAAAGAAAACACCTATTTTCGGTCGCGCAGTACCAAGTAGAGGGCAGTCCAGAGAATTCCTTTGTTCGAGTAAAAATATTATGATAATAAATCTATACTAAAATATTAAGTTTTCTTACTCTGGTAAGATCTCAAATTACCAGAGTTGAACTTAACTGGAATTTGCGTAACATGATTCATGTGATTTCACAAAAAAAAGTTTTTTACGCGATTATGAACAGATTAGTGTGCACTATGATTAAGGTAATGTAGCTATAGTATAGTACGTATATGTTTTGAAACCACAGATTAAATAATCGTATTCATTACGATATAAGCTATACGACTTCACTACAAAAGCATCTCTGGATGTCTTACTGTAATTAAAAGTACATTAAGAGATATCATACTATGTTTTAAAAGTAAACTTTGTGTCTTGAAAAGCCGTATTAAGGGGAGCACTGCGCTCTATCTTCCGTTAATGTAGGTACACTTACTCAGTAACCATAACAGCTATCATCATAATTTTTTAAAATTGAAACTGTGCCTTTTGGTGGCTTTACCGAACCAACAATATTAGCTTTATCGAACAAGTTATTAACAAAAAAATTTTTTGAATAAAATTTGTACAAAAATTTGTTCAAAATAATTTAAAACATTTTTTCCAACAAAACTACAGACAATTATTTGCTTTTTAAAGGTTCCAAATGCGTACTGTAGTGTTTAAAACACACACACAAAAATTTCAGCTCTTTACCTCAAATAGTTCCTAAGAAAAGTGAACCTAAACCTGAAAAAACATAAGTTTCGGAAAATGCGGACAAACTACGAATAAACTAAAGAATAACGATTTTTACCTTTAATACATTTCAGGGTTATAAGATGGGTTGTTTCCTTTCTCCTCCTCATATTGGCCTTCTAGTCTTCTCTTCATCACGTGCCTCTTCTGCCGAATCTTCTTTTCAAGCTCCTTTAAAGCTTTGTCAGCCTTCCTTATCCGCCGTTGGTCTAATCTCTCCATAGCTGCTACGAAGTTTTTCCCTGGCATTAATCCAGCTTCCTTCATCAAATTTCATTTCCCTATGTTCCCATCATTGAAGGTTGTCACAGCAAAGTACACTCCAAATTTTAAAGTATTAAGTTCAACAAAAACTCTTTTTGGAACATAACTCCAAATGACGTTATTGAGCGACTCATTTGGGTTTTGCGTTTTTCCCAGGAGACATTTCTCTTGGAGTTCGTTTTTGTATAAGTCCTTAAATATTGGTTTGATAAATGTCATAACATTGTCTGGTAAGTGGAAGTGGTTGTTATGGTCATATGTTTTATTTTCTCCTATGGCTTTACGATACACCAGGTGTCGCTGTCAGGGCACAACCCATGTTGAGGTCTTTCTTTTGGCGAGAGAATATGAAAATACTCCGCCCACATACCTTTCCTCATGTCTTCAACTGATTTTACATTCCGTCTTATTGCCAAGCCGTAATATTTTTGTATTTGGAGTATAGCTGCATTTATAAGTCTTTTTTGCCAACCAAGAGGAGTACCATCCGGTAATCCGCTAATTTTTTTGATTTTGCTTTCAAAGCCTTTAGCCTACTTCCCATTCTTTTTTGAACATGGTCTATACATTCATCCTTTGTAGTAAAACGCAAAAGTAGTACTATAAGAAATACAATGTAGCATAGATCAGGATGAAAACTTCTTTGCCTTGCGCCGCGCGTGAAAACCATCCTCGCTAGGCAAAAGCGCGTGAACATGATTGTTTCAAAAAATAATTAATAATACTTACCGACATCGCAGACACTCTTCAAATATACCGTTGCAAAGGGGAAGGTCTAAACTTTACATTAGCGCAAAAAAAAGTCGTAAATGTTTCGATTTTTCGCGCAGTGCTCCCCTTAAATGACCTTGCGCGTAAATGTGTTGTAAGATGATTGTATGTGAATCATTGTTTCGTGTTTATCCACGTGTAGAAACCACGTGGTCAGAGTGTGGCAATGTTGTTTCCGTCTCATTCCAAGTGTCAATACCAAACTAGTTTTAATATTACTTTTTTTTTAATAATGTCGTCTGTCCCGCCCAGTAATGATCGTCCTCTGCTACTAAGAGAAGACCTGTGTGCTAAAATCAAGCGGAACCGTATGGAATGACATGAACATCTGGAGACGATTCAAAACACTACGTTGTTTCCAACAGCGGAAGGTGACAATTTTCAGACATACAGACAATTTTCAGCGCGTCTTATGAGTTCCAGTTTTCCTTCAGTAAAGTGCAGTCATGGTTGTAGGACAAGGAAGTTAGGACGCGGGTCCTCGCGCACGAACTAACGTGCAAACTAGGTTCGGGAATTTACAGCTACCCCCCCCCCACTAAATTGTTCTTTCAATAATAATTGAATTTTATCAAATTTGTCCCTCTTTGCGCACACTTCGCCCGTCACAACCCAATTATAATACTACCACACAACTAGCTATCACTGTCAAACTCCACAGCAATATAAGCCCTTACACACGAGGCAGGCAACTGGTGCAGACGTCTGCTAGGAACTGAAATCCCATTGATATAATGCATAGCTTTTCACACGAGGGTGCGAGTGAGCCACGAGAGGCAGACGTCTGCCGGCTCGTTCTCTCCTCGACAGTTGAATTCAGCTCGTCGGGCAGGCCAGTTGCTAGTTAACAAGCGCAAATCCTTAGAACCTTTTCACACGAGGCAGACGTTTGCCTCTTCCGAATGGAAAAGTCATTCGTACTTTCGATGTCGAATCCTTTATTGAAGAAATTCGCAATCTTCCAGCTATATGGGATTGTTCTTGAAAAGACAATAGTAACAGGGGCGTATACTCTAGGCTAGCTAGGCTAGCTGCGAAGCCCAAAGATTAAAGCACAAAAAAATCTATTAGGAATTTCCATAAAATTGTTCATTTTATCGAAGTCAGACGTGTTCCCTCACGTGTTTACTTCTGTTTCGTAGTAGCGTAATTACTAATTACAGACAATACAACTTCGCATATAACGGCGCCTGAATCGCTGCAACTTGCTTTACTCAGGCTTCGCAAGTAACTTGCGAAGCCTTTCCTCGTCACGATTCAATGGCGTTGCTATGACAGCGCTGAGGGACTTGGTGGGGGCAATGATGTTTATCGTAGGCTAGGCTTCGCTCCTTGGAGAGCTAGCCAACAGTGTGAGACAGTAGGCCGTGTGGCACGCAAAGCAGTGGTTCGTTTTAAAATTAGTTATAATTTTGTGAATGATATTTTGTGCTGTGCGGTTTGAATAATAAATTAAGATGAGTGATATAGTTAATAAACTATTGACAAAGACACAATTTGCTCAGCTTCCGTATGAGGATAAGCTTCAAATTGTAAAGATAGGTAGGCCTCAGCCATCCCTTCTAGAACTTAAAAGTGAACATAAAGAAAAGAACAGAGTGTATACTAGATGTTTTAGTGAGGCCAACTACAAAAAATACCCTTGGTTAACTGGATCGAGTACAACTAATAAATTGTACTGCTGGGCGTGTTTGCTTTTTTGCACCGATACAAGTCCTTGGAATAAGACAGGATTTAATAATTTAAATTATTTGCTAACGGCTTGTGATAAACATCAAAAATCGCTTAGTCATATACGAGCATTCAATACGTTACAGACATTCGGTTTTCAAAGAATCGATCATTCCCTTAATTTACAGAAAAAGATTGCCGACAGTCTACATAATGAAAAAGTAAAGGAAAATAGAATTATTTTAAGAAGACTGATTGACGCAGTAACATTCCTAGGGAAGCAAGAATGTCCATTTAGGGGCCACAATGAGTCTAGCGATTCAACAAATAAAGGCATGTACATAGAACTTTTGGAATTTTTATCAACGTATGAGCAAACAATAGCAAACCATTTAAAAACCGCAACAATTTTTAGAGGAACGTCACCGGTAATACAAAATGATTTAATTGACGCAGTAGGTAGCGTAATTACAGACAAAATCAAATCGGAAATATCTAATGCAACATTCGTTGCAATATTACTTGACGAGACAACTGACGTAACCAATAAAAGTCAATTATCAACAGTTTTACGATTTGTCGATAATGAAGAAAACTGTCAGGAACGATTTTTGCACTTCACTGATGTCAGTTTAGACCGAACTGCACAAGGATTGTTCCAACATGTCACCAAGGCTGTGGATGATTTAGAATGTTCAAAAAAACTTATAGCCCAAACTTTCGATGGAGCAGCTGTTATGGCCGGCCATGTGTCTGGACTTCAAACCTTGGTGAAAAATAAGTACCCATCAGCAACTTTTATTCATTGCTGTAGTCACAGGCTGAATTTGGTTTTGTCAAAGTCTACAAATTTTGTAGCAGAATGTAAACGGTTTTTCATCACTTTATCAGGAATACCTAGGTTTTTTCACATTCTACAGTCCGCACAACTGCTCTAAAAAACTTTATGGAGAAGAAACTACCGAGAGTGGCACCAACAAGGTGGAATTTCTCATCAAGGCTTGTAAATACTGTCAAAGAATATAGAAGGCCTCTTATCATGTTCTTTTCATCAATAGAAGATGAACCCGGTGACTGGACAGGTGAAGAAGTGAATACTGCTTCAGGCTTTGTTTGTTTTTTACATAAATTCGACACTAGATTTCTTCTTCTTAGTTTCAGCAAAATATTTGCAATTTCTGATGTTCTTTTTGACATAATGCAAAAAAAATATTTGAACATTTCTTACTGCATGAACAAAGTCAATGAATTCTATGATACTCTGCAGAAAATTAGAGATGAGGATTTTGATCTTGTATGGACAGAAGCTACAAGTAATTCTGAATATGAAGATAATGAAGATAAAGAATATGAACCAAGACACAAAAGACAGAGAAATGATGACCGTTCCAAATGGCAGCGTATTTTTAACGAAATTCTGGACACAGTGATGTCCTAGATAAAATTCAGGTTTGAGTCCCAAAAGGATCTTAAATTCGTGTCTTTATTGGATTCAAACAATTTTGATACATTTTGTAAAAGTTTCCCACAAAATCTGATGACAGAACTTAAAGAACCATATAGTTCATACTTTTATATTGTTCACCTCAAAAATGAACTAAATGTGCTTTATACTCTAGATGAGTATAAGAAAAAATCAGTGAATGAGATTACTATTTATATGAAACTCAATAATTTGGACATAGTGTTCAGTGAAGTGTACAAACTAGCAGAATTAACATTGACATTTCCATCTACAACTGCAACTGTTGAAAGAAGTTTCTCCGCTCTAAAGAGGATTAAGACTTACCTCAGAGCCACACAAGGACAAGTCCGGTTAAGCAACTTGGCTGTTATATCTATTGAGAAAAACATTCTTCTTAATATGAAAAAGTGATCAGAAGAAACATTTTATTAAAATTAATCCTGAAATTCACACAAAAGGAGAGAAGAATGGAGTTCTTGTTCAAATAAGTCTACACAGAGCCGTCGTCGAAGTAAGTCAAACTTTCTTCGGTATAATTATATATTATTTCCTCATGATGTAGTGATATAGTTCTTGCTTTCTGTAATCTTTTGTAATCTTTTATTTGTTTCACTACTGCCGTCCGGCCCTAGTGACTTCGGTGGAACAAATGTATGCTATAAATAAATAAATAAATGAAGTATTGAAGTTCTTTGCTTGCTTTTGTCTTTCTAATGATGCCATTTCATAATTATTGTTGAAGTATCAGTCATTATTATATAAGTTAGAATGCATTGGCATGGTGTCACAACAACACATCACTTCAAAAAGCTTGAAATATGAACGAGGGGGACCCCCTCCAGTGCATTTTCTTCAATTCTAAGGTGAGCTAGCCCAGGTCTCGAACTCAGCATACGCCACTGAATAGTAATAAAATAAGAAAACAACAGTCCTGGAACGAAATTATAATTCATAACTAACTTTATAATTCTGTAGTGATTTTTGGACAAACTTCGTTTTCATATTTAGGAATTTCGATTTACCTTCACCTTTTTTACTTATGTCAGGATTACAGTAATAAATTATTCTTAACTTATGGTATAGGTTTTTTCCGGATATCTGAAAGTTGTTCTGCCGGCTCGTAATCCCTCCTTGATGTTTTTCTACTCTCAAATTCTGTCTATTGGAATAAGTTCCAGGTTATCGTAATTCAGTGGTAATTAATTAGTAATAAATTATGGTAAAAAAAGTTTTTCAGGAAGATCTATTTTCGAGAAATCACCATGTTCTGCTAGCTCGGAATTCGATAGCTGTTAGCTAGCTGTTTCTTCTATATTGTATGTGGTAATAAATTCGGGATTACGGTAATTATTAATAATTATCAATATTATTTATTATTAATTAATTAGTAATAAATTATAGGCTAGATTTTTTTCCCGCTATATGAAAGTTGATCTACCATATCTCGTATTACCTGATACAGGTCTGTAGGTTAGTGTTGTTTTCTTCTAGATAGCGCTATTAGGCGTTCCAATTACATTGTCGTATTATTAAATAGATGGCAGCATGTATGCATTTTTAATTCGAAGATTTGACAGAAGAGGACAGCACTACCACTCGGACTGAGATTTAGGAAACTACTGTTTTGTATCAGGAGAACAGAAGTTCCTAGGAGCAGTTCTGCAGGCGCTACAATCGAACAGTTTTTCTTTACTGTAAACTTACACTCTGTCAGCACGGAGTTTCCCTATCTAGTGTTCGGAGACTAGCAATGTTTTGAGTAATTGTAATCGCTATTTTGTGTATCTGTATTGAGGATTATTGTAACGACATGTGTCACAATGAAATCCGATCTTAAGAATCAGTGCTGTAATAGCCCGTTAGTCTCTCTCTCTTTATCAATGTTTTTTTCTTTAATTTTGACTATGGATATACAGTTTTCCTGCAATGTAGTTTAAAAGAAATGTAAATGAGTGTAAATGCTTGGTCCAAACGTTGGTAGATTGTTTACTGTAATCCACCCGGTGGTGTAGCAGACGGGCGTATTTGGGAGGGGGGGGCGAGCGGGATCCCCCCCCCCGATGGTTGAACAAAGTTGACTAGGAATTTTGTTAAGCTCTTAGGAGGTTTTATTATTTTTTTTAATTGTGTACGCTAAAACAGTGGTAAATCTTAAATAGACAGACATGTTTATCACACAGCATTTGCGTATACGTTCAGTTCTAGTAATCGGTTCAGTAATAAGTATCTTCCGAACAATGTTTCAGTAACGCGTATTTTTATTGTGTTTAACCGTTTACTTTAATGGGACTGATTTCAGGACGTTATCACACGTTTTCAATAATAATATTGATTAGCCTTGACTTGTGTTTTCTTTTGTATGAAGCCGACTGGACCCTCCCTTCCAAGGGCAAATTCTAGATGCGCTACTGGTGTAGGAAGACATTTCCCATGGCAGGTTTTTAGTTAAATTTTTCTTGGGAGGGGGGATTTACCATCATCGTCGTCACCATCATCATCATCAGCATCATCAGTAACTCCATAGCCGTGGCCCTCAGCTTCCCTCAGGATTTTCCTCCAGACTTCCCTATCCATAGCCAATGTCCACCAATTTTTCACTCCAAGTATTTTTACATTCTCTAGGATTCCATTAATTCATCGTAGTCTGGGTCTTCCACGTCCTATCTTTCCTTCTGGTGTGCAGTTCATAATCCTCTTAAGAACATCCTCCTCATTCATTCTCTGTACATGTCCTGCCCATCCCAGCTTAGCTATCCTAATTGATGTGACAACATCAGGCTTTCTATATAACTCATAGAGCTCTCTGTTGTACCTTATTCTTCACTCTCCATCTTCCCTAATGGGTCCATAAATTTTCTTAAGTATTTTCGTTTCAGAAGATGCAACTCGAAACAAGTTGCCCTGTCTCAGTACCCATGTTTCACTTCCGTACATCAGGACCGGTTTTGCAAATGTTTTATATAGTCTAGTTTTGGTTTCGGTGTAGAAGTTGTGATTTAAAGTATTTCATCAGCCCGTAGTAGCATCTATTAGAATTCTGAATTCTTTTACTTATCTATTCATTTATATCATTGTTTTCATTTACCAGAGAACCCAAATACGACAAAATTGAGACCCTTTCAAAGTTAAAATTCATAATTTTAAATGTGATGCTGATGGGTTTCAAGTTCTCCTATTTTTTACAATCATATATTTATTTAGTTTTGTCTTCATTTACCGTTAGACCCATTTCCTCAGCTGAATGGTATAATGCTGTGAATAGTTTCTTTAAGGGCGGGATTCTGTCTTATTCCAATAGACAGAATTGGAGAGTAGAATACATCAAGGAGGCATTACGAGGCAGCAGAACAACTTTCAGATATCGGGAAAAACCCCATACCATAAGTTAACAATAGTTTATTACCATAATCCCGAGTTTATTATCATACCAATTTTTTGTAAAAAAAGGTGAAGGTAAATTGAAATTCCAAATTATAAAAACGAAGTTTGTTCAAATATCACATCAAAATTTTAAAGGCGATTATAGATTATAATTTATAAATAATTATAGGTATATATTTTTTTAGATATAGGCATAGGTATACCCTGCCTATGGGGGGGGGATTTGTTTTTCCATGGTGGCACATTATTTACCATAAGGAGACAGCGGGTTGTTGGCAGTATTAGGATATGCACCAGTCGAAGTCCCCAGTGTTTGTTATACATTTGTTATACATGTTATATATATATATAAACCGAGCGAGCTGATACTGCCTGGGCGCAGGTTTTACGTAGATCTCTTTAACGACAAACACAAACGGAGGATTTAACGCCCCCTGCTCTTACGCGCTTTGGCTACTCTATTGAATTCATCCATGTCGTAATCGAGTGATAGTTTCAGGCATTACACACAGTTTCCAGCTGCAGTAGGTCTAATAATAAATAACCTATAATTGTTAACCGTGAAAGATACATGTAAGTACAGTGGCGTGTCTAGAATTTGGGTTTCAGGTAACTTCATTTATCATGGTCGAAAATCGGATGGAAACAAAGGGAGATTGCTCATCTGAATAGGATGCCAGATGGAAGGTTGCTTAAGGAAGTTTGGCAATATAAGCTTATTGGGCAACAAAGTATAGGAAGACCTTGGCAGGAAGCGTTGTTGGAAGTGGATATATTGCTTTGTGACCGGAACAGATGATTAGTCTAGTCCCTGATAGGAGGAGGAGGAGAAGAAGAAGAAGAAGAAGAAGAAGAAGAAGAAGAAGAAGAAGAAGAAGAAGATGGTAAATAACTTTTTGTTTTCTCAGTACTGTGGTACGTGCGTCTGTGCGCGCTTGTGAAAGTATCGGAACACGCGTGAGCCCTCGCTTTAGAAGTAATCGTATGGTGAACATTACGATATTAGCAACATTAATCGTGAATTGATTGCATTAAAGGGATTCTCTTGTGCGGTTTGCGAAACTGGCACTCAGAAAAAGAGCCAGCTGGTACAGCCTAGCATTATCACATTATGGCTTTTTAAAATGACAGGCGAGACCGAACTGATTCTTCGCGCATATCTGTTTCATAACGCTACGGCACCGCCGCCGTCTGTCTGATTTCAATTAACACATCTGCGCTGAAATCAATTTGCTCTTGTACATTTGCAGTGTTGATAATTAGTGCCGCGACCGATATTTCGCATCAGCCGCCATCTCGATCTGTCGCGTTTTCACGTTATGAAACATTAATTAAGTGAATTCGTGTCGTTCGGTATCGAATCTATGGGCATACTTTACGTCCATGTAGAGAAGGAGAACACAGAATATTTCACGGAATATTATTGTCGCAAATATTTTGCGGTCACCCGATGAAATGTTAAAGGTTTGCACTCTTTCTGTGCAATGATTTCTGAGAAAAATGTCTTAATTTTCCATACGAAGTAGAATGAAAATGACATGAAGAAACAGACAAACGATTCTGTAGGATGACCTAACAACACTTCGTCAGAATGAATGGTTACCACATGCAAAAAATTGCATAAAACTACGCAAAAGGGATGGTAAAGCATGGGACGTCCGTTGAAGCAGAAAAGGCCCGATGACCTAAACCGAAGAACGATACCACGATGACACATTACTAACAAAAACGGGTAAGTCATCCTAGTTTAAATCACATACATACTGTGTTCACGTCCCCCAAAGTTACTGGAGAGGATGAGTAATGTCTTTATGGTCTCATTCCTCGATGAAGGGAAATATCCAGCCGCATCACCTCGGGGTGAGGGATGGGCAACGCCTACTGGCGACTAACGCGGCCTCCTCTGCTTGTTATTGCAGGAAGAGGTTAGGGCATTCTCTTGCCCTTGGGGTAAGAAATTGCCGCTAAAGGCGGATGGCCCATTATTTGGGCAACGGCATAGGATGCAGGAGGGAAGGAGAAACCTTCGCATTAAAGATACTTATGTATATCTCATCCCAAACTTCCAGGGATGGTATGGATGCCCGTGTCCGGGGGTAACAAAGGTGAAGACTCTAACAGTCAGAGATGAGCGGATGGAGCAACCCCTCATGTGCGGATAGTACGCATGATGGCTAGACTTAAGCCATAAGACAGCAGTCCTGTCACGTCGCTCTCTGCGAAGGGCTGGCAACTATTCCAGAATAATTAATTATTCGAATTCTTCACAGTAGAAAACCGGATGGAGTATTCTTCATAAGTGATAAAATTCAGACATATCGCAGGGAATGTTACAGCATATGGACAGAATGGAGGAGGGACAACTGTCTAAGGTTGTGTTTCGACATAGACCCTTTGGTACAAGAGATGTAGGAAGACCGAGAGTGAGATGGAGAGATACTCCGTGAAGATGGAACAGACAAAAGAAGTGTCTACTCCGTGAGGTGCAGAAGAAGAAGAAGAAGAAGAAGAAGAAGAAGAAGAAGAAGAAGAAGAAGAAGACTGTGTTCACGGATTGCAGACTTTCATGAACAGGCATACATTATCAATTTCCCAGTGACACATCTGTTTGGTAATTTGTAATCACGTTGATACGTAGTTTGTAGTTTTAACTGAAGCGAACTTAATGAATTGTAAAATGTTTCTTGCCTTGACAGTAGCATCGCGTGAGCGTACATCCGTACGTCCGGCGTTCCCTGCTTTAAAATTGATAAAATTAACCATTAACAATACGAATATTTTATTTTCACGAGATAAAGACTAATACATCATGATCTGATGTCACTTCCATTCTGGCAGACTCCAGCCCCTCCAGCGGTTCCGTTGGAGTTCAAAAGGATGAATGTCGGAAGCTTTTGACGTAATGTTTTTCATCTTGTTATTTGAATTAGGAGTCTCCGTAATTCCAACTTCGTCGAGCTTACTTGGTAAACTGCTAGCTGTGACGTTCCGGACGAAGCCTCCGGTTTGTACGTACCCCGGTATGACCTCAAAATTGTATGCTTCCCATTACACAATTTACTCTACGCCACTGGCCTCTGAAGTCCTACTAGGCACAGATGCTTAAACAAGGTGACCGTTATGATTAAACGAAGTGACTTACCACATCGTTACCTGCCGACGTGGAACCTACTGTAACTATTACTACAGACATCGTGGTGTAACCAAGTCATACTGATACATTTATGCGCGACATCTTTTCGATAATTATCGGTAAACAGTTTATCGTGATTATAGTCATTAACACTTTGTAATAGGCCTAGTTAGTTTCAATAACAAGTCAATCACCATCGTTAATTTATGTAACTAATACAGCGGCACTCGTAGGAGCGGTTTACTCTGAACCACTTTTTTCTCTCTTTTACATGTAGGCTTTGCTTAATCTAAGGTAGGATGATAAAAATGTAAATATTGTAAAGGCATATTATGGTAATGTAAATTACCATAATCTATGCCAATTTAATTATACAAGTTTTTATGTCAGAGAAATAAGACATGTGAGACAGAACTAGTTCTGTTTATTATTTAGCGACAAGAAGAGTAAACAAAGCCGGTAAGAACTAGTATGTGTTGACCACCAATAAACCAAATCCTTCTCGTATGAGCTGTTTTATTTGCTTTCCCAGTGTAGAATTTGAGAAAATACGTGTTTGATAAGAATGATGGACATTTGCTATAATTTGGTAAAAAGAATATTGGGTACAGTAGAAATTCATTTGTGATCGTAATTGAAGACTAAATTTGGGAAATATGTTTTAGTTATTGGTACGTTAGATTAGAAGTTTTTAAAAAATTGAATGATTTATAAAATAATCAATCAACTTTACCGAGTTTTGGACACGAAAATTAACACTTTGCGTGTGTACAGAAATTAATTATAATCGAATATTTATAAAATTATATGGTAAGAATCCTGAATTTCTCACCAGTAACAGAGCCTAGTTACGCCACTGGTTTTTTCTTATTTTTTACACGAACAGGCCAGCCTTGGACTACGCGAATATTATTTCCTTTTCTTCTCCTGCCAGAAGGCCCTCATTCGCACACTATGCGCCGCCTTCCTTTCCACTGTCCACCCCTTTTTCGTCTTCTTTTCATCGCAGAGAACCCCAAGATTTTGAATTTTGTTTCTGTATATATATATTTCTATCCAACAGTCGTTCAAAGAGATGCCCAGTTCCATCATTTCCTCCTTGAGTTGTTTGGTGTATCCGTTCGTTCAGATTGGAAAGTTACCAAATATAGTTGAAAACTATTTATTCTTCGTATTGTTTAAATTAGCAGCCATCCTTACTTTGGAAAAAAGTAAAAAAAAAAAAAAAAAAAAAAAATGAAAACTATTTAATCTGGACCGATCCATCCGAACCATATGTCCAAGGAATCTCAGTCTTTACCTTCCGAAAGCCGTTTCCAGATCTTCCAGATCCCTGTACAGCTCTTCTTTGGGTCTTTGCCTGTACCCATCTTCAGTTGTCTTGGGGCCATACATTTTCCGAAGAATTCTTGGTTCAATTTTAAAGCACATTGTTTCCACTCCATACATGATCACCGGGCTGATCACAGTGCTATAGTTTGAGTTTCCTTATCTTAAAGGATTCTTTGTCTGAGGCGTTTCGGGATATGTTTTCCTAAGATATTTAAAATTGTTAGTATATTTTATTTCTCCGTAAGTAGTGTCCAGGCACGTTTTCGGGAATTTAAATAGGGTGGTCATAATTTCCGTTTTAGCAAAGGAGATTTGGAGGCCAGTTATCTCCGCTATTTCTTTGAGATCTTCTATTTTCTTTCTTGCTTCTTCTTCTTGGGGGAAGACGGAAATATCATCCGCAAAAGCTAAACAGCTTAATTCTACGCCTTTGGATTTGTTACCTATTCTAATTCTAGTGGAATTGACTTTATGGAAGGTTTTTATGACTTTACCTAGGACACAGTTAAAAGAAAATAGCGGAGAGTCCGTCCTCTTGACGTACGCCAGTGTGAATTGGGAAGGGGTCACTAAGTTCTCCTAGGAATTTACGAGGGTGGAAAACTGTAATTTTTTCTTGTAATTTTGGAAACTGTCTCGGTTAAAGTTAATTTAACTAAATTTAGAGTTTTGGAAATTCCTGCAGACACTGGAAGAGGGTCTTTCGATCTACTGAATCATAGGCCTTCTGAAAAACCACTGTGTTTAATAGTTTTATTATCTATCACCTATATACTATTAGTTTTTTTACTAATATTACTCAGTATGACTTTGTCTGTGTTCAAGTTACTGAAAAATATTTTCAATAATGTTTATACTTTAACTAAAAACCCTTACAATCTTAAACGTAGTGCAAAACTTACTATACAAACAGCAATGACTTTTTTGCAGTTTAAAATAGGCCTACTAATTTTTGAAGTTTTTCTCATAGAATACGATCAAGTATCAAGTAAGTATCAAGTTTTGATACTTACTCTGTGAAAATGTATGTGAGGCATTAAACCGAAAGGAATGTTTTACCAAAATAGAGTTATTTTAGTATCCAAAACTAAATTAGGTGACAACTCTTTTAAACAGCACGTAACGGTAGTACAACCTTCCCTTGCGACTAACCCGTTTCCTACTTGCTTGGCCGCTGTGGCAAAGCACCCAGAGCTCTAGATTCTTGAAATGGTGTGGCAATCAACCTCCATGCCAGTTAATCTGTACGGTGATCTTCTTCTGCTACTGGCGTTCCAACCCAGTATGGGTTTTAGACTCTTCAACGATTTTTCTCCATTCAGCCTTTTCATTACATAGTCTTCAGCATCTTATACCCGTATTCCTAAGATTCTCTACGACATCCTCGACCCATCTCTTCCTTGGCCTTCCTCTTGATCTCCTACCTTCTGGTCTCCATTCTAGAATTTTTTGGGAATTCTGTACTGTTTCATCCTCACTGTGTGTCATAGCCAGGCTATCTGTTTAATCTTTATAAACTTTACTATATCAGTTCAATCTGTTAGATTAATTATTTCATGATTCCTTCGTAGGCCTATTCTCCATGAACCGACGTTATTTTGTACTGGTCCAAAAATTGTTCTCAGAATTTTGTTCGTTCGAATGTTCTTCTTAGATACTGTTCGTGTTTTTGTGTTAATAACCAGGTTTCACATACATGTGTTACGACTGGATTAATTATGGTTCTGTATGTTTTTAATTTTAATGGTTTGTTCAATGCTTTTGACTTCATTAATTTCAAGTAGGCATAGTAACATCGCTTATCACTAAGAATTCTCGCCTGGATATAATTGCTTGTGGCGTTAATGTAGTTTGTTTGTCAGCGCCTAGGTAGGAAAATTCACTTGCGTGTCCAAATTCATGATTTTCGCATTGTAGAGGTAGTCTGCTGCATTCGTATTTTTTTTTATTTCCATGCATTTGATTTTATTATCATTTGTTTTCAGTCCTTTCTCCATTACCTCGTTATCTATATTAATCACATCTTATTTCAAGCCGTTTTTGTATCTATTTGTAATGGCTACAACATCAGAATAAGCTAGAATTTGTATGGTTTTTATTCCTATATGTCCCCTATTTCCATCTTGTTGATTACTGTTTCTAAAACTAAGTCAAGGAGGAAAGATAACAGTGCATCTCCTTGCCTAACGACTGTGATAATGGGAAATGTGGATGTGAACTGACTGCCAACTCGTATCGTTGCTCCGGAACCAGTCATAGTTACTTCCACGAATACTATATGACTATACTATACCACTTCATAGTTACTCTACCAGTTTCTTTGGGATACCGAGTGATAACATCTTCAACGTTAACGGTAACGTAATGAGCAACTTTTTCTGCGGTGTTCTGGAATATGCTTGTCTATTGATGAGTATTTGCGATTACAACGTTATCAGACAAGTCATCAGATAGCAGTCAACAAATACGCATGCTGACTGATAGCGTGCTTAATTTGTGCGCCCGCCATGGCAGTACTACTTGAAGGAATTTCATACTAAACAAGATATTTAAGTATTCTAGATTAAGTTGAATAGGGCGCAATAAATTTCAATTTATTTTTTGTTTTTAGCTTTAGAAAAATTATCATTTCTTGCTGTTTAAAATGAGATACCTGTGGGATACTGCATTGCCAAATATTTTCCCGCATATGATATTATGTATTTGATGTAACGTGAGCCATCCATCCACAGAACGTGGCCTACTTGGGATTAAATAAGAACTAGAATGAAGTACAGATAACAAAGTGAAGAAAGAACAGCTGACAAGAAAGAAAAATTGGATAGTGTAGTGGCGGGGGATGCTTAGGGGGGTGGATGAGACTAGCTAGACGAATGGACCCACCTATTTTCTTTAAGATAAATGAGAAATTCAGGATTCTTCACGTATAATTTTAAAAATATATTTTGTACAGTCTTTGCGTCTCAAAGTTTTTAAGCAAACCAATTTGCGGTGTAAGAGTTGAAAAAATGTGGAAAAGGACAGACTTCAAAATATTCTACTTTAATTAATTGTTATTCAGATTAAAGGTAAAGAAACTCGTGTCATTAGGAATCACTTTAATTCTAAATTTGTTTTCTTAATAAATCTTGTTAAAATGAGTCTTCCTGAAGATATTTTTAAAAACCGTTCTCAATTTCATTACTTCTCCTCAATTTAATTTAAGGATGTCCGAAGAATGTTTTAAGCAACTTGTAGTTCGTGTTAAAGTATGTTTATTTTTTACGTAAACTCAACTAATAAAATCTTCTCACCTTCCCAATTAATGTCAAGAAACTGCTAGTTTTGCTGTGCAGAGACGACGGTTGAAGCCACAGAGATACTAGACTAGAGGAGTCGCGACAAAGACAACCTGTACGAGGAAGTGTGTCTGGGCTAAAAAGATAAAGTAACAGGCTTTGCCTTCGTTTTATGGCCCGTGCGTAATTGTTGTTTAAGACTGCAAAAACGTACGTAATTTATCAAATGCTGAGTGACTCTCATTATTAAGGAAACTCTTAACTTAATTTACAAACATTGTAATCCGTTTTATTCTACAATTATTTTAATCATTGGCGAAGCGTGACAAAATAATTTGGGTAGACATAAAATACCAGTCAACAGCACCCTCCTACTAAGATAGTTCACATTTTTAATGAACCAGTAAAACTATGGTAAATAGAGATACCTCTACTTCTATCAGATAATAGCTAAGTGTCTGTCGCATTTGATTATATGTATAATTAGGCCTAAATATAAAAAGAGAAACTACATTATTGTTATTAGTGTCGTTTATGAATCTTAATTAGAAAATATTGTTAAAAAAAAAAAAATTTCACTCACATTTTTTGAATGATGACAAATCCGGATTACTGTAGGCATTACACAGTCGTTTATTTTCTTGTGAGTTCCACACGCCGCGTCTTGAAGTTTGCAAAAATATCTATTACCCTTTCCTTGAAAGTTGGGTCCTTTGTGCACATAAATGTCAATTCTTTTTCAATGGACAAAGTAGCCAATTGTGATAATCTTTTATTTTTCATGGCATTACGAAGGTACGTTTTGATCCTCTTCAGTGTACTCATTGAACACTCAGTCGATGCCGATGTAACTGGAATACTAAGTACTAATTTCAGTAACTTTAATGTTTGTTCATACACACTATCGAGTCGATTCTCCACAATATATTCTAGCAGTTTAACACACGGAAGCATTTTATCATCACTGTTGTAGATGTTCAATAATTCATTGCGCAATGTTACCCAGTCAAAGAATTTTGGGAATTCAGCTTGTCAAAAACCCAGTCAAAACATTTCAGCTTGTCAAACTGGAGTTGCGGAAAATTCCTCCGAAATTCAACAAACTTTTCTCTTCTAGAAGTTCTACAAAAAATATGTTTTCAAATTCGCCGAATCGGGTGTCTAGTTGCACTGTTACAGAACCAAGAATTTCATAAGCAACGCGTTTATGCATTTCACTTACAGATTCCAGCAATACATTATTAGGGTCAGCGTTCATGCGCCTACATTCGTCCGTACAGTTTTGCAGCACTTTATTTGAACGCGGTGCTGCGATATTTTCTTTCACTGTCCTAATTTCATTAATGCAGAGATTTACATCACTGCTAGATTTTGGCTGGAGCACATTAAACAGATGTTGAGTAAATACAAAAATCCAATCATATACGCACAAGTAAAACACGAAAGATGTCGACTTTAAAATATTTAGGAAACCAATAGCAGCACTGCCAGACTCAGGATCCCAGTCATCACACTCGGTAATGTGAGCAACTGCACGATATAGTTCTTTGTAATGTTGTTTGATTGTTGAAACTGCCCGCGAATGGTAATGCCAACGGTTTGATATTGGGTGAGGAAGTTTAAATCTTTGTTCTCGGAGTAAATCAGATCTAGCAGCAGATCTACTGAAGAAACTATGAAATGCATTTAAATTACAAATAAACAATTTAACTTCTTTAATATTTTTTGCACTGTGTATCAAGACCAAATTATGTTGGTGAGCATAGGAAATATAATACAAATATTGCTTGTGGACGAACAAGGGATTGTACTCCACCGTGACGACCAGCCATCACAGAAGCACCGTCATATGTTTGGCTCACTAATTTATTTTCAATGTTATATTCTTTCAAAACTTAAATGATTTTATTAGCCAAACCTTCTGCGCTTTTGTTAGAAGAAACATCAAAAAAGCCTAAAAAGCGTACCTCAGTTTTCAAACCACGAACATATCGCACAATTAAACTCAGTTGTGCTTTAACAGGCACGTCGGTTGTTTCGTCAGCTTGAACGTGAACAAAATCAGCCTTGTTTATTTCATCACGAATTGTTTCATTAATAGCGATGAAACAGACTCGATTAAATCATTGTGAATTTCGGAAGATGTGCCTTTAAATACAGTGCTGGTGTCTATATGTTCCTTCATGAAAAACTTTTCCATTGTCAGTAAATTAAAGTTTCCAAATAATTGCCCTTATTAAGAGAGTGCTCATTTTCCTTATGACCCCTAAAAGCTAACTCTTGCCTCCCTAAATAACAAACAACATCTATCAAACGGCCTACTAGCCTTCGGTTTTGAGCCACATTTTCATTGTGCTGCACTGCTTGAATTCTAGCTGATTCGGATAAGCAATGTTCTATTCTGTTACGTCCTAGCATGTGAAACATCTCAGAATTTTTTTATGAGTTTTGCTACCAGCATGTTTACCGGCTTTAGCTTCAAAATTTTTATAGTGTCTACTCCAACTTTGCTCCATGCTTCCTTTCCATTAAACATCAAACAATAATAGCAGTGCAGAGTTTTGTTTCCCTTACAACCAGAGAGCCATCTATATTTACTATACCAAACTTTCTGAAATTTTCTGACAATTTTTCCATCCTTCTGCGACAAATCTAAAGGCGGCCGAGATATTTTTGACTTTAGCAATAACTTTTGCTCTAAAGGTAACGTACTCATTTCGTATTTTAACGAAATTCTAGTGAATCAAAGTTGTCAGAGTTCATATCAAATACTTCTGTGACAGAACTGGTACTAACTGTATTCATTTTGCTGCATTAAATCAATTAAACAATATGCTTAAAACACTTGAAGGACGACACTTAAAAATGTTTATTAATAAATAATTAGTACGTAAATGATCTCACACTTCTTAGTCTATAAAACTATATACAAAATTAAAAATAATTTGTAAACTCAACAAAACCAAATATTCACTACGCGCGCATAATGAAACAAACACAGGCGGCCAGGCGAGAATTCTGTACTATTCAGTCAGGGAAGACGTGCCTTTTGACGTGATGTACGATGTACTGGACATATGATTATGCTGCGCGCGCAGGTCGCGTGTAATATTAATATTTAAACAAACAAGCCGCTAACATAGTCAATATTTTCGAAAGGAGAATTTTGAGGAGAATATGTGGACCAATCCAAGTAAACGGGATATGGAGAATGCGTAACAATGAGCTATACAAAGTATATAAAGACAATGATCTGGCCATCACCATCCGACTGCATAGATTGCAATGGGCAGGACACATCATTAGGATGGAAGACAACCGAATACCTAGGAAGGTACTGTTTAGTCAGATCGAGGGTAGAAGGCCTGTCGGAAGACCCAAGACACGCTGGATTGACGGAGTGGCGAGGGATGCTGATAATTTACTTAAAATAAAACGATGGACATCGATCGCCAAGGACAGAGAAAAATGGAGGCGGATGATTATGGAGGCTGAGGTTCGACTTCGAACTGTGACGCCATAGAAGATAATGCGATTTTAAAGGATACAATTAAACACTTAAGAGGCTTTATAATGTTTTAATTGAATACGTAATTTGGTTAATTAGGACTGATTTCATTAGTAACTATTGGTTAGTCATAACTGGTAACCAGTATATTTAACCAGTGATAACATTAACAAGTGTTAGTAATAACATGAAACATTGACTCAAAATCCATGCATAATACAACAAATGAGATAACACAATGGACGCGATGAGAATGAGTGAGAATATACAGATAAAGCAGGAATCCACGTACGAGCATTGTGGAAGGAAGGCGAATAGTATAACAGAATAAGGAGTAAAACAGAATTGGTGCACGGCGAAAGGGTGCGGGGCAAAATCTGGAACAACTGTTTAAGTGGCATGCGGTGGCCAGTTTCTACGACACGTAGAATATAATGTCCAAATATGGTAATTGATCTGATTTTGACCTTCATATTTTGAAACAAAGTAAAATATTAGATATCTGAAAAAAAGGTTGTACATAAGACACGTATATTTTCAGGTACCCTCTCTCTCTCTCTCTCTCTCTCTCTCTCTCTCTCTCTCTCATCATATTAGCCACTTTTATTCTATTTTTGGACACAGATCTCCTTTGCGATTTGCCATTTCGTGCCGTCTTGCGGCTCTCGAATCAGCAAGACCAGCGTTTAGGTGGAGGGCGTGTTTCCTAGATAAGCTCACCCTTCTAAAAGGGCGTTGGACTACTTTTATGTAGGAGCTCGTGACCTACAAGTTTTCACTTCAGCTCAACCGCTGTTTCGAGAACATCTTCATTCCTGTTACAGCGCCGATCCTTTTTCTCTTCTGCGATCCTCCAATGATATCCCCAACAGTGCTCCATTGTTCTCTGAATAAATCTCAGTCTATCGACTGACTGTTTTGTCAGAGCCCGTATATTAGAATGGGTAAGACACGTTGATCAAACATGAGAGAACAAAAGTACACGAGTATTATTTTTGTTTTTCAGTATCAGCGTTAGCTTTCCAATGTCGGCCTAAGCCAACATTTCGTACTGCGTTCACAATAAAATAAAAATTGAATTTTTATTTCATGCATGATTGGTAGACAGTCGACGGAGAGTACTATGCTTGATACAAGAAAACACAATTTCATTTTGGCATTCGCAAAATGGGTAATTCGTATTGGGTTCTGCGTCGTGATATTGATCTCCACAGTTACAGGTGACTGACAAAGATATTTGCCCCATTATGAAGCAGCGAGAAGCTTGTACGCGTAGTAAAGTTTGAACTGCGGGCGCCCGCATGAAGAAAGATAACTGATTTATGAATCTTTTACACGTCACATAAGTCAATTATTCTTCTAGATGGCGGAGTAATGAGAGGTAGAACTAATTAAAGATCGGCAATCGGATCGGATCGGCATCAGTGTTTTGTAACTAACATTGTTTTAATAGGCCTACATTAAAATATTTCAGTTATCTTGCTAACAACAAGCATATTATAAAGCCAAATATTAGAGCGAATGTGTCTACTTTATTTATTATAATAAATAATATTTATAAATACATTAATACCTGTATTTCATATGTATATTACATTATTATTTCCTTTTTGTACTTATATACTTAATAATTTGTTTGTGTATGAGCCACTGTGGACTACGGTTGGTTCAACTGGTTCCTCCCTTCTTCTGCGCTCTTTTCCTCCTCTCCCACACCTCCTTCTTGATCGATATCTCTCCCTCCTTTTGTCAGTCCAGGTGGCACCTGCCCTCTTCTTGGGTTTTCCTTAAATAATAATAATTATTTTTCTTGAAATAATACTTAATAATTTTTATAATTTGTTTTATTTTTATTTGAAATTTTCTCCGCGATTCCAGACGTGGTATGTAAGTAGACTACTTGTTTTGTACATAATTCAATTTTGTTTATTACTTTCTTAATCATGTTAATTTTTCTTAGCGTTTTGTATCCATTTTTGTCCAGATTCTGCTGAAATGTATCTATTTTGTGGTGCATGGACGATTTTTTTATTCGAGACTAGTGCTTGTGTATGTTCTGAATTCGGCATACTGTAGTTGGTGATAATGTCTGGTGATGATGGTTAAATTTAGATTTATATTTTTTCACAAGGTTTGAAACACACACACACACACACACACACACACACACACACACACACACACACACACACACACACACACACACACACACACACACACACACACACACACACACACACACACACACACACACACACACACACACACACACACACACACACACACACACACACACACACACACACACACACACACACACACACACACACACACACACACACACACACACACACACACACACACACACACACACACACACACACACACACACACACACACACACACACATGTATACATATAGGCCTATATTAATAATAAATAAGGAATATTCATTTTTAAAAGAATATATATTTTTTGTATTTTATTAAATATTTAAATATTTATAGTGTTTCAACATTATGTTTAAACTCTATAATATACAAAAATATACTCTTGTAAAATTATAATTATTTATTAATTATTAAAATAATTAAACAAGAATTGTGCAAGAAGGTATATACGTAAATAAATAAATAACGTAAAAAAGGTATATAAATTACTTTTTTGATATAGAAACCTCAGAAGATGTAGACTGAATCTATGAAACGTACTGTGTCCGATGCAAGTATAGTATAAAACATAAGAAGTATACAATTGAAGAAGTAGTATACACTTTCATAATATAATATGTTGTATCTGTGTGTGTGTGTGTGTGTGTAATTTATTGGACATAATTACATCGGACATAATTTATTGGACAATTCTACACACCGAGACCTAAAAGTTCCTACTGTAAGAGAAGAAATCGTGCGCCTCTGCAGGAAACACGTATCTAAATTAGAATAACACATTAACTTCCTATCAATTAATTTGTTGTATAATAGTGACGACATTTACAGACTAACAAGACATAATATGTTAGACCTACCCTTCAGGTTCAACGAATAACGTGTAATCTGTACTGTAACATCTGTATCATTTGTGTTCATGTGAACATTAAGCGTTAATTGTCAACTGGTATTTCTGCCTTATGGGCTCAGTGTTTAATATATTGAAGTAATATACTCAGTTCATGCCAGCAGCAAGTGGTAGTGACTTTTTGTTTAGTCGTTCAGATGTTTAGACATTTAAGTATAGTATTTGTGTATGTGTTTAATCTGTAGACAGTAACAAGAAGAGCTATCAATGGACAACTTTTCAAATCATGTATGTGCATGTCATTTAATTTGTTTAACGTTCGCAAGTCGAACAGATTACAAATTTCCAATAAATATGAAAAAAAAGTTCTTCTTCTTCTCCTCTTCAAGGAGTAGGTTATATAAACCTGTTCCGGCACCCATCTCATCTTCGGACGACCCACGTCTCTTCTACCAATGGCTTTATAGTTCAGTGCCGCTTTCGGCAATCGATCCTGTTGAGGTATGGGTAAAAATAATGAATAATTTAAGTACAGGAGCAAACACACGCTTTATTGAAGGAACAGTTTAGTAGCAAGTATACATAAAACGGACACACGAAATACACATTACAAGAGCACATTTAAAAATCTAAAACAGCTTCCAGATCTTTCCTTTTATTTAAAACTTCGAGAACATACTTTTCTAGACTCTCACGGTATACGCGCATGTGTGCGGGTTGAGGCCCCGCCCAGGCAGCTCGACCCCCCACCGCACAATACAAACTTTCACTTCTACAATGACAGGTACATTTACTTAAGAATGAATGTAGAGTTTTCCAGTATATTCTCAACACCCTCCCTAAAACTCTACATTCTCACAATCACATTAATTAAAAAAAATTCATTTTTACTCTTAAGTCCAAGTTTAGATCTTAAATAAACAAATTTTGGTTTTAACAAAGCTTTCGTAAGTATATCAGCGACTTGTTCATCACTTTTAACGTAATGTACATCAATTTCTCCATTTTGAAAACAATCACGTACATAATTATATTTCACATCAATATGTTTTGTCCTTTGATGGAATTCAGGATTACTTATAAGTTTTAATGCACTCATATTATCTATATATAAATCATATTTATCAGTTTTACAATCGCATTCATTAAATAGCTTCTTTAACCAAATTATTTCAGTTGTTGCTAATGCTGCACTTACAAATTCTGACTCGGTTGTTGATAATGATACAGATTGTTGCTTCTTACTTCGCCAAATAATTGCAGCATTTGCATACATACAAGCTACGCCAGAAGTTGATTTACGTGTAACTGTATCGCTAGCATAATCAGCATCACTATAACCTTTAAAGTTGCCATCCTTACGATATAGTAATCCAAAATCAATCGTACCTTTTAGATAACGTAAATTTCGTTTAACAATTGACCAATGAGCTACACTTGGTTTGTCTAAAACTCTAGATACAATATTTACAGCAAAACTTATGTCTGGACGACTTACAATTTGCAAAAACATCAAATTGCCGACAGCTTCACAATAAGGTACATTACTTACAATAGTTTTTGATAAATATTCATCATGATTACAATCAATTGGCGTGGATACAATATTAGCTTCTGACATATTAAACTTTTCTAAGATTTTGTTAATATAAGTACTTTGATGAATGAAAACAGACCCATCATTCAATCTACAAATTTCCATTCCAAGATAATTAGTAACTTCTTTAGTACTAGTAATTTTAAATTTTTTACTCAAATCATTCAACAATTTATCAATCAAACTTTCATTTGAAGCTGCAATAAGTCCATCATCAACATAAATTGCTAACAAGATCTTATTATTATTTTTGTTATATATGTATAAACATGGGTCACCCGTACTTTGACAAAAATGTAAATTTACAAGAAAATTAGTGAAGTGCTCAGTCCAGCATCTTGGTGCTTGTTTTAAGCCGTATAAACTTTTCATTAATTTACATACGCGTGAGCTTCCATCATCAAAACCTTCAGGTTGTTTCATATATATATATATCTTCCTTTAAGTCACCGTATAAAAAAGCCGTTTTTATATCAAATTTACCGATATGTAAATTTTCACGAGCAGAAATACTAAGTATCAATCTTATTGTATCAAAGCGAACAACCGGACTAAAAGTTTCTTTATAATCTATATCTTTCTGTTGTGCGAATAACCTTTAATAACCAACCGCGCTTTATAACGTTCTGTACCATCTAGATTGAGCTTCTTCACAAAAACCCAACGATTGTTAATCACCTTTTTATCTTTTGGCTTTTCCACTAATACCCATGTCTTATTTTCATACAAAGAGTTCATTTCGTCCTGCATTGCAGCTTGCCAACTATCTTTTCCTTTGCTTGTAATTGCTTCGTTATAATTAGATGGTAACTTTTCAGCAATAAACGTGATCGGACATCCATAATATTCTGTAGGTTTTAATTTTGTTCTATCGCGCAATTGTCGTCCAGTTTGATTGTTATCGCTATTTGAAGATTGTAAAGGTTCTCTTTCTTCAAACTCATTTGATTCATTTTTAAGTAAAAGTTCATTATTTTTAGGAGTTATAATTTCATTTTCTTCAGTTTCTTTATTATTATTGTTCAAAGAATTCAAAATAATTGAATCAGCTAATACTCTTTCAGGTTTAAAAAGTACATCTCTACTTATAATGACATCTCGCACTTCCGGAACATATACACGACAACCTTTACAATCCTCATGATATCCGACCAGATAACCCCTCATCGATTTTTATCAAGTTTCTTACGCTTTTCTTTTGATATATGTACATAACACATGGTTCCAAATATTTTAAATCTATCAACAGTAGCTGTTTTTCCATTCCATAACTCATAAGGAGTTTTATTATTTTGTTTTTTGGGCCTGTTCTATTAATTACATGTACAGCAGTATTCATTGCTTCTGCCCATAAGAATAGAGGTAAGTTTGAATTTGAATATAACATTGATCGAGCAGCCTCTACAATGATTCGGTTATCGCGCTCTGCAATTGAATTTTGTTCGGGCGTATATGGAACATTAATCGAATATTTTATACCTTTACCATTTAAAAAAGAGATCACAGCTTTATTATCGCATTCTAGCAGAAGTCTTCCTTCAATACTTAGAAAAAACAAAAATATTCACAAACAACGACAGACACTCACATAAAATACTATATTGGCACAGATACGTTGATGACATTCTAATACTATACAGGGGAAACAAAAGACAATGCGAACAGTTACTAACGCACATAAACAAAATACATAAAAACATAACCTTCACTGCCGAATACGAACACAACAATACCATAAACTTCTTAGACCTCTCCATCACAAAACTAGAACACAGGCACAAATTCAGTATATACAGAAAACCAACTACAACTGACACACTAATACACAACACCTCCAATCACCCAATACAACACAAACTAGCTGCTTTTAGAACCATGATACATAGACTTAACAACATCCCCTTAGATGAAATAGACTACAAAGACGAACTAAACACGATAAAATATCTAGCAGAATCTAACGGTTATGACAGAACAATAGTCAGTAAACTCCTACACAAAACACAAAACAAACAACAGACAAAGACATAAAACAACAAATTCATAACACTAACATACATCAACAAACAAACTGAAAAAATTGCCCAGAAATTCAAAAAAATTCAAAAAAGCAGGATACAGAATCGCTTACAAAACTACTAACAAAACAGAACACACACTATCAAAACGCATGCCCAAAGTACAAAACAAAATTCGATCTACCTGGTATATACAAGCTAAATTGGTCAAATTGCAATAAATTCTACATAGGCCAGACAGGACGTAGCTTCAAATAGAGATACATTGAACACACAAAAGCACTCCACACCACTACAGAATCTACCTTTGCAAACCACCTCATTGAAGCAAACCACACATATAAAAACATCGACAATAACATGAACATTCTACACGTACACAAAAAAGGCCGAAAACTAGACACTCTAGAACAATTAGAAATATACAAACACACAAAAACAAATATAAACGACATCCTAAACGAACAGACACAATTCAAATCGCACGCATTATTCGAACACATCTCACCACACACACACAGCTTCAATCTTTCGAATAACTATCCCGTCGCCAACAACAAGACGGACAACGCTACCTATGGCAGCCTCTGATGAAGCCTTCTAAAGGTGAAAGCCGATTTAGGCTGTAAGGTGAAACTTTACGTTTTTAATTATAAAAAACTTAGTGTTCCGAGTCGTCAATACTATAATGATATTTAGTTAAGTAACGGACACGTCATGGACAACGAAATCCAAGAATATCGTATTCTTTACCACCATCAAAATGAATTTCTTTAATATTTGTTGCAAATTGATTCTCAACCCCAATACAAAATGATTTTAGTTTTTCTATTACTTCAGATTTTTCTCGAATAAAATGAATTTCTCTATAACTTGAAAAATCGTCTTTAAAAGAAACGAAATATAACTTTCTACCGAGAGACTCTACTTCCATAGGACCACAAACGTCAGTATAAATTATTTCGCGAGTTTTAGTGGCACGATCGATTTTTTTGTGAAAAGGCAATCTATGATTTTTGCCATAAGCGCAACTTTCACAAAAGAAATTTTCATCCGTAAATTTTATATTTAAATTTTTCAAAAAATTCTTCACATGTTTTACATTTTGATGGCAAAGTCTTTCGTGCCATAATTGTAAAACAGTACCGTTGGCAATGCTCGATCTACTCTATTGTTCTACCACGTTACATTCTTTTGGAATTAAAGTTTGAATGTCTAATTTTAGCAAACTACCAGGCTCATATTCGGAACCAGTTACAAGAATTTCATTACCATGCTTTAAAGTACATCTCGTAGCATTATGTGTTATTTCATAATCTATACCCCTTTTACCCGCATATTTAACAGAAAACAGATTATACATTGAATCAGGAACATATAATACATTATAGATAGTACCTTCTACTCGTTCACTATTTTTTATAAGTTTCAAAGTCAATATTACCTTTACCATATGCAGACATTGTCATACCGTTGCCCATTCTTACACTGACTGGTGTTGTATATTCTTCGAACGTTGAAAACCATTCTCGATGCTTCGACATATGATCCGTCGCACCCGAATCCACAATCCAGAGATCATCCCGATTGCCACAGCTGCCTTTGTCACCTATTAGTGCTATCCTCGATGTTGATTTCTTCTGTCCAGAAGACGAGTTACTTCTTTCTTGATTATTCGACCATCTTCGCTGTCCATTATTCTTATTCATGAAGCAATTGTTACTTTTATGACCTTTTCTTTTGCACGTATAACACCTGAAGCAGTCCCTTTTTAAATGACCTTGTCTTCCACAATTATAACACTGCTCTTGTTTCAAATCATTCTTCTCATATTTATAAGAGTCATTCTTCTGTTCCTTATGACCGATTTTCAGATTAGCTAGCAACGCTGTGTTCTCTTCGTGTACTTCCTTTTGCTCTTGTAATCTAAATTCTTCTGCCATCAAGCGCTCAGTCAAATTTTCGAGATTCTTCTTATCGTCAGATACCGAATCCCAAGCACTGTGAAAATGATTAAACTTTTGTGGCAAAGATGTTAAAACACGAGTCGTCACCATAGTCTTTTCAATGTTTCCCCCGAGATTTTTCATTTTTCTAGCCAACTGTTCTATTTTTGAAATATTATACGTAACACTTTCACTCTCTGTCCACTTAAACTCAAAAAATTGTTTTTGAATCATCGACAGATTTTCATCAGATTTTAGATCATATGCTGTATTCAATTTGTCCCACATCTCCTTGGCAGTAGAACAACCCATTATAAGTTCGAGAGGCTTTCTCTCCACTGTTGTAACAATTAACTTTCTGGCAATTTTGTCCGCCTTCTTGAACTTTTCCAACAACGCGTCACGATCTTCTGCACCTGCAGCTGGCTCGGCTAATCTTCCTTCGCAAACATCCAGCACATCATCATCCCCTTCCATCAATGTGCGTACTACGAAGCACCATTGATGCCAATTATCTTTGTCTCGAAGTTTTTCAATTTTTATATTCGGTTCCATTTTTGCACAAATATTTTATACTTGCACTCCAATTACACACTGCACTCCGATTTTAAAATGCCACTGGGCCCATAACCTGTTGAGGTATGGGTAAAAATAATGAATAATTTAAGTACAGGAGCAAACACACGCTTTATTGAAGGAACAGTTTAGTAGCAAGTATACATAAAACGGACACACGAAATACACATTACAAGAGCACATTTAAAACTGAACTGAACTTGTCGAGTGCATCTCTATTTATATAGACAAATAGCTTCCAGATATTTCCTTTTATTTAAAACTTCGAGAACATTACTTTTCTAGACTCTCACTGTAAACGCGCATGTGTGCGGGTTGAGGCCCCGCCCAGGCAGCTCGACCCCCCACCGCACAATACAAACTTTCACTTCTACAATGACAGGTACATTTACTTAAGAATGAATGTAGAGTTTTCCAGTATATTCTCAACAGATCCTCTGTCATCCTTTGCAGATGATCCCACCATTGTCTTCTGTAAATTGAAATAATTTCATTTATGTCCTTTACTTCGAGTTCTGGTCTGATCTTCATTCCTTATTCTATCTTGCAATATATAATTTAAAGTATTTCGAAGAAACTGCATTTCAGCACTCTGAATCTTGCCGCTTTCCTTTTTTGTCATGACTCACGACTCACTCGCATAAATCAACGTCGCTATTGGAATAAAATTTAATCCTTGTGCTGTATCTTGTTTCATTTCTAAGATATCTATGAATTGTACCACAAATATTCCTAAATTTATTTATCTTCTCTCTTATATTAATATTCAGATTCGTAGCTTACTGCACAGCCGAGATATTTGAAACGGCTCACTTGTTCTAAAGTGCTGTTGTTTATAACTATCTTAGTCCTCACTGGATATTTATCTTTAAAGGCCATGGTTTCCATATTAAAGGCCATGGAAAAGGATATATTTACCTTTAAAGGCTAAGGTAAAGGATATATTTATCATGGCCATGATTAAAAAATTTATAAAGATACTAATTTTATGATGTGTCGAGAAGAAAGGAGACGGACGAGCGACGTACGAGTATGCTTTCTGTAAGATGCAGTTACATAATATTTACCGTGTTTTCTACGCTGAGTCAAGGACAGGGATTCGGACATGTTATTACATAAAACATACAATATATTAGTAAGATATGATTACAGCGGTTGCTAAACTCTACAAATTGGGCCGCCCAGTAACAGGACGATAATCCGTGAACGCTATAAAATTACAGTATTTTTTGGTCAATTGACGCTAATCCGTTGTACGTTGTCGACGTCTTCCCTGCTCGGCTATTGTGTCTCGGGCGACCTTCCTTTAGTGGAGACAACGTGCCGACCGGTATTATCTGGTTGTCACGCAGGTGGCGTAACTAACCCAACGCAATCGGCACTTAGCGATTCGTCGCGGACCCAACCCCAACCAAATGGAATTCCCGTTGTCGTTACCACATAAGTAGTTAGTGGTGAGTCAGCGCAGTCGCTTCAAAAGCCGGGCGTAGTAGATCCATCCGTTCTGACTGTCTCCTTAAAACTGTGCTCCCTGTAAAGTCTAGATATCTCTATCTCATCGTCGTCGTCGTCGCCGCTTCAAGGTGTAAGCTTAGCCTGTTCCGTCTTCACTGCAGCCATCTCTTCGAGGGCCTATCCACAGATCTTCTGCCAACACGTTTTTAGTCTACAGCGTGCTTTACTAGCCTCTGGTGGCCCATTCTGTAGACGTGCTCCATCCACTGCTGTTTCGTTCTTCTGTCTTATCACTGATGGAGAATATACCCAGTTCGGCCCTTATGTGTTCATTATGTACTCGATCCCGTCAGACGATAACCACTCACGTGCCTTAGAAAAATCATTTCAGCAGTTTGTATGTAGGCTATGCTGGTTTTCTTTGCCAGTTATCGTCCATGTTTTACTAGCAGATGTAAGAACAGGTATCGCCATTACTTTACAGAACTTCATTTTAGCATCAGTTCTTGTTTTGTTTCTTAGTGTTCGTTGTATTGTACCACACACCGTCTGACCCTTTTTCCTTTTTTATCTGACTTTCTTCTTAAAACTGTGATGTCTGTATCGTCTGTTAGATACCTCTATTTCTCCTTCTTTGTAAATATTAAATTATTTCAGTTCTCCCTATCTCATATTTATCACTATTGATGACTCTCCTTTCTTCCCAAACGTTTCTGATTGCAGTTATTGTGTTCTGGTAGTATAATTCTTTAACCAACTGTTCTCTACCGATTTGGTTTGTTTCAAGTCCACGCCATTCTTCTCTATTTTCTTACAGTTTCTCTCCCCCTTCCTCTCTCGCTACGACTTTTTACTACATAATTACGTCTCCCTCCATTCACCTATCGCTCCATTTCTTACGTTCACCGAAAGTTTTCTGGTTAGTAATATCCAAATAAGATCCAGGTTCTATGCGTTAGATTTTGCTTTAGACAGATACCTCTTCACTGTCGGCCTATATCTGTCTGACATTTATCTATCCATGTTTCCCACACGTCTGCCCGCCCCATCACCACACAAATATCCCCTGATCATCTGTGCACGAGAGTATCATCTCTTCTCAGTCAACAATATTGCTTCAATGATAGAACTTAAATAAAATATGTGCTACCACCTCAGTGGAAAGAAGCTGATCCCTAGGTCTTCTGTCTCTATATGACTTTGTACAATTACATTTTCAAAAATATTTTTAACTTCAACGGAATTAGTAGACACACGTTAAAGAATAAAGCGTTCCCAGAAACTAAACGTAAGTTTATGTCTTTTTTTGAAGAATAAAAGTAGGCACTAAATAAACCGAATAAAAAAAAGAACGAAAAGCGCAGAAATGAAATTCTTAAAATGAGTAGTTCTATGACAGGAAGAGATACGTAAAAATAGAAAGCTTATAGGAGGAAATCAATGATAATACCAATGCATTAGTTTCATCGCGTTAATTGAATCGACCCGCAGAGACTGACATAGTGATAGAATATCGGGGTAAAGTTAAAAGATGATTGAGAATAATGTGAAGCGATGGAGAGAAAAAATTATAGAGAGATCAAGACCTAAAATGTGTACGGGGAAGACGAAGAATAAGAAGAGGAGGATGAGAAGAAGAAGAAGAAGAAGAAGCTAAAATTATGACTTCATTATGATTTTTAATTATGATATTATGATTTATGATATTATTATGAAATTGTTTGTCAGACTAATTTCTAGGAAGATTTTTCTAGACAAGAAGAAATTATTCCGTTTTGCCGTCTTTCTGCTATCCGTCTAGAGTAAATATACCTTTTTTAATAATCTCTCTGTTACCTGCAGTTCACATAATAAGAGGCATTTGTTCTGCGCTCCATCCACGACTCGCTGAGAATAAGTCTTGTAGACCTACAATCCCAGATTTCATTTCTTTTTGCGATCTACTTGTGTCCGAGTTGCAGTCTCTTGTGTGGCAATACACAGTTACCAAAACTTCTCGTACTGTTTACAAAGGTTTTCTATTTACGTTAATAAGTTTTTGTCAAAAGGGTAAAAAGGGATCATCATCATCATCATCATCATCATCATCATCATCATCATCATCATCATCATCATCATCATCTCATCACCACCACCACCACCGCCACCATCATCATCATCATCATCAGAGCAAGAAGGAAAGGAACGAAATCAAACAGTCAGAAAGGCATTGCACCAATTTGGGTTGTAATGATAAAAGAAGAAAAGAAGCAGAAGAAGAAGAAAAAGGAGAAGAAGGATGAGGAGATGGAGGAGGAAGAGGAGGAGGAGGAGGGGAGGAAAAGGATGATGAGGAGGGGGAGGAGGAGGAGAAGAAGAAGAAGAAGATGTGATGATAAAGAAAAAGAAGAAGGAGATTGTAAGAAGCAGCTGAAGAAAAAGAAAAAGAAAAAGAAGTTGATGTTGTTTACAAAGAAAAGAAGAAAAAGATAAGAAAAAGTAGCTGCAGTAAAAGAAGAAGGTGGTAGAAGAAGTTGATGAAGAAAAAGAAAAAGAAGTGGAAGAAGAAAAAGATGATGATTCTGAAGAAAAATTAGAAAAGATATGAAATAACTGAAGGAAAAGAAGAAGATTGTTTATTTAAAAAATGTCTTACCAACATAATTTACAGGGAAACATATTAAAGGCGTTTCATAATGAGATAATAAACCGATTCAATTTCATAACTAGCAGTTAAGCAACAATCTGTAATTGGGAGAAGATAGATTGGTCACGGATAACTGTCAGCTTAATGTCAGTGTCGTCACATATAATTTGGTCCGTAAACGTACCGTCCGCCATCTTCTGGCATGTGTCGACAGGCGGACGGTATTAACGCCTCGTTTGATCTTCTCCAACGATTTGACACAACTCAATTAAATAGTACAGAATGGACCATAACTCACTCGGCACTAGAATTAGTAGCGACCGAGAATTAATATGTGATGAAAGACGTTGTGAGGTTTGGTCGTTAACTAGACAGAGTTTTATAAAACACTTGTGCCGACGTTTCGACAAATTTTATTGTTGTCGTTAGAGCCGGCAAATACAGACATAATTAAAACGCATGCACACATAACGAGTATTGTTTGTTTAATGAACTTCTGAGTGCGTGTTACACAAAAATTAAATAATTATTTCTCGGACATTATTATTCTTATTATTACTAGTTCGGACATTATTATTCTTATATTGACATTACTATTCTTATAGACGCTCACTGAGCTGAACAGATCGCTACTATTTTGAACGTAGTATTTTTTTTTCTATTTGTATCGGCCATCTGAGGACCACATGCCAATTTCAATTCTTTATTCCTTGTTCTTTTATTTTTCTCCAATATTCTTTCATCTTTTCTCTATGTCTCTTCTTCCTGTCTTCAGTCCACTTTGAACCAGCGTTTTTCTCTCTCCTCCCCTGGAATCCTTCCACTTTTAACACTTTTGCCCGAAAAACGTCTCTTTCAATTGCTTTTTCTGCGTTTACATTATTTTTTTTCTAAATTCTTTTTGACTTCTTTAATCCAACTTGATGTTGACTTCTTCCCCTACAGACATTTGAAGATTTGCTTTGTCAACCTATTGTCGTCTATTCTATATAAATGTCCAAAAAATAATAGTCTTCTTTTTCTCATTGTTTCTGTTATACTTTCTATATTTTGATATATTTCATCATTACTTCTTAATTTACAATTTTCTGAAGTTTTTCGTGGGGGTAATATTTTCCTAATAATACGTTTTTCCAATATTTCTAGTTTGTCTAAATTATAATTCAATGGAGACATTCACTTGCATTCTGGCCTCACTACTGTACTAAAATGCCTTATTTTCGCATTTTTAGATATGCACTTTTTATTATAAATATCTTTAGTTATACCGTACGATCTTTCCATTTTATGGATTATTTCCCCTAGATGCTTAAATTTTCTGATCCTCTCTATTCGACCAATATCTGTTAGCAGGAATTTTGGCGCATTTTTAATATTCGTGCGAAACTTGTTTTTTTCTACAGAAACTCTTAAGCCCTACTTAAACTCTACTCGCTATGTACTCTAAAAAATTAATTTGTGTTACTACAGATGTCAGATGTTCAGAAAGTATAGCAAAGTCATCTGCGAATGCCGAACAGTTTATTTCAATATGTTTGTTCCTTCTTCCCAACATGATTGGTTATATTTTCATTCCTTTAATTTTTCATTCCAAATTCTCACTACTTTCTCCAGGACACAGTTGAAAACAATTGGGGGTAAACCATCACCCTGTCTTACACCTGTATTTATTTTGAACGGTTGAGATATTTCTCCCATGAAGTATATGTATTATTAGGCTACACAAATTTTAATATTTGACAATTTTCCAATAGTGGGAAAAATTCCAAAAATCTCGTTAATCTCGATTCCAAAAATCTATTTGTTTAGTAATATAACACGATACAAATCGTAATAAGACAAAATGGATAAGACTGACAGGAAGTAAACAAACAGATAGTTTCACTGTCGAATATATCAATGTCAGTTGTCTACATAAAGCATTATTATTGACCGTTTGCAAGTTTGGTAGTACTTTTGATTGTGTTTCATTTTATCAAACGTCACATTAATTTAACGAGATCGCTGTACTTGAATTTAATAAACTAACACTTTTATAGTTCTACATTAGTAGTTCTACATCATAGTTCTACATGTGATTTTACTTTCCTGACAATTGTTTCACCATTTACGGCAGGTTCAGAGGCTGGATTTGAAAATGGCGTAACTGGTGAAACAATTGTCAGGAAAATAAAATCATCTGTAGAACTATACAGATTGTTTATTAAATTCAAGTATTAGTAAAATATTCTACCAAGTGCCGAGCGACCATTCGATCATAGATCGGTATATTTTTGTAAAATAGCCTCTTCACGTCTTTCGCATCTCTCTAACGCATCTCCATATGCCTTCTTTAACCAACATTTAAGTTTTAAGAAAAAAACGAATCTCTCGCACAAACTTAGTTTGTGCGGCCAGTTACTCACCAGTTATGGCATTTTCAAATCCATCCACTGAAGCTGCCGTAAGTGCTAAAACAATTGTCAGAAAATAAAATCATCTGCAGAACTATACCAACTGTATATTTATTAAATTCAAGTATATACCTATCTCGTTAAATACAGAATAACAGTCTTAACAGGTTATTTCATGTTCAGCTGATTTTTAAGCAATGATCAAGAATTCTATTGTCTGACACCAGTCAGTTTCATCATTATAGATAACGCAGCAAGTTCTGCAACATTTTCTTGTTGATCTCTTTACCTTTTCCGTCAAACTGTGATGGAGAGGGAGCAACTGCATCTTCCGAATACCCAGTAGGCGATAGGCCTATAACTAGATTGGTGATTTTAAACAAAACATTTACGATTGTTTCGAAATAAACAAAGGAAAGTCAGGCGGTGACTCGGAGTAAACAGAACGTCGAAGATACAAATTTGGATTGTCTGAGTTTTCTGTGGCAATTGTTGTTCGTTTTTTTAAGAGACTTATAAATAAATTGATTTATAGATGATTTTCTCTGTACAAAAAAGTCAATACCTACCACTGTTTGAATGGTAAGTAAAAGACGTAATTTCAAGGAAAAATACAGAAAGACAGAAGTTGGGGGCGTGGCGTCTTGAGCCGTGATGCGTTTGTGTTGTGTGGGTCGCAGTCTCCGGGTTCCTCCGGTGTAGGGCAGTTATAGTTTTGAAGTGGAGTGACTTAGGTTGCGGGTCCTCTTTGCATGATATGTCACGTGCGCAGTGGCGTGGCGTGGGTACATAACACTTGTTGCAGGTTGTGACAGGCCTAAAACTTAACCTAGAAATTAATTAGAATTTTTCTAGTACCAAGTGTTCATTTTAGAGCATTTTCTATCATTCGCTTGGGAGAAGAAGAGAGTCCTGGTTCAACGGGGTCTGACTCCCATTATACGTACACAGAATAAGTCAGAACACAAATAGTCGAATTAAAAATAATAAAGACAAACAGAGAAACACATAACTAAACGAAAAAACACAAATAGGTACGTAGTATCTGCTCCACGTCAGTTCCGAAAAAGAACATATCTGCTAAGTAAGCGTTTTGCCGGTTTATACAGCGGCAACATAATGGACGAACGAGTGTCCTCCTCCACAGTTTGTACAGTGACAACTAGTACGAGGTCAATGAACGTACGCAGTAGAACATTGCCCATGTCTGAACCGGTAACACAAGACGGTGCAAGTGCCCAGCAGTTTGAAAGCAATGCTACGCTTTTATTACAGTTTCCCTACTAATATTGTTCGGATTTCAAATTATTCAATAACTAAAGTATTTATTCTGTGATATAATTAATATTATGTTCTCTTATTTCCAGTACCGTTTCCACCGTCAACAGCTGTTACATGGACGCCATGCTACTGTCTGTGCGAGAGGATTTGATCGACTGTTCGGGTCTGACTCCACGCCGGGGCTCAGTTCTGCTGCACCCTTACTCGAATCGGCACTAAAATCGGAACGGAAAAATATTTATATCAACGTACTTTAGATCTACCGGTATTATTACTCTAAACAAAGCATCAAGGCGATAACAATGTGAAACAAAACCTGTTACATCACGATGACGCCGATAATCGTGTTAAAAAGATTACTTTTGTCGCTTATAGAATTACAGATTGCAACAGATTGGCCCGGATCGTTTCAGAAGTATACAAACGTGTACACTGTATCGCCAAGGTCATATTCCAACGGTTGAGTTCATAAGCCCGACAGCTATGGGGACAAATTTAGGCATGCGCACTGAGCGATTACACAGATTTTTTTCTGGTTGTGACCTCTACGTCAAAAGGAAAGCAGACTGCGGTGTACGTCTCCGTGCAACGATCAGGTGAGCGTGCCTCTCGCTCAATGATATAACGGATGTCTGAACTACATAATTTTTTTCAAGCAAGGTCGACAAGAAAGTTGCGTCATCTTCACGCCTGCGACCACTTCACTATTGTAATGGTTCATTCAGTAACGGTGTTGGGAGAACGTAATAATTATATACTTTTCAATAATGTAAACAATCACAGCCCCTTGTCTGCAGGCTATCGATACGTGTGGTGAATAATGATGGCGTACGTAAATGCTGAATCGATTATATCGCGGTGTAAATTATTCAACACATTAGGCGAATTTGTGTAAGAGAACCGAACGAACAACCTGAAAATGATGACTGAGCGCAATTCTGACACTCAAAGGTATTTTATTTACACAGTAGGTAATTATTCGAACCAATTACTTAATCATGCAGCACTTACATTACGTAAAGAGGTTATGTTTTTGATTTTTTTTCCTTGTTATACGTCTTGGAAGACGGAGTTTTGCAGATTTCAATTGTATAAGAAAACATTGAAGCAAAAAATAATGGCGCTTATAATCGTTGATAAGATCAAACATATCTGTTACATATTTTTTAAATCGACTTTTAACACAGGAAAGTATATCCGAACCAGTGGATACGATGTTTGATTAAGAAACAGAGATGTTATGCCTTGTCATGGTTCGACTCTCGGGGCAGCACCAGACAATGAAGTGAACTTTCCAGCCTCCAGTTTAACTTAGCCTATGCCAAGCTAGATGGTACCCTACTGTAGTAAGAGCATTGCTCTAAGAAAATAGGCTACAAAACCAAAAAGATGATTTCATCATCATCATAATCTTCAAGGATTAAACCAAGGATGGATTGTCCCAGTCTCAAACAGGCAAAGATTAGAGCTGGTCACTCCAGCTGTTCCTCGGACGTCCCATACCTCTCCGTCCCCTCGGCTTATATTTCCATAGCTGTTTGGGGATGCGGTAGTCATCCATTCGGCAAAGATGTTCCCACCAATTCAGCCGATATTGGGCAATCCTGTCGAGTATACTCATAATATTCCCCCAAAGTACTGGAGAGGATGAGTAATGCCTTATGGTCTCATTCCTTGATGAAGGGAAATATTCAGCCGTACCTCCAAGTGGTGGGGGATGGGCAACACCTACAGGTGGCTAACGCGATTCTGGAGACCAACTGACAGCCGGTATAAGCTGTCCCTCCTCTACTTGTCATTGTCAAGTAGGGGTTAGGGCACTCTCTTGCCCTTGCGGTGAGAAATTGACCCTAAATACGGATGACCTTCCATTGGACAACGACGTAGGATGTGGGAGGCCTGAAGAAACCACCACATTAAAGATCCTTATGGATATCTGAAGAGGGGAAAGTGGTCTCTTTAGTCTGGTAAGACAGCCAGTTTATGGGAGAACACCCAGACAGAAAATCGGGCTGGACGTTAAGCCTGAAGGTGACGGCCCCGCCATACGTCTTACCCTACGATATGCTAATAGCATATCCAGGAGACATATTCACTACTAAACTTCCTCAAAAAGATGATTTATTCTACCATCTTATTAAGTATAGTTACACATGACCCTGAAACTTAGGAAATAAATCAATTAAAATCCCGAGGGCTCCAAAGCAATAGAAACGGACTTCTGGAGAAGGTGCTGCACGGTGTCCAAATTCTAGTGTATTAAAAATTACGATATCAGAAGGTAAATTCGTCTTGACAAAACAATTGTATACCATACGATGTGGAGATTTAGTCCAGGTGTATAATGCGATCCAGAGATATATTGTTGGAACGGGGAGTTGTGGAGTGAGTAGATTCATACAGATACAGATACCTTGGTAAAAGACAGCACAAGTGTAGCAGATATAAAATATCGGTATGCAGAACCATACATAACTTCCATGTTCTAAGATTTATATTTAAAATCATTTTGGAAACGAAATATTTCCATAGAGACTACTTCTTTCTACTTCTTTCTTCAGCCTTAACCAAAGTACTGTGGTCACTAACGTATGCCACCTCACGTTAGAGTATTCGATTTTCACTGATGATGGCAGTCGATGGCACTGACGAAACGTCTGGTTTCGTAGAAAACATTGGACCAAGCAGCCCGGGAAGGAATTTTGACAACAAACTACTTCTTTGTTGCCGATAACGTAGTACACATATAAAAGTTATCCCCTCCCCCTTTAACTATCATTTTCATTTATATAAAATTACCCCCTCTTCCTTTTCATTTATAGATATTTCATCTACCTTTCTACAGTGAATTACTATGACCTTCTTTTCAGGATACTTTATTTATCAAAATTAAGTAGCCTACTTTACTCTTGTTATAATATAAAACGTTGCAGGTAAACTACTCTTTCCCCTTAACCGATCTTCACCAAAATCAATAGGCCTTGAGTCCTCTACAACTCAGGCTCATATCCAAAAAATATTTGATTCTTTTTGAATTTGTGGCAGTTACGTTCATCATATAAAAAATTCTACACACACACACACTTTTCGGAAAATAACTTTTCTTCATATTGTGAGGGTAGTACAATCATAATCAGCCCTTATCTCGAACACGATTTTTTCACGATCACCATACTTCCATTTCCTTACGGAAACGGAAGTAAAAATCGCATATGACAAGGAAAGCAAGTGGACGAGACAGTTACATTCCACTTTATGGAGCAACCAGCTAAGATCCGAAACAAAAATCAAAATATATAAGACATAAGTGGAATGTATTGTATCATATGAGGGGGCTGAGGTGTGGGAGAGTACCGAACATATGAGGAAAAGATTACGAGCCATGGATATGGGATACTGGAGAAAGTGCTGTAGACTTACATTGTAGGATAGGGTAAAAAATGAACAAATAAGGGAAAGATTGAATATATGTACCAACACTGGGACAAATAATAATAAAAAACTGATTATTAAACAAAAGCTGTAACATTTGTTTAAATTTATACAAACTATAATATTTATAGTTCAATTTTATACCTTACCTTACCTTACCTGGTTTATACCTTACCTTACCAGGTTTATACCTTGCCTTACCACGGTGCTTATGTTTGTTTAGTCTCAAGAGACAAAACAGGAACTCAGTAACACTGAAGGACTTTACGAAATCAAATTATCTTTCAGACTTTGAGTGCAACAGAAACTTATGCTTGAGGAGTCCTGAGGTCACCTGTTTAGGTGGTGGCACATCGCAGGTCGTGAAACCGTGGACGACGAACCCCGTTCTGGACGGTTAAACACATCACGAAGTAACTACATAAAACGTGTCGAAATCATGTTAGTCTGATTGTCGTTTCACGAAAAAAAAAAGATTGATTAACGAACTAAATTCGAATTACCAGTCTGTTCACGAAATGCTGATGGACGATTTGAAGATGCGCAAAATCTTTTCATAAATAATTCCAAAAAAACTTGTCAGGAACAGAAGAACAACTAAAAAAACAAGCATCTTACTCCACCCAAGCGCGTTGAAAATGATACAGAATTTATGGATATTTGAGAACGATCTACAATCAAAACGGCAATGTTAAGAGTGGTAGGTAAAAATTTGGCCACATCCACAAAAAGCAAGAAAGAGCAAACCCAAGATGAAGTAATGCCCATTACTTTTTCCGACATTTGAGTATTGTGCATGAGAAACTTGTGCCTCGATGATTCAAAGTCAATCACATTTAGTATCTCGAGTTTCTTGGGCCAGTTTCGTGTCTGGTCAGAGATTGTCTAATCTTTGCTGCTTCATCACGATACAACACTCACGTCACAGCACAGTATTTTCTTTTCCCACTTCCTTCCAAGCACGGATCCAGAGCCTTTATTTGGGGGGGGGGTTTCAGGGGAAAATTAACAGAAGTAAAATTGTTGATATGGCCTTAGGGCTATAAATGTATACTTACTATATCTAAATTAATTTTAGTTTTATTACAGTAGGTTATAAAAACACAAAAAAGGGGGAAAGTACTTTTAGTTTTGCTGTTTACTTTTTTTTCTTATCTTGAATTTTACATATTTTACATAAACGTTATGCAGCCAATGACGTTAAACGTTACTTTAAGAAACGTTTAAAATTTGAGTACAAAACTTTTTTAGGTTTGAGTACAAAATGTAGTTCACATCAAATACATTATTTGTTAGTATTGCACAACTATTTTTTACACAATAAACTCTAACCTTCTTTTGAATTTTTTTGAAAAACGATCAATAACTTTGTCGATTTCAACTTTTATGTCCCTGTGAATGTTCAGTAGAGCAAGTCCGACTAACCTTTCTTCTCCCATTCGGGATCGTATCCATGTTTTTAATCTTCTTAAAGTGGAGAACGACCTTTCTGCACTGGCGACACTTGCCGGCAGTGTCGCTAAAATATGCAACATACTTTTTATTAGTGGAAAAAGTATCTGCATCACAAACATCAAGAGTCGCCAGAGTATTCTTCAGCAAGATACCTTCCCTGTCTCGTTCCCATTTCCTCCTCCAAAGATGATATTCACTTGAAACTATCTGTTCAACTATGCTTTCATCTACATTTAAAAGAGGATGAAATTTCTTAGCAACTTTCTTCAATGTCAACATGATTCTATTTTTTGTTTCAATGTCTTGGAAGTCTTCTTTCATCATTTGTGCTGGAATGAACATTGTTAAACCGTACAGCCATAGAGTTTCTTCAGAGAATCTAGTTCTCAAATCCTCGGTGACGGATTCCAAAAGTGGTATATATAATGATATTCTGTAATATTCTTCTGGATTAGATTGATTAGATGTAGGGTGTTAGATCTGTGCTGTTGTCGCTTTGCCAAGCGTGGTACTGTGACTTCGATATCTAGAGAACTGGCAGTAGAATTGTACTTTTCAAAAAGTGTGCAGAATTCTTCTTCAGAATTTCCCCTTTTCTCCTTCAAGGTCTTCAAAGTGTCTTGGACCAGTGAGCCAGCCTTGTCAACTGTAACGCTTTCCTTTTGCAAATATCGGCTCAAGGGAAGAGTAAGTGATAAAACTTCACTTATGCACACAATTGTAACTATGACATGGCTACTGCAAAGAGCAGCAATCAATGATTTAGCCTTTGAAGCCGATTCGATTTCCCGACATTCCGAAATCATATGTAAAGCATCGACTATTTTTGAGAGGTTGGCACGAAATTGTAGTAGCGTCGTGTGTCTTTCTACCCATCTAGTTTCACAAACACCTGAAACTTGAGTTCCAAGAACACTCTTCAGAACAGAATTTCTTTTGGCAGAAGCCGTAAAGAACGAGACCGTTTCTTTCATAACACCAGTGGCGTTTCTTACACATTGCAGAGAAGAAGATTTTGACAGAGACAGGTTCAACGCATGACTGTAACACGGGCACCTTACCGCATTTTTAGCTTCTTTCTGCATTTCAGCTACAGCTCCACAAACTTCAGATACCATGACACTACATCCATCGGTACCTATTCCAACGCAGTGTTTCAGGTCCAAATTTAATTGTTTCAATGTATCCAATACTAGCTGTCCAAGAGCACTACCGGTTAAAATTGGTTCACCTTGATTATCTGACTTTTCTTGAATGGCTTTGTACGCATCTGCAAATTGTATAAAGTCTTCTTTAACACCTCTATCTGTTACTTACCTCAACACAATGCTCAGCTGAGACACATGAGAAACGTCTGTAGTTTCGTCAAATATAACACTGTAAAACATACTTTTATCCACTTTACTTAATATAGTAGACAAAATTTCTTCTCCAATGCATTCAATAAGCTCGTTTTGGGTGGTCTTACTAATATAAGTTGCCCTTGCGTTTGCCGTTGTAAGGTGCTTCTCCAATGACTTATCTCCTGCTTGAATACGAAACCGAAGTAGGTCTCTGAAGTTGCCTTCATTTATTGGACTCGATTCTGTTTCACTAGGCATAACAAGTTCTCCATCATCCCTATCACCTCTAAAGGCTATGTTTTGTCGGCCTAAAAAAATGATTGTATGAATGATAGGTTTCAACCGTGCTCTGTTTTCATTTACTTGCGATAACCTCTGTTCGTTTATTTGGTTGATGACATCCTTGTTAGGATTGTGATAAGCTTCAAGAAATAGTTTCCCTGCTTGCATGGCTTGTTGATGGTATATGTTCTTGGTATGTGTTTCAAGAGCGCCATCTTTTCCCAAAAGTTTTGCGAACGATTGCAATGGTTTTACTACAAGTTTTTGGAGGGCAACATTTTTTTGAAAGCCTCCAACACCAACATGTCCTGTTGCGAACAAAGTGCAATATTTACAGAACAATCCTTTTTCACTAAGTGAAATTATTAGGCAAGGATATTTTGCTAAGTGCCCCCGACTAACAAATCTCCTTTCTTCTTTTCCACTTTTCACGTGAATGGAGAAAGGAAACTCATAATCATCTGTGGGTTGCCAAGGGAATTCTAAAAGTCGGCATTTTGTATGGTCATCAACTACTTTCCCTATAAACAATGCAATGTCGTTTTGGAAAGTCATTCCATGTACTTCTTTTGGCGTAGAGCTTGTAGATGGTTTCAGAAAAGATTGAACTGAGGATGAAGATAAGACAGAAGTAGTCTGTTATTCACTTTCATTACTCAAGAGGTCTTTAAGAGTTTGGTCAGAGGACTGTAATGGGTCTTCACTAGTTTTCTGAATTTTTCTGTTTAGGTTCAAGGGTTGAAAAAATGATTCAATTGTTCTCTTTGGACATTTAGGCCTACTTCCTTCAGATGTACTGGCCTGAAAAAAAATCAAACCATTGATGCAGTTTAAAATAATAATTATAGGATATGCCAACAGGGCTTGAGTCGACCTGGTGGTCTTAAGTCGACCGCAGTGTAACTAATTTTTCAAAATTTCACTGGAAACAAACGTTAACAGGTTTTCATAAGCCAAATTAACGTTATTTTGTTCCATTTAAAATAAATAATCATATTTTTTCGATACTTTCACAGTTATTTGGTTCAATAGAAAGAAAGCATAATGAAAATAAAACAGCAAATCACTTGAAAAGCGGTCAACTCAAGCCCTGTTGACAGTATAGATGTCGTAAATTATCGTATAAAATTACATAAAATAGATTACATAAAATAGATAATACAAAATTTTTTACATAAATCATACAATTGATTCGATAGTAATGAAGCGGAATATTTAATTTTTCTACAAAAAAATGTTCTTGTATTCAAAAATGAGCTTCATCCAACATGATTTTGTTACTTGTTAAAATTGTTGAACATTCTTCTTTAAAAGTAGAAAGTACTTCAAAATGACCTCAGTAATTCGATTAAACTTAAACAAATATCAATTATTTTTTAATTTATTGTTTACCGTTTAGTCCAATTAGCTACGACATAGATATTGGCCTATAAGTATCTAAGAAGAGAAAAAATAACAGTATGAAAATTTAGCCTATTTCTGTTATTGTCTCTTCGTTATTACGCTTTGTTATCAGTTCGTCTGTCTATTTGTGTTTTTTACAAGAAATTATATCTGATGAATGGAGTACATACAACAACAAAGAGCCACATTTACAATACTAATACAGTAAATGTTGAGGTTAGAAAATAAACAAAAATCTCTTTCGACATAACAACTCATTCAATTACTACTTCTCTAAATTTCCATAATTCATTTGTTACTTACCATGATTGACGATTCGTAGAACAAACGTTAATACATTTAAATGTTTCAAAACAATCACATTAGATCCGCACTTGTAACGACGTTAGAGGAACCGCACATGTGAAAGCACTCTTAGGCGGCTGCAATGGCACTCCACTCACTGAGTCACTGTCAGAGAGCAGTGATACCAACCCTCGCTGTTCGCAGCATTTAAACTCCAAACCTACCAACCCCTACCCAGAGTTGCTTTTCTTCGCAGCTTGAATAAACATTTTTGATTTATAATAAATTAAAATTTGGAGTAAACAGTTACGATGACGAGTTTTCATATATGTTTAATAAAAAGTAATACATTTTACTCATAAAAAAGTTTAAAATGTTTAAAATACACCGTTTACTTTTTATTTGTATGGTATGGGGGGGCGACCGCCCCTACCCCCCCTTAAATCCGTGCATGCTTCCTTCTTATTCTTTCATGCTTGAGCCATTACTGCTTATACCATCTACACTTGGGCTACAGTTGATCCGCCTATCGTTTCCTCCGACTGCTGACACGTCTTGTGGAGAAAATCAGACATTTATTTTCACCAGGTGAGGTTACGAGGTTTACGCTGGCTAAGTCTACTATGCGGGGTTACCGCATCAATGCAGCTGGACCTGCATGTTTTTTCAGGATTCTCTCTCTTACATGAGCTGCCTTCACCAAGGTTATAGAGCCCTATATGCCAAAAATTCGGACACAGTAAGAGACCTTTAATGGAGTAGTTTCCAATTTCCTGTATCCTAGTGGCACTTCCGTCTTTAGAAATAATTTCCTACCCTAAGGGCAAGGGGGTGCCCTTGACTCTACACGGTCGGTCATCCGGCCTCCAAAGAGGTCGTTGTTGGACGGGACAGCTTACCGGCTGATACTCAGTCTCCAGAGCCGCGTTAGGCACCTTATGGTGGATCTCCTGCCCCATGGAGGTGCGGTTGAATATTTGCCTTTATCAAGATATGATACCCAAAGGGCGTTTCCCATCTATCGAACATCTTTTGGGGAAACACATTATCTGTGAACGACTCTGTGGTCAAAAAAACATTCATGTACATTCATGTAGCCTAGACACTTTACTCTCCGGATCTTGATGTTCTTCTTCTTTTTCTCTCACAACCATTGCACCGATCGATCTGTTACAACTAATTTAACGACTCATCGTATTTTCCACCTGTCAATATTTCTTGTACCTCTGGGTGCATAAAATAAGGTTTGTTTTGGCAGGGGTTGGTTCACCATTCTTAACACGCGGTCCACCCACCCTTCTCTGTATGCTTTGATCTTTTTATTTAAGTTATAAATTCCAAAGCTCTCCCTGATTGCTTCATTTTCACTTCTATCCCTTCTTCTTACGCCTGGAACTGACCTTAGAAACCCCACCTGAGCTGGCTGGACTCTACTACAATTTCTGGTATTTAGAGTCAAGTGCCCAGTAGGTTTCGCTTCCGTGTAGCTCACAGGTAACACCCGTAAAGTTACAGAATTTCAACTCAAGTTCTTTATTACTTTACCCTTAAAAGTCTTTCGGTTGTGCCGCACATGAAGTTAAATTTCTTTATATTTTTCTTAGCATCGACTTTGCCAGAATAGGATACGTTTCAGCCGAGAAATTTGAAGGTACCGCTTGTTGTATTAGGTTATATGCTTTTAGTACGAGCTTACATCTTAGGTGATGGACATGGTTATGCTTGTTGCTTGTTGACCTCATATAAATCCTGCTGATTTGAAGGCAGCAAGGTGGCAACCCCACCACTGAACTATCTCTGCGCAGATTTCATACCTTAGTCAGGGAAAATACTGCCACACTCAGCGAAAGAATCCAGATTCCTTCGGATATGACTCGGACAAGAATCTTAACCCATGTGAATATTTCCTGCTTTTAATAAAAAGTCAACTCCAGGCCTGCAATTTACAAAGTGTGGAGAACATGCAAAAGCCTCTGGCGGACCATCTAAAGGTATTGACAGTTGAACACTTCCACCACTGTGTCAGTAAATAATTTTATACAGTTTCATTGGTACTTAGACAGATATCGTAGAAATCATCATCACTAGTATTCACTACTGTGCCATTGCTCAGTTATTATCCAGTGATTTGTGTTTCCCCTGGAAATCTTGAGCAGTACACTAACTTCAGGACCCTACTCCTTAACCAGAAAGTCCTCACCGTCTTACTCGGGGTTGTGGCGACAGTTTTACGTTGACCACGCTGAGTATAGAGAATTCTTTGACAAAAGCCTTGCTAATTGAGGCTACTGATGACGCCGATGACCAAATGAATCGTTCATACCCCCCCCTCCAGTGGTCCAGAAAAACATATTTTTCTTCAAAATTATTCGAAGAGCACTCAACGGATTTGAAGAAACTTTCTATAAAATACTCACAAATAAGTTAATAAAAGATGTTTAAAGACAGATTTTTACATTACGAGTTAAAAAAATTGTTTATAACGCCACATACATATAAACTAGTAAGCTTCTTGAACTGTAGAACTCGCTCATTGTTTTAAACAAAATACATTTATCATTAGATAAATTTTAATATTAGATGATTTTCAATTACAAGAAAAATTATGAAAACCCCTACTATTTTTTTATAGTAAAATAACATTTATGAAGCAGACTGTCATAAAATAAATATAAAATTTTCAAACTACCGCATTGACTTTTTACTTAAATTTATAAGTACAGTGACTAAACTAATAATTTAGTCGTAACTTTTAGTTTATACATGTTTTCATGCATGTCTATAGGCCTGTATCTAATAATTTTCTCAAGTATACTGATAACAATATGTATTTTTTTATATTTGCAAACATAGTTTACAAAAAAAATTGAAAGAGATCTCAAATTTGCAAGGAGTGTTTGAGATAAATTTTGGGAAAATAAAATAAATACCGGTTTGTATTTTGAATAAAATTTCTTAAAACTTGGCGCACTTCATAGACCTTTACAATTTCAATAAAATTTTAGCTTCCATTTGTTGGCGGTGGTGTTAAAAAAATAGAAATTTCAATTTTAATGACTCAATTGAATTAAATTTTCAATGAAAAAATTAACAAATTTCCAGAGTGAACGCTATATTCGGATTTGTGTTAAAATTTACTTAATCTGATAACAAGCTGGATTTTATATTATTTTTTATTTATTTTTTTGGCCTTGGTGTCCTCGAATTTTGAAATTTCCAAAACTGAACACTGAAATTTTGGTTAACATTTATTTTTCAATTTGATACCCTGCATGGTGTTTTACGTGATTTTTTTCAAAATTTTAATCCCATTTGAAATTTGCCTCTCATCCCCCTAATTTGGAGGGGTCAATCTAAAAAGCAATAGAGATTTTTAATGTAAAAGTTAGGACGCGCATACCAAGTTTTACGAAAATCGGGTCATGCATTCAACATACTCTGAGACATACTCCAAATAGACAGACAGGTAGACAGATAGACAGACAGACACAGAAATGTCAAACGGTCAAGTTAAAACTGACAACTCGCTTCCCTCGTTCAAAAACATAGATAAGGGAATGACCTGATGCCTTCAAAATAAGGAAGAAATTGTTTTTTCAATTAGTAGTTTCGTGTCTACAAGCGGTAAAGCAAAGTTGTTTCGTGTATTTGCCATACTATTTTATTTACTAGCGCACGTACTTACCACTCAAAACCAGCAAATCAACCAAAAAATCGGTTTTTGTTTTTTTTTTGTCTGAAAAGCATCTTAAATATTTTATGAGTAATTTGATACCAAATTTATGTGAATACTCCTAATAATACATTTTTTATGATTTAAACAAAATTGAGGTCGTAGGAAAAGTTTTCTCAAAAGTGCTGATAAAGTTACCATATTTACCAAATCTGTAACTCACTTATAGCAAATCGTAGAGACGTGCAGTGTTTACCGCTGGAAAGGGAATTTCAATAAACATTTTCTACTAGTGTCCATAATAAAGCCAATATTTGTTGATCTCAGTCATCCTAATTTGTTAAAAATATGTCTTCCCGGGAGTACACAGAATGCAAACGATTCACTGAACCATTTGATTTGGAATAATTTGCCAAAAATTATATTTGTTGAACTGGATACTTTAGTTTTGGGTGTACATGATGCTGTGTCGACTTCAATGAAGGTAAGTCTTACAAAAATTAGTGATCAAAATAGGATCAAATAAGTTTAAGGTAATGAAAAACATTGACTTGTAAGGAAACGTTTGAGCCAGAAACAGCAGATGAATTAATGGAATTAATAGGTTAGACAGTCAATTAGAAATGTGAATAGAAAACCAAGTGGACATAAATAAAGACCCTGAGTATGAGAAGCTGGATTACTTTTAATCAGGGAAAACAATAAAAATCTGTTTTAAAAACATTAATTGCGTTTTTATGAAAATCTATTTTTTTTTATAGATAAATGACCAATTATTTCATAAACCAAGTGAACTATCAAGGTGAAGTTTTTGTCGTTATTGGGTTAATGGAGATGTAACTACATTACTAGAACTATACAGTTTGGCCAAAAAATATAAACGTAAAAATTTATAAATATGATTTTTGTATACAAATTTTTAGAGCAAAACATAAAATATTGTAACAATTCAGAAAATTGTGATATCTACATCAGACTATAATTGTAGTAAGGGTTGTTGTGTACAAGCTGCTTACCTGCTTGCTAAAATTCAGACTTATATGTTTTACAGGTTCTGAGATAATGGGTCTCAATCTTGACGAATTTAACATGGTAAGCGTAGCCGGTTACGAGTGCCCTTAAACAAACAGAGAACATAACGTATATCAATGTGGTAAGGAACGTAAAAATTGAAACCTTCGTACAACCGAAACAGATAGGTATGAAAATCCCACTTTTTTGCCGTAGGATTTTACGTTTTATTTTGTACGTCTTAGTTAATGCAAACGGATTCGTCATCAACATACCTCAACATACGTAGACAGCAAGCAGTTTAAGTCATCGGAGAAGTATGATTGTGTGGTACCGTAACAAGTTCGAACAATACATATAATTTCTTCATCTTCTTCTTCTTCTTCTTCTTCTTCTTCTTCTTCTTCTTCTTCTTCTTCTTCTTCTTTAGCACTACAGCCCAATATAAGCCCTGGCTTCCAAAACTAATCTTCTCCAGTGTCTTCTATCCACCGCCATCTCACATCCATTCTTCTTAGGTCTTCCAGCACATTATGCAACCATCTGATCTTAGATCGGTTCTTCTTCCTGCTTTTATAGACTTGCGCCCTCAGGATTTACATATAACTTATACGATTCACAATTTATTTGTGTGCTCGCGTAAGAGATTGCTATGTGTTGTAACTTTATTAAGATTGGACGTTTTTCAATAATTTTTCGATTTATAAGTTTATTTATTTACTATAAGCAACAATATGTTTAATTCCATGCTACGTAACTAAGGATACAAACTCAATTTTTTTCATTTTATTTTCGAAATTGGCGAGGGACGGTCACAAATAATTTTTGTCTTCTGTCTGTGGCTTAGGCATTGTACTCTTCGCTCTCCGAGTAAGTATATGGCTATCTTCTATTTAGTCCTACATTCCTTCCTCCTTTTCTTTGTTTTTGAGAGTTTGTTTAGGTATTTTGCGTTAAGCCTACTCATCCTTTCCAAGTTTTCTTTCTATTTTTGGCTAACATATTTTATTTTTCTCCATTGATGTTATGTCTTGATTTTTAATTCTTTCAGCTCTTGCGTATATTTTCTCGTCTCGTAGAAATTTTTTCTCGAAAGACGATTTGGTTTCAAGTTTCGTGGTCATAACCGTTCCGATTTATCACACAATATAAGAGAGCCAGCTTCCATAAAATTAAGTTGTAATAGCTGGTCGCATTTCATTCTTAAAGGTTCTGTTGATGGTTCCACATCTTCTTCTTCATACTCATGTTCTTCACATGGTTTTACCGTATTAATAGGACTTTTAAGCTATTATCTCTTTTAGTCCTTTAACAAGACTGATCCCTCGCCATCACTTACCAGTCTGTCACCTTTACCAATTCTTGAAAGTCCTTCCTATGTTACTCACAAACGACATCTAGATCTTCCTCTATCTCTCGTACCTATCAGTCGCCTCTTTTCTATCTTTTGCACTCCATGATTGTGAATTCTTTCCACTTGTCTCCTACTTAAGTCGTATTTTTCTGTAGTTTTCGAAGTTCCTGTCCTAATTTAGTTGTCGGAGTTATACGACCGCTGCTATTGTTGAACGTGATGCTACCGTTCGAAGAGTCATCGACATCGAGTCGACGATACATGGAAGAGCCGATCGACGCTACGCGTAAGGAAAGATGATTCACTGCACAGAGGGAATCCGTCCGACGCTACGCGGAGGAGCCGGCCGACGCTACATGGAGGAGTTGACCGACGCTACACGGAAGGGGACTCGACCGACGCTACCGACCGACGCTGCACGGAAGATTTATCTATTGTATTTATATATTTGTATTTATAAGTTTTTACGTATGATGTATTGCATATATGCGGTATATATGCACACACAAAAAAATAAAAGCAAACAAATATATATATGCTTCAATTCAAAAAATGAGATATATACGTGTATATGGATGCATACATATATTTTTTATATTTGGGTTTTTTTTTGGGGGGGGGGAGTCAAAGGCTGGTAATGGGTACCGAACTGAAGGTTCGGTTAATGCCCACTGGTACTGACGAATGAGTCAGAGCTCGAGCTAGCCAGCTGGAGTCAGCTCTGCCAGCAAATCCTACTTCCAACGTCCAAGCTCGTGACTCCCGGGCAATGCTCCCTGTATGCACAGAGAGTAGCTGATGGAAGAGGGTGCAACGCGATTCTCTAGCTTGCTACGTTTGGTTACGGGATTATTATGGATGTAACAGATGTAAATAAAGTAAAATTGTAATTTGAAGTTTTATATTGCAATGTAGTGGTTTTGTTTAGATAATTAAAGTGTTTATTGATCGAAAAATTTACGTACATAGTTTATCGAATTTTTGTTTACCTAATAATTAGTTTTATGATTTTAAAGGCAATTCTTTTTGTGGAAGTACTACTTCACTTCCTGATTTAATAAATTACCACATCAAGAATCGTGGTTGATTACTTTTAATGAGAGTTCGTGTGTCGTATTTGTAAGGCCGAACGCTTGAGAAAATGTCTTTCTTACATGGTGAGTCCAGTATGACACATTATATGATTTGATTTCATTTAAACAACCCATGCGCGTTTATATATTTATTACAAGTTTTCGATTAATCACTATTGTATCGTATGTAAGATATTGAGTACGAAATTCAAACAGTGTAATGGTAATACAAACACTGGTGTGTTCGTCATATTCATATTGTTGAAGGACGAGTATACGTCTATAGTTTATAGTTTAATTATTATTATTAAGTAGTAGTCTCAGGGTTGTTTTTACTCAAAACGGGTCTTGCACTCGGCTAATTATTATTATTCAATATCGTATTTTATTATTATTTATCTGTTTAGTGACTTATTCCCATCAATTCAACCTATTGTTGAATCCAGGATTGAATAAGCCGGTTACTTACACTCTTTTCGACGTATTAGCTGTCTGTTTAAATGGTTTAATTATATGTATTATATTCACTGCTTAGAATTATTCCAATCGAAGTTCCGTCGACTCTTCGTTGATCAGCGGTGGTGAGAAGATCAGTAGTTTTCTTCCTATATACTAACATACACATACATAGACATGACATTCATGGTAACTTATACTTTATAATATTATAAATATATAGGTCAGTACGGTTGTAAACAAAATATAAAATCACTCAATTTGAATGATTCGCACTTTCAGCATGGTACCAACCGCCTCGTTCTTCTCCTCTAAGCTGTATTTACTGATACAATAAAGGTCAACTCTTTCAATGGTAAAAATAATAATGGTTATTTATTCAATTCCAACACAATGAAATTTAATACAATAATACGTTTTGCTCTTCTTTCTGGTTAACAATTAATATTTTAAAAATGAACATGGACTCTAAAAATTGATAAGCTCGGGTTGGCATGACTGCCTCTGGTTAGTTACAAAATGTGTGTTGACAAACATACAGGTTATGTCGTATTATTCGACTTGAAATGTCATTAATAATTATAATAATAAAAGTAGTAGGTTCTTTTAAACTGCAAAATACACTTATTTGAGATAATTGCTACGGCTAGAACAAACATATAAGATAAGAATTCATTGATTATTAATTAAAAAAGACAAAATATGAACGACTGTTCATGGTTAGACATATGCTTTAAATATCGTTAATGCAACCTTGTTTGGTTAAAAGTGGTTAAATAGTTATTATTAATTGATAATAATTGTTATGATCCAGTGTCAGGGACTAAGATCATCTTTAAAATTGGATATTCCTAGTTCAGGTAACGATAATTCATTTATTGTAGTTATCACTCTCTGGCGTAACTCTTACTTAAATTTAGCAACAAAATATTCAATACTCCTATCTGCTAATAGCATAAGAGCACATACACTCTTCATTGATAGTACAATGTCTTTACTTATTCTAAACATTTATAGTATACAAATCGTTGAAATTGTCGTTACTTAAATCGTTCAACTTCGACATTGTTTATTCGTATTCATTAGATCCCTTCTTTTAAGAATAGGGAATTTAATTGTTTACCATAGGTTAATTTAAATCGCTATTAGCGTTCAGTTATCTTTCTTTTCATCTAATCATAACATTATAGCTGTGGGTATGAATACTTGCGTATCTTGTCGTTCGAAGGGTTACACTTTTTCTTATTAACACTTTTTAATTAATTAAAATTTCTTTTTTATTAATTAATTCATTAAATTTTATCACTGCACTGCACCCACTCCTATGCGCATTAACTCCGAATAAAGTACACTTAGAAATATACTGCACTGATTCTTCAATGTATGTAACCTATATCTCGGTTTGAGGTTAACGTTGTTTATGCCTGGTTGCTGTCAAAAGCTCGTTTTTCTGGAGCGACGACGAGCATGCAGCTCGCTTCGTTGATGTTGAAAGACTGTCTCTGGTTCCTCTGTCGGAATGATGAATTTCGGATTTTTTATAAGCTCTGATTGGTCAGCTTATTTTAATTCGTTTATTTACGGTAGACTTCGTCAAAACAGACGCTTCCAACAGCGTCAGTTTTTGGGAACAAGATTAAGAAATCGTGGCTTACATACCCACGCGAAAGGGCACAGCATAATACAATTATTCTTAAAAGTCCAATATCTTCCTTATAATTGTACTGATGACATTGTGATTACCCTCATTGTTCATGATTTTTAAAGACGATTAATTTGAACCCCCTCATCATATATTTCTGATTAGGGATAGCTGACTTCGCACTTAGTATTTATACTTAGTGTCCATTAAGCCATTAATTATTAATATTATATTGTTTTTATTCCATTTTCTATGGTAATATCTCGTTCTTAACCTACTGTACAATTTTCACTTAAAACTATGCCTTAATATTAACACTATGTCCGTTTTCATAGATTCGAACTTAAACCTATTGTTATACATTTTGGTTTTTCTTATTCCATAGCAATAATAATATTTAATTAAATTCTAACATTGTATAATTAAACATCGATGGGTTAAGTCACTACTGACAGTGTTCTTTTTCCCTACATTATTGGTTTAGTGCCTTAATTATCATTTATTAATTAGGCTTGTCATGCCTATATGGAGTTACCTTGTTGTATGTTTGGTATCCTACACATATTATTCGCATTATGCTCTAATTGATAATTAAAATAGTCACAATGATCATATTGTTATTGTGATGCAGTTCACTCTGCATTTGATTCTGTTATTATCTAGGTTTAGTGGCTGTAAACTTTACTTGCAGCTAACTGTTACAATGGTTTAGTTGTAATTACATTTATATAAATTATTTAGATAGTTATTTTGGTTGCATTTGCTCATCTGAATAGTATTCTGTCTGACATCAGGTCATTAGTTGAGTTACTATCTTTGTATAATGTGTTTATAACATGATTTTGGTTGCATAATGTCTCTTTGCCATTACAAGCATATTGTCATATTTGTATTACATAAATATAGCTTTTATATTCAGTTATACTATTAGCTACCGTGTACAAAACATTCCTTATATGCTCTATTTACTTCCTAGCTCATTACATTTTGGTTTAATATTGTTTTGATTTAGTTTTCATCAAGTTTTACTGAAAACTGGATGCCCAGATTAGGTTATGTTATAGGTTCAGTAAGCAGTAAGGTGTTGTTGATGGCTGTGTATTTCTACATTAGTCTATTTGACTGGTTTTCATTCCATGTTTGTACATTGGTTATTGGTTATTAATATTTCACATTTAGTTTACTCTTGTATTGTCTTATTTGTTGTTAATTAGTGGGTTTGTATTAACATCATTCCCACTGTACAATTGGTCATTCATTATTTTGGAACCTATTCTTCTGTTTATTCTATAACTACACATCATTTAGTTATCATAAACTTATCTTGTCCTTATTCAGTTTGCTTGTGACTCTTTATTTACAATATTTAGTCCTTATTTATAATAATGTGTTTCACATAGACAATGAATGTATTCATTAAATGAGTTGTGGTCAGTGTTGACTTTACCATACAGCTTAGGGATTTATATCATGTAATTAATTAACATTTCTTCTTTCTTCTTAATACAATTATTCTTTCAAAGGTTTATGTTAGTTTGTTATACTTCAATTTCCTTCCCTGGTTCTTGTGTTTGGTCTGGATATCTTCCTTCTTCTTTCTTCACTGATCTCCTTTCACTATTGTTCATTTTTATACATGATGTGGTTTTCACTTGTCTTCTTCACATTGTTTCTTCCTTCTTCTTTCTTGAAGTTGTCATTGTTGTATTCTTCTCCCTGATTCTTCTTTCTTCTTTTGTTCTCATGTTCTTCTCACTGATTCTTCTTTCTTCTTTTGTTGTCTTGTGTCCTTCTCACTGATTTTTCTTTCTTCTTTTGTTGTCTTGTGTCCTTCTCACTGATCTATTGGGTAAAGTATGTCAGTCGTCTCGTCTTTATTCTACTTTTCTTCTTTATTGGTGCATTTACTAGTGAATTCCTTTCAATGATGCTTCACTTATTTAAACTTATGGCACTTTCTTCTTCTGTATTCATGGTGGTATTCTAGACCTTTTAATGTATTTTTACTAGTGGTGGCCTTTAAATTAATTTTCAGTACGTAGGTGGATGTGGTGTTATATGTACTGTTACAATATGCACTCTTCTATTAGCCGACGACAAGACTTACTCTATTAATAATAAGGCATATTAATAATACAATTATATTAATTAATAAGTATTATTAATAACTAGTAATTATTAATACATAAATTATATAGGCCTAGTTATTATTTTAATTATAATGAATATGATTAATAAATTGTTAATGGAGTATTTAAGAATTATTCTAGTAACAACCGAATCCTTAAGAGAGCCACGGAGCTGAATCCCCAAGCATGGAGCTAGTGGCCGAAGGAATCAACTAATTCCTTACTCCAACGCCATATCATGCAAAGAGCCGACCCCCTATCCTGTGCTGTGAACGGGTGACCGCGCTTCACAGGAAAATTGGCACGCACGCACAAGCGCGCGCGTACACACACAAAACATGGCACCGCAAGCAACAGAGGATAAGTTGAAGAGTTTAGTTCATGAACTGTATAAATTATTTAATGATTGGAATTAAGACGAACGAAGCGAGCCCTTCTACACTTCGCAAATTTGTGGATTTCTATGGACTAGATATCTCAAAAACTCTATGCAGAAGGTTGAAATTATACATAACAAACAAGAAACACATTTGTAGATTTGAACAAATACATTTTTATCGGAAATGGATATGCAGTTTGTAACGTTTTGCAAACGCGTGATGCATTATTTTGTTACATCTTGCTATAGACATTGTTCGTATGGTTACCATGGTTAGCTTGGGTTAGCTTTTCTATTTGTTTTTATAGAAGAAAAGAAGAAAAATTGTCGTACCAACATACACGGCCTCTATCAATATATTGTACATTTGGTTTACGTTTCCTACGATAAGTGTCACACTCATTCGTAACGCTATTATTGTTGTAGTGAATACTATGAACAGTACTATGTTTAAATTTCGACTACGGAAAGGAAATGCGAGGGATATCCTTCTTCTTCTTCATTCCAGGGTTAGGCGACATCACCTGTTCCAGTCTCTATTTCCAAGCCATCTTTTGCGTAGTCTTTCCACTTGTTCGGGTAGCCTTTTCTCTTACATTCTACCTATATGTTCAATCCATCTCAGCTTACGTTCCTCTATTCTTGAATTTACAGAGAATATACCCAATTCATGTCCTATCATATCGTTTGTAATTCTATCGTCTCGTGTACATTCAATCCTTTAGCACAGCCAAGTCGGCTTGTTCTTTAGAGACTTGTGAGTAAGCAAATGTTTAATGTGTACGGGTTACCAGCCCGTTGGACAACCCCCAACCTGGAGGACCAGGTAATTTGTACTCAAGGTTTTCTTCCCCTAACCTTTGGTGATCCAACAACTAATTGCAAGGCAGCAACATTGCCATACTCGGGCTCTATATTAACCCTAAAAGCCACTTCCGCCGGATCTGCTGTACCGAAGTTCCTCTTCTCCGCCTTCACCGCCTTGTGGTCTTCGTCCGCAACCCTGGACAAGGGGATAGCAATATACCCCGCTATACTGGGTCCTCAGCAGAACTTAGCCACCGACTCGCTAGTCGGGCCCACCCCCGCGACGTGGACGCGCTTGCTGAGAATTACCTAAATGGAACAGAGCGAAATTTCTGGCTTCCCTTAGGTTGGGTCAATGGCCAAGTATGATTCCAAGGGCAGGGGCGCGAGGGATATCACACTATTTAATTCAACGAACCTTAATCCAAGGTATGTTATAAGTGTTTTCAATTTATCCTATATTTTTTATAATGATTCGTGTTTATTGTAATATTTCTTTATTTTGCCATATATTCATGTAATAAAGAATTAAGCCTAGTAATGTACTTCGTAGGCTTACACGGCCGGAGTCAATGTTATTAAAACTCATTCCCGGGTGTTTGGCCGTGGTCCATTGTTTCTAACTGAAACAGACGTTTCAACAGTATCATCGACTGCCATCATCAGTGTAAAAATTCGAGCTGGACTAACATAGGATGGTACACGTTAGAGACCACAGTACTGTGGTCTCCAGATCAAAATTTTTAATTGTTAATATTCTATATAAATTATATCATCATCATCATCATCATCATCATCATCATCATCATCATCATCATCATCATCATCATCATCATCATCATCATCATCATCATCATCACCATCACCATCATCATCATCGTCGTCGTCGTCGTCGTCACAACACGGCATAGGCAAGGTGCTGCCTGTTCCGGATAAAAGATCCTCCACCCATCTCTTCTGGGTATACCCACACACCTGTGTCCTATAGGTTTGTATTCCAGACTTGTTTGTACAGTCTGGAATCTGACATTCTTTCTAAGTGTTTTTCCACCGTTGTTTGTAATTTTTAATTGAAGTTACATTCTTGTAACACTTCTCTTATGGTTTCGTTCTTTATAGTTAAGCTTAGAACACCTTTTAACTCCTCTTAAGAACACTATTTCCGAGGCCTGTATTTTGCTGTCTTGTTTCTTGGTTATTGTCCACAATTCACACCCATAGGACAGTACAGCTACTGCCATAACTTTGTAGAACTTGATTCTGTATCTCGACGCACCTTGTTTCTAAAAATACGGCTCATTGTCCCACAGATCGTCTGGAACTGACCTAACTTAATATCAATCTCATAATTACTATCATAGTCAGTATCATATCCCAAATAATTAAAATGGCTCACCTGTTCTAGAATTCGATCATTAATAATTACTATTTTTGTTCTTATTGGTTTCTTGCCTAGAAATGCCATTACCTTTGTTTTTATAGTGGAGATTTTCATATTGTATTGTTTGCAAATATGATGAAGATACATTATATTATAATATTTTAAATAATAAAATTATACATGTATATAATTTTATGGTACAATAAATGCATTATTCGTGGATCGCTTTTGCAGCTTCTGTACAGACCCCAACCTGTACTGCTACAACACACACACATTCACACAACTTTAGCGTATTTATTTAATGACACAAATGTATTTAGTGTAAACGGTTTGTTCGAGTCACCGTGGTAGGTAACATGTCATTCCAGCTGACAACAGAAATAACGTAGGGCCCTGTTTTAACAAGTGCCAAGAATTCATTCAAGCCTTTATTTTCGTGTTACCAAATAAAACGGCATTCTGCAGTCGGAGCTTTGTGAACTTTTGCTTGTTGCAGTAAGCTAAAGGTCGTATAAGGTCATGCTGTACTTTTTCAAACAAATATCCATTGTTATAATAATTATCTCGGTATCTATCTCGCGGTTTCTTTCTCTTTCCATCTGTATACTTGTTCTCTCTCTCTCTCTCTCTCTCTCTCTCTCTCTCTCTCTCTCTCTTTCTCACGCATATTTACACATACAATTTATTGTCGTATTGGTTTAGTTTATTATAAATACACTTGAGTAAAGGATTTAATAACTTTCTCTCGTCGGATTGTGAGTCATCGGTTAGAAACTTGGTGTATGTTTGAAACCGGCTAGGTCATCGATTCCGCGGACCGTAGGCTACCTCTGACAGGACGTTACATAAGAACGATCGACGGTCAGTTTGGCACTCAATTACCGGACACTGCGCACAAAAACTAGCAAAACGCTACTTATTAAAGACACTCGTTTGTAGAGCGCCACAACCACACCCCAAAGAATTGTCCATTAGTTACGAATTTCATTCCATAAGTGATGTCCCGTCCAGCTTGTTGCAATTTTCTTTTGTAATTTGCATTACAAAATATAATTTTGTTCTCTCAATTCAATTTTCCTCAGCCAATAAGAGAAGCGCTAATTCGACATGGCGGAATAAGACAACACACATGAAAGACTGAATTAAGAATTTGGAGGGACAATGGTAGAATTAGTTTTCTCTTGTGGCTCTGAGGTATCAATCTTCAATGAAAACACAAAGATATGTGTGAAACAGATAAGATTAATGAAAGCTTTTAGCGGTAGAAATGGATTAAATGAGATGGAATGCTTGAGTATCCAGATACGAAAATGATGAACGGAGACGGGAACAGAATACGATAGCCAGTGAAACTGTGGTGGAAAGATAAGAAAAATAAGAAAGTGACATCACAAAACTCGAAATCAGCATATTTCGATGATTACATGATTCATGCAATGAATTGTAAGACGCAAGAGATGTTTATTTACAAAATTTGTATTCAAAATGTTGTGAAACAAAACGCTCGTATTTCACTGCTTGTCCTAGTCATTTATCAAATGCCCACCACACACAATAATAAACTCACTAAAATCAAATAATAATAATAATAATTTGTAACACAAATGAACAATTAAACACAACATTCTCAGTATTACACTGCCTAATATCACCTACTCAATGAGCTTGTTCACACAACTCTAACTACTACAGTAGAACTCCATTTATCCGAACTAATGAGTCCCAGACGTAATTCGGATATGCAGAAATTCGGATAATTGGGACAAACATAAGAAAAAGGTTATGTTGTGAAAGAAAATGCGATAATTGCTCAAAAATCAATTTTGTTTGTTTTTATTACATGAATATAGTATTTTAATAAAAAACCAGGTCACACGTGTTTTGCAAAATGTTCACTTTTACTATAAAAAGGAATTAAAAATAATGCTCACACATAATTATAATTTTAGGGGAGCAGTAGGCTAGATAACATTGTACTGATCAGTACGTAAACTATGATGCATAGCTAACACAGATTTATTTCATTTGCTTACTTACGTTTTTTTTTTTAGTACGGCAAATCCAATTTAAATAAACTTTTTTTTTAGAAATTGCATTTTTTAAATTTCCTGATAACGATTCGCATAATTGGCGATTCGGATAACTGGAGTTAGGATAAATGGAGTTCTACTGTATTTTGCAGAACTAACACAACAACTATTTTGCTCTGCGTAGATCATTTTATAGTAGTCAAGATCAGTTGCTGTGAAGTAATAATGTCTGCGAGAAACTTCCGTATGCCTGGAGAATAAGCGGGCTGCGTTTCGGAAGGTGAAGCTTCTGAATTGCGTAATCCAGCTGATTATAAGCGTCAGATAAGCTCTACGCATGTTGCCCCTATAGCACGGTATACAGTATATGCAACGAACACGTCATGTTTTATGGCATGTCACGGATAAATCAGTGTTAGGCTTTAGAAATCGCCCTTACAGGACAATGAATTTGAATTCAAGTTCTACTGAGTTTTGGGAAAAACGTATTGAGACAGCTCGATAGAAAAGTTGTTCAAGTCTGTCGTTGACTGTCGGGTGAAGAATATACAGCGACGGAGAAACAAAGAAAGCCTGCATGAATAGAGCGTAGCTTTTACAGCGACCGAGTTACCGTCAAAGTTCAAGTCAAATGTTTCGTGAAAAGAACTATGCAGACACGCAGGGCCGGCTTTTGAAATATACCTCCCCTAGGCATAACTTTTATGCTCCCCCAAAAAAATTTCTTTAGAGATCGTTCCTCCGTTTTAGACAAGAACGATAATAGCTTGCACTATTCTCGTTCCTTGGAATGCCACTAGCTCTTAATGAACTTTGAATCTATTTTTTTTTTTACATGAACCGGCCAGCCGTGGACCACGCATATATCATTTCTTTTTCTTCTCCTGCCAGAAGGCCCTCATTCGCAAACTATGGCGGCAAAATATGCCGCCTTCCTTTCCACTGTCCAGTCCATTCGTGTCTTCTTCTCACCGCAGAGAACCCCAAGGTTTTGAATTTTGTTTCTGTATGTATTTCTATCCACACAGTCGTTCAAAGAGAACCCAGTTTCATCATTTCCTCCTTGAGTTGTTTGGTTTATCCACTCAGACTGGAAAGTTACCAAATATAGTTGAAAATTTGTTAATTTAATCTGGACCGATCCATCCGAACCATATGTCCACGGAATCTCAGTATTTTCCCTCGGAAAACCGTTTCCAGTTCTTCCAGATCCCTGCACTGCTCTTCTTTGGGTCTATGTCTGTACCCATCTTCGGTTTTCTTGGGGCCATAAATTTTCCGAAGAATTCTTCGTTCAATTGTAAAAGAGGTTCCAAATTTTGAAAGCACATTGTTTCCACTCCATACATGATCACCGGCCTGATCACAGTGCTATAATGGCGGACTTTCGCACTTATGGAAAGGTTTTCTTTCCGTACAGTTCCCGGGTTAAAGTAAAGGCCTTTGCTAATTTAAGTTTCCTTATGTTAAAGGACTCTTTGTCTGAAGCGTTTCGGTGTATGTTTTCCCCAAGATATTTAAAATTGTTAGTATATTTTATTTCTCCATAAGTAGTGTCCAGGCACATTTCCGGGAATTTAAATAGGGTGGTCATAATTTCCGTTTTAGCAAAGGAGATTTGGAGGCCAGGTTTCTCCGCCTATCTCTTTGAGATCTTCTACTTGCTTTCTTGCTTTTTCTTCTGAATCTATTTATTTTTAATGTAAAAAATTTGAAAACAACAATAATCTGTTACAGGAATAATTAATAATAAACGTTTTTATTAATAACACATAACACATTTTTTTATTAATAAATCGAACATTAGCGTTTACTTATGAAAACAAAACAAATAATTTATTTAAAAAACACAGTGTTATTTATGGATTATTCAAGGCCGTGCACAAGGGGAGGGTTTTGGGGGTTTAACCCTCCCCATTTGGGAAGAGAAATCAGCGAGTCTGGAAGTGAAATAGTGATTGTTTCAATCTGATATAAAATACCGGAGGTATTCACATCATTTGAACTCGTGAACAATTCCCGCCTTGCGCAGCAAACACGGCAGTGCTCCGTCTTTCTCACACTCTCACATCTTTCTCACACGTTAGTAGTATACGTAGTTTATTCGGCACGCCAGTTCTCTTATTTTCGTGTGGTTCGCCGAGTATTGACTGACTTGTGCGTTAATCATTAATTATCGCTACCACCAATAGACTACGGACTGTGTATTCCTAGTTCGTTTTGCGATTTTGTGCTGAACAATTAGTAAACTATGTCCAGTAAACGAACGAATTCTTTGTTAAATTACTTTTGCAAAAAACAACGGACAGAAGAGGTAAGTTATTATTAATATTTTTCATAATTCTTCTCTTCGAAGTTTTGTGACAAGCGTAAAACAAAAAGGTTTATTTATTAAAATTTTATTATTTTACGCACATGCAAATAAAGCACAAATAAACCTCAGTACACGTTGCTTTCTCATCTATTTTTAAACGTCTAAATGACAACGACCTTGGCGATAAAACCGTCCATGCTGATTCCCGGAAAACGATGACGCTATGCCTCTTGTCACATTTTATTGTAATCTAAGCTATTCACCAGGTCAACTAATAAAGTCAGCAAGAACATTTTAGTGAGTAGTGCGTTACGGTCCATATATGGTACGAACAATTTTTTGTACTAAATAATTAAATAAAAATCTCGGAGTACGTAGACTATAAAAAATTAAGCAGTTTATTTACAAAAATAGCGAAAACACATCCGCATAGTAGACAAAACCGAAAATGACCGCCGCACCACAAGAAAATCAATTACGGGACGTATATACCCCGTAACGCAGCGAACGTGTTAAAATTCATGTTATCAAATCAGATACAGTAATTTATTTCAAAGTTGACAGAAAAATCTCATTCAATACATCATAATCATGCGTTGCATAAAAAAGTATAATGTAGCCTATCAAATAATAATAGTCTTCATTCATTTATTTATTTGCTTACAGCCGAAATCAGGATACAGCTCTCAATCAAGTCCGACAAATGAAGACAATGAAGTATCAAATCCAGCACAGTCCAATGCTGAATCGCTGACAGAAACAGATACCAACCAACCAACAATTAGTGGTAGCTTACATCAAATCCATCCTTGGGATGTGGCATTATTTTTAAGCAAGGAATTGGAAATGAGTATCACGAACGCATACAAATCCATCTGGTCTCCTCCGGAAAAGTATAAATTTCCTTGCTCTGGAGAAAGGAATCTTCGTTTCCAAGGACATTGGCTGAAGACTTACCATTGGTTGGCCTACTCGAGAAAGGAGGATGCAGCTTTCTGTAAAGCATGTTTGTTGCAATGTAAGAAGACTGCTGGTGTCGGTTCTCAACCTCTCAAAGGATTGGTAAATGAACCGTACAGAAAGTGGAAGAAAGCACTTGATTACTTCAAGAAGCACGAATCGACTGTTTACCACAAAAGCAGCATGTTGGCATTAGAAAATATCAGAAAAATGGATGAAGGAAAAATGGTGCCTATTGATGTACAATTAAATTCGGAGAAGAAAAAAGTGATCGAGGAAAACAAGAAGAAACTCATGGATATTGTAGAAACGGTAAAACTTTGTGGACAGCAAGGCTTAGCCTTGAGAGGCTCAAAGGAAGGTGGCCAAATAACACCTGCAGTGCCTGCTGTAAATGATGGCAACTTCCGGGCCCTTCTCCGTTTTCGTGCTACAACAGATGACCTAATAAAAAAACATTTGGAGACTTCGTCAAAGAATGCGGTATATACAAGCAATAGAATTCAAAATGAAGTCATCTCTATATTTCACAAGAAAATCTTAAGAAATTTGGTAGACAATATTAATAAATCCAAAGCTTTCTCACTACTTGCTGACGAAACATCAGACATTTCTGGTTTAGAGCAACTTTCCATATGTGTGCGTATACAGCAAACAAAGGTGAGAAATGTGTGGTCAAAGAAGATTTTATAGGCTTTGTACCTGTAACAGACTGCACGGGGAAAAACCTAGCCACAACTGCAGTCAACTTTTTGCAAGAGAATGGAATTGATACATGTTATCTATATGGTCAAGGCTATGATGGAGCGGCGGCCATGAGTGGGAAAATGCATGGAACTCAAGCCTACATTCAAGCAGATCACCCTCTGGCTCTCTATGTCCATTGTGCCTTTCACAGCCTTAATCTTTCTGTGAGTTCGGCCAGTAATATTTCAGCCATTAGAAATTGTTTGGGAACCATTGAATCCGTATATAACTTTTTCAACTCCCCCAAACGGCAGGCTATTCTGCAAGAAACCATAGCTGAAGTATTACCAGAGGCGAATCACTACAAATTGAAAAAATACTGTCCAACCAGATGGATTGAACGTCATCAATCCGTATCAATTTATTGTGAGCTTCAAGAAGGCGTGATAGAGGCCTTAGGAAAAATTTCTCAGCTGCGAGAGGCAACAGTGGCAGCTCAGGCGTTTCAACTACTGAGTTCAATTAAAAATTGCCAATTCCAAATTTGCTGCCAAATTCTTCTAGCATGCCATACCATTTTAACACCCCTGAGCGTGTCTCTTCAGCGAGAAGACCTACACCTGACCGAAGCTGTACTCCTTGCACAACATTCTTTAGAGGAACTTAAAAACATGAGGAAGTCTGCCAGTGTAATGTTCCGCAGTATACTTGAGAAAGCAAAGTCTGTTATGGAGGATTCCGACATCGCTCTTAGTGTTCCACGATTAAGTAAGAAGCAGCAACACCGAAGCAAAGTCGAAATGGAGTCACCAGAAGAATATTACCGCGTGACAATGTTCATACCATTTTTAGATGAACTTAATAGTCATATTGAATCTAGATTCATCAAGCATGGTGAAATTCTTAGCAGTTTCGACTGTCTGTTACCTCAGAGGCAGGCGCATTTCAATGAAGACAACTGTCGGATCCTATACAGAACTTATGCGTCAGTCCTCGAATGCATCAATGAAGATGAATTCCTAGCTGAAATTAAAATGTTGCGAAGAAGAATCGGAGATTGTAGTGGAAAGAAAGGAGACCGGAGACCTCATCTTCCATGCACTGGATATTTGTGAAGCAAGTGAAGCCTTCCTCAGTGTAAGGAAACTTCTGAAAATCCTAACTGTGTTGCCTGTCACCACAGCTACAGCAGAAAGATCATTCTCCACCCTACGCAGGCTGAAAACATATATTAGGAATTCCATGTCAGAAGAAAGACTAAATAAATGGCCTTGCATTATTGAACATCCATAGAGGAATTAATGTCTTTAGTGAAGAGATCTTAATGAATTTGCCAATTCAAACATATGTTACTATGTTAATAAAAGGAATTAGTGTAATGTATACAATTTTTCTTTATAAATTTTTCGTTCATTTCCTCTCAAGTCTATTTATTATGTGTTACTCCATATTGTAATTCATAAAGAGTTTATTGAAATTTTCATTATAGACTACTTTATCGAAAAGAAATTTTCCACTTCAGAACCCCTCCCTTCCAAAAATCCTGCGCACGGGCCTGGGATTATTATGTAAAAAGTCTTATTGTCACTATTACAAACAAACAATGTTCATCTTAGGCAAAGGTTTGGTTCACAAGCGTTTACGCCTCGCTTTCTTCGTGGCAAATCCATTGTACTCAAATCCCTCTTTACAACACAAAAACTCTAATAAGGTCGATATATCGAAGACAAGGAAACATGAAGTCACCGATACGATTGTACTGACTACTGACACTAAATTAAATTAAGCTTTTTGAGAGCGCGAGCCGAGACGCAACCGTGTCTGTATAGACATGTCAGTCACTCAGGTTCGCGCTCGCACACGAATTTCCTCGTGCTCGCTGATTAAAATGGCAATAACTATATCTAACTGACCTGAAAACGCAAGAATTAAATAGGTACCATAGTTAATATATCCCTCAATATACTAAATAATGAAGCCTTTTCTTTAGTAACATAAATAATTTCATATCATGTACAATATTTTTTTAAATTTTGTTAAAATATTTTTTATTTTTGCTGCCCCCCCCCCCCAAGGTGTCGCCCCTAGTCTCGTGCCTAGTGTGCCTAGTTACAAAGCCGCCCTTGGCGACACGAATTATTTAAAAGCGTCTACATTACACTGGAATGCAAACGTCAGTAGCGGTTAAGTAAAACTGGATTCGCCGTCGCGTGGGCTTTCGTACAATTCAGAGACAACGTCGTCAGCTCGCACAGTACCAAACAAGAAATTGTTTGTACGAATACGTTAGGCTACTTTTTTCTGTCGACGAGATCTGAATGCTAAATAAAAGGTCGCTTATTATAATCTTAGGGGATTATAAAATATTAAATAATTTGTTTATTTAAATTATGCGGGCAAAAATTTGCATTTTTAACATTAATATCGTATTCTGTCTGTGATGTCATAGATGAGGTCGGGTCTCAGCGTGACGTCACCCTTGCTTGCAAAAGACTGAGCAAAAACACCCACCACTGTTGCGATGTCATTCGCCTACATGCTTTTGTATAGCCAAAAGAATAAGCGTTTTCTTTGTTTATACACGAAAATTAATTAATTTAAGAATTTTACCTTATATAATCCACTAGGCGATCTCAGTTTTTCAAATACATGTTTCAGGGACTAAATCCCCATCCTCAGGTACAGTAAAATGCTATTCCCCTAATACATAGGGGTCGTCGAAAAGATTAAAACGTTTATACACATAAACACCACACGCACAAAACTCACTATGAACAAATTAACATATAAACATAAACATATGAAAACGTTATAAGTGACTCGGTGCACCGGTCGACCTCTGATCGTCAACTGATCAGATGATTTTACCTTATTATATAAGGTAAAATTCTTAAATTAATCATAATAGCGATCTGGAGACTGCATAAAATGTATCACGAAAATTAATATTTTACGAAAATTTTATATTCTCTGAAGCTAAAAATTGACAGTAATAAGATATGTTTTGGCAACGTGAATCAATTAACGTATGCTTCCATCTGTTGTCGCCTTCAGATGTAAGTGAATTGTTCTGATAAATTATTCTAATAAGTTACCGTTCGTTACAGCTTAACACTCAAGTATGCCGATTTCTCCAATTGTATGTCTAAGTTCAGTTTGAATCTTTACGTTGTTTTGTTCTTTTCAAGTTTCTTGTTCTTTGCTTTTTCCTAACAAACTTAACAATTTTGTGGCTATTTTTTATTAAAATAAAAGATGGCGTTATTATTTCTTATACATTAAAACGAACTCCTCAAGGAACACTAACAAAATGCATCTTTAACACAGAATATATCTTTAATACATTTTTAAGCATCTGTCAAAGGTTGTTGACGAGAACCAAGCAGACTGGGACTGTATAATATTGTTCGTAATGGGGTACCTATAGGTCATCAGTGCACGAGACAACCGGCATGACTTAAGTAAAATTGGCGATTCGTCTTTCTGGGGACTTGATGTTCGGATCACCTGAGACTCAGTTCCAAGAGCCGCAGAACTATTCCTAGCAATTAGAAAAGCAACTGCGAGAAATGAATCGCTTATTAAGAGGACGGGTGAAGATATCCAGTGGTAAAGTGAAAACTCGGTCTGACATTCGGAGCAATAGTGTGGGTTTCGAAGGAGATCAGGTTTGCATAGCAGGAGGAGAGCAGAATTCTTAATGTATAGGCTACTGTAACAATTATCCTATTAAAAATAAGCAACTTGTCTAAACACCCGTTGACGTACTAACCACTGAAGTAGTAGTGATTTCTAAACCCACTACCGGGTTTTGAACATGATTAGTGATCGACTGTAGAAGATCGCTGAAAAAAAAACGTCGAAGAACGCTGTAGACCTGATAAGCTGAAGGTTAGGAAAGGTATATCCATGCGTTGGAAAACCTAACATTATATCTGTTATTATATTAATAAAATATATATCAAGATAATCTGAGGCTCTTATCTTAAAGTGTTAATATACTATTATGCAGTTGAAAAAAGTCAGTTAGTACTGTCAAAAGAACTGGCAGTTCGGTTGCTAATATATAAAAACAAATATATTACTTAAACCGTAAAACGTAATTTGCAGAGACCGTCTTTGAAAATTAACGCCTGAATTAATACAACGCTTGGATAAATTTCAATACGTGGCGCCGTAGCAGAATCGTGAAACCAGTCGTGTTGAATTTCACGGCAGTAAGAAACATGCATGCTGTACCTTGTGCACATGTAAACACACACACACACACACACACTGTATCTGGTTAATTTTTAGGCCATCTTTATGATTTTTGAGGGCATTTTGTCAGAAATTGTCAGGTGATTAAAAATGGCAATATTATGTTGTTATAACAAAGCAGCAAACTTGTATTGGGAAAGTTTTTAAACACAGAGTACTTTCTACGATTACTTCCTGGTCAGCAACATGGACAGGTAAGACCAGAATGATATAAACCTCGAACTGTAGTTATACATACATACCATTTTCTAAAAATAAGAAGGAAAGACAGAAATTTGAATGAGTACACTTAAAACTATAGACAATAGCGCATAGTGAATAGATACGTATCGTTTACAGTAGTAAGAACATTAATAATCGTCTTGATTATGTGAGAAGACGATGGGGTGCTAAATCCTTCTATAATGGAGGAGAAGAGTTTTAAAGAGACCACAGTGAGGAATCTTTGCAAGACGGAGGAGTGGAAGACAGCGACTTCCGTTGCTCAGTCACTGGAAATGAGTGGGGAGACATTCGCTCAGTCGTGGGTAAGCAGGAATAATAACGATAATATTGCGGTCCTCTCTCGGTTTTCAGATCTTCGATTAACAGTTTTCTTACGTACTTATTGTTTACTAAGTCTACCATTTCTACGTCTGACATCTAATGTAATTGTTGTTCCCGCTATAACTACAGTTTGCTCTGACGTTTCAATAAACTCAATTATAAACTCTGAAATCTGTAAATTAGAAATTGGACGAATTCATTGGCTCCGGTATTGGAAGCAACTTTTCGGATTCCTCTGAAACGTCTTCTGAACCTGATACGAAATGCCCTATTAACTGACTCGTTTTTAAGAATGTATTAAAAACGTCATGTATTACAGGCTCACGTTAAAACGTCATCTTCTTCTACAGTTCCTAGGTTAGGCATCCAGACTTTTCTCGCTTCGAAGATTCTTCCATGCTTTATTCGCCTTACAACAACTTTTTTTCCTAGTGGCGTGTAAGTTATTGTTTATATAGCTATCGTAATCAAGTATGCTACATTTTTACAACTTGGTCCCTGCAGCGTATCCTATAAGTTCTAATTATCTCCAGTACACCTTCCACCCCGAACTGGTTACCTACAGCATCACTTATTACTCTGTCACCCGATCAACAACCTTTAGTACTTCTTAAGAACTTCGGAAGCTACAATCCTTTGCCGTTGATTTATTTGCCAATTTCATTTACTTTGTCTCAAAAGTCATTCTAATAGCGCCACAAATCATGTGAAATTTAGGTATTTATTATACTTCTCTCGTCCCAAAACGTACCTCACTACCAAGTAATTGAAGTGCTGACTTGCTCTAAGGCTTCGTTATATACGATTAACTTTGTTAGTTGCGCCAAAACATAGTGAAGTTAAAATTATCATATAGGTTACAGTGTTAGGATTATTATTAAGATTATGAAAAAGCGTAGTGTGACGATTTCATTAATAAAAATATGTTAATTAATTAAATTGTTAATGTATAAGCTGAGAAATTTTAAAATTTTAATAAAATCTCACATTTTAAACTAAATCTTATTACTATCATTAAATAATAATAATATTTAATAAAAGGTCTAATAATAAAATAAAAGGGAATACAATTGTACAGAAAGGGTAAAGCTTGTTAATTAATCCTGCATATACAGGTACTGACCAGTATTAACTTGTTTCTGACCCCTAAACAAACTAAATATAATTGTAAATTTTGTTATTATTTAAATAATTAAATAAGACCACTGTAATGTACTTTGATAACGTCTGTAACTAAGAATATCTCTATTTAATAATTTAATCAAACTTTAGTCCTTTAATTAAATTAGAAACATGGAACTACTTTTATGTTGACTAGTAATTGTCGCGAGATTACTACTCTCCCCCTAACTATTTTTGCCCACTTGCAATGGAGCGCTCACGCCGTAAGCTGCGTACAGCGTTGTTTCGCGACGCGTGTATAATTATGTGAATGGTTGGTTCAATGAATATTTAAATAACTAAATTTGTGCGGCGATGACATCTCTCTCTCAATGAATAAATAACAAACTATGTAATTCATACATTACTACAAACATGAAGGTGATATTCAACTAATCTATAATCATGTGAAGTGTATTACTGTGAAACAAACTTTCTATTTATTTATTATAACTACAAGAATTACAACAGTCGTCTAAGATGAGAGTATCCTACAAGAATTACTACAGTCGCCTAAGATGAGAGTACTTCAGCCCGAACGATATAACAGACTTCAAGAACTTCACCGTCACCGGATACTACGGCAACGACAGACCTTCAGGAAACGCACGAGGAGCGAAGAACCAATTCTGCAGCAAATACTGAAAACCAGGTGACATGGAGGCTTGTCTTCCATGGTTATGAGTTACTAAAATTATTACCCACAAAAGACAATTTAACTCACCACTTTTAAGACTTTAAAAGACAGACATTATATGTAACATGTAGTCTGTAATCTAATAACACTGGTTATTGCAAAAGAGTAAATGTTTAAACTAAAAGTTTTCTTGTTTTGAAAGATTAATAAAGTCCATTCTTCAAATGGCTCAATTTTCAATATTGTATATGGCAAGGTGACCATTATTAACTTAATATATATTCAATCCCGGATCCGTGGAATAAATTAAATAGATTTACATCATATTTTGAGGGCCCTTATGAAAGAGTAATATATATATAATTATACTGTAAACTATATATGTTGAGAACTTTAAATAGAGAACTTTATCTCATAATGTAATAAAGAGATGTCATCTGAGTACCGAGTAAACTGAGTGCATAAATCAACAGTCTCCCCTTCCCAATATCCTGATATAAGACTTGTTTTATTTGTTGTGATTAATTTTCAGCTCGTCACAACGGAAGGCAGCCTGTATAATTGGCATAACCAATTAACGCGGGTTCCCTACGTTATAACACAAGTTAAGATGTTATAGTAGGCTTTGGTGTGTTCGATGACAGAAATGACATTAAATGCTATTCTGAGATGATTTTTTTGTCACATTCAGTATTGTAGGTACGGTATTATCTTTTTGGGGAGGTATTGGTTAGCTTGTTGTAAGGAAAACTTAACTATGTTTATCGGGAACTTTACACCGAACGCAACTCTTTAATTCTGTTTCCATGTTCGGCTACTTAATTGGTAGCGTGTACTGACCCATGGTTGGTGGGCTGTAGCGTCATAAAATAAGGTTAGGTATCCATCCATCGATGTACAGGGTTCTACCGTTTCTCGCATCCTAAACGCCAAGGCCTTTCGTTCAGTTCTCCTCGTCTCGTCCATTTTTATTTCTCCATCTTACCACAGGCGTCCTCTTTCCGCGATCATCCGGATGCACGTCGTTTCCGTCTACTAGTTGGAATACACGCCAACTCTTTAGACTAACCATCGTCAGACGTTCATTCCACACGGTCGCACCATACGGGGGCTTCATATTTATGATGTATAAAATTGCTTTTTATACACGAATTTGCCTTCTGACGTCTTCACTTCTAGCGCATTGGAGACTGGAGACTCCACAAGACCTTCTCCAGCGGTCCAGCTGCATTGCTTGGGAATTGTGCCTTCGGGAGTTTTATTTATACCCAAAGTCTTAGGTGATTACACTTTCTAATACGGCAAATTAAAACGTTTTGGTTTTGTAGGTTATTTTGTCACCCCAAAGTACTGAATGTCTTTTTCGCTGTATGTGTAAAACGAAACTAGGGGAAGATAATGTACGTAGAGGGAGAGAACGTGAGGAATTTGAGTGACGAAGAGAGATTATTTTCGATCCAATTACAGTTAAATTAAGGTCTGTTATCATTTATTACAGTCATTACTAACGCAATGGTATTCATTACTCCGTTCTTTCAGTGTCCGTGTGAGCGACTTGAAATGGACACTGACAATGCTGTACTGTAAGTGACACTTATAATGGATTTCTCCAACCATTATTGCACCAACACGTGGGGATAGATCATAGCCGCGCGCGCGTGCGCGTGGAACAAGTAACTTACAACGTGTCATTTAAATAATAATAACAGCAATGAAGTAAAGAAAACGCTTGACGAGTGCCACGACAAGAATAATCTGTTAGGTGTGGTGGCTTGTCGCTGACAACAGTGTGTCATAACAAACGATCAACATACTGGGTCACATCGATCATACAGCCAGCGTTATTGCTATGCGCTTAATATCTGGGTCTAGATGATAATAATCTGTTCTAGGCAAGAGCATTCCAGAGATAAGTTAGGGGAGGGGACGGTGTAAGTGCTCGCACAAGCGTGTGAACACGTAAAGGTTCTACGTTTCTATAAGAGATGCAAGTGATAAGACAATAGGCCTACTAGTCAACTCTACCAATATCAAGTACTTAATAAGGCCTTTAATTGACAATCCGTTATTAGATATTTCCAAAACTTCTTCATTCTTTCACTATGTTCTTTCTTACTTTCTTCTGCCTTTTTTTGTGTTATTTGAAGCTTATAAAGTTTGGCATCAAGGATTACTCTGTAAACTCAAAAAAAGCTTGTCTGAATCCATGTTCACCATATTAAAGTCGTATTTAGAAGAAAGAGAGTTTCAAGTATGCCACGAAAATGTAACTACCAGTTTGTTGCAGATCTGCCAACTAGCAATGATGTGATTACTGCTACGTACGCTGATGATACTGTAATCCTTGCTGTAAACAAGCAACCATTTTACTACAGAATTCGCTACATACGATTGAAAAATGGGCAAAGAAGTGGAGGATATAATTACATGAAACGAAATCAGCACACATTACCTTCACAAAATACCACGGGGATAACGTCAATTGTGAAATTAAATAACAGGTCTATCCCGGTAGCCGACTCTGTAAAATAGTAGGGCATCCACCTAGACAAAAAACTGCTTGGCGCTAACCACATTTGGATGAAAAGAAAACAAATGGACACCAAGTTTCGCAAGCATTATTGGCTCCTGGGCAGAAAATCGTTACTGTCAATGCGAAACAAGCTGTTGGTGTACAACACTGTCTTCAAGCCTGTGTGGACATACGGCTTACAGCTTTGGAGAACTGCATCGAAATCCAATTCGCTATAATGGAAAGGTTTCAGACGAAGGTGTTGCGTGCCATAACCAACGCACCGTGGTTCATCAGCAACAAAGACATCTATAGAGACCTGGACCTGCCTTCAGTCAGTGACACCATTGCGATGTTCAGCGAAAGATATGTGAAACAGCTTGAAGAGCACACGAAACCTTTAGCCATAAATCTACTAGACAACAGCCTACCGACAAGACATCTAAAGTTAACATCTAAAGTTATCTGGACTTACCTAGACTCTAACGCAATAAATATATTATATATTATACATAATCTGTTACTTTTAAATACTCATACAGAGAACTAGTCAATGGACTAGCTCTCTTCATGCCATGTATCCTGCAAACTATTGTGCTTATTGTTATGTATTAACAGATTGCATAAATACGTAAAAAAAAAGGGCTTGTCCAAATGGACAAGTCTTGGGCTGTTTTGGGGACGAGCGCCCTTCAGCCAGTTTGGAATATGGAATGTTGAGACGCACGCCAGCGCGGGCCGGGAGCGGAGATGGTGGAGACACCAAGTAGAAAAAGAGTCTATGTGTGAATGTAGCGTGGACAGCCATATGGGGGATTGGAGGGGATTGATATGAGTGTACCAAACTAGAAAACAGCACACTAGAAAACTAGAAAGATAGCAGGGTCGAGTAGCACAGGTCGCTAAAGATGGAGGGTAGCGTCAATGAGGCGTTAAGGGACAGGCGGGGGGCTCAATTAAGAGGGCATCAAATTTGGCGTAAACTAAACGGTAATTATATATAATTAGGGGTTTCTGGTTGGTAGTTGGAGTGGATGTTGCAATTTATTGATTAGTTATTTTTGTTTCTGTGTCTATTTCTGAAAGGAGGTTCGTTAGGGTAGTCAGTATGCGATTAATGAGGAAGGAGGTCTGTGTTGATGGAGGATGCGATGGATTGGAGGGAGGCACGGTTTTTGGCAGTCTGAAGATATTTCCAGTATACTTTATGCAGGAAAGAGTCTAGAGCTTAGAAGTGTTTATTAAGGGCAGTATTGCTGGTTTTATTTATGAGAGGACGACGGTAAATTAGATGTTGGCCTCACCGTCTGTTATCCTGTAAGGTTTCAGGCGGACAGAGTCAGCTGTTAGCAGGATGTTATATTCACGTATCATGATGGGGCGTATTTAGTCCAGTGTCTTTCTTCTGACCAGACAGTCTTTATTTATATTATCTCCATTTTCTCAAAACCCTTCAAATTTTGAATCGTTTTCCCAGAATATCCCTGTCTACAACGAACTCTTCTGGAATATACAGTTTGGCTAAATTTTTCTTAACTTCCATGGACAAAGACAGTTTTGTCCTGCGTTTTATCAAAATGATCAAACATTTTGTATGCTAACATCTCCGGACTTATTCGGACCAAATGTCCATAGAATGCAATCAATCGTTTCCAAATAGTGGCCGAAAGGTTTGACAAGGCAAGGGCGGTTCATGTTTTAAAATGTACCGAAGCCTCTCAGATACGTTCGGAAGATATCTATTTCCGGCTAATTCCCGTACACCTCGCATTCCCAGGGCAGTTAACTGATTCAACGCGCCACGAAATAACTGAAATGAAATGCAGTAGTTTCTTATTCAAATTACGACTTTTGCATTTATTTAATATGTGTTGGCTATCATTGCGGATTCCTCAAGATTGTTCAGAAGTCCTTGTTATATCAATTTTCAAGAAAGCAGATAGAAGTATTTCAAGAATTATAGGGCAATCAGTTAATTAAATACAACTTGCAAAATTGGACATTTTCAATTATATTTTTTATCTACTTTGATAAAGAACAAATAATAAAATATTAAATAAGTTGTATTTTTTTTTTAATATTTACAGTTTTTCTAGACCACAGGTAACATAATTCTATGTAGTGACTTATACCAACATAATTAAGTGAATGCGGTGTTTTGCCAATTTTTTATGTAGGCCTACTCAAGGATGTGATAAATCTCAATTTGAAGAGGATTAAATAATTTTTTTTTTCTGAAGTATAAGCTCAATTTTTGGTGAAATTCTTAATTTTTGAGTAAACCAACGTTAAACATATGGGTTGAATAAAGATAAAGAAAGCACTTTATTCAATATTCTGGCTCGGTCACGCGTTACCAACTTAACAAACGTAACATATTTCAACTTATTAGGAACCGCTTCAGCTTAAGATTTTTATACTTGAATCGTATAGTTTCAAAACCAGATACATCCAAAAAATGAAAATTTTCGGGAGGGCTAAACAACTTTATTGCAGGAGAGCTGGTTTTGCAACCAACCAGCAATTTCAACTCCAATTTTAATAAGGATGTATCTGTTTTAGAAACTTATCAAGTAGACAGAGACCTGTAGAAGGTAATAAAGTATAGGAAAATGCAAAAAAATGTGAATGTGAAAAAAGTGGATGTATCTGGTTTTGGAACTAGATGACTCACTTGATAAACTTTGTGAAAATGCGTATTTGTTCACAGTGTAAATTGAAGGTGCTGTCCTAAGAACATTTTTTACAGAACGTTTTGTTTAAAGTAAACGTCGTTTATGTTTAAACCATTCCAGCAATAAAATCTTCTATTCTATTTTACCAAATCAGCCTGAATCCGATTAGTATACCTGGAGTATACACACACACAATCTTTACTGACTGTGCATGTGTTTATTATAGAAACAATGCTGCGTTGCTGTAACCTACTCTCTTACTGTGGTCTCCTACCCACAGTTGTTGACATTAAAAACACTATGGGCGTGATTACATAAAATTTGAATACATAAATTGTGTGCGTATATATTTAATTCTAAGTGCGCGAAAGGTTAATAGGACATATTATTGAAGCGTTTTGCAAACTTTTAGATTAGTTTTAAAGTTTATTAAAGTCAGGGCGAACCTAGGATTTCATTTCGGGGGAGTTTCAACCACATATCGTTTTCTTAGAGTATTGTTTTTCTCGTATTATAATGAAAATCGTACCAACAAATTAAAATTAATGGGTAGCCTAAATAATGGCTGTAATTCACTAATTTCAGTAAAACACATTAAAAACATACATCAGATAGGCGCGCAGTTTGCCTTGGAAGCCTAATAATACCTTTCTGTGGACATAAATACGTACTTTAAAGAGAATGTTAAAATTAAGAAAGGAGGGTTAACAGCATGTGTGTAGATGCTGTGGATATAAATAACAGTGCTGTGGATATACATTTTACAGCATGTGATATAATGTTAAATAATTTTGTTAAAAAATATTCCGTCTTTTTCAAAAGGAAAAATAGGAAACGAAAGGTAAAAAAACCGAAGATACAAATATTACAATATACTTTGTTAAATAAGTCTTTTATTTACCCTTCTTGATATTTAAAAATTATGTGCATTATATATGTTTCATTATATGTTTATTCCATGTTTCATTTAAGTAAGTAACTTTGGTCAAATAAAGCGCGTTAATTACGCGAGTGCGTAGGATGACACTGGAACTGTTCGACTCCTAACGTCACATGACTTCAAAAATCGTCGTATGCGCAATGGCCTTGGTTTATGGCCAACCAGCTGGTAAAAGCAAACAGTTTCTTCGTTGCGGAATTAAATAAATCAGCTATAACATGGCTCAAGCATAATGTAAAGCACGTAGTCACATGAATCATATGTTTCAAATTGCTTGTAACCAGCGGAAAATCGTGTCCTCCTACTCTTTATCAAGTTGACTTCTTTTCATTTTTCACAATTTCTTTGAACATCTGCTATATTTATTATTGACTATAAGGTCTATTATTGTAGATTATTTAATCTTGTCATTAACCTAAATAGTTTTTTTTTAAATTGACAAAACTTGGAAGTCAATTAATTAATTAAAAAAAACACGCAGTCACTTTTAAATTTCTTGCTCACACATTTTTTAATTTTTTCGGATTTCACGGGAGGATATATCCCCCATATCTCCCTAGGTTCACCCCTGATTAGAGTTAGCTCTTTTATACTCCTGGCAGAGATCGTGGTCAATGTAGGTGGGGCTATGTTATTTTACACACAGGCAGACAGACAGACAGAAGTTGCCTGGGGCGTCTTGCAACTGTTGGGTTGTCCGAGTCGAAACCAGATGAACGCCAGGTTCAAACGAATGCAGCGCGGACGTTTTGTTGGGCACAGGGAGTTAGGATGAGGTTCCCCTATGCACGATGAGCGTGCACGAGAGAAATTCTGACTTCACGCCGGGGACGGGTATCCATGGCTTCTTTAATCGACGAGTAAAGAAACACGCCTCAAGTTCTACAAGGTGATGGCCCTCCCCACACTTCCTTATATGTCTGAGAATCCCAGTCCAGTCGCATTCAAGTGGCCAAAATGAGACTTCTCAGGCACGTGGTGATACACTCTTCAAGATCGCAAAAGAAATGTCAATGTACGGCAGGAACTAAGTATCCTTAAGGATTTACCTGCAGGAGCCTACAGGCGAGCCGGTGTGGTCGACAGGCTCCTGCCATCGGACACGCTCGTATCTCTCGGTTTCCGTGCCCGGGATGACAGCTTGGCCGATGTGGCGAAGCAGATGCTGTCTGTTAGATTACTAAATTTTTATTTGTAGATTGAACCGGCCTGAACCCACGGCTGACATAAGGCTCCGTGGCTCCCTTAAGGATTCGTCCGCAGGAGCGTAGAGCAGTACTGGCGTGGAGGAATGGCGTCGGCCGGAGAGATGACCAATGACTCCCGTAAGGCGCCAGTCGCACACCTCGCGGTTTACTGTGTCATGGGCGACAGATCAGCCAAGGGGAATCGAGCTGAAACTGTCTATCTGACTTGGCTGTTGGCAGACGCTGGATTAGCAAGTCGCCTCCTTAAGAAGTTACCTGACTTTTGGCGGGCACGTTTCATTATTTTATACGTTCAGTACTACGTTAGCATTTCGTTTAGCAACCAAGACCGTCTTTAACACCCCCGGCCGATGAGACCTAGTACCTACTCCGGTTGAGTCTGGAGACTGAAAATTGATCTGCGCAGCTTGCTTAACGCCAGTGCAAACTAAGCGGCCGCTGAAGTCCAAAAAAATACAAATTTGGAATTTTGACTTCTTCTCCTTTTATATGAAATTTTAATTAATGAATAATAAATATTACGATTTTACAATATAAATTTTTGTCACACGGACAAATGTTAGATTATAGTTTGTGCTGAAAATAACGCAAATTAATAATAAAAATAATAAGAGCATTACATTTATTTTACAATTTTTCTATCCACGTACTATGACAATTTTTCTAACGCATGACAGTATTTATGATTATTTTGAAGTTTATTTTTCGATTACAAAATATTCAAGTTAGCTAATATACGCGAGCGGTTTCTCCATAAGAACAGTGTACGAATTTCCCTATCTCGCCCATAGTCTCATGTGACTGTTGGACAAGGTATAGTCCTGTGCCATCACATTAGCTTATATAGAATTATTATGTAAATCTAAGCTCGTATATGTAAAACCACACAGCGGTACTGCACGAATTGTCTTGTTTCTATTTTATCTGTTGTATGCATTCTTGCTAGGCTATATGTCGTCGGATTCCAGCAGTCATAATTCGGACGTTTTGTACAATCCGTATTCCCACTGTATCAGTCTTCTTCTCGATAAAACAATGTTTTTTTCAACAGAAGTGGGGCTTATGGGAAAATGTACGTTAACAATGAAGGTGTGAAAATCAAATTCTTTTCATACCCTTTGCTAAAAAGAAAATATATAATATTTACGTTTTCTATACTACATTCTATAATCGTTTGCCTACTGATATAAAAAAATTAAAACAATATTTCCTAAACATTTGAAATCTTGGCTAATAAATAAAAAGTCAATTGAATACCTTATCATGCTGTATACTGTTACAAAACAATGTGACCACACGATAGTTATTAAGTATAACATAAATACCACATAAGTATAAGTATATCATTAACAGAAGCAAATTTAATTTCCAAGGAGTATATCTAGGTTTAGTTGTAATGTAAAAGTGTTTATGAATTGTTTATCATTGAAAATTACCGTAACTGCTAAATATTATACTAAGTTTTTTACATTATTAATAATATACATTAGTGTGATCTTTGATGTAATTTACGATTTAAAAGGACTAATTAAGATTTATTGTTTTGTTTTGATATGTTAAGGATCTATTTTTTTATTATAGTTAAATATTTACTGTAACATGTATAAGATTTCAGGTACTGCGCAATAAATGTGTGACACGAGCAATTGTTGGCGATACGGCTAACCGGACAGAATAAACAGGAGAGTATTAACGGGGGGGGGGGACTAGACTCATTCCAGAGATGTTGATGAAATTTTAAAAAGTTGACGAATTTTGTTAATTTTTCAACTTTTGGGATGTTTTATTATTAATTTTTCAGGTGTGTACGCTAATATAGCGCGTAGCTCTGTTTTAAATATACAAACAGGTTATTACACAGCATCAGCGTATACGTTTGAAATAAGAAATATAGGAAAATCAGTTCACTCAATAAGTATGTTGTAAACAATGTTGCAGAATGGCGTATTTTTATTGTGTTATTACAGTTTAATTTAATGGGACTGATTTCAGCCACTTTAAGGATAGTAATGTTGATTGGTCTTAACTTGTTCTTTCTTTTGTATGAAGCCAACCCGATCCCGGACCCCCCCCCCCAAGGCCAAATTCTAGTTACACCAAGGGAATAAGAGCATGTTCGAATGTGTCACTGATCGATAAAGTGAGTATCGCCCCTATTTCGGTCTTCAGTAGTAACAACATTAGCGTATTTCTCATGCTCATTCGTAATATCATTTGTAATGATATTGTTTTATCTTTAAAGACTCTAATTGGCTTCAGAAACGCGTTTCTTATGGTTTCTTCCCCCCTGACTGCTTCGGACTGGACAACACAGACTGTCCGCTTGCAATTAACTGTTACACAACGCGTTTCTTTCCCATTCATTAATCCTTCACTCCGATGTCAAACATGTTCTACGCAGCGTTTTTATATAATATTGGCGAAGTAGGCAAAGGGAAAAACTTGTGTCGTGTGGTACAACCGGTTTGCAACGTTCTAATTAACGCACCATGTAGCGTAATGCGTTTTCCGAGAAACCAACGATACCGATTGCGAATTATATAAATATTGTCTTCGTTTTCCGGGGCTCATTAACTGAAAGTTAAATGTTGGGTACGTTTTTGAGTTGACGCTTTACGCCTACTTCTTGCACAAACGACTGAAACAGATTTCCGCTTATACTTTCTTCTTAATTGTCTATTATTAGTAATTACCGAGTGAAAAGGTTGTATACGCAGTAACGACTCTTGGTGAAACATTTGTATCGTAGAATAAAACTTGCCAATTGATTTGACTTGAAAATTATTTTAAGTCATGAAAATTGGACGTCACGAAGTGAAAGTCAAATGAAATTCGTCGACCCTACAACTCAGTGGCTCCCAAAGTGGGGGTTGCTGTCACTTTTAAGGAAAATAGAATATATCGTAATTTTCTCCGATTTTTTTATAGTCTAGAATCTAAATTTTAGAATCTTCAAACAATTAGTAACAGATTCTAGTTTTTGTTTTAATTCAAACTAATTGTAATTGTAAAACTAATTTCAAAACTAATGGCTTTAATAATGTCTTTAAATCATGTCGTATAGCAGATCTGTTGGTCACCCGAACTGTCTAGAGTGCCGCATCAACGCAGAACTGATCGCGCTGTTTTAGTTCACGTTTAAGCATTGTATCTTGCTTATAAGCACTGTACCTCGCGTATAAACACGATATCTAAGCAAAACGTTCTTCTGTGTCTGGTTTTACGCCTAAGTAGCTGGATTTCGACGCGTGTGGCTGGAAAAATAGACCCGAGGTTGGCAAAGTTAAGAAATAAACTTGATGTTGAGAGTGACTTAATATCAGACATTAAAATTAATACTGCAGAGCTAATTGTTCAAAAACAGCTTCATTTTTCACATTAAACTATGTATGATGTCATTAATATTATAATTTTGCAAGTTAAGAGAATTTTAATTTTTATACATTTTCATTAAAATATAAGAGTTTATCATATTTACTGTTTGTTTTATATCATAACTCAGACGGGGTCCGTGAAATTTTTAATTTGGGGGGGGGGGGGTCCGTGGACTGAAAAGTTTGGGAACCACTGCTACAACTCATTTCTTAAAACTATAATTTTTTTCAACTTCCGAATAATCGAAATGTGGGCAAGATTGTTATCTATATAGAGTTCACTTAAGTTACATCTTAGGCAAATTAGGAGCCAATATTATTATATTACGCGCTAAAATCTATTAAATCGTAGGAAAATCTCTTATTAAATAGGTGCAAAGAATATTGCAGTATCACGGCCTTTAAAGGTAAATATCGAGTGAGGACTAAGATAGTTATAAGCAACAGCGCTTTAGAACAAATGAGCCGTTTCACATATCTCGGCTGTGCTATAAGCTATGAATCTGAATATGATCTAAAAGAGAAGATAAATAAATTTAGAAATTCTAGATACGATTTATAGAAATCTTAGAAATAAAACAACACACAGCACAAGAATTAAATTTTATAATACAATTCCAATACCCACGTTGATTTATTACAAAAAAGGAAAGTGGCAAGATTCAGAGTGATGAAATGCAGTTTCTTCGAAATACTTTAAATTATACATTGCAAGATATAATAAGGAATGAATAAAATATCAGAGCAGAACTCGAAGTAAAGGACATAAATGAAATTATTTCAATTTACAGAAGACAATTGTGGGATCATCTGCAAAGGATGACAGAGGATCGATTGCCGAAAGCCGCACTGAACTATAAAGTCATTGGTAGAAGAGACGTGGGTCGTCCGAGGATGAGATGGGTGCCGGAACAGGTTTATATAACCTAATCCTTGAAGAGAAGAAGAAGAAGAAGAAGAAGAAGAAGAAGAAGAAGAAGAAGAAGAAGAAGAAGAAGAAGAAGAAGAAGAAGAAGAAGAAGAAGATTAGAAGTGCATCCACGTATTGGAATTCACATCTCCATAGTCCTTAGAATTCATATCTCAACATTATCGATCCGTCTAACCTGTGACTTTTTGAAAGTCAAACTCTCCAAAATGTAAAAAGAACACATGGATATCTTAAGGTTTGTCGCGTCTCCTTCCTTAAAGGTTTGTCTTTAAATGAAGCAACCCTGTATCAGAGCAGAACTCGGAGTAAAGGACATAAATGAAATTATTTCAATTTACAGAAGACAATGGTGGGATCATCTGGAAAGGATGACAGAGGATCGATTGCCGAAAGCCGCACTGAACTATAAAGACATTGGTAGAAGAGACGTGGGTCGTCCGAGGATGAGATGGCAGCCGGAACAGGTTTATATAACATAATCCTTGAAGAGGAGAAAAAGAAGAAGAATATTGCAGTAAACATTATAGTAATGCAGCAGACATTAATTTAATGTCCATCCATTCAAGTTTTCCTGGATATGTCCTTGCTTTAGAGAGAGAAACGTTCGGGGCGAGGAATATTTTTCCAATTCTGGGATTTTATAACTCCGTAAAAACCGACTGGTAACGCTGATTTTAAGAATTACCTAGGCTTTATTCCTAGACTGGATTTACGTTTGATTTTTGCGTTTAAAGTAGTGTCCACTTTTTTAATTTTTAGTTTCATTATTTACTTTAGTAATTACAAACGTTCCGAAGCGCAAGTGTTTGTTTATTGATGCATTGTAAAAAATGTATCCCTCATTAAAAAAAAAGGGAAACTTGATTGGGAAGCTGAAAATCCAAAATAGTTCGTCAATCGTGCACGCCAGAGGTTTTATTCTATTCCATTCCCCTCGTTTCGTCCATTCTTCTTCTCTCCAGCTCATTGTACATATTCTCTTTCTACGATCACCTGGATACGTTGTTTCCGTCTACTGGATCAGAACCTACTTTAACAACGATTTGGACCAACGATCATCAGGTGGAAATTCCATCGCCGAGAGAAGCACTAAAAGTCAGGGAACCGTAGAGACAAGAAATATGTGTTTACAGACGACAGAAAAGATGCGAATATAGAAGCAATCCTTACATCTCTTCTTCTTTTCCTGTCGTTACAACCCAGCGTGGGTTTTAGCCTGCTCAATGGCTTTCTTCCATTCCGCCCTTTCATTACACATCCGTCTCCATCCCCTCACGTTCATTCATCTTCTAATCATCGTCCACGTCATCCAACCAACCATCATCCAACTTTCAGGGCCTACCTCTAATTATTCTTCCTGCCGGTCTCCGGTGTTAGCATATTGTTACGACGGTCTGACTGATCATCGTATGGTACACTAGAAAACAAAATACAACACACAATGAAATCACTAATAACCTGCTTTAATTATCACAATTAATAATTTGAAACCAACAAATACTCTTATAAGAATTCAAGCAAAAATTGTCCACACGTAATAATAATGTCAACTACAAAGAATTCCGCACTAATTAGAACACAACAACACTTCGCTACAAACACTCGATCCACGAAAGAAATCGCTCAACAATATTGTTACGACGGTCTGACTGATCATCGTATGGTACAGTAGAAAACAAAATACAACACCCAATGAAATCACTAATAACCTGCTTTAATTATCACAATTAATAATTTGAAACCAACAAATACTCTTATAAGAATTCAAGCAAAAATTGTCCACACGTAATAATAATGTCAACTACAAAGAATTCCGCACTAATTAGAACACAACAACACTTCGCTACAAACACTCGATCCACGAAAGAAATCGCTCAACAATATTGTTACGACGGTCTGACTGATCATCGTATGGTACAGTAGAAAACAAAATACAACACCCAATGAAATCACTAATAACCTGCTTTAATTATCACAATTAATAATTTGAAACCAACAAATACTCTTACAACAATTCAAGCAAAAATTGTCCACACGTAATAATAACGTAAACTACAAAGAATTCCGCACTAATTAGAACACAATAACACTTCGCTACAAACACTCGATCCACGAAAGAAATCGCTCAACAATATTGTTACGACGGTCTGACTGATCATCGTATGGTACAGTAGAAAACAAAATACAACACACAATGAAATCACTAATAACCTGCTTTAATTATCACAATTAATAATTTGAAACCAACAAATACTCTTACAAGAATTCAAGCAAAAATTGTCCACAGGTAATAATAATGTCAACTACAAAGAATTCTTTGCACTAATTAGAACACAACAACACTTCGCTACATACACTCGATCCGCGAAAGAAATCGCTCAACACCACTGAACTCATAAGCCGGCTGCTAGGGCTTTTTATAGGTAGCGCACGCCTTCTAGAAAAATCTTCCAACTTCAATGTGCACAACACTTAATGCTGACGCTAATGCGTACCTCAAGTGGCCTCCTGAAGAAACTAGAACAAACTTGAACGCGTCCTTGACTGAGGCAACACCTGCCATACGACTGGGGACGGGTCGGGGACGCTGTCGGCTATTCTACGCACTTCGATACGATTGTCGTTACAACATGTTTAAATGGTGAAAATATTGAATTTACAGTCTCTTTAATACTCTATTTCGACCCACGCACGTTTAGCACAGTGTAGGCATATACGAAAACTAAAAGTTACAATACAGCATTCAGTGCAATAACGAAACGTTTTAAAATGTATTAGTAGGTTTTAGTGTTTGGATCTAACTGGACTACGAGTAATTTAGACGTGATGAACAAGAGTCGTTTACATTTGAAAACTTTGATAGGAGTAGGCCTACATAGTTGGAAACATTGTTTGCCGGACTGTTAGGCCGTGGCCTACATAGTTGGAAACATTGTTTGCCGGACTGTTAGGCCGTGGACTACAGTTTGTGTAGACAGACGTTTCGCCCTCACCATCGGAGACCATCATCACTGTCGGAAACAATTGGCACGGTGTACGCCAATTCACTGATGATTCCGATAGTGAGGCCGAAACGTATGTCAACACAAACTATAAATCACGGCCTAACAATGTAGGCCTACTTGAGAATTTTTACAGCGATATTTGACGCTTTACTGTGCCTAATTATAATACCATGTCATCGACTCTCAGCATTAAGGACAGAATAAAAATATCTAACTATACTATCATATCTGATCGGTTATTTCTATAGAAAAACGATTTTGCCATATTTTATAACAATAGATATTTATAGACTGGCTAGCTACAAGGTTTTCCCTACCACATCTAAACATTTAATTCTATAAGTTATTCGAAACTATATCATTTTTACAGGAAATAGTAGTCGGCCCTACGCTTAATCTCCAGCCTGGAGGACCAAGGTTGTTTTATCAAAGTACCCATATCCTTGAGCAAGCTGCTTACACTACAGCTTCAGGAGCTTAATCTGTCCCTTGGGTTTCTTCATAGTTGCCTACTCTTAGCCTTTGGGCTAGGCAAACATGGAAGGCAGCACGGGGCAGCACTTACTCGCTTTACAACAGCATCGTCTTAGCGCCTATGTGGGTTTACTTAGTCCAGATGTGACCTTAGTCCGAAGAAACACAACATGCTACTTAAGAGCTGGAAATTATAGGCCTACAGTTGAATGCGTTCAACACTTAGGGACACAGATTACCCAGCGTAACTCTTGTAGTAATGAAATAAAGTCCCGTATTGTAAGTGGAAACCGGTTTTTATTACTCCTATGAAAAGTTACCCAAATCCAGGGTACTAAGCAAACAACTAAAGCTAACTGTTTATAGGAGTCTTATCTGATCAGTAATGACATATGAATCCTGGGCATTAACTAATGCAGATGAACAACAGATTAGAATATTTAAGCGTAAAATCATTGGCCCTAGGCAAACTGAAGATAGATCCTGGAGGATATAAACGAATTATGAAACGGATCAAGTAACACATGGTGCTGATATAATCTGGTTCATCAAGAGTAGAAGATTAGAATGACCGGGTGATGTAAGACAAATGGTTGATAGCAGAATAACTAAAATAATTGGAAACCAGTGGGCAGAAAAATTTGAGGAAGACTTAGTATAAGATGGATATATGACGTAGAGGATGATTTAAGATGTATGTATGTGAGAGGCTGGTGAAGGTTGTGTGCGAGAGGAGGGAATGGAGGAAAGTGATTGAGCAGGCTAAGAACAACACTGAGTTGTGACGCCAGAAGAAGAAGAAGAAGAAGAAGAAGAAGAAGAAGAAGAAGAAGAAGAAGAAGAAGAAGAAGAAGAAGAAGAAGAAGAAGAAGAAGAAGAAAAAGAAACATTTCATCAATAAAATAACTTTTTATTTTGCTGTAGAATTTAATTTTTACTTTAAGACATATAGAATTTTGTCGTATATTTGGCTTCTAATTCCTTTCTTCCTGGCCGTTATAATTTGATATAATAATCATAAATATTACCACATATAAAAATATACACAAAAGTGTAAACAATAAAAATTTATCGAGGAAGCGAACTAATTGTTAACTGAAATTCGAGAAAATATTTTAGAGTAACACCATTAGAACAGTTGTTACGGAACTGCGGTGAAGTAGGTGAGCTGTCAGGTGACAATCTGCCATGTTCCTAGGAATGATGTCTGAACAAGACGACATCAGAGAGAAATATCGAAGTGAGGAGATACATAAAAATACAACATCGGTAATACACGAAGCAACTAATACAGGTCGTTAAGTCTAAAAGCTCGCTGAAGATGACCTGTAAATCAGAAAGAGTTGAAACCACTCTCGTTGAGTCTAACACAAATAACATACGTCTCGACAAACGACTTTAAAAAAGGAAAGTAAAAAAAAATATATATATTCGCGGCATATAAACAAAGTTATGACGACGCGGGGCAGATCACACAATGAGGTCAAACGAGATATCTGAAAGGAGACGGTCAACTTCTCACCTTAATAATAATAATAATAATTGGTACAGCGATACAACTCGTTTTAAATGTGTACGCTTCGACGTGTTTCTGATGCACAAGTTTCTGCACACCAATTATGTCATTTAAACACACACACGCGCGCGCGCGCGCGCGACGGCGGCTATAACCTCTTATTTTACTCTTATTTATCCAGTTTTACACTTCGTATGTCGGCGCGGGAATGTGTATGTTTCAAGAATGCCCATTAAATTTTATTGGATCTACGATTGTTCCTGTACGGCACAGTTGTAATCTTCTCCTTCTTCTTCTGCACCTCACGGAGTAGGCACTTTGCCCATTCGTCTTCGCAGAGTATTTCTCCATCTCGCTCTCGGTCTTCCTACATCTCTTGTACCAAAGGGTCTTTATCGAAACGCAACCTTAGGTAGTCGTCCATCCTCCATTCTGTCCAGATGCTGCAGCCATTCCCTGCGGTAAGTCATTTATGGATTTTATCATTTATGGAGAATACCTGTAGCTCTTCTGTAATATGTTCATTGCGCAAACGATCCTGCCTCGTACAACCCTTTGGCCTTCTCGGAAACCTCATTTCTGGAGTTTAAATCTGGTTTTTAATCTTCTTTGTAGAAACCCATGTTTCACATCCATATACTGTAGTAAAACAGGCACTGCGATTGTTTTATAAAATTTAAGCCTTGTCTCTTTCCTTGTCTTTTTGCTCAACGTTCTATGTATGACGCCACACATCATCTGAAACCTCTATATTTTACCGTTGTAATATCATACAGAATATCACACAATAATTAAGATATAAAAACCAAACAGCTTATCTGATATTGTGTTGTACAAAGAATGCTGAAGGGCACAGGATAGACTATTTAATATTTAAGTAAGCAGTGGTATGGACACGACAAGGTCGAGAACGAAGAAGAAGAAGAGCGAGATGAAGCTGAAGAGACGTAGTTGAGGAGATACGAGAGAGAGGTCATCCACATGATCAATATGGCGGGAAGAGTGAGACGGTTGGCGGATGGAACCGAAGAACGGTATTGTTCATCTTGAACTTATATTGAAATGCAGATGATAATATCGAGATCGTACAATCTGGATCTTTTCGCATTTTAAAGTATCAATTTCAACTACTTTTTCTCTCGCCAAACTAGTCCATATAACTGGTTTTTACATACGAGTGCTACTACAAGTTTTGAGCGCGCGGGTGCGTATGTTAAGTAGGGCTGACACAATACGGCGTGTTCACAAACAGAATTAAACTTGGCACAAAATGTTCAGTATCGCAAACCGTGCGTCTTGGTGGCTCTCACCGTCTAATTAGCATATAAACATCATTTACCGAGAAATAAAAATTCCGGTCGACGGCTTTGCAAAATATTATTTTATGCAAACTGGCTTCACTAGAGTAAACCGCGCGCTCCCACAGGCTCGGGGGTCTGTATTGAAACGTTTTCTCACACTACTGTTGGGCGTGTGTACTACGTACAGCAAAAGATTCTTGTACAAACCTTAATCAAGCTTAAACAAATGTTGGTAGTCCTACAAATAAAAAAATATAATAAACAAAAGCAAAAACGTCAATAAAAAACAATCATTTCCCGTATGCAATAACACATTTATCGCAAGCGTTATCAACATCTTTACCGTTATAAATATCTTCTTTGTTGGAGTTCATCGTATTTTCGTGTTATACGTAGAGTATGATGACAACGAATTTCGAATACTGGAGGAGAGACTGGAACCATATGTTGAAGGAATATTGGGAGAATTCCAAGGTGGTTTGCGAAGTGGAAGATCTATTATATACCAAATCTCCACAGTCAAATACTGATGGAGAAGATGTGGGTAAACAATCTGTACCTAACTCAAATCTTCGTAGATTTTAGGCAAGCATATGACAGCATAGATAGGAATAAACTTTTTGAAATTATGCTGTACTTTCAAATACCCGTTAAATTAGTACAACTGACAAGATTGACAATGATATAGACGACAGCCGAAGCCAAATTGCAAACGGGTACGACAGAACCTTTTAATGTCACGAGAGGGTTAAAATAGGGCGATGGGCTGGCACCAACCCTGTTAAACTTAGCACTCGAATATGTGATCAGAAATTGTCAATTGATAGGAATGCAACATTAGAACATAAAATGGTCCAGATTGTAGGATACGCAGATGATATTAATACTATGGCAAGATACCAAGGAAGAGCAAAAGAGACCTTCTAAGAACTCAAAGCTGAAGCAGAAGAGATAAAATTACACGTTAATACAGATAAAACAAAGGTTATGATCACCATTCGAAGGAAAACCATAAAACCTGAACAGTTTGAAATCGAACCACTAAACCTGGAAATAGTTAATCGGTTTAAATATTTGGGATGTTGGATGGCACAAAGTAACGAAGAAATAAACGAAATATGGAAAGGATACAGGACGCAAATAGAGCATATGCTTCGTTGACAACTATATTCAAGACAAGAAATATCCACCATCAGTCCAAGGTCTTATATAAAGTTATGATTAGGTCAGTGTTAACATATGGCAGCGAAACTTGGACTCTTAACAGACAAGCCGCTATCATAGTCAACACCTTTGAAAGGAGAATTTTGAGGAGAATATATGGGACCAATCCAAGTCAATGGGATATGGAGAATGCGTCACTATGAGGAACTATACAAGCTGTATAAAGACAATGATCTGGCCACCACCATCCGTCTGCATAGTGTGCAATGGGCAGGACACATCATTAGAATGGAAAGGAATCGAATACCTAGGAAGATAGTGTTTAGTCAAATCGAGGATACAAGGCCTGTCGGAAGACCAAAGCATCGGTGGATTGACGCAGTGGCGAGGGATGCTGACACTTTGCTTAAAATGAAACGATGGACACCGATCGCCAAGGACAGGAAAAAATAGAGGCGGATGATGGAGGCTAAGGTTCGAATCCGAGTTGTGACGCAATAGAAGAAGAAAAAGAAGAAGATGATCACAATGAATTTCGTGGTCTTAGACTGACTCTTTGGAGTTTAACGATGAGCACATATGCGTCGCAAAATTGAGATTAGATTTTATCGTACCTAATACATATAAGTGCTGGTGAAGATGCAGCTGGCGAAGATACAGAAGAAGAGAAACTAAATAATCCCATTTTAACATCTGGAATTGGTTAAACAAGAAGATAGTACTTGTTCTGGAGATACTAAAATACGGATGATACGTGGTTAGCAACAGAAGAAGAAGAAGAAGAAGAGGAGGAGGAGGAGGAGGAGAAGGCGGAGGAAGAGGAGGAGAAGGCGGAGGAGGAGGAGAAGAAGGGGAGGAAGAGGAGGAGGATGAAAAATAGATGATGATTAGTTTCAGTATACAAGAATGATTAAAGCCATCTTTAATACATTTTTCTAAACACATTTGTTTCGAAGAGATTTTGAATATTCTCAGTCTAAACACTCAGGCAGACAAACTTCAGTTCGTCAGGAGAGTTGTGTGTACGGAAAGAGCAGGACCGCTTTTCTCCAGCGTTTTTATATAATGAGTTGTATTTTTTCAGTGGAGGAGATGTTGGTAGAATTTCTTCCGTCATCATGAGATGGACGGATGCTTCTGAAGAGAATAACGTAAGGTTAAGGCATATACCTTGTTGAAGACAGGATCCGGTGTGCTGATATGGTTGTGCAGGCATTTACAGACTATACGTCTAAAATTGGCCTTCCTGCTTTTTTGAGTCTATAAGCATTTATGCAGCAATCGCCTATTTGTCTGCTTACTACTAAAAGCGTAGGTTGGACGCTCTCGAGCTCTCCCTCCTTCGTTAGACAGAAATGATGTTATTTATAGGGGACTCCAGATTCCTATGCTCACCGACTTAGTATCACCGTTGGGCGTTTTTCTCTTCACCTCGGTCAGTAGTTTTTCTGCACAGCAAAGTAAATGCATCAGATTTTATTTATTTGTATTTTTAATTGATCAGATACTTTATCCTCCTCAAGGAATATATAGCTCTTGGCCACTGAAGTCCATCTTTCAGGCGACTCTATGGCAGGGCTTGATTTCTGGGGGAACGCACCCCCTGAACGGTGTTCCGGAACCTCTTGGATCCAAAAGTAAATTACCGGAAATAATATATAAAAAGAAAAACTTAATTTTTACAAAAATGTACTACTACTTTTTAAATTGTGCCCCTCGTCAGCCCCACTACAAAACTAAACATTTGTAAAAGTCAAACACCAGCACTAATCTTTATCTTAACTACTATAATTAGAAAAATATCCCCATAACCTATGGAGAAAATGAAATAAAATAACTAGCTTCAAAATTAAAACTACATGAAAGGCAACTGATTGGGAGCTTCCGAGAATAGTGGATTCTAGAATTTTTCTGGATAGTCTTTCTATCTTGAAATATGCTATTGAATCAATTGCAGTATCTTCAAGTGAATGTGAGAGGGCTGATTTCTGGCCATCATACAGCATTGAACACAAAGAGTAAGGAAAGGTCAAGAAACAAACAATATGACGACACTAAAATGAAACTATGAAAAGTTTTTTAAAGTGTCCGAACCACCGAAACCATCACTTAGAATTTGATTAAAGCTCCGGGATGATGGCATCATGTTTTCGATTGTCGTGCGGTTAACGTGACGATGAAGCTCTTTAGAAATATCAGTAAACTTTAATACCTTTTTAGATACAAGTTTATACGTATGTTAAATATTATATAAAGCTTTAAAAATGTAGACCTGTTCTGTAATAACGTGATGTAAACTTATACGCTAATATAAAATATAAGTATATTTGTATCTGTACAACTTTTGAATTGATGCGTTCCGGCACCTATAATTTTAGAAATCAACCACTGCACTATGGTATAAAAAAATCTTTTTCGAGAGCATTGCCGAGTGAACACGTAAGACCGTGCCTTGACTGTGACCGGCCCGTGAGAGCGACCGGACATTAGTGTGAGACAACCCCTATCGGTGAACAACGTTGGGGCTTAACATAATGGTGTAATGTATTGTAAAGAATTTTCCTTCGGTTAAAGCTCTGCAGGACTCAACAGTGGAGAAAACAATAAAATGACTTGGGCAATTTGTTGCCGTTAAATTAGATCACGTTGCAAAACGAGAGACTAACATCGGCAAAAGTAAAACTAGAACGTTCTAATTGCCTATTATGATACGTACTGGCACATGTGAAGGAGGTCGACTCACAATTGCGAAAAATTAAATTGGTAGATACAAATTGGAAGACATAGTGATCGCCTGTACGAGCGTGCGGGTACAATTACGTAGACAATCCGACTTGTTACCGACGGCCAAACTTGGAAACCCGAGCCACAGTTCCCAAGGCACGGTCAACAAAGGTCGAGGGCACCCACCCGCTGGTCAATCACCGTGCGTTGGGCAACTGGTAGCGTTTGTGTTATTAACTTTATTGCTCTATAACGCTAACAGTGGTGCAGCACGATTGGTGTAATAAGGTTTTTAGTTGGGTGTCAGAGTTTAACCGGCGGTCGTTAGTTATCTTCGCATTGTCCTCGATTAGACTCGTGACTCACTGGACTGGGTCCATTTTATTGTAATTCAAGCAAGTTAATAAAGAATCTTTGGTCATAAACGAGTTGTGTTCTCTTGAGACGTCAGGTTGGGGCTTTCGAGGCAGTGGTTTGAGTTTTGGTTTCTGAGCCCCATGACGTTGTCTATCTGGCGGTTCATTTGATTTTTTTTTTGGGGGGGGGGTTCCAAGTCTAAGGGGAACTGTGTGTTGAGAAACTCTAAATTATAAAACTGACGATTTATTTTGAACACCGACTTTGAGAGATGTACAGTGGACAAACACCTCGGGGGCTAACAAAATTCTCATTCATTTCGCACATGATCACAACAAGTTTGTACGGTGTTGCATAGTATGTCCTCCGGCAGTAACAAGCCTCACGAGAACATTAGAAGCATGAAAATGTCGTTGTGGAGCGACAGAGAGAGAGAGAGAGAGAGAGAGAGACATAGTGTGTGAGCGAGAGAGCAAACAGTTACCGCCTGCTCTCCTCTCTATCCATCTTATGCAATACCTGTAACTAGAGGCAATTCCCCCGTTCGCTCTGCGCGTTCCACTGCTGAAGACAGGCTGTCAGGTTTCTACACATGCGATAACTTGTAATAAGCTAATGTTAAATTCCTCCAAAGTCGTGGATCCCATCTTCGCTCATACATTTTGGTGGTTTTCGTTAATAACAACACTGTTTTTAGAATGGACGACAATAGTTTAACAAAACAGATCTTCAAATATCTGTGGGGAAAGAAGTCAACATCAAGTTGGATTAAAGAACTCAAAGAGGATTTAGAAAAAAATAATATAAACGCAGAAGAAGAAACTGAAAGAGAAGTTTTTCGGGCAAAAGTGTTACAAATGGAAGGAGTCTAGGGTAAGAGAGACAAAAGCGCAGGTTGAAAGTGGACTGAAGACAGGAAGAAGAGACAAAGTGAAAAGATGAAAGAATATTGGAGAAAAAGAAAGGAACAAGTAATAAAGAATTGAAATCGGCATGTGGTCCTCAGAAGGCAGATACACATAGAAAAAAAGCGAAAATATCAATAAAAACAATAATTCCCCGTATGCAGTCGGATATTTATCAAGCGTTATCAAAATCTTTACCTTTATAAATATCTTCTTTGTTGGACTTCATCGTATTTTCGTATTATAACTAGAGGCAATTCCGCCGTTCACTCTGCGCATTCCAGCGCCCGACACGGGCTGTCACGTTTCTACACGTGCGATAACTTGTAAATAAGCTAATGTTATGTTCCTCCTAAGTAAGAAGCACATTCTTCACCGATCTCGCTATAATATGTTGATGGTTTTCATTAACAACAATTGTATTAACACACGTTTCATTTCTCTTAAAACCAAACGACTCCCTCATAGTACGATGAGATGTCCTCAGTGGCTTGACTGAAACACTCCTGAGTGGTCGTAGTATTGGTTATAAAATGTTTGGTTATACTAGAAATAAAACGATGTGTGCTAAACCAAAAATAGTGTTGTTTTTCACATTGTTCACCATCGACAATTATTTGAAAATGACGTATAGCCAACCGGCTTATCATAATATAATTGCTTAAGTTTTCAAGTGTTAGAATTGATCTGGCACAGAACTGGAAGGAACATATGGAATGCCTTCTTCCAAAATTCAATTCGACTTGTTTCATAGTCCGGGATATTAGAGTCCGGGTTGTAGGTGTAAAAATCGGTATGTAGAACCATACATGACTTGTATGTTCTAAGATTTAGTTTTTAAAATCATTTACTTGAATTCAGTTCGATAATTTCTAAAACAGTATCCCCTACCTTCAAACTATTTTCACTATTTATAGATGTTTTTGTTATTGTAGGTAGTCGTTCAATATAATGTTATTTTCGAGTCACTTTATCTATAAAAATTAGATACTTTATTCTGATAAAGAAACTGAACTACGCAGATAATCACGCATTAATTACATATTATCTATATAATTATATGCTGGGACGTGGTTACAGATGTCCACGCGTAGATGATTTAAATTAAAATAAAAAAAATATAATTTTATTGCCTGGGAACAAAACTATTTTATTTTTAACAATTACCATTGAAAAAGATTATGTGGATTTTAATTTCGTCAAACTCATTAAGTCAATAATAAATGTGAAAAAATTACCCCCTCCCCTTTTAGCTACCCTTTTATTTATAGATATTTCATGTACCTTTCTACAGTGCATTATTATGACTTTCTTTTCAGGATACTTTATTTATCAAAATTAACTACTTTACTCTTATTAAAACGTAAAACTACCCCTCTTCCTTAACCGATCTTCACCAAAATCAATAGGTCTTGAGTCCTCTACAACTCGGGCACATATGCTAAAAATTACTTGATTCTCTTTGAATTTATAGCGAGAAAATTTTTGAAAATTTCTCAAACTTCAGAGACACATTGAGGCAGTTAATTTCTGGCGAGTAAACAATAAATAAGGGGTGAACATCAACTGACAGTCAAACAATACTGGTGTACAACAGGGCGAAAAGGCGACGACTTCGTGCAGTTGAGACAATTGATCTGAAAGTTGAAACGTCAGAAGAGGGTTTACGTGGAGTTATTGCTTCATAACATAAGAACAAAGCAGTCGCTACTCCATTCATACAGTTACGACGAAACGAGGCGAATGACACGCGCGTTGCATCACACCATACGTGCAATGACAAAACGTACCCAGAGACAAAAGTGTTTACAACAGTTTAACTCACAGGGACAATAAGGCACATACGAGGTGAATAGGAGACGACGATGTAACACAGCAGGACTGCTCATTTAGGAAACATATACGATTTACGAGAAGAGAGCTGGAGAAACTTTACTGGGAGACGTCTGTCAAAGAATTATTAATTGGTACAAAAGGGGAATGTAAGGTAAACAATGCGACGATTCGTTATGGCAACGGCATAGAAAACTTGGGGTGACAAAACATCCATCAGTGAGGCGAAGCTCGGACAGGAGTCGAACAAAGAAGATGATCGACAGGCGAGGAATTACAACTTTCCTTAGAACACAGGGTAACGACACTGGCAAGAATATCGGGGATGTTAGACGACCTATCAGAAGACAGAATTCAGCTAGGACTCGAGTCTAGGGGAGAGTTCCCATGGCAACGAAAGACGGAGGCAAATCAGAAGAGAGTCACAAGGAGAAATCTAGAAGGTGGGTGGATTGTTCAAAGAAATCGAGTGGTCTGGCCAATGATGAAGAGGTCGAAGTTGTGGAAGGAATCTGACGAGGAAATCTGGTAGGGGTGAAGTTAATAAAACTATCTACTTGCCACGCGGACGGTCTCAGTCGGTCAGCCAAACTTAAAATTTTACTGAATTATTTTGAACGTGCGGACGCGCTCAGTTGATCAGTCAATCAGTTGATCAGTCGCCTAATTACATTTTTTGAACTTAGAATTTTGCTCGTTGATTTCAAAAGTGAACAGTTACATAAATGTGATATTCAGACTATTTTAATTTAACTTAGAGCTTTGATCATTGTTAATAACAATGATAAATAACAACAGAACAAGTGACGCTTAAGATCAGTGCGCGACAATCAGCGATTATAGTGATGTAACATTCGACAAACATTTCGAGTCACTCATAAATATAATTCGAGTTCACTAACATAAAAATTCACTCGTAAATACAAAGTCTAACTGTAACAATAATGTTTACGAACTACTGCATTGAACACTTGTAGTCAATTCACATTGTGGTACGAAGCACATATTTATCATAGCAAAGATGATCTTATCCAGACAAATAACCAGACACGCATGATCTACACACAGAAAATCGACACTTAATATTTACACGAACATTCACGTTAGTCAAGCCAGCGGTACGCCTACATGAAAATTTAGTAGTGTTTTGTGAAAGTGGGTATCATCTGCAAACAACATGCGAAGTTACGCCGACATCGCTGGACACAGGGAATCACGGGACGTTGCAGCCCAATGCTAATTGATAACATACACCAAGTAATGTAAACTATTTATTATTGATAATCACTACTACTGACCCTGTTTCTCACAAAGACCCCACTCTTTGAGATAATTACGAACGTTAATTTCGAGATAATCATGAACCATAACTTAAAAGTAATGAATAAATATTGCCATCTGGAACCATGAACGCATTATAGATATAACGTTTGTTGAATGTAATACTTAATTCATATAAGTTTGCAGTTGTAGGCTAATAATGATATTGCCATTATATGTTATATATGTTGTATTTGTGATTTTATTTCAGGAATGACGAAATGTTAGCTATATGAATATGTTATGTAATTTATGAATTGTTTAATAAACGATAAGTTGCTATTCTAATCCAGATGTGCTTAAGCGTTCATTATTACTATTGCCGTATGATGATTATGATCACAAGAATATTATAACGCCAAGCTATGTCTTGTTAACTTCATTGTCAATACTAAATACGTGAGGTTTACCTTTTACAGATGTGATCTATACTAATTGACAAATTAGCATAATTAACACTAATAACAATGGCACCATACGCAGGGCAAGAGTAGATATAGTCTCATTAAACTGTGGTCAGGTTCACCACATATCAATTAATCATCAATCAAAATTTAATTAAGATTAATTAATAACTCATAATTAATTAATCGCCGTAAATTTGAGGCAGTTATCGTTCGCCATAAAATAAATTCTACACACAGACACTTTATGGAAAATGATTTTTCTTCACGTTTTGAGAGTAGTACAATCAGAATCAGCCCTTATCTCGAACACGATTTTTTTTCGCCATCACCATACTTACATTTCCTTACGGAACATGGAAGTAAAAACGCTTTTATTAGTTTACTTTGACTATTTTCACCCGCTGATAAATTTAAAATTTTACTTTGGGTAAAAAATGCGCAGTACTTAGTTAAAACCTATGTAATAAAAGTATGCTTGTAGGTTAGCTATAAACGGTGAACGTACGGAGAAAATACAGATCTTTGTTTAATGAACTTGGAATTTTACCTCCTACCATCACTAATGTCTTCTTCTTTTCCTCAACCCAGAGATTGGTGGACTTGCAATCCTTCCCTCCCGAAAACAGTCTCTTAATACATACTTTCTTCCTTCCACATATTCCTCTCACTACATCCGTCAATCATTCAAAATCTGAACTCTCGATCAGGTGAATCAGTTTGAGTAGGTGACCAACCACGCTGCTTTTCCTTTCCCCAATGGTTTCAAATACTTCTTCTTACATCTACTCTCTTCACTGTACTTAAGCGAATTACTCAAATTTATACAACGAAATTTCCAGTGAAATAAACTGAATAATTCCCACAATATCTACAATACCAGACGTAAAGGTGTTTTAAAAATGCCACAGGATTATACACGAACATTTGACAAATGGATTAAGTACACGAGCACCAAGAGTGTTCAACTCTTTTCTGGACAATTGTTGTTAACGAAAACTATCAACATATTATAACGAGACTAGTGAAGAATGTGCTTCTTACTTAGGAGGAACTTAACATTAGCTTATTTACAAGTTATCGCACGTGTAGAAACCTGACAGCCTGTCTTCAACGGTGGAACGCGCAGAGCGAACGGGGGAATTGCCTCTAGCTACAGGTATTGCATACGGTGGATAGAGAGAAGAGCACGCGGTAACTGTTTGATCTCTCGCTCACACACTATGCCTCTCTCTCTCTCTCTCCACAACGATTTTTCCGTGCTTCTAATGTTCTTGCCAGCCTTGTTACTGCCGGTGGACATATTAGAACACCAAACAAAATTGTTGTGAACATGTGGGAAATGAGTGAGGATTTTGTTAGCCTCGCAATAGATGTTTGTCCACTGTGCATCTCGAAATCGGTGTTCAAAATAAATCGTCATTTTATAATGACGGTAAATGGCTATAAAGTATTTTGTAATAGAGTTAAAGTACATTTACAAAAGAAAGTTTTTATTCTCCAAACCAATGTCTCGATTCTTGTTTTGAAATTAGTGATGTCAGCATACATTTTTAACCTCACGAAACCGATTTCCTTGTACAACAAAAAAGGACTAATGTGAACAAAGATTTTCCTTTTTTATTCTATATTATTCTACCCTTTTATCCTCCCGTCAAAGAGGCCGTGGTTATGTTGTGTGAGGTGACAACGTATTCCGGATGTCGTGTGGGATCCAGACCTGCGTTTGCCAATCCTTCATCCCTTCCTGGTGCAGCTGAAGATTTTGCTTCTTCGCTGTACGAGACTCAAAATCGTGTGGCACGTGGGTACGTGTAGTGTCCACGAATCACCAACATAATACGTAGGCTGGTCATTGAGTTGTTTTTAATGTAATTCTAACATAGACGTAATGTAAAATGTAGTTTTAATGTAAATATCACTATAATATTGACGACTCGGAACACAAAGTTTTTTATAAGTAAAAACGTAAAGTTTTACCTTACAGCCTAAACCGGCTTTCACCTATAGAAGGCTTCATCAGAGGCTGTCGTTAGTAGCGCTGCTCGTCTTGTTGTTGGCGACGAGAAAGTGTTTCGAAAGATTGAAGCTGTGTGTGTGTGGTGAGATGTGTTCGAATAATGCGTGCGATTTGAATTGTGTTTCAAATCACCACACACACACAGCTTCAATCTTTCGAAACACTTTCTCGTCGCCAACAACAAGACGAGCAGCGCTACTAACGACAGCCTCTGATGAAGCCTTCTATAGGTGAAAGCCGGTTTAGGCTGTAAGGTAAAACTTTACGTTTTTACTTATAAAAAACTTTGTGTTCCGAGTCGTCAATATTATAGTGATATTTAGTTAAGTAACGGACACGTCATGGACAACGAAATCCAAGAATTTAATGTAAAGTTAAATCGCACAGACTGTAAATAATTTCTTCTTCTTATGTCAAGGGTTACGTAATGAATTATCTTTTCGATCGCCAACTAAATGCAACGCTTACGAGGTCTCCTCAAATTTTTTTTTTTTTTTTGATGCATAATATTGAAACGAATGGAACCACCTAGAATAGCCGAGAGTGTCCTCAACCCGTCTCCCGCCTAGAATGGAAGGTTTCTAGAAGACGTGCGCTACCTATAAAAAGCCATAGCATCCGGCTTTTCAGTTCAGTGGTGTTGAACGATTTCTTTAGCGCGGATCGAGTGTTTGAAGCGAAATTTTTTTGTCTTGTAATTAGTGCGGAATTCCTTATAGTTGACATTATTATTGCGTGTGGACAATTTTTACTTCAATTGTTGCAAGAGACTATCTTGTTGATTACAAATTATTAACTGTGACAATTAAAGCTGGTTATTAGTGATTTCACTGATGGGTTGTATTTTGTTTCCCACTGTACCATACGACGATCAGTTAGACAACCGTAACAATACAACCCTGCCATGGGAGTCTGTCTCGTCGCATCCTATCAACATCCGCTTTTCATCTCATTCGATATTCCTAGATTCTGGTACGTACGGATTCCTAATTTTAGCCTTACTGTGTCATTGGTGATCCTTTCGTTCATTGTCCTCAGAAGATTGATTCTTAACTAGACTAACCTCAAGGCTGATATATTAAAAAACACTGATATCTTGCTAAAGGGACGTTTGGACTTTTACCCCAACATTATTACCAGCCAAACGTTACTGTCATGCGTCACGACGATGGAGTCGGTATTTCTTTCCTCATGTGAAAGCTTGTCTTATGTGTAAAATACACGCTAGTTCGGACATTGATCTGATGATTTGATTGTGGTTACAAAACGTCAGTTGGGTAAGAGTTCAAAGTTTATGCCCAAGAATACTCCTAGAACTATTTTTTCGTAAACATTATTTTTAACTTTAAATATGTTTTATTGGAAAATATCCGTAATAACTGACATAAAAAAGCGAGATATTTTACCACACGTTAGTGTTAATAAAAACGTGTCTTGCGTGCCTCGGCCCTATCTCGGTCTTCCTTCCCCGCGTTACACTGGGTCCAGTGAAGGAAATGAACTGAAGCAAAATTCCGAACCTTCCCCATACACGCCAATCGTGTATAAGAGACCCGCACTCTAAGTCCTGGTACCGTTTAAACGACCGTACCGCACTGTTATAAACTGGCGTTTACAGTTCCATCCGCATCCTTCCAACTCGCCCTGGTTTGTTTGCAACCAAGCCATCAGGATGGGTCTCCGTCTGCCAACGGTGGAAGAGTTTGTTTTCAGACTTTCTGTGGTCCTCTTCTTCCGAGCGGCAGACTCCCATCACCCCCACCTGCGTGACCTGGCCAGGGACGAAAGTCCCCCATGCCACATAGTCAAGCGACCTCGCACTCTGCTGGACGACCTCCCCCATAGTCTCCTACGTAGGGCCCTTCTCTTGAGGGAGCCAATACCCTTATGCTGATCAATCTAAACCTGACAAACCCTCAACCAATAAACCTTAGGACACTAAACTACACATCGCCCTGAATGGTCTGTCCTGGTCATTCATGTGGCCTCGGCGGGGCTGTCTCATATCAGTTGTGCGAGAGCCTTATTACATCAGGCGCCCGCCCTGGATACACGAACAGGCTTGTGCAGATCACCACTGAGCGGAGAGTGGGGCCGCGTCGGAGGCAACAGCGCTGGCTAACCGGTCCTCAAATGTACCGGGAGGTATCTCCTCTGTTACTCGGACGCGTCACCGCTGGTTTCAGGGCACAAGACCAATCAAACCTTGGCTAGGCTGAGCACCTCATTTGCTGAGATCTTCTCCCCCTACCCAAAACAGGACATACCATCCCAACCCAAGACCTTGACTACCTTAGCCCTTTGAGAGAGTTTGATTCTAGCAATCATCGGAGGAGTCACTCCGGACGCTGGTACCATGCAGGAGCCTTGAGCCCCATCCCCCATTAGCTACAGCTACAGATCCAGCCCGGAAACGCACGAAAACTAGAAAGGAAGACGTTCCGTCATCTTCTGTCTGTCTATTTACCTAGCGATAGAATTGGATATATATACATTTTTTTCGTAAGCATTAATTCGCAATTTAATGTTTGCCCACTACTGTTGTTTGTTCCCTACATTCAAATGCAAGACGAACAAAAAGTAGCTATCTCAGAGCCAAACTGTGAAGAGGCACGTTATCTCAACAAAACACCGAGGATGTGTAACGAAAGCAGCTGACGAAAAACAAAATATATGTACACACACAAGGTAGAGACAACACCCGCTGGAAACTAGGCGTTCGTACTAGCGTACGGTACGGTATAAGGGCATATGTGATACGCGGGTGTGATCCGAGTTTGGACATGCCTGTACAAGTAGCTTTGCTTTTAATTTAAAATATATTTTTAAAATACCGTTTCAATTTCACTAGAGAAAGTTGGGTTTCAGTTAATTCGAAATAAAGTAAGCGAGTCTCGCTATCTATCTACTTCGATAACCTTTAACGAATGAGCAATAGAACAGGATTATTGGAAATATGGATAGAGTAATATAATTTCATAATAATAATGATTATTATTATCGCGAGTTCATGACAGCACAGACAACCGCCATCTGGTAACTTCACCAGTGTCCGACTTTCACCCGGTCAGTCGGTTGTTAATATTTTGCAGAATATTCCATAATCGTCCACGGTTTCGATACGCTTCGTGTTCACCCGTCATCGAACGCTGACCAATCATTGGGCTCAAGGATGAAAATCGAAATCATCCCGCGATTCGACTTAATGTTATTATAAAACTGTATAGAGATAAACATTGGACTATTATGAGAAGACATTTCTGCAACATTTGATTAGGCCAATACAAGTCTGTATGTAGGTAACAGAATAGTAATTGAATCATTAAATGCACCTACAGCCGCGCAACGCAACCTGTATTAGAAACCATCAACTTTAGAGAAGAATAAAGTTGCACGGTTGCACGTTATCACCTCTTCCTCCTCCAACACCAATCTTTTCCAAAGCCTCCTCTCCACTGCCATCTTAGTGTAACCTCTCACATCCATTCTTTTGAGATCTTCTAGCACATCATCCAACCACCTTATCCTAGGTCGGCCCCTCTTTCTGCTTTTATAGACCTGCGTCCTCAGACTTTTCTTTGGCATACGCTGGTCATCCGTCCAATGTAGGTGACATAACCATTGTATTCGTTGAGGTTTTATGAATCTTACAATGGTTATTTCTTATTCTCCATTCGTTATCTTCTTTAACCGGGCCATAAACACGTCTTACGATCTTCTTAGTGTTTCGTGTTCCTTTTTTATCAGTGTCCATGTCTCAACACCGTAAGTAACAACTGGTCTGATATGGGTTTTATACATTTTTATTTTTGTGTTACGACTAATGAGTTTGCTTCTCAATAGTCTGCTTTTGGCATAATATGACCTATTTTCTATTTGTGTCCTGTCAGGTATCCTCGTGTTTATGGACCCTTCATTATCTATGTTACCCAGGGATCTGAACTTATTAACTGCACCAAACGAATTATCTTCTGTGCATAAAATGCTCGTTATCACCATTTTTTTTAATTATAAGGAATTAGGATAGTAACAAATACCCCCAGAATTTGTTTAAAATTCATTATTTTTCATTTGACACATTTCAGGGTTATTGACAATACTGATGGTAACACACATATGGCCGTGCATTCGCTGGGTAATGTCTCCGTCTACTATACGGCCATAGAAGACAGCAAAATTGTAGTGTTTAATGGTGCTTGTCCGGGTCACGCCAGATTCTTATGTATAATATGACTGTATAATAGTCCGATGTTTCAACTGTCTCGATAATTTCTTAGCAACGTCAAGAAAAAATAAGCCAAGTTTAAATATATGCAGGAGCAAGCGTTCATTTAAAGACGTGCCAAAAGTTATGACGTCCATGTGTTCATTTTGGATTTTGGAGAGTCTGACTTTCAAAAGCCACAGGCTAATCTTGGATGGATACTGATGAGATATGAATTCTAAGAACTATTGAGATATGAATCGCAATAGGTGGATGCACTTCTAGAAATATTTGGCTTCTTCTTCTCTTCAAGGATTAGTGTTACATAAACTTGTTTCTGCACACATCTCATCCTTGGACGGCCCACGCCTCTTCTACCAATGGCTTTATAGTTCAGTGCCGCTTTCGGCAATCGATCCTCTGTCATCCTTTGCAGATGATCCCACTATTGTGTTCTGTAAATTGAAATAATTTCATTTATGTCCTTTACTTCGACTTCTGCTCTGATATATTCATTCCTTAAGTTATTCTATCTCGTAATGTATAATTTAAAGTATTTCGAAGAAACTGCATTTCAGCACTCTGAATCTTTCCGCATTCCTTTTTTGTCATGACCCACGCCTCACTCGCTTATGTCAATGTGGGCATTGCAATATCCAAATCCTTATCCTTTGCTAGGGTCCTCCTGCCACAGTTTCCAGACCTTACTCTGAGGCTGCTTTGGGTATTACAAGTACTGTATTATAAAGTTTTACATGAACAGGTTACTGGCCTGTTGCACAGCCCCCTACAAGGAGGACCAGAGACTCTTCTGTCAGGGTTACCATACCTTAGCCGAAAGCCCTCTGTTTTGCGTCGCAGGAGATTCGCCCTCACCCATCTCTTTCTAAGATAGTGTACGGTAGCGCGATAATTTCACTTTGTAGGTTGGCTAATCTGCTTACTGCTTTTGTCCAATTTTGCATGTTAGAACTTTGTACAGTTTGTGTCAGACGCTAGCGGCGGTCGGTTCGCCGACTATTTTACTGTCATATTTTCTTGTCGACATTTAATGTAGGCTTTAGGCCGGCATATTTTTACTTATGGCCAACTAGGCCCGCTATCAATTCAATTCAAAATTTTTAATACCCTTTGGCAACATGCATTATTAGCCAACCTTATTTCAATAACTTAAACATGTAATGTGACTTGGGAAAATTCATTAAAATCAATTCAATACAGTCCACAATTTTATCATTTTTCATTCCCACTGATTCAATGCATGCATTACAAGCTATTTTTTACAAACGTTGCTGGTACACGCCGACAGGATCACTCACTTCACAAAGCATTTTTTAGCCCACTTGGGCCTGATACTCAACAGTTTTTGGTCACTCCGGACCTGGATTTTCCATCTAATATTTTCTATCACTATTTCTGGCCATCACGGGCGAATTAGCACATCAGCTGATACGACCGTGGCGTGATTTTCATCAGCATTTCGCTCGTCATCTTGCAGCCTTCTGATAACATCTTAGCAAGTGGCTGCTAGCTACAGTGCTTTACACAAGGCGGTCATCTCTACTAGCTGTTTGCCATCTTCACCAAGGCGTCGACGCTGCAGGACATCGCCAACAAGGTATCATCAACAACAGTGTAACAAGGTGCGTACAATGTCTGAAGAAGGCCTCAAAGTGCTGACCAGAAAGAGAGGCGGCTTAAAGTCCGCAATAGTGCGGATACAATCTGCTGTAAATTCGTTTGATGTAACTTTAAATACAAAACATTTTTTAACTGTAAGGCTGGACAGTCTCAAAAGCTTGGCCTCGAAATACGACGAGGTGCAGTCTGAAATAGAACTCATTAGTAAAGACACGAGCGTTGCTCAAGAAGACCGAGTTGAGGTCGAAGAAATGTTATATTCGACTGAAGCAAACATTTTGCAACTACTTGACACATTTAATGCTCAGACTGTACCTCCCGTATTATCGACGCACATGCAATTAAAACCAATAAGTTTGCCCTGCTTCTCAGGCAACATATTGGAATGGCAACATTTTTACTCAATTTTTACCGATTTAGTGCATTCAAGATCCGATTTAACACCAGTGCAAAAATTACATTATTTACATTCTTCTTTGAAGTGTGAACCTTTAGATTTAATCAAGTCATTACCTATCTGTAAAGAAAATTATCCAATAGCGTTGAGTTTGCTGTCCGAAAGGTATGACAACCCATTCATACTAGCTAAATACTATGTGCAAAACTTACTTCAGGTCAAGTCGACAATAAAGGACTCGGTCCAAAGTTTGGCAGAGTTCACTAACACAATAACGTCTTCCGTTAATTCACTGGCAGCAATGAAGCTGTCAGTGAATTCATTTGAATTTATCACTATACAGTTACTATCCACTAAACTCGACCCTATTACTTTCAAACTTTGGAAGGAGTCAATAGACCCTGACAATTTACCTAGCTTTCAAGACTTCACGCATTTTTTAAACTTACGTAGACAGCTGTTAGAAAATACAATGCCTATTGAACCCGGACAGCAACTCAACAAACTTAATGTAAGACCTAGCAATAAATATGATAAATGTAACTCAAGAAACACTGCTGGCAGCACTAAGTTTAAGAGCTATCACGCAGCGGCAAATCATTATTCATGCGTGTGTTGTAAATCCAATCACCCGCTTTACATATGTAATAAATTTCGTATATTAAGCACCGCTGAGCGGGGACAATTTGTTTCAAATCATAAATGTTGTAGCAATTGCCTTAGATCAGGTCATCTTATAGCTAGCTGTAAGAGTAAACAGGTGTGTAAAATCTGTTCAAAACGACACCACACATTGTTGCACGCAAATTACGTGCCGAAATCAATAGCTGCCAGCAGCAATATTGCTCGCTTAAATTACAATGCAAGAATAATGTTCTTTTATCCACAGCAGTTGTATCTGTCGTTGACCAGGCTGGCAACAGACATAGGGCTAGAGTGCTTCTAGACGCCGGTTCACAAATAAATTTTTGTACAAAATCATTTGCAAAGAAGTTACAGCTCAAATTAACTAAATCTAATATACCAATCACAGGAATAAACAATACAGCGTGTTACGCAACTGATATTGCTTCTATACGTATTATTTCTCGCTATCAAAGATATAGCTTCGAGGCGAAATGTGCCGTCTTATCTACGTTAACTCACAATCTGCCTGCAAATTCGTTTGATATCAACCAGTTCCACGTTCCAAACAAGATCTTCCTGGCTGACCCCGATTTTAATATATCGTCGCAAATCGACATACTATTAGGGGCACAATTTTATCTGGACTTGATCTTAACCAATAAATACATACGCGGCCCCAATTTTCCCATCATTCAGGAAACAAAGCTGGGCTACATTTTGGCTGGCAACTTGCCCAAACACTGCCGCAACGAGGGTCCTGCTGTTTCGTTCCTAGCAAGGAACAACGACAGTCAAATTCTGCAATCTCTCGAAAGATTTTGGGAAGCAGAAACTATCCCTGACAACACCCCTGATAACGAGTCAGCCTGTGAAGAGCATTTTGTGCGCTCTACCCAGCGCAACCACGAGGGTAGATTTGTGGTTTCACTTCCATTTAAGCCTGATAATCTCCACTTGGGGGAATCTTACACGAGTGCTGAATCAAGATTCTTAAGCTTAGAGCGTCGCTTTAGGCGAGATGCTAAGCTCGCTCGCGACTACGCGGACTTTATCAAAGAATATATGGATCTTGGGCACATGACACTCATCGATGATGGCGCTATCAATTTAGGAACGTCAAATATTTACTACCTGCCTCACCATGCAGTATTTAAACAGTCTAGCTTGACCACAAAACTGCGCGTTGTTTTTGATGGTTCGTCCAAGACTACTAATGGCCTTTCTTTAAATGACATATTGTTAGTAGGCCCCAATGTTCAACAAGACCTTTTTTCCATTCTTTTGCGTTTCCGCATACATGAGTATGTTCTCATTGCCGACATCGAGAAGATGTATCGTCAGATTCGCGTAGCTGAAGGGGATTGTCACTATCAACGCATTCTGTGGCGTGATTCTCCCCTTGAACCACTTAAGCATTTCGCATTGCGAACGGTAACCTACGGCACGGCTAGTGCTTCGTTTTTGGCTACTCGCTGTCTTCTACAAATTGGTAGGGACAATCAGGCTTCCTTTCCCCAAGCGGCGTTAGCTATAACAAACGATTTTCATGTCGACGACCTACTTACCGGTTCGGACACTATCCCTGATCTAACCAAGCTGAAATCCGATCTAGGTGCGTTACTAAGTCAATATGGTTTCACGTTGCACAAATGGGCATCAAATGAACCCACAGCGGTCGCAAATCATGACAATTTTTCACGCTCCCTAAATAAACAGGACAATGTGCGTACCCTAGGCATTCTTTGGAACAATACTGCCTATTCATTTTTGTTCGACATCAAATTATTTCCCGTTGATTCAAGCATATCCAAGAGAAAAATTCTTTCGATTATTGCTGGAATATACGATCCTCTTGGTTTAATCGGTCCAGTTGTCTTTTTGTATAAACACTTCATGCAGCGACTTTGGCTTTGTAAGCTTGGTTGGGATGAATCGATTTCCGGTCAGTCACGTTCGGATTGGCATTCTTTGTGTGACAAATTGGGTCTGATTGGCAAAATTGTGGTCCCGCGATCTATTCGTTGCAAGCGTGAGGCAGCTACAGTTCAATTGCATGGTTTTTCGGATGCTTCTGAAAGGGGGTTTGGCTGTTGTATGTATGTCAGAGTCATTTATCAAGATTCTACTGCCTCCTGTCACCTCTTGTGTTTCAAATCTCGAGTGGCTCCCCTACGACAGGTGTCATTACCTCGCATCGAACTCTGCGCTTGCTTGTTGTTATCGCGACTCGTATCTAAGGTCATTCCTGCTCTTTATTCGTTTATTGATAATGTACATTTGTATCCTGACTCTATGGTGGCTCTTTACTGGATTCATGCCCAGTCTACGCGGTGGAAAACATACGTCGCTAATCGGGTTGCTGAAATTCAGCGTCGTACGCAAACTTATACTTGGCATCACATTAATTCACGACTCAATCCTGCTGATATTATATCAAAGGGGTGTCTCCCTGACGTTTTGCGCGATTGCTCGCTTTGGTGGCACGGTCCTAGCTGTCTGTCTCAATCGTCAGAGTCTGATCCATTCCCATCCTTCGTGCCGGCCACTCCGTCGTCCTCTGAAGTCACCGCGGAAGAGAAACATACACATAACCTTTCTCTAATGTCTATCCTGGCTGTCGACCTCTCTTTGGACTTTTCCTCGTTGCATCGTCTAACGCGCGTATACGCTTACTGTTTTCGGTTCATCAGAAATATTAGACACGCAAGTGCTGACAAACTTACGGGCGATCTTACCCCTGTAGAAATTCATCAGTCTCTCAATTTCTTCATAAAACAATCTCAGTCGATCCACTTCGCAGCCGAAATTAATTGTCTTCGTAACGGATCTTCTGTTTCCATTAGGAGTAAGTTGGCTTCTCTCGACCCGTTTCTTGACGACTCTGGAGTGATACGCGTAGGCGGACGATTGCAGCATTCCCAATTACACTACGACTCTAAACATCCTATTGTATTACCCCCATCGGCGCATATTACACGCCTTATCATTGAACGTGAACACATTCGTTTACTTCACGCTGGTGCTCAACTCGTGCATCATTCACTGCGTCAACGTTGGTGGATTGTTAATGCCAGGTTAGTCATTCGCTCCATTATTCGAAAATGTGTGAGGTGTATCAGGTTTAGTGCCAAACAGCAGGTACAGAGGCTTGGTATTTTACCATCTCCTAGAGTCACTCCTTCTAGGCCGTTTCTATTTTGCGCGGTTGATTATGGTGGTCCCTTCATGATTCGTCATGGCGGGCAGAAGTCTAGAACTCTTTCTAAGGCATACGTATCTTTGTTCATTTGCTTAGCGACTAGGGCTATTCACATGGAATTGGTTTCCGACCTTACGGCCAGCGCGTTTATAGCCGCATTACGTAGTTTCATGGCCCGTAGGGGCATACCCAGTCAACTGTACTCCGACAATGGCACAAACTTTAGGAAGGCCCGCACTATCTTACATGATATCTACAACTTTTGGCACAATAAGGATGCCATCTCATCGATCAAGTCATTCACGTCCTCTCAGGGGATATCATGGTCATTTATTCCGCCCTCCTCACCTCATTTCGGTGGCCTATGGGAGAGCGGCATAAAGAGTTTGAAATTTCATCTGCGCCGCGTGGTAGGCAAATCTATACTCACCTTCGAAGAGTTCACGACCGTGTTGTCTCAGATAGAGGCATGTCTGAACTCTCGACCTTTATTTGCTATTTCTTCAGATGTTAACGACCCGCTGCCACTTACACCTGGCCATTTTTTGATTTGCGCACCCTTAACGGCGATACCGGACCCCGACCTTTCTCACATTCCTGTTTCTCGTCTTGGGCGTTGGCAACTTCTGCAGAGGTTTGTCCAAGGCATATGGAAGGCATGGTCTCGCGATTATTTGCACCAGTTGCAGCAGCGTCACAAGTGGAAGTTTGCCAAGGATAATGTTTCCATTGGTGACTTAGGTTTGCTTATTGATGATAATTTACCTCCATTAGCCTGGAAATTTGGCGTAATTATCGCCACCTTTCCCGGCCCAGATAATTTGGTTCGTGTCGTGGACATTCGCACGCCTACGGGTGTTTTGCGGAGACCAATACATAAGTTATGTCTGTTGCCAGCGCGAGACGAGATTTGACAGGATTATGATTACTTAGCACAATGCTATTTTATTTAGCCACTGGCTTATTACTTATTACGACCATTTGGTCAACCTAACTGTGATGAATTATCACAATATTTTCTTATCAATTTTGCGCCATTGCATGCTTCTATAATTATCATAGTTTTTGGTGGTATATTACTATTTCGTATTTGTATGTTAATTTTGTGTGACATACTATGTCTTTACATTTGATGTTTTGGGGTATATTTCATGTTTTTGGTGGTCTCATTTTATAAAATTTTGTTACATAATATTTGCATGTCTTGCAGCTGAGCAATCATGCATTCATTTCTTTATACTGTTGCTAATAAATGTGTGTATTATTCTGTGAATGTCTTTAAATTGTTCAACTCATGTACTACGTTTGTAATCACAGTATTGTATCTGTTATTTGACATTGCAATTATTCATATTGTAATTATCTAAATTGTTGTTATTGCATTCACATAACTTGCGTTTATGTAAAACCTATCGTTTTGCGTCTGCCGGATGTAACTGCCACGTCTAGACTTATTTTATATTGTATTTATTTTGCGATTAAGCATGCACAATTATTTTTACTTAAATTATGACATACATGTCATATTTGGGCTTGCATTCAGTCAGCATCTAGCTTGTTCATACATTATTACATATTGTAAGTTCCTGAAACTTCAGGAACAGCATGACGTGGTCAATACATGCCGCCCTGCTGAATATACGCTTGAATATGCAATTGTAACATGTTCAATAACAATTTTGTTCATGTAATTAATTCTCTGTACAGGTCCACGGGCCTCAACTAATTTTACAGTAACCATCTATGACATGCATAGGGTTACAACCTATCGGTCCATCATGTGATGAGCTTCCGATCATGCATTAAACATTGTATAATTATGTATTTTTTCATGTTTTGTAATGTTCTATACTGTGCACATACACTATGTGACGGTAATATTTGTCAAACCAGACGTTCATATTCATGTCTGAAAACAGCTGTTCGCCAACCTTAGGTTACAAACGCTTATCTTTCGGCTATCTTATGCATGCTTATCTCTAAGCTATTAACGGACTGCCGTTATCTAATCTCATAACTCAAGGTTCAACTTAGCCTTGAAACTAACTCTTATTATTAAGAAAACTGTATTCTTTTAAATTAAGTTGTAAAATGTATCATAATTTATTAAAAAATGTTAAAAATCACTTGATTTTGACGGGCAGCTTATGTACGATAGCGCGATAATTTCACTTTGTAGGTTGGCTAATCTGCTTACTGCTTTTGTCCAATTTTGCATGTTAGAACTTTGTACAGTTTGTGTCAGACGCTAGCGGCGGTCGGTTCGCCGACTATTTTACTGTCATATTTTCTTGTCGACATTTAATGTAGGCTTTAGGCCGGCATATTTTTACTTATGGCCAACTAGGCCCGCTATCAATCAATTCAAAATTTTTAATACCCTTTGGCAACATGCATTATTAGCCAACCTTATTTCAATAACTTAAACATGTAATGTGACTTGGGAAAATTCATTAAAATCAATTCAATACAGTCCACAATTTTATCATTTTTCATTCCCACTGATTCAATGCATGCATTACAAGCTATTTTTTACAAACGTTGCTGGTACACGCCGACAGGATCACTCACTTCACAAAGCATTTTTTAGCCCACTTGGACCTGATACTCAACAGATAGAATCTGGTGGCTTTGTATCAGTTATATTACGATACGGTAATCCTCTGTATCAGACTTGCACCTGATTTGGATTTGGATACTGATCGTTTCTTAGTAGAAATCTTAAAAGAATCAAATATATTCGACAGGAAGTGCAGATAACTAGTTTCTTTTTATCGTTAAAACCGGTATCGTAGAAAACGAATGGAACATCTTAGCAGGTTGAATGACAGATGTTACTCAAAGCAGGAAAACGAAGTCCAGGTCGTCTCGGGAAGTGACGGAACCAGTCAATTTGTGAGCCACCTCGAATGGAAACGGAACAAACTTGGCTGGTTTAATCCATGTGAGTTGATGATCAATAGCGTATCTAGAATTTGACCTGGGGAGGGAGTCCGGGGTCTGGACGAGTCAGGCTTCATACAAAAGAAAAACAATTAAGATTAATCAACGTTACTATCTTTAAAGTGGCTGAAAAACGTGAGATAACATTCTGAAATAAATCCCATTAAAGCAATCGGTACGGTAATAACAATACAAACACGCGTTACTGAAGTATTGTTTAGAAGATACTGAATTCATTTTTCTATATTTCATATTTCAAACGTATACGCAAATGCTGTGTAGTAAACCTGTTTGTATATTTAAAATAGCTGAATAGCTGTTTGTTTTATTTATAATAGCTGAAAAACACAGCTGAAGAAATAGTAAAAGAGCCTAAAAATTAACTTCGTCAACTTTTGTCTACCCTCTAGGTGGGGTCCAGTTGCGTTCATCTCCCTACGTAAATACGCCCCTATTGATGATGCAATTATGTAAAACTGTAATAAGTCCTTTACAAACTTCTAAGTAAAGTTTTCAACAGAATGGAGTCACTTATAGTACCATTACTGAGTTGCAATAAACTAACCAATCTGGGAATCGAACCTGTATTGTCTTTGTTAGATTAAGTTGTGTTGTCATATTTCTTTTTATGCGAGGAAAATCTAAACCCTAATATACTTACACTAAATTTTCTCAAAAGAAAATTGTGATGAACATAATAAGTTATTAATGTGAAGATGTATTATCTTGTACATGTCGACCTTAGAGGGAGTGTTTATTTCTCTGCGCTGTTTATCTGAGACTTGACTTCGCAACGATCGTTTTTTTTTTAACGACGAAACACTCTCGAAAAGGCGGAGCTTTCTTCCACCCGTTTCTCCGCTAGCCGAGTGGGTGCAGCGTCTCAGTCAAGGCCGTACTCACTGTACCTTCGAGACTGTTCTGCAGATCATCTGAAATATGCGTTATGCTGGCACGCCACCGAAAGGATGGAGAGTTATTCTGGAACACCTGCGCAACCTATATAACTCAAAACAGCTGGCTTTGTCAGACAGTTACAGTGAGTGATTTTTTTTAGTGCGGATTGAGTGGAAAGTGATTACTGTGATATATTTAGTGCGCAACTCTATTGCTTGACATTTTTATTGCATGTGGACAAATTTAACTTGAATTGTTGTACGAGAGTACCTTGTTGATTACAAATTGTTATTTGTGACTCATTGAAGCTGGTTATTAGTGACTTCATTGGGTCCGTATTTTAATAGGACCGACGTAACAGTATCAGTACCACGTAATTTAAAAAAGGAATCAACGTTTTACGTTTTACGTTGATGACTCGCCAAACAACTAGGAACACATAGAGCAACAATTCTATTAAAGTTATCTTCTTTTAAAATTCTACCGTTCTACTTACTCTGTCTCTTTTTCCCCTTCTAATTCTTACATATTTTTTCTCCTGGTTGAAATTAAGACTCCATCACGTTAGCTCCTCTATTGTACTTATTATAGTTTCTTCCTTTTGCTAGATATCGCGGCAATATCGTCTCCGTATATACTACAACTTGAAGGAATTTTTGCACCATAATTCACTGTAACCCGCAGTTCCTTCCGTTGCAAGAATAAACAGCGCCATCGACAATGCGTCTCTATATTGTATGCCTTCTTTATTATCACTTCTTCTGTCAGTATCTCTTGCGTTACCTTTCAGACTTGCACACTTGTTTCATAACCTTTGACACATGTTTCATGAACGTGTTAACAGTCATATAACAAGAAGTGTATATCGCTGATATATCAGCTGTCTTGTAATGTACTGTATACTTGTTCCTCAACATACAATTTTTATCCTCACTCATTAATTCTCTCTCTCTCTCTCTCTCTCTCTCTCTCTCTCTCTCTCTCTCTCTCTCTCTCTCTCTCTCTCTCTCTTTCTCTCTCTCTCTGTGTTCGCGCGCTCGCGCGTAGATGACCGTTCACACACACATACGCGCGCGCGCGCGCACACACACATTATAACTAGATACTTATGTGTAGTGAGTCTTTATATCCTAAACTTACCCTTCTTCGATGTATAATTCTATGTTAAATAAATAATCAAACTCCTGATCTCATTTTGTCTCAAATTCAATTATTTTTATTTACTCTTTTCTTTGACATTGATTTAATTGTATTGACATTCAATGTCCCTTTCTAACATTTGTAGCTAATTTCGGTTGGATAACATGAAAAATCTTATCTCAGGGTTAATGTAAAAGTAAAGTCAATGTACTGTACAAGTCATACATATATAATAAAACATCATATTTATAAATAAGGTTCAATAATTGGGTGTAGTGGATGTATGTTGAATAGTGGGTCCTTTGGATCATACAAAAGAACAATTTAAACAGGAACTCTTAATACTTATAATTATGGTGAACAAATAAAATTTATTATTATAATGTTTATATTGTTTTTGTTATAGTGTTTCACTGTAACTCGCTCTTTAAATGAAGTAATGTTTGTTCAATAGTCTGTCTTAACCTTATGGGGCAATCTCACCAATCTGGTAGTTTTATTTTCTTGCTTGATACTTCACTTGTGGCCTTCAAGTTTTTGGTACATTCAATTAAAACATTAGTCTTCTCGTTATTTAAACAGTTTTTCTTTATCATTTCGTCTTATATCTTCAATTATTTTATATAAAAGTTGTAACTATACGGTTACAATTATATAATTTTTTTATATTTAAAAATAATGTTTGTGTAAGAAAAAAAATTTTTGTTGTTGTTTATACAATTTTTTTTATATAATTAATTAATTATGTTCTGTGGTGTTCCGAATCGTTTGTTAATTGTTTTAATTGGTTTAATGACTTTTCTGTATTTTTAAATTCTCTCGCCACTTGATAGAATTGTCTCCAATAACAATCGATTTGTGTATTTTTCTTATTTGGAGGTTATCTTCCTTCAGGGTGGTGAGATTCTGGTAGTTAATTCTATTAAATTTAGTTATTATGTTACTTATATTTTAGGAATGAAAAATGTTCAATTATGTAATATATAATAAATTTTATTAACAATTAGTTATCTTTCGACTCTTTATCGATATATAAATCGATTCTCAGGGTGTCGTTAAATCGTACAATTATTTATATAAGGATTCTTTTAGCAGTTATTTTAGGTAAAGTCAGAGAAATAAGGGCAAAGTTTATAAAGTATAACATTACAAATATATCACCTCAAAGATTAAAATACAGATATAATAGTTAATATATAATGGTAAGTGAGCAGTTTTCAAACCATTCAGTTGTCAAGGCAGTGTTGCGTTGTATTGTGGGTAATCAATGATGGCTGCTTTTCGTGTATAGTTGGAAGAACGGTCTCACCTCGCTGATTCAAAGTTCAATAAAAGATGCTTTCCCTCTGAATTTTCGTCCTTGTGGCTGCAATTCTTCCTTCTTGTGTTGGTGGAGTGTCTCTGGTTCAGTTTTAGCGTTGTACTTTGAAAAATAGTGTAGTAATAAGTCAATTTCACTTTTGTCTGTTAGGCTGATATTCGCATTTTTGTGTGGTGAAGTGTAATTACTGTTTTAATTGTTTAAATGATATTTTCACTGGTGTTCTGTTCTGTGTAGTGTTAATTCAATGTCTGTAGATATTTATTTCACTGGGTTTCCGTTTAAAATGTGTTTTTATCGAAACTCTCGTTTTTCACTTTAGGCTTAGAAAACGTTCGCTATTACTGTATTAGCAATTAGGTTAAGGTTTTCAAGTATACGTATCGAGTGTGCTATTCAACGTCTAATAATCAACTAATTTACTTCCTCCGTCTTCGGCTAAAGTCTTAGCCAAACCAATACATTGTTTGGTGTATTATTCAATACATTGTTCCAAATTTATTTGCATCCTGTGCATGTGAGAAAGTTACATTATATAACTGATTATATTTTTGTTATTCTTCATATTTATTAACTAGTAAATACTTAATCTTCTTCTTCAGTTCATTCTGCGTAATTTGATACCAAATAATGTAGTTTTATTAAGTTTATGATCTAAAATGGTATTTTTTACTTCATTTTGTTATGGTAAGTTTTAAAAGCACTTCCTGTCATTGTCTTTAAAATGAAGCCATATTATAAGTTATATTAATGATTATATTAAATCTCAGATTGTAATAAAAGGTTTATCTTCCCTTAATTTCTTGCAATTAGATTAATCGCCTATGTTTAAAATATTATACAGTAATATATGACTCCCCTCTCTAAATTTTGAGTTTTTACATTTCCATTTTTAACAATAATTCTGGCTATAATTTTACAAAATCTTCCTTACTTATATTTCCAATTACATGACTTTATTACTGATTTACCTTATGTAAATTCCTTTAGTTTAAATGTATTTCTATACTTATTTAATCAAATTTGATGCTGTTTAGTTTTTAACATTTGGCCTAGAGTTCTAACACTTTTTACATACAAAGTTTTTAAATAATACATATTGATTTATATCCTCTCTGACTTTCATTGCTATTGTGACATAAATTGACATTTTCTTATTTTAACAAGTTAACAATTAGTATATGGTTCATACTATTAATACATAACATATAATTCAAATTAACATTTGTCTTTCCAAATCAGACATTTTATACTTATTGATTAATAAAAATACATAAGAAATATTATAAATAATGAATGTTAGATTCTGACATGTTTAAACTTAATTATTTCTAATACCTTATTCTATATAAACAAACATAATTATCCCAATCTTATACTATATTTCTTATACTAGGTTTGATTATCAGTTTTTTTTTTTTTTTTTTTTTTTTTTTTTTTTTTTTTTTTTTTTTTTTTTTTTTTTGGCGTAATGATACCTTGTCACTTCACTTTTATTATGGCCTGCTCTGTTTTATTTTATTCATTCTAATGAATGTTATTTACCATACATGACTTCCATATTCTAAGATTTATATTTAAAATCATTTTCGAAATGAAATATTACTATTACCATTGAAACTACTTCTTTCTACTTACTGCTTCAGCCTTAACCACAGTACTGTGGTCACTAACGTATACCACCTCACGTTATCGCACTCGATTTTCACTGATGATGGAAGTCGATGGCATTGCCGAAACGTCTGGTTTTGTAGAAAACATTGGACTACGGCCAAATATCCCGGGAAGGAATTTTAACAAAAACTACTTCTTTGTTTCCGATAACGTTGTACATATATATATATATATATATATAAAATATATGCATAAAATTAATGGCTTGTATAAGTTAATGATTGATCTCCATTAAGTAGTGCTCAAGTTTCCAAAGTTTTAATATTATGATGTCCGTAATTAAAACATCAGAGCAGGTTTAGTGTGAATGAGGGTACACTGTGGACAAAAATTTTCAACATTTCCTATTGAGCGTTGCTTAGAGTAAAGCTGCGAATCTACAGTGTATGTTTCACAGAACAACACGCGAAAAAGGAGCGCTCCGAAGTCACTCATGGACCCTCAGCATCGTGCAGAGGGTTCATTCCCTAAAGACGAAAAGTCTGTCTATGAATCGTTCCTCTGTAAACACGTGCAGTTACATTGCCCAGCGATCCACAGGAAGCAAATTGATGTCCATTTTTGCGGCTTGCACGCATTATGTTGGTGTGGGTTTCGGCACTTTCCATTTAAAAAGCGTGCAAATGTAAGAAAATAAACATGAGTGAGGCCAGAAATAACGTGAATTGTATGTGTGTGTGTGTGTGTGTGTGTGTGTCTTACCTGCCTTTTTATTGCTGTAGGCATAATAATAAAATGGAAACGTAAACATTACATAACTGAGATATGCTTACCTGCCACGAACGATATATTATTTTATACATGGAGGAGTTCAGTGACATACACACGTACAGAAGAATTATATATATAAAGATATTAACTCATACATAATTTACATTAAAATGAAAAAATTATAATATTATTGCCTGGCAACAAAATTATTTTATTTTTAACAATTACCATTGTTTCAAAAAGTTTAAATGAATTTTCAAGTACTTTACTGTTGTTAAAACGTAAAACGTTGCCGGTAAACTACCCCTTGCCCTTAACCGATCTTCACCAAAATCGAAAGTCCTTGAGACCTCTACAATTCAGGGACGTGTGCAAAACATTATTTAATTCTGTTTGAATTTGCGGCTGTTATCGTTTGCCAAAAAAAAATTTCCCTTGATAAAAAAAACCGTTGCAGGTAAACTACCCCTTTCCCTCAACCGATCTTCACCAAAAACAATAGGTCGTGAGTACTCTACAAATCAGGGCTGTATGGAAAACATTATTTGATTCTGTTTGAATTTGCGGCAGTTATCGTTTGCCATAGAAAAAAAATCTACACACAGACACACAGACAGACACACACACAGACACTTTTCGGAAAACGACTTTTTTTCATGTTTTGAGTGTAGTAAAATCAGAATCTGCAATAATCTCGAACACGATTTTTTTTCCATCACCATACTTCCATTTCCTTAAGGAATATGGAAGTAAAAAACACATGTATTATAGGTCATGATAATACTCTATTTACATTATTCATGAACACAAATTAAAGCACTTTAAAGTTGTAATATTTAATCATGTACTCAGTTTGTGAACATCAATATTGAAACATAATGTTTATTTTCTATAACACTAAAACTTGCACTGATTCTCTTTTTATTCCTTGATTTTAATTCTAAATAGTTACATAGTTCTACTAGAATCAAGAAATCTATTTTTAGAATATAATGGAGATTTGTTTTTTGGTATTATATTATTATCTCACATTGGTTCACTTTCAATTCTTACTCTATACACTTTTTGGCTTACATCTATTGTACATATGGTTTTTACCTTTGATATCTTGTTATACTTTTATTTATTATTATTATATTTATTTTGGGGTTTGGGTTTTTTTTATAAGAGCACTCCTTCTTCTTGTGGATGCTGTCTTGTTCTTGTTTCTTCATTGATCCCTTCTGTTCTTCTTGTTTCTTATAAAATTATTTCCTTCATCTTCTTGTGGATGTCATCAGGTTTTGTGTTTCTTCCTCACCTACTCTTCTTGTTTCTTACAACATATTTTCTTTTCTTGTTGTGTGTTTAGTCATTTTCTGGGTTTCTTCCTTACCTACTCCTATCCTACCTGGGTATTACCTTTTTTTCCATATTCAGTTTTTAAATTGGTTTTGATGATTCATCACTCCTTGTAACATTTGTTTTACATGAACTTTTATTTTAATCAATGATTTTATTCCACGGTGGTTCTTAATTAATTCTTTATATTATTTTGCTTTCTCGGATTTACCAATGTTATTATTTTACTTTTATGATCATTTTACCATTCATTTTTATGGGCTTATCTGTCATGCTACAAAGTCCAGCAGTAAAATTAACATGTTCTGCCTCGTTTCGAAAATTCTTCAACAACATATTCCTTTTTACAAAACACTAATTCATTCAGTTAAGCTCTTGGATGGAATATTTATGGGTCACAGGTTCGGTTTCATATTTTATAATTAATATGATTCCGTTGAATCTTATTTTGTCTTCGTCACTACTGTATATTATAAGTTTCTAAACTTAAGATTTCATTGTTATTAATTATTGTACACTTTTTTATATCAACTATAGTTGGTTAATATAATTTATATGTTGTATTCACAGTGTATTATATCACTAGGTCCTTTTCCTATTTACTTCACTCTACACTGTTTTACATTGTTTATCATTGTTCTTTTCATTATTTTATGTTATTACACCACTTAACTTTCATAATTATAGCTTACTATTAGTTTATTAGTAATTTTAATGTCATTCACATTTTTTAGTTTTGACACAAAATAACTGTTTGAGGTTCGCAGACCTCCCTCTAGATTACTAGTCTAAGGCTATAATCAATGTCTTATTTCTTACATACTAAGTTTAACATTTATACATTCTACTGGTTTACTAATAACTATTTAGATTGTATTTTCTTTGATCGTCTCTTCTGGGTATTATGGTCATCGTCAGTTATTGTTTTGTCATGGTAATTGAATTATTTAATTCTTAAATTTGGATTCCCTATCATTTGTTTGTTATAATATTTCCCTTCTTGTTTTTATTACTTTTTATTCCTTGACCTTATTATTTATCTTTAAATAGTATATTGTGTTTCCATTTCTTTATTTATTAAGTTTATTTTATTCTTCTTTGTATTTTCTTAATAAAAAGATTGCTTTTATGCATAATTCACAGTGAATTTTGATGATATACTTGTCTTTATTCTGAGGTGTAATCTTGTTATGTTACAATATATATATATATATATATATATATATATATATATATATACAGACAGAGAAAGACAAACAGACAGAGATAGTACAATAGCAGTGTTGTTTTTACGGATGAGACCGTGAAAGCGTGTATTTCCTGTTCATTCTTCTCTCGATGTTTTTTACACGCGTGGTCTGATATCTTCCGCAACAGTGTGATTCTGAGTTATACTGCTTATCCAGTTTATGTGCTTATCGAGTGTTATAAACAACGCAGCAGAGTACATTCCTGAAGAAGAAAACAGAGCAGATACCGTACTTAATGTTAAGAACGAAATATGCAATCGCATCCTGAAAACCAACACTGAAAATACAATGGGTTACAGAAATCTACAAGGGCTCTCTCACTCTCTCTCTCTCTCTCTCTCTCTCTCTCTCTCTCTCTCTCTCTCTCTCTCTCTCTCTCTCTCTTACACACACACACACACACACACACACACACACACACACAAACACGCACACACACACAGAAAAAATAAAATTGGCAGGTAAAATCTTATATTCTGGTTCAGAATAGATATGAATTGTCAGAATCGTATAAGCGTTTTAATCAAATAAATTAGACGTGTGACACATCTGTAACTATATACGCCAAGTGCGCTACACAAACGTAGAATAGAGATAGTCGTGAGTCTCCGTCGTGCAAATATTTTACTCCGTCACAGCGGTAAATTTAGACACGTGGAAATTATGAGCAACTGGATTAATATGTACTGAATGTAGCTGTTGACTCAGTGGACTAGCCTGTATGCAGCCTATGTGTCGCAAGAAACGACTCTAGTTGTACCACTGTTGTGTAGGTGTTGACCTGTGACGACAATAGGTTGGAATTTAGTAGGAAACAATAGCTCATTAGCGCGAACAGTTCGACTGGAAATTTGGACTCCACTTAGTGTTATTTTTAACCACTTGTTTATAATGTTTAGCGCACGATAGTACAATCGCTTGATGACAGAGCATAAAACATCGGCACGGGGATGTCAGAACTTATGTTATCTCTTGCCTTGGATCCTGTTATCACACCATTGCCTGTACTTAGCTACTGTTGTATTTATAACACAGTACACGGATAAATCCAAACGCTTTTAATGTCCAACACCTTCTGATCATTGCTTTGTTCTGTTTACTAAACCATGGAGTTGTTTAGAATATAAATTACAAAAATATAAAATGCAAATAAAAAAATCAATAGTTTACCTTTATTACAGATATTACTCGTATTGACACGCAGTGAAATTCGAATACTTGGAATGTCCAATGCTTCTTGATTAACAGTTTGTTTGGGTTATAAGACTACTTAGTTCTTCTTCTTCTTCTTCTTCTTCTTCTTCTTCTTCTTCTTCTTCTTCTTCTTCTTCTTCTTCTTCACACAAAGGATCAGGCCTAGTTGATCTCTCCCAGAACTGTTAATCAAAACGCATTGGGCATTCCAAGTGTTCGGATTTGTTTGCGTGTCAATACAAATAGTATCTGTAATAAAGGTAAACTATTAATTTTTTTATTTTAGTCCCCTTCGGCCTACCGGCAATTGGCTTTGTAATAGGTGGTTTCCCAAATGGTAGCCGTCATTGACAACATTTATTTCACGAAAGACTATGCGCAAGGGGAGAGAGAGAGAGAGAGAGAGAGAGAGAGAGAGAGAGAGAGAGAGAGAGAGGGAGGGAGGGAGAGAGAGAGAGCTAGAGCTAAATGTCAAAAGCGCGTGTGATAGAGTAGGGTACATAGAAGCGTGACATTTTTTTTCTCGTTCGCTACAAGAGGCTACAGAATGAGTGGAATTTATCTGCGGACTGTAGCCTATCGTTGGTCGGCAAATCAAAATGTTTCTACTTGTTTTAATTAATGTACAGATAAATAGTATCTTGTAGTGATCTGTTTTTTCTTCATTAAGATTGTTTTGTTTGATATTTTCTCACCGCCAATAAGTATGTGCAGTACATAGGCTACATCGTAGTCGCAGTGTACGTGGAAACGTTTACCGCGTCATTGAGCGTACCTCGACTGGTGAGAACTTACTTCCATTGGTAATTATAACGCTGTCAATAAATAGCAGTTGTCAACACAAAATTTATTGTTACAAACTACTTTTTATTGTTTCGTTCAGAGATTCGAGTTTATTGTTATATACTACTTGTTTTATTGCTTACAGTGAATGTAGTTAACATTTTCTGATTCCGGGCTGTTTGGCCGTGGTCCAGTGTTGTACACGTCAGCAGACGTTTCGACCGTGTCATTGACGGCCATCGTCAGTGCTAATTGAGCTTCGACTAAGGTAGCTTTGGTCGCTGTGGCCACTGTTGTCACTGTTAGTCAAAGCTCAATTTGCATTAATGATGGTCGAAATGTCTGCTGATGTGTACAGCTCTGGATCACGGCCAAACAGCCCGGAATCAGAAAATTTTAACAACTCGTATTATTGTTTCGTTCGTATATCATTGTTTAAACAGTTTTTTAATTTCACTATTCATAAGAAGACAACTCTTAATTCCGTCTCAGTGCTCGACATGCTTGTCATTTTATTTTGACATTAATCGTGTCTTGCTAGCGTTCACCTCTATTGGATTGCCCGTTCACTTTTACATCTTCATAAAAGTTCTTCCGTCTTTTGTTCTCTGTGTTTTGCGCCGTCTTTCATAAGTTTTCCTTAATTTAATTTTTATCTAACGCAATCAGGCCATAAGATGAAAAGAAATGAGAAGAGAAGAGTTACAAGTTTTTAACTTGAATAAGAAATTAAAAGATTACAAACAACGGTGGAGAGAACACTTAGAAAGAATGTCAGATTCCAGACTGGCCAAACAAGTCTGGAAATACAAACCTACAGGACACAGGTGTATGTGTAGACCCAGGAAGAGATGGCTGGAGGACTTTGAAGGCGGAACAGGCAGCCTTTAAAAACAGAACAGGTAGTGCTGTGAAGATGACGATGATGATCTAACGCAATCAATAAAACTTCTATATTTAAACAAGACGCTTTTTTAAATGGGACAAGTAAATTATGACAATTAAAATCCGATTACATTGATACATAATTTTATGAAAACAAACACAAAATATAATTTACTTTTAGTACGCACAGGAGATTAATGTGTTACACAATCAGATAGGTTACATGAAGAGATACATTCTTCAATCGGTTCTAAGAGCATGTTCTTCTAAAGCTCTTACTACTGTTAGATGCTTTTATCGAAGTCTTAAATATAGTAGATAACCAAAACAAAGGAAATCACTTTTTAATGTCCGAAACAGCGAAATGTACAAATATCGAATGCGGAACGACCATATGTAATTGATTTTGACTTCTTCCGATAACGTTCCACGTTTTCGAAGGAAGATGTATTGCAAAAAATAGTTTCTTCCTCCTTCTTATCTTTCATTTCCTCGTCGGCATCATTTCCTTTTAGTTTTTGCCGCTGTTTCGCCATCTGCGTATTCCGGTATACCGACCGAAGTCTTGCAACTTGCCTTTCCCCTACTTGTCACGTTTGGAACGAGAGAATTATCCGTGTTATGTAGGCGTTGATTTAATTTTTTCACGATTAAAACAAATTATTAAAGCGATCTTTCGGCATCAAATTTTTGCCAGAATCTGTTTTTTCCTGTCGATATGAGAGAGCGATATTTATAGGTTTTTAAAGGCATAATTTTTATTTCTTTTCTGGCAGCGATGAGTCACTTCTAATGCTTTCTTCTTTAGTAAAACTGTCTCACGACAGGTATTTGTAGATACCTGTCCTGTCTTACGACACGAATGAACGCTCTCGACTTTTTTCGATCCTGTGCGTCTGTCTAGCTCCTTGCGTTTCTGATGTTATCAAACATTCCAACCTTTCTTCCTCCCCTGTCCTGTGTTTCCTTCCGTCTTTCCCTCTATGATTCTTAGTTTCAGACAGTTTCTACGAGATATGTATCGCAGCCAAGATGTTTCCTCTTTCTTATTACTTTCATCCTCTCCTATTCTCGTAAATACTTTATTGTTTCTCACTCTATCAGTCCGTTTCAACTTAACCGTCTTTCACAATACATTTCGAAGCTCTGTAGGTACTTTTCTTCTTTATTTTTTGATGGCCCATGTTCCACTGCCATATAAACTACACTCCATACACAACATTTAGCAGATCTCTTTCTCATCCCAATCGGAATCCTTCTTGCTTTCAGCAATGCTTTTACCTTTTCAAAAGCTGTCTTGCCCATAGATATCCTTCTTCTGATTTCCCCCGCACAGCTTCATACCATGTAACCGCACTCCCTACATACTTAAATAAGTTCATATGTTTTACAGTTTTCCATCCAAAGTAATGTTAACGAAGCTCTTGGATTTTCAATCTTGTTAATTTTAGTGTCCCTAAGCAGTAAGTTATTCAGTGCAATAATACAATCAGGCGAACAACCATTACTCTAACGTTATCGGTGATAATCGGTACCCAAGGCTTTCACGTCAACTGTGTTGGAATTTAATTGACTTCTCTTCTTCGGCCTATTAGGCCGTGGTCCATTACTGCCACAATGAAGAGACGTTTCGGCCTCACCGTTGAAAAGATCTTTTGCCTCAGTACTGTAGCTAACTGGTAAAAATCCGTACCCGTTCTCGAGTCGTTTTACACTGAAGATGGCCTCCAACGGTGAGGCCGAAACGTCTGTTCATTGCAGGAGTAGCGGACCACGGCCTAATAGCCCGAAGATAAGTCAATTGGATTTTCACACAGTCGTCGTCGATAATTGCCGAACAGGTATTCGTTTTGCGTTGGACTAAATAACAGTGGGGACCCTGAAGATCCGTGTCCCCAGAAAGTGCAGAGACGTTACCAGAAACTATCTAATTTAATGGTGGAGTAATAAATAGTATCAACAAACTTAACCTGACCATGAATAATCATTAGAGGAAAGATAGAAATCCCTGCAAACTATTACTGCCTAACTGTAAAAATCCACTTCGCAGCATTCTATGTGTTCTGTTCATTACTGACAATCGTTTATCGCGAACGCTGAGTTGCATATAAATCCTACGTTGCGAGCAAACTATGTTTGTGGTTAATGGCACCGCTTTCCTTGTGTAACCTTATCGTCCGCGTTACGTTTTTCAATTAACGCTGTTAATTAAAGACGTTTGTGAGTGGAAGCTTTTAATGAAAAACGAGTCCCCGGTGAAAGCAGGCAACAACCATTCAGATCACGACTTCGGCTTAATCTGGCGCTGTACGTGGGTTTTATAAAATCTTGCTTCTGCTGATCGTTACGTCCGGGAATGTAATTAATTACATCTGCGTCATATTAAGCCCATATTATGGTCTACATAAATGCAAAGGCCGTAAGGAACAGACGAGTCTCCCATAGAATCTTGCATTCAATCTCCAACTTTAACGCATGCTGTGCAGACTTTAGTGTTTTGTACCCTATTATTACTTATTACCCTATTTTGTACCCTACGTAGAAAACTGAATAAAGTGTTTCGCTGTGCTAAGTAGCAGGAGCTTTTGTGGGGCCCGTTTGATCGGGCAGTCAGGAGACACTCTTGGGTTAGAACTGCTCCTAAACGTGACTGGACCGCAGTAGGTCGCAGGCTGCGGAACGCGAATGGAAATCCGTGCACTAAAAGTCCTTAGGTTAAGCAAGCTCTGTGATAATGAGGAAATTCAGGGAAACATAAAGTAGGATATGATGAAGCATGAGAAAAACTACTGTTGAAAGTACTGATGGCCGGAACACTCAAGGTGTTTTAAACAGTGACAAACGACAGAAGGACATAACGGTTCTAAAAATGTCCAGCCACTGGCCCCAGATTGAAGTTGGCGAGAACAAAAGATTATATTCACAAATCTATAGTGTATTTCAAATGTATTTATTAAGTAGGAGAGACAACACGTTATTCCCTATCTTCGACCGATTATCAACAATGGGTCTGATGTTCAATGGGGTGTCTTCTACACATGTATACAGTTTTAAGGAAAACAATAATTTCTTATCAACAACTATTGTATTTTAAATTATATTCGTTATTTAGGCAATGATGTAATTTATGAATTCGACAAGTAGGCAACATGTATTTCTTTTCCCTCTTCACAATTCCGACTTTTCGACGCATGGCCTAGCCAATGCAATATCCTTGCTCTGCAGATCATATCTATTGATGGTTCGCAGTAGACACTGTAAACTTCCTCATTTATACTCCTTATTTACCCAGCTTCCGGTTTTTCTTCCTCTAAATATTTTTCTAATCATCTTCATTCACCATCTTATTAGTGTCTCTTTGTACATTTTTCTGCACAAATCACATCCATATAGCTCTGTCCGGGCTGACAATAGTTGTATAAAGTCCCAGTTTTGCACTTGTACACAACTGCTTTGGCCCTGAATAAACGATTAGTGTTCCCGACACACGATATTCGCTATGCTCAACCTCGTATCAATCCCCTTCACCAACTTACATTTACATGACACTCTTAATCCCAAATACTCAAATTCCTCACATCCCCTAAAACTCCAGTTTGACCAGAAATATATGTACAACTATGGTAGTTTTGCATCTACCCTCAAGACTCCACCTGTTCTCATCATCTTACACTTCTTTGGGTTCAGCTTCAGTACCATCTTGAAGCCCTCTTCTACCAATTATTTTTTCTATTTGTATTCGCCATCTCAGGACCACATGCCAATTTCAATTCTTTATTCCTTGTTCTTTTATTTTTCTCCAATATTCTTTCATCTTTTCACTATGTCTCTTCTTCCTGTCTTTAGTCCACTTTGAACCTGCCTTTTCTCTCTCTCCTATCCTGGACTCTTCCCATTTTTAACACTTTTGCCCGAAAAGCTTCTCTTTCAATTGCTTCTTCTGCGTTTATATTATTTGTTCGAAATCTTTTTGGACTTCTTTAATAAACTTGATGTTGCCTTCTTTCCCACAAATATTTGAAGATTTGTTTTGTTAACCTATTATCGTCCATTATATATAAATGTCCAAAAAATAATAGTCTTCTTTTTCTTATTGTTTCTGTTATATTTTCTATACTTTGATATATTTCATCATTTCTTCTTAATTTCCAACCTTCTGAAGTTTTTCATGGGCCTACAAATTTGTTTGTTATTTCTTTAGTTCATTTCCCTTCTCGCTATCAACGTCACATCGCCTGCGTATCTTATCACCTGATGGCTTTGGTACAGTATGTGTCCTTCTCTGTTTAGATGCCTGTCTGACGAAGAACCCTATTAATCAAAACATTTGAGAGGGCCCACTTTAATGTGTAAATCTTCCGATGTTTCATTTTTAACTCTGACATTGCTAACAGTTGTTATCAGTGCCATGTTTACCAAACTCATTAGTTTCTCAGGCAAGTTCGATTCTTCCATAACTGTCTTCAGTCTATGACTGAAGCATATCTTTTCAACAATATAAACAACACTACTGCTGGGATTCTGTATTCGTAAAAAGTTCTAATTACCATGTAAAGTCCAGTCTGACTTTGATTAATTTCGCTGTCGTGTTATAGATTACATCCAACAAGGAATCCCTCTATAATTACTATACTCTGTTAAATCTCTATAATTGCTATAATATCTCTATATACTTTATAATAGCTATTTAAAATAGGTATCATCGTAGCCTTTTTCCAAGTCTGTGGCGTACTTTCTTCTATCCATACCTAGGAAAGGATTTGACTCTCCAATTTGCATCTGGATTATGGAATTAGCTGCTGGAAGCATTGAATTTTCTTTGACGACGAGGCATCACATATTTTCCTACATTTGCTAAAGACTTAGCCTTAGTCTTTCCAAAAACGTTTGGAATACTGTAGGTGGCAGTGGCGGCTCGTGGCTTCGAGAATTGGTGAAGCAGAATCGGTGGCAGGTCCCTCCCCCCATAAATTATGTGAATATGTTTCTTCCTGTTTTGGAATCATGAATAACATATGGAGACAAAAGAAAAGTATGTTAATAAAATTTACAAATATAGTAGTTAAAAATAGTAAGTACTTACAGGCTTGCATTTTATTTCTTGAACACAAGGTCAATTCTCCTCTCTTTCAAATATGCAAACTTGTCGATAATGTCGTCATAAAATGGTTGTACATTAATTAATTCGTTTAACAGTTCCTTTTCTATGAAAAGTTTTGATAAGCTAGTAAGTCTGTCCTCTGTCATTGTATTGGGCAGGTATGATTTTATTCTTTTTAAACAAGAAAAACTTCGTTCTACGGAAACGCTAGTGGATGGAATAGTTACTATTAAACAAAACAGTTTGTAAGCTTCTTTAAAGATGTTCCTGTTGTCAGCTAAAAGTTCCATAAAATGTAGTGGTTCCATTTGTCTGTATTGCTTATCCTCATAATTAAGCTGTAATTCGTTTTTCAGTCTTTGGAAATCGGTAAACAGATTAGGGTAGCACACCTTTAAGTTACTTAATGCATCCGTGGGAAAGTTTTCAGAATACGTTACGAACTTTGAAGTATCCATTAATGTAACAAACTGAAGCTTTTCCATATCATTAAAACGTGTGGTTATTTGTACTGAAAGGTTATCTAAAATTTCGTAATACAGAATTTTGTATTTTTCAAAACGTTGATCACGTGTGAGTGTAATTCTTTTCTTCAACTCATGGTATTCAGTTGGAATTGTTGTTTTTGAAGCAGCTAAATCGAAAATTTTCATAAATGCATCATCAGTTCTTTTGCTATTTATGAGTGTTTGAGTATTTTTAACTTGCGAGATACAGAAATTAATGTCAATTGACTTCTTTTGTAGCACATCGAAGAGAACATCCGTGGCTCAAAAAATATCGTTAAAAACGACAACCAAAAGCGTAAATTCAAAATCATTAAATTTATTTAAGAAGCCATCACTCTGCCTAATTGATGTTTGATCATAATTTGAATCGTTCACAATTTTAGTGAATACTTCTTTTAATGAATCCCATTCGTTGTATATAGTATTCACAATTTTGGAATTAGACTTCCATCGCGTCCGTTTTCCAACGACTGTGTCTACTGCGTAAGTTCGCTTAGCAGAACTGTGGAAAAAAGAGGGTAAACCGTTAACAGTCGCAAAAAATATCCGACATTTCGAAATGCTGTTGCAGCTTTGTTGTAGCACTAAATTCAAACGATGCGCCATGCAGTGAACAAAAACCGCTTGTGGCACTACTTCTTTGATTTTTGCCTGAAGACCATTTAATTCTCCTGACATAACGCTTGCACCATCAAAACACTGGGCAATAAGTTTTGATTTATAGTCAAATTTTTCGAGGGACCTTGACACAACGTGAAACAGTGTGTCGGCAGTCCGACTGGAACTAACATCATAAAATACCAAAAATCTTTCCACCAGCTTTCCTCCGGGAATAACGTATCTAATTATGATGCTACATTGAGATTTGTGGACAATGTCTGTGGAATCATCCACTTGAATTGAAAAAAAAAATGTACTATCTTCTATTTCCTTTGCGACGTGCTCATCAATATATTGTGAAATGCAGTCAATTATTTCATTCTGAATAGTCTTAGAATTGCCAGCAAAGACGGGTGAGATTTTTTTATAGTGTTCTTGAATATCTACAGGGCTTATCGAAACGAAGGTTTCTAGCAGTTCTTTAAAATTTCCGCGATTAATAGATGATAACTCTTCGTGGTGACCGCGAAATGATAATTCTTGTTTACCCAAGTAAAGAACTGCACGAATAGGAAGATGCATGAAACGTCTGTTAAGCCGAACGTTGTCATTGAAGCGTTTAATATAGACTACAACCTAGAATTTTCCTTCAAAGCATCCTCGATAGTACTTAAATTTTTCTTTAATTTTGAAAAACTCAATGCACAACGCATGTGCTCAGAAGAACCTTCATGTTTGGAAAGAGCACGAGTAACGTTACCAAAATCATCAAAGCCGTTCTTATTCCACGCACTTGATTTAACACTAATAATTAAGCAGGGCATACAAAAAGGTTTATTTAAATAATAACTGCCACACAACCACTCGAACGTTGAATACCAATTTTGTTTAAAGTTGCAATTGTACACCTTGCCCTTTATTTTTGCAACCTTATTTACTTTCAATATAGGCATAGGTTTTTCACAGCTTAAAAAGTTTTTCTTATCATCATTATTCCATCTTGAAAATGGTGTTTCTAATAAAACACATACCGGATCATATGAAGGAAACATTCTGTAAAAACTTCACACACCACGAACAACGAACAAAACAAACGCGCTGGATAGGTAAAGCACTGTACATGTAGGCCTACACCACTGAGAAACAGCCAGCGACACTGCTTCACGTGTGTGGGGGGGAACGCTGAGTACGGAATACGTTGTCATGGCAACCGTGATAAACCGAGCGTTGTTAGTGACGTATTAACTGATGCAGCATTCGAGGTACAGAAAGCTGCTTCTACGATCTCAGCGCTTTCCGCCACCAGTAGGCTTGTATGTGATCGCAGCGAAGTTCAGCTTCTGTAACCTATTTCCATCGCTTGTAAATGTTATTTTAATTATTATACAGACAAAATTTAATTAAAAAAAATATTTTTAAACATAAAATTTACTAAAAATTGAAAATAATTTTGTGTAAAAAGAAACACATTGAACCAGTTATTTTAGGTGAAGCAGCGCTTCACCTGCGTCACCTGACGAGCCGCCACTGTTAGGTGGTCTATACGTGTGAGCTCTGATGAAATACACTTGTGAAATCTTGGCAGGAATAACAAACGTTATATTCCAGTGCGTCAGCAATACTTGTAAGAAGCAAAAGTAATACAAAGTTGTTATCCTGCATTATAAGTATTGTTAACCTGTCTACCATATGCTGAAAGAAGACTAGTTCCCACAAGGATATTTTTTGAAATTTGAGTTTATTTTTTTATGTAAAGAAGAAAGAAAACGCATTAGATTAATAGAAACGAAATTTTAACATTCTTGATGACTGAATTGATGACTCATTCCAACCAAGACAATGGCCGTAGTGGTAATGCTCAGAGAAATAAAGACTTGACAGTCAGGCGAAAAAAAATTTCGTGCAAATGTTATTCTGGAGCGTAGACCAGAAGATGGAAACTATACAGGGAAAGGCAGAAAATCTTTCAACAGAGTAGATATTTATGGAGAGTAATACATTTTAAACTTAGTTATATTGTTGGTGCTTATTACTTGTAAACGGAAACCTTGAGAACCTTATCGTAACTAATGCTGATTTAGGTTCATAAGACAGAAGTACAATAGCCCCTAATGGTATAATCCATTTCTTTCCAGTAGCCTTGAGTATACAACAAGACTTGGTCAGTAGATACTAGATAAGGAAACTCTATACAATGAATTGGCTTTAACACACACACACACACACACACACACACACACACACACACACACACACACACACACACACACACACACACACACACACACACACACACACACACACACACACACACACACACACACACACACACACACACACACACACACACACACACACACACACACACACACACACACACACACACACACACACACAGCATAAACCACGAGATTACAATTAGTGAAGAAGTAATGTCAGATGACTGACGCAACCTGTGAACATTGAACATATGGGATAGTTTGAGAAGCAAGCGTTCGCCTCAGTATGTGACAGCTGGAACAATGATAAACAGTTTCGACGTGTTAACGTTAACAATGCAGTTTCTGAAAGCCTTTTTAGTTTTTTTTTATCAATTAAATACAGGTTTTAATTTTTATATAAAACTTGGTTTTGCGTCAGAAATATGAAGTGGATTGTTACCATCTTTGGTTTACAGCTGTTTGGTTCAAGTGTAACTAACCTGTAATTATGTTACACCATAAAAATAAATCAAACACAGGCATTTTAATACATGAAGTAAAAACAATTATTTTCTTTGCTATGAAGCCCATACCTTTTGAAGCCCCAAAATGATAAGAGACGTAGTGACAACGTATACAGTAAGTTTAGTCCTGTAAGGTCAGGGGCATATGGTTCTCTCCACCGTACAGTGGTCCCTTCCTTAGACCCTCAACGTTTGACCAACTCGAGCAAAATAAGTGTCTAAATTCTCATAAATAAATTTATTAAAAAATCGGCTGTTCCATAAACTCCTCAACTTTTAACCGATTCGAACAAATTTGTTTAAATTCTCAACAATAAGTTTATGAAGTTTGTTTTTTGGAGTACTTAGCGCCTTCAAACTTTAACTGTTTCAAGGAAATTTGTTTTAAATTGTCAAAAATTATTTTGAAAATTCTATTTCTTAGAGCCTTTAAATTCCTCAACTTTTAACTGATTTCAGCAAATTTGTTCAAATACTCAAAAACAATTATTGTATAAAAAAAGAGTATCGAGCTGGATTTCAAAAAATTTTGCTCCTTGAAAGTTTCAACTAAAAAATTGTTTATTATGCCATAAATATGTAAAAGATGTCAAATTTTACTTTAAATTATAAATATAACCTATTATAATATTTTAACTGCCTTATGGCAAAATTAATAAGAATTTAAGAAAAAGATTGGCCAAATGTTATGTGTAGAGCGTTGCTTTATATGGTGCAGAGACGTGGACACTGAGAAAGGAGGATGAGGAAAGATTAGAAGCATTTGAGTTGTGGGTTTGGCGAACAATGGAAAAAGTGAGATGGGTTGATAAAGTAAGGAATGATGACGTTTTAAGAAGAACAGGGGAAGAGAGAAGAATCCTGAAGGTAATAGAAAATAGGTAAAGGAATTTATTAGGGCATTGTTTAAGAAGAGACTGCTTGCTTACAACTCCCATGGAAGGTGTCATAGAAGGAGAAAAAAGAAGAGGTTTTAGAAGAATGAAGTTAATAGATAGCATTAATATCAAAGGGTGTTACGTAGAAACGAAAAGACTGGCATGCGATAGGACAGCTTGAAGAGCTTTTACCATATGAAGACCTGCCTTAGGGTAGAACACCAAATAATAATAATTATAATAATATTTTTAAAAAACCTATTAAATGAATTATCAAAAGGTGTGAGCAACACAACATTTCAACCAGTAAAATATCCGTGGTCGTCTGCAGGTATACCTGTGTCAATTAAACTAAATACTAAACATAGCTTAGACCTATCCGATATTCAGTCACAACCAGCGTAAACTGACAAATGAGTAAATGTTAAAAAAACACCATCAAACTACAAAAGTGAAACAGAACTATAGAAAAATATGTTCACAGAAAAGCTACTTACCCTGTGAGTCCGCTGGGCAGAACCGGGAAGCGCAACACTGGCACAAGTTCACACAATGGACAACAGATTTTTTGGTTTAAGACAAAGGCGACTACAGATTTTTAGTGGTTAAAACAGTGTGTAAGAAAATCTGAACGATGGTAAAAATCCGACCAAACCTTTCCAATAATATTCAAATGCCATCGAAAGGAAAGTTAGGTTTAAATTTCCTACTGGTATAAATAACCAGTACGAGACCGGATTTAACTTAAACATTTGAGAATTAGAAGTTATGTATATCAAATTAGCACGTTCTTTATGTAATTTTACCTTTTCAACTACTGTAAAGACCACAGGGGATTATTCTAAAAACTCAAAGGATAAAAGTATCGTACGTAAGGTATAAAGCCAACAGTATCTTAAAAACCTGAAGATGACCACAGGTATTTTAGCGGTTGAAACGTTGTGTCAGTATATTTGAACAATGGTAATAGTTCCACTGAACCATTTTGATAGTGTTCACTTACCATCGAACTCTTGGTTTAAAGATCCATTAAAAGTGAGATTGGGACAGAGCCTACTCGTGGTCACGGAGCCTACTCCAAAATGGATTCTACTATAATTACCATTACTCTGTCATTAATATTAATAATAATGCTATTATTCTCAGTACTAACTTTTTGTTTACTTTCGTACTGATATAGATTGGTTTCAAGCATTCTTCATAACACCAGCGGTTAATAAAACATTAGTATTTTATTTGTTTATCAAATTAATATGACAATAGAATCAAAGCAAGAATCAGAAGCTAAAACTGCAAAATTTGCTAGTGGGCATAGAAACACATATAAGTGGTCCTGATAACATAAAAAATGTTTACTTTAAACTTTAAAAATTTTAGCTAATTAGAATGAAATGTATGGTTGATGAGCTTGTATCGTTAAGCAGTATGAACATGAAATTCAAAATCTCCCTTCTGACGATTTTATGAATTTACTTAATTTTTTTTTTAATTTGTTCGAGTCCTTTACGAATTAAAGGGTGTAAGGAGTTTTTGGTCAAAAAATGGTTTTCTGAATTGAAGCGAGGGGAGGTCTGTACATTACCTATACAGTAACGGGAGGTCAAGTGAACAGCTGGAATGTGCAGATAATGCCAGATTTCGGTTGGAGAGTAAAGCTGAAAGCTTGCTGTCCGCTCTGTCAAAAGTCGCCTGACAAACATAAGTTCATGTCGCAGGCATATCTGTATTCACATCGAAGGTTTACAAATTTCAAGCAGTGTTTAAACCCAATAAGAATATACTTATACTGACACTGCAAAAGAGAAACACAGATAAAATTTTATAAGGTCGAGGAACGTTGTAGAACTGGTTATTGGGTCATTTGAAAATTTGAAAAACCCCAGTAGACTCCAAGTTGACGGAATTGTGCTTCCAAAAGGATAAACAAAAAATAAATTACATTATAAGTGTATAGGGAAAGAACTGAAAAGGGTTACATTGCAAAATGGTTTCATTGAGCAGGATAGGAAAAGACGGCGAAACATCTACAAACAAATGCCTGGTGATAAATTACTTCAGTTGAAAGACTATAACTATTGGTCACCTGAAAGAATATCTGGTTAAAGTTAAAAACGACAGTATCGTAAATGTGAGGGGAATGGTCTGTTTGGCTGCCTTCGTGGGCAGAGGAAAATAAGTTCTAGGGGAGAAGTCGAAATTTCTTCTGTGGAGACTGGAAATTAACCTATAATTGTGTCGTACATAAAAGTCTTCTTGTCTTCTTCTTTTGCCCTTCAGATTTTGGAAAAAAATGACCGATCCGTCTTCAGAGTTTTTAAATATCAGAGTTCTCCTAGTCCTGAAACCTCTTTTACCTACAGCACGTATGTTATAATACTCTCATCGATAATCTTTTTCTGGAATTATGTCTATTAGGGCTACCTATATTTTCTGGAATTCTGTATATTAGGGCTACCTATATTTTCTGGAATTCTGTCTATTAGGGCTACCTATATTTTCTGGAATTCTGTCTATTAGGGCTACCTATATTTCTGGAATTCTGTATATTATGGCTACCTATATTTTCTTGAATTCTGTCTATTAGGGCTACCTATTTTTCTGGAATTATGTCTATTAGGGCTACCTATATTTGTGGAATTCTCTCTATTAGGGCTACCTATATTTCTGGAATTCTGTCTATGAGAGCTACCTATATTTCTGGAATTCTGTCTATTAGGACTACATATATTTTCCGGAATTCTGTCTATTAGGGCTACCTATATTTCTGGAATTCTGTCTATTAGGACTACATATATTTTCTGGAATTCTGTCTATTAGGGCTACCTATATTTTTATTACCTACGTTTGAGGGCTACCTTACGTCTTCATATCTTATTTTATCAATTCACTAGTGCACGCTTTCGCTTTCTTATTAATGCCAATCTAAGGCTTCAATTTTTGCTGTTGTGTTTTGTCCATTGTTCCGGGTGTATATTGAATTTATTGTGTTCCTTATGTATGTCTTTGTTATACTCGTATCCTTATCTAGATAATTACGGTGACTGACTTGCTATATTGTGTTATTCTTAATTACGATTTTTGGTTTAATGGATTCCTATCTGCTAAACGCCGTAACTTTGGACTTAAAAATAGCACGTTTATATTTTACACTCTACGAACTAACTTTAATTGTATTTTGTTTGAAGAATTGTATCTTAATTGAAGAATCCTGAATTTATCATTTGTCCTGAGAAAATGGAGAGTCCAACCTTCAAGTTAGTCTCATCCCCTCCACCAGAAGCTAGTCATCCCCTCCGACCAGGAGCAACTTCTATTTTATATACGGTACTGATCTTGACCATTCAGTACGTACAAAAAACACAGTGACTACTATGGATCTATTTCGAGTGTGTCATTTTCTTCTGTTTAGAAGTATGTAGTTTTCCTATGTGAACGAAGAAATGAGATGAAATCGGGAAAAGGACTCAATTTACATTTTGTGAATTCTTGAATTAATTAGCCCTTCAACTGAGTATCTGTACGGGCTTAGGATTAGTACTTAGGACCTGTACGACATTTGTCACCAAGTTGTAAACTTAACAACTTGACAACCAATTGTAAACTTGACTACATGGTAAAAACACGTGCAGCAAAGCTTTTATTGTTTGACAAATTTGGAAAATCTGTTAAAAATTGTTCCTGAAAATTTTATGAGAATCGTAGCAACGGAGAAAAATCCCAAACTATACACAATTTGAAGCGAACCTTAGTCGTAACTCTTAGACTATGTACAGAGACTGAACGCTGGTAAATATCGTGCTAAGAAGAAGGAACAAGACAGTTAAGCGGGACAACGAGGCAGTTCAAGACGGAACGAAACACAAGAAGGCTCAAGCAAAGACTACGAGACAATATTGTCACGCCATTACAGTACATTGTACCTGTTTATCGGCTGTCCCAGCGGAGTCCGGCTGTAATGTGTGTGTGCGTACATATTGCTGCTGCTTTGAGCTGAAGGACAATTACGTGACACATGTCACGCATCCGTTAACGAGGCTGTTCCAGACTTTACCGGTCCGCGCGCACTGTGTTCAAGGCCGCAAGCAATTACGATCTAGTGTTTTCAAGTAGTGCTCACGCTTATTGTGGATTACTCTGGGATCTCAGCAGGGTATAAATATAGCCTAAGCATTCAGCGACGGTTAGTTCCAGTTGAAGTGGCGATTTATTCAAGTGAGGTTCGCGTTTTATGTCGGGCGATTTAGACAGTGCGTCTCCTGTGGTGTATCAGTGAAAAGCGATTATAGTGCGGAATTCTTTACAGTTGACATTATTATTTGTGTGGACAGATTAACTTGAATTATTGTACGAGTATAATCTTGTTGAATAACTTATTGATTACAAACTGTTAATTGTGATAATTGAAGCTGGTTTTAGTGACTTAATTGGTGTCTTGTATTTTGTTTTCCACTCTACCATACAACGATCAGTTAGACCGTCGTAACAATATATTGACCGATCTCATGCAGCCGAAGAGACAGCTCATTCAAAAGCCTGGAAAGGACGCAGTGGTAGAGAGCGGACCAAGGCCAATAATCTTCTTTTTCATAAATTAGAAAGAAATCGACTACATCACCGTCAAATTAGAAACAATATCTCTTAGTTGCATTATTTGGGAGCACAACTCCCTCGTTCTAGAAAAGAGAAGGAAAAACCTAAACAGAGCAACAACGAGACAAGGAAACCTAATCCTACATAACAGGTAGAAGGAAACTACTGAAAGGATTCAGTTGCAACAGTAACAATCACATACAGTTATATAAACAATTGTTACGGTACCCATTGTTGCCAATAATATTACAATTGGTTTTCGCCACGTAATGCAGAAGGATTCCGGTTTGAATGCGGTACTGAATTATTGTTACATCTTGAAACGTTTTCTTGAACATTATTGCAAAACATTTTAACATTGCGGAACACAATCTGTTACTGTATTTAATCAACTATATTATTACTATATCCACTAACTTTAATCAGTGGTTGGTTCCTAAAATTATAGGTGCCGGAACGCATCAATTCAATAGTTGTACAGACACAAATATATTTATATTTTATATAATAACAATGGCTCCCATGTGTACCACCGAAGTAGCTTAGGAGAAGACAGCGTAGGGTGCCTTATGTGAGCCGTACGGCATAGAAGGAAGGCAGTGTGGCCAACACTACGCTTCAGCCGCCTATTATTATCCCCAGGATATTATCCCAGGTACTCATTTTCAACAGGCTGAGTCGACCTGGGGGCTGAAAAACGCACCTTGATTTTATGGTGCGGGCCCGGGAATCGAACCCGGGACCCCTAGATTAGTAGCCAGGTGCCATACCCACTGGTCTACTGGTCTACCTTCCTGCTAAGATGATCTCTTAGTACTATGTTTTCAAGCTTGTCTAACAGAGCCCTCGTACCTACTCTTCTTCTTACTTTATAGTTTCTAGTATTGGTAATGGTCTCTCCTTTATACTCTATCAAATCTCATTTCTATTACAGGTATTTCATCTCAACTGTAACCTGAGTAACCTGAGATTAAAGCGGTCACTCCAACATCCAGAATTATCTTCCGTAGGTAAGGACTGACACATGAATAGTTTTGAACATATTTATCTTCGTCTGTCTTAATACCTCTTTCTTAGTTAGGAGTAGTTTTTGTAATATCCTCTCCCACATTTGTCGTCACGTATTGCAGAATTACTATTTGCTTACTGGACGAGGAGTGTAGATGGGCATTTATTAATATGGAACGACAACAAAATCCTCCAGTAACCGCATAGATGTAGTCGGTCATGCGCAAGTGTTCACGACGCAAGAGTTTTAGGGTACACACGGGTCTGTCGGAAAATTTGTTTGCCTCGTTGTCGTAGTTTAGGTGGAAAGGTAGAACCACCGAAAAGCTTCGTCCAGTACAAATCGCGTACGCGTAGCAGTTCTGCAACAGATAACTACTAAAATAGAATTACGAAGGCTGGGAACGAAACAATTCCGACTTTGCGCTACGTTTCTAATGCTACTGAAGATTTTTTCTTACATTCATCCACTTCACTGCTTCCACAACACTGCCAAGATAAACATCTCCTTGTTTCGTAACTTCGGCTTCATTTTTATATGCGTTTTGAGATCAGTGGCGTATCTAGAATTTGGCCTGGGGGGGGGGGGTCTGGCAGAGTCGGCTTTATACAAAAGAAGAAAACGAGTTATGACAAATCAATATTGCTATCGTTAATGTGGCTGAAAAACGTGTGATAACATCCTGAAATCAATAACATTAACACAATAATAATACGCGTTATTTAAACAATGTTTACAAGATACTTATTGACTGAATTGATTTTCGTTTACTTCAAACGTGTAATAAACCTTTTTGTATATTTAAAAAAGAGTTACTACTATTTTACCGTACACAGCTGAACAATAATAAAACAGCCTAAAAATTAAGAGACTAACAAAATTCCTCGTCAACTTTTTTCGACCCTTTGGAGGGGGGCTCCGGTCCCGCTTATCCCCCCACTCCCCTAAATACGCCTCTGGCTGAGATGTCTCCGTGATATGATGAGTACTAATACCGCTGAGCTGAGGTCAAAGATAGTATGCGAGGCTACGCGACACTTTGAACGTGTTATTCACTCTCTCGATTTGTCCATGCACGCCTTCCAGATGTTTGTCGATTATTATACCGGCACCTAGGTGAATCTTGTCACGTATTACATCACAGGCGCTGTATGAAAGAACCTTTTCCGATTCAGCAAGCAGTTTTCTGATACGGCTATTCATTGTACGTTTAGCGTAAAGTGCTTGTGAATAAATGTGTGCAGTAATTGATAAGTTTGATTACTTGTATACTAATACCTTTATTTATTTCAAACTGTAATAAACGTTCTAAATCGTGATTTCCTTGTGTTCAAGTATTAATTTTCAGTGTTCAAACACAACTTTCCGTGTGACCGTCTTAACAATATCGTAGCATACTTTAGGTCAATAGTATTCATATCTATTTGTCTACTGCGTTTTACTCCGTTTGGGACGGTTAGATGTTTATTTTTTTATATATATTTCTGCTTCTGTGTTGGAAACAGCCTGACTAAGCTCCGGCCTATTGGGCCGTGGTCCACTGCTGTTGTTACTAACAGGCGTTTCGGCATCTCCCCTGGAGGTCATCTTCACTGTACAATAACGATTCGCCAACTGACACCTTCGTCTTTGTCAGTTAACCGCAGTTAGAACTTCTTTCGCCACAGTATTGTGGTTAACTAACGAAGACTGTGTCAGTTGGCGAATCGTTATTGTACACTAAAGGCCAATTTATGCTAGAACGGGAAAGGGCACAATACGGCACGTGACGGAAATATTCCCGTACGGGGTTTGTGTTTATGCTATAGCGGGCCAACAACGGGCGGCTCATGTAGTAACAATCGTGACGCTGTGAAGACACAGTATTGTATGATTTATGTAGTGAAATACAGTAGTAATGACAAATTTTACATTACTTGAATTAACGGCTATCGCTGTAGCACTCGATGAAGAAAATGTAAACAGAAGAAACAGGAGGTGGGGTGTACACCCAACGTGGTCTAAAAGAGAATCTGAAAGTGAATACGCCACTCGCTCAATCAATTTCTCGTCGTCCATTGTGAGTATCTCGTAATCCAAAAAAAAAAAAAAAAACTACGTACACCACTCACCAGGTGTAGCAATGAACTATGAACTGCACGTCGGTTCGTTTATGTTACAACGGGACGTGGAGACAAGGTGACTGCGAGGTGACGGGGACAGGAAATGTCGTTAGCGACGGGCGGCCAACGTGTACCGTACGGCACACGTCCCCGGCACCGACTCGTCCCGTTGAAACATAAATGCCCTCTATGAAATCAGTAAAGATAAAACATCGACGTGTCTCGTGCGACACTCGTGCCGCATTCGGAGCGTTGTAGCATAAAAAGTCCTTAAAGATGGTGTCCAGAAGAGGGGCCGAAACGTCTGTTAGTAACAACAGGAGTGAACCACGGCCCAGTAGTCCGCAGTTTAGTCAATGAAAGCCTTAGATACACAATTTCTCCTTCTGTTCTCCTCATTCTCTAGAAGAATTTTAATGTCAACAAACTGTAGACTGCCGGTGTCACGGGTCACATTCTACTATCTACACTGTAATAATACCAGTCTTACGCAAACGGGTACTGACAGTTTACAGTCGGTGTATGGTAGCTGTTGTCGTGAGTACAGGAACCAGTGTCGCTTTGGCAGAAGTTAGACGTCTTGTTGTTACTATAGTTGTCACAGCAAGTCGTCCGTCGGCATCTCCGCCACGCCTGTCGAAACCTGTTTACAGTTTATTGCACACAGTAACAAACAGCAGGGTAGTGTCACAAGCGTGCTTGCAGCTGTCACTTGCAGACAGGTATACGAATACTGTGCACAGAGCAAGTCCTCTAGAGGCTTGGGAGACTGCAGACTTGATACAGTTGTTTAAAAAGGGAAAACACGGTGTCACAGATAACTGTCGGGGTATTATTTTATTAAATGAAGCCTGCAGCTTAACGCAAGTATCTTGAACAAGAGACTGGAAATAACCTCAGTAATGTTATTAGGGAAAAAATGTGGTTTTCGATAGGAAAGGTCTACCACCGAATGAATTTTTATTACAAAGTATGTAACAGGGAAAAGAAACATGTACGATTTTCCAACATATTTAGCGATTGTGGATTTTTGTAAAATCAAGTAACCTGTAAGTAACTCGTTGAGTTTCCTGCAGGTCTCCCGTGTAATAAATACACTACAAATTAGATTTGTAAATTTAGCTTTTACATACGCATTGCGATGTTAAATGAACCTCTCGGACACTTTTTTCTTCGTCTGTCCTACGTAAAATTTATTGCAATCTGCACATTCTATTTTGTACTCCTCCTTTTTAATTATAAATGTTGAATTTAGTTTTAGGTTTTATTTTATTAAAAACAATATTATCTGTGTTATAAGATATTTTTAAGTTTGTAGCTTTAGTTTGCTTCGTTCCGTGATAAGTAAAGTTTATATATTTTATATTATATTAGTGGGAGGTTTTTTACAAGAAGGTTTGTATGGTATTTGTTTAGTGAGTTTATGTTTTATTTTATTTTATTATTTAGCCACACACTGTTTAAACAATAAACATAAATTTCTAAACATTCAAAATGTCAAATTAATTAAAAACGTACAAAAATGTAACAAAATGAATATCTGGGAAAGTCTTAATATTTACGAACACAATAACAATAACCTACTAATTAAAGAACAAATTCAACTAAAAACAAAACAAGACGATTTATTTAAAATCATACATTTATTAGACAAATAAATTGAAACATTAAATATATAATAAATAGCTGACTACATAAACGTTAAAACAATCGAAAATAGAATCGAAGTAATATCGATTACCCGTTAACTATATTGTAAGCGAAACATTAAATTACAATTCAAACACACCTTTGAAGATACAGAATAATTTCTGTGAAACGTGCGTCAGGTGAAAATAAACCTACTTGCAGTATATTTATTTGAAGGTATTAAATCGCAGATATATAAAAAATCTATGGAACGTTTTATGAAAATATGGGTACCCCAGTTGTTTGACTAAACCTATTCAGAGTCTATATCAAGTATTGGGAAGAGCATACTTTAAAGGATCATCACGTACCAAAGTAAACAGAGGCCTAAGAGCGTAGTATGCCGCCTGCCATTTATAACATTATCGAAGATGAAAAACAATTGCGTATGATGGCATTCATATGGCGGAGCAAGTTTAAACTGGTTTTTGTTCGCCAGTGACATGCCTGTTATCCAGGATAATGAAAACGGCCTGGAAAAGTATTACGCCTCCTGGAGGAAATAGTCCCAGATAATAAGACCAAAATATCTAAGTGGAAACAAGAGTTACGACTTTCCAAGGCAACAGATACAATTTGAGAATAGAGTTGTTATCATGAGAAACGTTGGAACACACCTTACATCATAGGTATCACGTATAATAGAGATTCTTAATCGAGAACAAGCCTAGACATTGCATGCCTCTATAGACAAGATGCTTACAAAGAAGAACAAGGCTAGTAAAGAATGAAGTTGAAAATTAATTACAATGGGTATAATGATGTATGGAAGCGAAACATGGAAGATCATGCAAAAAATGAATCAGCAAAATACGACTAGCAGAAATTAAGTTTCTGAGAATAATAAAAGGGTGTAAAAAGCTAAACCGATTTGAAACGAAAACATAACAAGATAATTAAATATTTATTGTATGAACGATAGAATACAAGAAAATGGGAAAAAGCTGGGAGTAACATTTGTTAGAAAAAAACCCATCACGAATAGCAAAAATCGTTAATAATTATGAAATTAGCAGGAGAGAGGAGCTTTATGACGGTCACGGGAACGATGGCAGAATTCACTGGACGACGGAAAAGACAATGTCTAAGCCACATAATGGGGACGAAGATAATAATGAAAAATAAACATGAAAAGCACAAGCTCTTTCCGTTGGAGTGAGCTTGTGCACAAGCTGGACGTCGCAGTAATGACAAAGTGAAAATGGAAGAGCTTCAAGGACGAGAGTGCTTGAAATTTTTCTGGAAACTTAGTAACAACTTAACAGAGGACTTTAACTCTGGTATGCTACAAAAGCGGAACAGTTTTAGAGGTTTAAGTATTTTAAAGAGAAACAACACTGGTCTGTGAAGATTCCAGGTCCACGGCGACGGCAGGGCTTAAGCGAATTCGTTCTGTAGTTCGCGTAAATCGTCCGAGATGTTATCAGAGACGGAGGCGTCGGTGTAGACTATTTCCATTTAACGAATAACTGAAAAAAATGTCAAACACGTCGCAACACTACGGAATTCGCCACGCGTTCGATGACTGACGATCGGAAACAGAATCGTAGTGAATCGGTCGGGAACTGCTCGTCAGTGCAGGTGATAATGAGAACACAGGAAGGCAGTGGAAAATGTTTTATGTAAAATTTTTAGCAAATTTGCTACATCTCACCTCCGATACCTTTATCCTACTCAGATTTTCTTAACCGGAACCCACGTTTCAGAACTATAGGCTACAAACACTGGCACAGCCACTACATTATAAAATTTTAGTCGAGTCTCTTTCCTGCTAATCTCGATAAAGCTTGACGAATTGTTCCACGTATTGACTGAAACTTGGCCAACGTATGATCGACATCATGACTACGTCATAAGTGACGTCACGACCAAGCCAGCGGAAATGATGCACCTGCTCTATAGTCTTGTTATGCAATACACTTTTACTTCGCAAGGGATATTTTCCCATAAAAGCATAGTTTTTGTCTTTGCACAGAAATTTATGTTGTAATGTATATCTTATCTTGTATGGTATCTTGTATAATCTTATATTTTATAATGTATGGTGTATGTCTTATCTTGTCTATAAGACATACACCACAAATTGAAAATTGTTAGTATCCAAGATCGCGTTGGGAAAATAAAGAGATATGGATTGCTCGTCTGTATAGCGAGCAACATGGCAGGTGGCCTACAGACGTTTGGCGATACACGTACGAATATAGTAAGGCCTAGGAAGCGTTGGTGACGTGGACGTATTTCGTTTGGAACCGGAACAGGCGATTCGCCTACTCCCTGATGAAAGAAGAGAGAAGAAGAAATAATTAAACGCCGAGTTTTCAGCTATTCAGTGCACTATCTACAGTGGGTTCCCACTCACAAGAAAAACGTCGGAAGTATACGTCCATTAGCTTTAGTAAAGATTAGCCTACTAAATGTGTTAACTCTTCAGAAATAACAAAACCTATTGATACACTAAGGAAATAGAGAGTACAGTATCGCTGAATGATTGCGTTACGGTTTGCGCGTATATTAGTGTGGCAGAATTAGGTAATGCTCTGGAGTCTTCGAGATGCCCCTTCCAGACTCGACTACGCTACCGGCATCGAGGCTCCCTATCTCACTTCAGTGCAAGACGGCGGAGGTAAAAGTACTGGATTTCGAATCGGCTAAGATCAGTTATACGTGGCGATACTACATGTGCGGGTAGGAGTGATTGTACCGATTTAGTGGAAAGAAGAAGAAGAAGAAGAAGAAGAAGAAGAAGAAGAAGAAGAAGAAGAAGAAGAAGAAGAAGAAGAGTTTTTACAAGGGAAGACCCAGGACATTGTTCTATCTACAACCCTTGACCCCCATGGGCGAGGAGTCTAATACCTAAAACGCTGACGAAGCGCCCAACGATGAACTGGTCGGTGCTCCTGGGAATATGAGACGTGCAGCTCCATTCCATCCGTGGGGTTCGGAACATCCACAAAGGATTTAGTGGAAAGTGATTATTGTGTTAATTAGAGCAAAACTGTAATAAGATGATATTTATGGTTGTGTTGGATAAATTTAACTTGAACTCTAACAGTACCTTTAATGATTTCTAACTGTTGTTTGTTTATAATTAAAACTGTAATTATTGACTTTATCTGGTGTCAGTTACTCTGTTTCCAATGTACAACACGACGATCAGTGAGACAGTCGTAACAGTAAAATTGATAAGTTTCAGGTCTATAATGTTTTCTTTTGTTAGATAGAAACCATTCATCAAGCAGTATGTAGCTGATTTCTGATTCTTATTTATTGTTGAAAATATATTTTCAATTGCTGCTGACGACTGAGAGAGATACATTACAGCTTTAACGAATGTTGTTAACTCGAAAACATTGTTTCTCATTCAGCATTTTTCATTTCGAAAACTGTATTCCAAAACCTATGATATCTACACCTTATTTTAAATGCTTATACAATTTTCAGTAGTTTGCTATTCTCAATCAAGCTCATCACAACTAATTTTTTCAGTAATATTACGAAATGTTTTTTCAAGGGGTACTATATTGTAAGGCATTATCCAGAAGAAAGACTTATTAGATCTGTTTGTGAGCGTACTAGATCACTAACTGTTTAAGTGTACTAGATCTAGTACGGAAGTGTTAGTGATGGTCACAATGTAATGCTTACGCAAAACTGGACAAAATGCAGCTCGTTGCCAAACCATATTGCTGCAGTACGTTCGGTCTGTTTTGAACACACTTCATAGTTCTCAATTATCGCAGGCAATTACGAAAATATTTAGTACTATATTTATTCTGTACTTAAAGCTCTACGCTGTTGTAAGCGTCTAATGGAAATTGCGAATCAAAATATTTCTCTGTGGTAAACAAAATAAACTCCTTGCAACCTTACTCTAGTGCCGTGTGGTAATCGAGTCCGCGGTTACGGCGGTCACTTATTTGCACAACACAAGAAAAATGTGCTAACGTGATCAGCATCACGTGTCTGTCCTGTCAGAAATGCGATGACCAGATAAGAGGTGGTTTTTCGGGGGGGCTCGAGTCCATGTCCAGTCACGGACGGAGCCGATATATTTCTCCGTATTTACACATTCGTCCACACAAGATCTCTCACCCCTTCTCTCTCTTTTACTCTTTTTCTATCGTGTACGCTCCATTAGTTGAACCTTTTCTGACAACTGACAGCCCATATTATACATATACGTACGATACACACACAAACTTGATAATAGTTAAGAATATTGTTGTTTGAGGTATCGAACTAGCGGCGTAACCCGTTCCGTTGTTACAAAACTCGTGTACCTATGTGGTGGACGACTTTTCGTCACAACTCAGTCTAGGTCAGAAAACGTGATTTTAATTGGCATTCCTGTTTCTTGTTACCCAATGGCGGCGTGGCGTTGCCCAGCGTGTAGCAGTGCATATAAGGACAACAACGTAAACTCACACACACACACACACACACACACATGTTCAACTGCAACGACTGAAAATAAACCGCTTGTAGTTTTTCTTCAAAATCGCCCATTCCTTCTTACACATATTGTACGCCAGCTAGGTCACTCATTTTTAAAAACACGCAAACAAGCGTGCGCTTGCGTGTATACGCACGATATACGCAGTGTTATTTTTTTTATATATTTAATTGGATAATAACTACACGTACGAAAAATGTGTAACTTATGATTGTGCCAATACATATATGTTGTTAAGAAAAAAAAAGGAACGTGACTCGGCTCAATTGATTTATTTGTACTTAATTAATAGCCTTTTCCTGAACGGTTATTTACCACTGTTAAACACATGCTGAGCGTAACGAACTAATCTAATTGAAATACTCTACCGTTTCTGTCTGAGCAGAGTTAACACTGCACAACAGTTTGTACTGAATGCAGGTGGTGTAAACTTATGTGCTTGGCTGAAAACTAAACAAACACGAACATTTGTTTGTACTGAATTGTAGAAAACTTCCAATAATCTCGTAGAGGAATACTTTCTGATGAGATTACTCACTTCGCTCGTTCAATTAAAGATTTTTTGTATCGGCCATGTAAGGACCACATGCCAATTTCAATTCATTACTCTTTGTTCTTTTCTTTTTCTCCAATATTCTTTCATCTTTTCACTATGTCTCTTCTTCCTGTCTTCAGTCCACTTTGAACTTGCGTTTTTCTCTCTCCTACCCTGGACTCCTTCCACTTTTAACACTTCTGCTCGAAAACTTCTCTTTCAATTGCTTCTTCTGCGTGTATATTATTTTTCTCTAAATCGTTTTGGACGGTTTTAATCCAACTTGATGTTGACTTCTTCCCCCACAGATATTTGAAGATTTGCTTTGCCAACCTATTGTCGTCCATTCTATATAAATGTCCCAAAAATAATAGTATTCTTTTCCTCATAATTTCTGTTATATTTTCTATACTTTGATATATTTTATCATTACTTCTTAATCATTATTTCATCATAACCTTCTGAAGTTTTTCGTGGACCTAATATTTTCCTAATAATTCGTCTTTCCAATATTTCTAGTTTGTCTAAATTCAATCCTAGACATTCACTTGCATATAGGCATTCTGGCTTTACTACTGTACTGTAATGCCTTATTTTCGCATCTTTAGATATGCACTTTTTATTGTAAATATCTTTAGTTATACCATATGCTCTTTCCATCTTATGAATCCTTTCTTCTATAGCAGATTTTTCCAAGCCATTCTCTTGAATTATTTCTCCTAGAAATAAATAAAGATAATTTTATATAAATAAAGATAATAAAGAAATAAATAAAGGTATTTTTATTAACTTTAAAATTCAACACACACACACACACACACACACACACACACACACACACACACACACACACACACACACACACACACACACACACACACACACACACACACACACACACACACAGTATAAGTTAGATTTTGTGTGAATCTGGAATAAAGCCAATAATATAAATGCAATTTACTTATTTATAGTGCAATATTTGTAATCCCTGAATAAAAGTAGCCGATAATAAATATTCCAAATTACATTATAGGCTGATATTTAATGAATACGGAATAGTCTACGGAGAACATTCGCGATTTGAGCACGTAGGTCTATACGTTCAATGAGGAGAAGGGATTAAAACTCTTAATGTGAGCTAGAGGAACACAGGAGGTTGACCAAAGGTAGAATGGAACGAAAAAACAATAGCGGTTATAAGATGGATGGAAATAGAGAAGTGGAGAGAAAAATGTGAACGCACGAAGAAACTGCGGGAAGTTAAAAAAAAAAGAAAAAATATGAAGGATATTAAAAAATTAACCACCGATTGGCTGGTATACACATACTGGTTACTATAGCAACACGGGACATGCGCAGCAGCAAACAGAATCCTTTTATCTTGTTAGAAACGTGACAGCTTTCTTGATCGCTGAGCTGTGCTGACTCAGCAAATGAATTACTTCCCATTTACAAGTAATTTAGAGAACAGTGAGGGGAGACAACGCGATAACAGTTCACCGTCGTCTCACTCATGCAATACCTCTGGCCCTGCCATACACATGCGTCTTATGTTCACACTATGAGATACTGAACAAGACTGTTGTGCGAAATGAATAAAAATTTTGTTAGCCTCGCAACGAGGTGGTTGTCCACTGCGCATCTGAAAGTCAGGGTTAATTTTCTATTGTCAGGTCTATAGACGCAAATCTGCGGCCCTTATAGATTATTTGTATTTGAGTGGCGATTGACAGAACACGGAGCCTGCCATTCGTTTGCTTTAAGATGCACTGTATATCCAATGAAATGTCCCATCGTCTTCTCGGTACGTTCAGGACTATGTCCCAAACTGCTGATCGGCGTTGGACGGTGACGCTCTCGGATAGCGAAATAGTCCGACCACTGCCGGGTCCGTGTGGAACCGGAGACCCAAACCCCCTGACGTGGATGATGGTCCACATCACCATACCAACCGATCACCGTCGTATCAAAGAGAGTGCAGGGCGCCGACTCACCGTTGTCTTTATCAGGAGGTCTACACCGCTCTCTGGTGACCTAAGTGTTGCGTAAGGCAGGCTCTGCATACTCGAAACGCTGTCACTTCAAGCGAATTCACAACCGGCTGTAGGGGAAAATTATGCCCGAGCCCTGTCGGCGTCTGAATCGAGACCGGTACTCAGCGAATCCGGACAAGGGTACTGTCGTGTAAATACTCAGCGCTTTCAAACGAAAGATGATCTCATTAATGGCGTCAGCTCTTGATTGAGCGCATTCATTGCAGCGTTTGTCGAGGAGGAATTGCTAAAGCTGGTGAAAACGATATAATAAGTGCCTGTTTGTGGGTAGTGATTATGTGGAAGAATAATGTAGATATGTGTGTAATTTGTGTAAATAATAAAATATTTTTCTATTTTGTTGGCCAACCGAAGGTTAATTTTTGAGTTACTCTCGTACCATTGTACAGAGAGTGAATAAGAATGAAGGTAGAGCGTTGATTCCAAACGGTAACCATTACTGTTTCACATAAAATAAAATTTTGTTTTCGGACATACAATCTGGATAATGCAAGTAATGTCTCTCTCTCTCTCTCTCTCTCTCTCTCTCTCTTTCCCCCTTTCACTTTTTTACTCTCTCTCACTACCTCCCTCTCCTTTACTCTCTCTCTCACTCCCCCTCTCTTCCTTACACACATAGGTGAGCGCGCGCACGTGTACTATGACACGCGTTTCGTCAGATGAGGTTAGGCGGGTTTTCATCGAACAATTTCAGTAGAACACGCACACAGGTTGCAGCTATTCATAAGCAAGACAGTGACGCGATATTGTCTACGCCTGACACATCACGAACTGTTACCAAACCTTCACCCCGTGTGTGTGTGTGTTTATTGATGACTAATGCGAGGCGGTGGCGTAACGTATCCGTTACCTCGGCCAGAGGACCACCCTAGCGCGCTGTTAAGGTGGGTTTACACTAGGCGCAACATACTCGCGCAACTGTTTCGCGAGGCAAGACTCGCTTAGTGTAGACGTGGCCCAAAGGCGGGTATACACTAGGCGCAACATACTCGCGCAACTGTCTCGCGAGAATGATTCGCTCGACGGCTGTCTCGTCCTTCCCATTTACACTGAGCGAAACGTTGCGCGAAACAGGCACGAAAGAAGGTGAGCCGTCAGTTTGGGTGAGACAACCATGTCGTCGTGTTCTGTAGTTGTACCTCCGAGTGTTGCATCCGCGTTCGCCGTCATGACAATGCTGTATTTGAACAAGAAAAAGAAAACGAAACGAAGTCGGCGCTGGTGGAGCAAGGAATTATTCCGTCTGCGATGCCAATATGGGAACCAGCTTATGAGGTAAATGACAGTGGAACCCATTGAAGATACCATCAGGAACTTCATCCGCATGACTGCAGAAGACTTTGAATATATCGTATCACTGATCGGTCCCAAATCGAAAGAATGGCACAAAGCTGAGAGAAGCAGTAACTGTGAGAGAAAGGTTGGCTGTCACACTGCGATTCCGTGAGACTGGTGATTCGTACACAAGCTTACAGTATCTGTTTAAAATGTCAAAGAGTACGATATCAGGAATCATCCCAGCAGTTTGTGATGCGTTGATTGAAGCACTTCAGGAATATGTAAAGGTAAGAATGATTACTCATATTTTTAAACAATATTTCGAAACATGTGTTTATAGCATAATATGTACATAGAAAGAAAAAATAATTGTTTCAAGTTTAATCAAAAAGTTATTTGTACCTACATATAATAATCAAAATGATGTGAAATATTTTTTTTTTTACATATTTCTTGAGAATAATGAATGAGAACAAAAATAATTGAACAAAGGGTCAAGAGAAAACATTCGAAAAACATTACAAGTTCGAAAAAACAATTCCATCATGGAGTAGTAGAAAGGGGGAAGCTGCACTGGAATCTTGTCTGTGCTGGGTGTCTTGTGGTTGCTGCTCATCATCTTGTCGTACGGATTAGATTAGAGGGTGTGATGAGTGCTGTAAAATTGAGTGAGACAGTGCAGGACTTGTGGGCCCAGAGGATGTTTGAGACCCGTAATCATGAGGGCTAGAGGTCCCAGAGGATGACAAGGACCCATGCTGTGGGTGTAGGTCATTGCCATATGACGTAGTAGGGTATGATGACAACCTTCCCATATCCGCTTTAAACAAAATGTTTGCAAAGGCTCTTTTGACTTGTGCAAGTGTCTGAGCGCCATACTTCCTGAGCTCATTGGCCAAGTTCAACGCATATGAGAAGAGTGGGTCGTTCGATGCACTAACCGATGACTGCAAAATCTGCAATGCTTGACCCATCATTTTATCAGAGTCTGAATCACCTTGTACTACTTTTTTCGTTTGCGGCCTTCTTTTGCAGTTGGAGTACGGAACGTACTGTCTTGTGACGCGGTAGATGTAGTAGCAACTGATGGGGTGTCGCTAATAACTTCAGTAGTCACTTTTTGGGATTCCTAAAACAAAAAATGTCAATTAAGTCATAAAACAAGGGGTATTTTTCAAATCACATATTTCTATTATGATTTGTATTACATATTTCACCACATATATCCTAAAAATATAAATACAATATAAGTATAATGTGATATATATGTTCCCTATAAAATTGCTGATCCAGTGATGAAAGATCGAGAGTAGATAATTATTGAACAAAAATTATCAAACTTCAGAAACAAAAAAGATCAGTAATAAGGGGACACGACAACTTTTATCTCAACCAACCTTTTTATCTCTTGCAAAAAACTTTTATCCCCCAGGAGATGAATGATTCATCAGTGCTCTAGAATAAAGTCTCTGGAAATTTTGTAATTCTTATAAAATTTTGTTTTGTATTTTATTTGTTAATTTACAGTTTCTTTAAAATTCGTTTTTTAATTTGTTTTTGTGCAGGTACCATCTACTACTGAGGAGTGGCTTCAAATCGCCGACGAATTCGAAACAAAATGGTCCTTTCCTCACGCGATCGGTGCAATTGATGGAAAGCACATCATGCTACAAGCACCCTTCCATACAGGCACCGAATACTACAACTACAAACATTTTTTTAGTATCGTGCTGTTTGCGTTAATCGATGCAAACTATAACTTCATATATAGGCTATGTTGATGTAGGTTGCCAAGGGCGAATATCGGATGGTGGCGTATTAAAAAATACAACACTTTACCTAAAATTAGAGAACCGAAGTATGAATATACCCAACCCGAAAGCCTTGCGAATACCATATTGTGTGCAAGTGCCCTATATGATATTAGGAGACAAGGCATTCACTTTGAATGACTACACAATGAAACCATTCGATGGAGACCCGGACAGTGGTTCACCTGAACGTATATTCAATTACCGTCATTCTAGAGCTCGTCGAGTAGTAGAGAATGCTTTCGGTATATTGAGTTCCGTTTTTCGTGTACTTAGAAAACCAATGCTATTGCAACCGGAGACAGCATCAAAAGTAACACTGACTACCGTATACTTATACAACTTTTTAAGAAAACACTCTTCACGCGAAATTTATCCACCACCCGGCATCATCGACACTGACAGGAATGGAGAAATCATTCATGGAACATGGCGAAATGACCAACCAACAACATCGTTCCAGCCTATTCGCAATATTCCAAGAAGGGCATCCGAACGCGCCAAGAATATTCGTCGCCCTTTAGCAGATTACTTTGTTTTAAATTACAGCTTGCCATGGCAGAACAGATGTTGATTAAAGAATGTACTTACTTCGCTTCTAGCTGTGTCCAAGGTTGCATTCGGGTTGTCTTTGTGCTTTAAAAAGTCAAAATATTTGTATGCGAACCATTTGGATTCATATACATCTTCACTACCTGTAAACAAGGTTTGTTATTATTAATACGAGTATAATAAAAAACTAATAAATAGGTATTCTGTGAAATATTATAAAAAAATAAATGTGCATACAAATACAATAAAAAATTGCATACCTGATCCAGTGATTCTGCTTTTGTTTTCCCTCGACCTTTCGCTTCTGTATGACCCCATCAAAGTTTTCATCTTTGATTTAAGAGTAGAGACGGGCTGCTGAAGGATCGCGCTCATTTCCTTCCATGCATCCTCCCTTTTTGCCCGATTGTGATGGGCTTTGTCTTTGGGACCCCACAACAATGAATGATTTTTGTACAATTCGATGAGGCGGATGCATTCCTCCTGGTTTTTTTTTTCTCGCGCGCAACAAGTATCGACGGTTCACAATACACGAAACGGGAGGAGCGAGGCTCTTTGATGCGCGTCCAAAAACCGACTGAGGGTTGGCTCGCCGCGAGTCTGCCTCGCGCAACAAGTTTCGGGGTGCGCGCGTATGTTTCAAACGTTAGCACTACAGTACACGTCACACTTTGTTACTTTTACACCATAAGATGACACGTTTGGCACAGGGGAGTCACGAGTGAGAAAGGATGACAGAAGTCGTCTCGAGGCACTTGATAGTGTCTGTTGTGCGATAGTGTTTACTGCTGAAATGTGTAATACTGCACGTGGCAAAATTTAACAGGCGGAAGCCTCTGATGTAATAGTAGGACCTAATATGTTTTCGAAATTGTGGAACTGTCTGCAACCAATCAGATTGTCCCATTATTTATTAGAAAAGTGATGTCATCGTACTCTGTTCGTGTGGATACGGCTAGAATCAAAGTACTGAAATGCAGTTTCTTCGAAGTAGTTTAAACTATACATTGCAAGATAGAATAAGGAATGCGGATATCAGGGCAGAACTCAAAGTAGAGGACGTAAATGAAATTATTTCAGCTTACAGAAGACAATGGTGGGATCCTTTGCAAAGGATGACAGAGGATGGATTGTCGAAAGCGGCACTGACCAACGACGACGATGATGGTGAAGACCTTCACAAACGAGGCGTAACCCGAGACTGGAATCCCAATTTTTGACATCGATTACCGTACGCAAGATCTATTGAAATTGGTGCAATTTAGAAAAAAACTGATTAATGAAACTGATTTACTGTCTGTCAATTTATACACGTTAAGCCCGTCTCTTGCAGAACGGGTACAATGTGAGTTTTTTTTTTAAATTTGTTGCAGATTTGTGATCTGTTCGACTAAGCGAACATTTAACAAATTGTCTGACAAAACACATGCATGATTATGAAGAGCTGACCATTGACAGCTCTTCTTATTTTTGTTAACAGATTAAACAGATACACAAATTACAAGACTAAATGACAAAAACATGTGAACAAATGAAGAAAAATCACTTCCACTTGCTGCTGGCATGATACAATAAGTTCAAAATGATAAATATATGGTTGACATTAACACTTAATGTTGATACGAATACAAAACATACAGATATTACAGAACAGATAGCATACACATTACAAAATACAGATAATACATTATTAGTTAAACCTGTATGGTAAGTCTAACAGTTTGTGGCTTTTAGTCTATAAATATCTTCACTATTATCTAACAAATTAATTGCTAGAGAGTTTGGATGCTTTTATAATTTAGAGATGTGAGTCCTGCAGAGGCGCATGATTTCTTCTCTCACAGCTGGAACTTTGAGGTCTCGGTGTGTAGAATTTTTGGAGACTAACCATGGAGCGTCGACTATTGATCTTAAAGTTTTGGACTGAAAGCGCTGTATAATCTCGACATTACTCGTACTAGCAGCACCCCCAATTTGAATACCATAAGTCCATACTGGTTTAAGAACTGCTTTATATATTAAAAGTTTGTTTACTGCGGAACGGGTACAATGTGATGAGCGGCGTTTACTCATTCAATCTTGTGAAGTCTGAAAGAAAAGTCAATTCGTTTTACGTAGTGTCTACCGTTCGCGTTCACGTATAGGCCTACTCCCTATCGTTTGAATGAAGTATGTGATTATGTTAGTTGTATTTGTTGTATTTTAGAATCCTTAGCCCGAAGGCAGCTACCGAGTCTTTGTATAGTCGAAATGCCGCTTTCTCAGAAAAATAAATCACTATTGGCAACCGCCTGTTTTTTCAAATTTGAACACATCACAGTTTATTTAATCATAATACTGTACCAATATATATCGGCTAAAATAACTACTTTTGTCGCAACCCAATAAAAAGTATTTACGGAAAATATAAAGTTGCGTTGAGTATATTTAATTGTACATTCCAAAGCCTCTAATGTTTACTTTTAAACTATAATTTTTTTAATTTAAAAAAATAAAGTAGCACAAATAGTATTTTTAACACGGTTACTGGAAATTAATATTTAAAAAAATTATTACCTACAGAAATACGGTAATAAAATATCGAAAACAAAATTTAAAAAATAATAAATACTCAGTAAGATAGCACTATGATAACGCACTTGACACGTATAATTATAGGCAACTCAGTTAACAAACTGTTATCAACAACCTTGGCGTGTTGTTTTTGTGCCCAAATTTCGGCTAACGAACATAACTGTTAGTGTTCAAAGTCAAGGTTTACCTGTCAGCGCTTAAAATAGACAGTTTATTAGGAAAAGTTTTTCTCTATTTAATAAGTTACGAAATAATGGCCAATATAGTGTTCCAGTTGTCAGTAAAGGCTTCCCCTGTTCACCCATACGATGACTAACAACGTGGTAGATGTTCTTTCAACAGTAATAAAATTTCATAAAGTTTGCTGCGCTTGGACACGCTTCACCAGTAGCAACACAAAACAGCATTAGGGGCACACAGCCATCAATATTATGTCATGCGCAGTTCTTGCTATAGGCCTACGTATTATAAGTTGGAAACTGGACAACACGCAAAGAGACGTGAGTAGAACCAAGATTCCGAGACGAAGTTCTTACATTATGTGAAGGCAGAATACATAATGAGCATACGACCAGGTAACTAAACATTTCCACAATAATTAGCCTACAGGACTGACGGATGTTGAAACAGTTGGTAGCGAAATGTGGAAAGAATGCGGACGACAGATTGCCCAGGCAAACGGCTCCTTGAATACTGAGGAAGAGATGTCTCGAATTTTCTGATGAGAACACGTGATGTCATCTTATTCTTTAAGAAAGAAGGAGAAGAAGAAGAAGAAGAAGAAGAAGAAGAAGAAGAAGAAGAAGAAGAAGAAGAAGAAGAAGAAGAAGAAGAAGAAGAAGAAGAAGAAGAAGATCCAAAGTATAATTGGATATTTTTAATAGATAAAATTTCTCTATTTTCTTACTGATTAATAGTTCAAATAAATTAATTATCTCGTTATTGACACTTAGTTACTTCATTCATTTACTTATTGGTTATTATCCTCATATGTTTTGTTAATTCCTTCTTTCATATATAAACGTTATACTCATAACGTAGCCTATATAAAATCACTGTAACCTCACTTACCTGTGATTATTACCTCGAGTTCTTTATGACCTGTCGTCAGTTCCTGGTATTCCCAATGTCTCCCTACTCGTCCCCTTCGAGTCCTTCATTGGCCTTTCGTAGGCTAGCGGAGAAATCTCCAACAGAGAATCAGGTTAAGACGGCGATGCGATTATTGCCAGTATGAATTTTAAAGTACTAAGCTGTTTCCTGATGATCACGTTATAATCCAGAACAGTGAACAAAAATTGCAATTGGCTGTTCACAGGTTGAGTCAATGATCACATTTTATTTATTATTCCGGCTGTACAATGTTTACACATTTTCCGGAACCAAAGATTACAGAAGTGATAGAATTCTCGTCTTCCACTGCTTCTTGTCCATCCAAAGATTTTCTTCAATTCCTCGTTTCCTCAGTATAGTCTGAATTTCTTCGATCCAGGTGATAGGTGGTCTTCCTCTTTTCCTTCTTCCTGGTGGGGTCCATTCCATGCCTGTCCTTGGCAATTTTTCCTGTGCCATCCTTTTCATATGTCTATACCATTGTAGTGTTTGTGTTTGGGTAAAATCAACAATTGAATTTTTCACACTCATTCTGGCCTTAATTACTTAATTTCTAATTTTCCACGCGTGGATAAATGATCGTGTTTACAATTTAAAATATCAATGCAAACACTCGACCGCTTGGCATTTATAGGAAAAGATCCAGTACGAACAAAAATCATGATTCGAACAGCTAGCACGTTTTAATTATTTTGGGTGTGATATAATATATAAGGAGGACAAATATATTTTACATACGAGTGACAAACATCGAATGATATGTGGCATTATACGACGAGCTCTGATGAGGGATACCGAAATAAAGTTTTGTATAGGGATAGCAATCCCCTCATTGTTGTATGGATTAGAATCATGGGCCCTAGGAAAGAAGAGTTTAGATTAATGGAATTCACAGAAATGAGATTTCTTTGATCAGTCAAAGGTTTTTCAAGACTCTAGCGTATAAGAAGTAATGCCATAAGACAGGAATTAGGTGCACTACCGGTAATAGAAATACCATCATGGATAAAGGAAGATGGAGGGACCGTGTTATGCATATGTCACTGGATGGAACATCCAGGCAGGGTATGGAGCTACAAGCCTGTGGGAGACCGAGGATAAGGTGGTCAAGAGTGCCTAATCCTGGTAAACAAGGAGAAGAAATAGATCGCCAAAAGCTAAGGGAGTAAATTCCTATAAGAAAGCTAAACTCTATGGTCATAAGGTAGCAGCCCCGTTATACGAGTCGCCCAGCTATAGAGAGGTATTTTGTAGTACGGACGTTTAACGTTAGAGTAATGTACCATTTTAAACTTGAAAGACTCCAATAGACCTGGATTTTTTTTTAACTTAAAATGTCTGGTACATAGATAATAAGTCTATAATTTATAACTATACAAAGTACTATAGAAATGTTTTCAATTAGCTAGTTTTTTAAAAGTAATGAAAACATTAGTATATCGGATTGCCTTTCGAGAGTTAACGGTATTTGCCGCACCGTTTTAGTGTCTAGAAAAATATCCGATTTTCCACATGGTCAAGCAGGTGGCAAAAAGGATCCGATCGCGAAGGATGAACGTAAGTAAACTGCCACACCACAACCGCGTCGGGATATAAATGACCTTGAGAACTGGTATGTGTTGACCATTAATAAAGTAAACCCTTCTCGTATGAGCTGGTTCCTTTGCTTCCTTTACTGATTTTTGAGGATACGTGTTCGATAAGTAATGATGGACATTTGCTATAATTTGGTGTAAAGAATATTGGTGCAGCAAAAGTTTCATTCGGGATCATATCTGTAAAATAAATGTTCAATGTACCAAACAAAGAGACTGTAAATGACAATGTGTCTCGGTTTTTTAGGTATGGTTGAAAGTTTTTAAAAATTTAAATAATGTATAAAATAATTAATCAACTTTACTGACTTTTGAACATGAAAAATAATACTTTGTGTGTATTCAGAAATTAATTATAATCGAATATTTATAAAATTATATGGTAAGAATCCTGACTTCCTCATTCTCCGTGAGGAAAATGAGGGGCTCCAACCTTGAAGCTAGTCTTATCTTCTCCACTCTCCCCGCCATGTAGGCTACAGATCATAGTTACGGCACTGTGTTTAATATCCATTACTATTCTTTTTCACGAATATCGCTTAGTATGACTTTGTGTTCAAGTTATTGAAAAGTATTTTCAATGATATTTACACTTTAATTCAACACCCTTACAATTTTAAACGTAGTGCAAATCTTACTTACGAACAGCAACGACCTTGTAAAATAATTTGCAGTTTGAAATGTATTTAAAGCTGTTCGTATTATTTAAATGCAGTTTTCAATACTTTAAAATACAGTTCGTATTTAATAAAGCTTTAAATACTGTATTTAAATGCAGTTTAAAGGTTTCCGCGTGCATTACGATAGCGCTATCAGATTTTGAATTTTGATGCTTACTCTGTGAAAATGTATGTTGGGCATTGGGCATTAAACCAAAAGAAATGTTTTAGCAGGATAGAATTTTTGTAATATGTAAAACTAAATCAGGTGACACCTCTCTTGAACAGCACGTAACAGTAGTATAATGCGAACAGCACATACGAACAGTCCAAGGTCTGTTATCTTCCTACGCGGTCGTGGTGTTTTTGTTTTTTTTACTTCATTGGAACTAGTTACAAACTATCTAGCAATTTTATTCGAATACATAAGTTAACAGTGTGTAGGATAAGCTTCCACTGGAGCATTCCTCAGTAAGTTACACTTACTGAGAATTACTACACATATTTAGTTCACTAGTTCAAATAGTTTCTGCCTCTGTTATCGCCGAACGAGTCCAGCGTTATCAAGCAGTTGTAGCACTTCAATGTTTACGTGTTCATGAAGTCTTCTTTCATGTTTATCCGCAACCCGTTTAATCTCGTCAGCAACTGTAGCCATTTTTAGGTCCCGATGGATGTCATCATTTCTTACGTACCATGGTGCATCAACCATACTGCGAAGAATGTTTTTTTGAAAAGTCTGAATTATTTTAATATTAGATCTCTTAGCACAACCCCAAAGCTATACACCATACACCGAGTATGCATAGATATTACATAAAGTTTCAACACTTGTTTGTATAACAACAGCTTGTGTTTTAGCAGCCATCACATTTCCTTCAACTTTAATCCACGTTCTTCCCGTTTCTTCTTAACATGTTCTTTCCACCTAAGTTTGGCATCCAGAGTCGTGGCCAAATATTTCACTGAGTTTGCGTATTGGTTTGCTGATCGATTACGATTGGTAAATAATATATTTTCCGGTTGGTGAAATTGATATGAGTAGACGTGGTTTCGTTCAGCTTGATGCGCCATTTTATTGTTCATCTAGTGACGTACTCAACTGCTGATTGTAGAGCGTCTGTTGCCGCTTCTATACTAACACCAGTAGCTAGCGGTCGTGGTGTGGCAATTTACTCAAGATCTTGCTTTGCGACTAACATGCTTGGCCGGTGTGGCAAACGCCTATAATTCTATGTTATTGAAACGGTGTGGCAATCTACTCAAGATCTTGCTTTGCAACTAACATGCTTGGCCGGTGTGGCAATCGCCAATAGTTCTATGTTATTGAAACGGTGTGGCAATTTACTCAAGATCTTCCTTTGCGACTAACATGCTTGGCCGGTGTGGCAAACGCCTATAGTTCTATGTTATTGAAACGGTGTGGTAATTTACTCAAGATCTTCCTTTGCGACTAACATGCTTGGCCGGTGTGGCAAACGCCTATAGTTCTATGTTATTGAAACGGTGTGGCAATTTACTTCCACACCCTTTCGAGATGCCGTTTAGCCTACTCAGTATCTTCAAAGGTAAACAATCCAGAAGGTCTAAACGTTGAATGGCGTGGACACGTGTAAAGCGCACGCAGTCTAGTCCATTAGATTACAAACCGGTAAATGCGTAGTTAACGTCAAGATGTCCGCATGTAAGGAGTCAGCTGTTACTCTGGTATCCGATAAATTGACCGCCGGTCGTGACGAAACAACAATCAAGACACCGTCCGCTGTATCATACGTCTAACGGAAATTGATCCGGTTCTGTGGTCACATATTAAACATTGCACAATTCAATTTAATCGTAAACACAGGTAATACGTTCCGATAAATAGATACTACAACACAATTATAGTACTAATGCCCGGCTTGTATGGCCAATTACGCACTGGAGTCTGGTTATTTCATGCTGGATTACTCTTAATTAACCTTCTACGACCGTGTCTGCTTACTACTTGTGTGTACCACTCTGCAGGACATTGTGTGTGCGCGCGTATGCGAGCACGGCACGCGTATTTTAAAAGCTAAATGGTGCGGCTATGATTTTGACAAGATTAATGTTCGCTGATTTATGAATGATAATTTTGCGGTTAATTTTTCATACAAACGTTTGTTTGGTAAATAAACACACAAACGAGGTCTGTTGCGAACAGCGAATGTAATTATTAGGAGGCATGTCTGTAACATGTCAGTTGGTAGACCGTTTGACTGACTACTCTGATACGGCCACAATACATTCCTGCCGGGTAATAAACTCCTACTCCACCTGCCAGTGACATACGTTTGTATGCTGAAAGTAGAATTCGTCTCCGGCGTTACCGTCTCCTAAGCTTCAACGCTGAAAAAACCTCACGATGTCCTAGCAGCAACGGTCTCGTATCGTAGCCGACTCTGGACTTCTGCAGCTACGTCCAGCCACCTACTTTGACACGTGGGCGTATTGTACTTTCCGCAAAAGCGGTGAATACTTTTTGTGTGACACTTCGTGGCATTAACTGCCCCGCAACGAACCCCACCTACATATATCTACCAGTGGCACTGTACGATAATAAACTGAAACCCACTCCTTCTTGTCACTTTCTTACTTACTAATTGAAAAATTTATTTATTTAATTCGTCATCATCAGCCGTGGCTCTACAACCCTTGGTGGGTCTTGGCCTGCTCCAAGAGTCGACTCCATTCTTCCCTATTGCGTGCCCTGGCTTTTCAGTCTCTTATGTTCCGCTTTCTGAGGTCCTCCTCTATCTGATCTTTGAATGTAATTCGCGATCTTCCCCTTGCTCTACTACCCGTTGTTTTCTGGTAGAAATATGTTTTTTGGACTGTACTTCCTTCATTCTCTTTATGTGTTCAACCCAACTTAGCCTGTATATTTTGATTATCCTAACAGTGTCCGGCTCTTTGTAAATATGGTATAGTTCATAATTATAGCGCCTACGCCACATTGCGTTTTCTTGTACTCCTCTAAATATTGTTCTTAAAATCCGTCCTTCAAAGCAACCTAGAAGTCTCTCGCTATTTTATTGAATTAAAAATTATAAATTATCAACAACTAACCACCAAGTGGCAAGCTGACCGGGCCACAAGACAGAATGAGGAAACAGCAAATACAGCCGATTTTTTTTTTATATCTTTATTTACATCTTAACCTCCCACTACCAATAACATGAACTAGAAATTTTCTTCCACCACTGGTAAAACAGGCCAGATGGCTCAAAGTTCTGGTGGAGCCAACTGCCCTTGTCACCGGTGGCGGTGTCGCACCCTTTAAACCCACCGGTAAGGCACCCACCTCAACTGGCATATTCATATTCATAGCTGTCAGTGGGTTACCCGGGTCTGTTGGAGTGACCTGCAACAGTTCCGGCCCATGACCGCCAGCCGGCGACCACGGATCCGACCCCTGATCATCCATTTAGCTCCATCCGGAGCCGACCAATCTTGGCCCGCAAAACAGCAGCCGCAGTTAGGAGTCAGGACATTTAGGGGAGCAGCTGGACGCCTTTGGTCATTAGCAGCCCACAACGCCCCATAGCGCTAAACCCAACCGACGTTGTCTGGCCCGCATCAACGAGGAGGACACCAATAGGCACTTCCTGGCTATGGAATCCAGGTAGACCAAAGCACTATCCTGGGCGAAAACTCGGTTTGCGGCATCCTGATAGCCTCAGGATGGAGAGCTAGACCCCAAAAAGAGACGCAGCTACTACAGCGGCCACACCCATAGAGGAAGTCACAATTACGTCTTTCTTTTTCTAACAATTAGTAATCACGCACACCTGCGTGGTGGTATCTTTCTCCAAAAATCTTTCTTGATCAATTCTAATTTTGTCCCTTGTAGACGCTCCTTGACAGGAAAGACAAATACCCAGACTATCAGAGATTCGCTTGTTAGAAACGGCTAATTCTCAGAAAACTTCGAGTTCTTTACCTTCGTCCGATTGTTGGCTGTCTGTCTCTTCGCCTGGGCATCGATTCTTCCTACCTCATTCCGCAGTCTATGCGCTGTAAAACAAGCCGCGTAAAGATATTTTCATTGACCTCACGGATAGATATCTCTTCTGAATTTTCACTAACCTCTCTTTCTACTGAGGCCATTTAAACACGCTTTAATCTTTCTGTTCGTCTGGACGTTCCAGTATGTCTTTGCTGCATTCTGCACAGTTACCTTTCGGCTTCAGGCAGATGCTCCTATCACTGCAGGCTTGGTCTCTGCGCCTCCAATAGGTTTGCTCTACTAACCTTGGAATAGTGGTGGATTCGAACCACAAGGTGTCCGCTTTATTACCTCCTGCTGATAGCTGTTCTACGCTTGCCTCTCGAGATACCACGCAAAGTCGCTAAACGCTGTTAGGTTTTGTGACACGTAACAGTGTTCATAGTTGGAAGTGTAAATTAATTGCATCTATTATTTTCTCTAAAAAAAAAACGAAAGATCGTGTTGGCGGTTTCCTCAACTTAACGGAAATCGTAAACAGAACAACAGTCTTTTATCATCTGGCATTCATCGGGCATCGGGCTTGAAATCTGCCCGGAAGCTGGACATCCAACACACTGCTTCCGGACCAGACTGGTTTTCACTTGCAAGACAACGTAAGCGACTTATGAGTCTGTAGTCTAGTTAGGACTCAGTAGCCAACCGTTATTTAACATATACGTATTTCACAGATTCTAAATTCCTTTACGGTATTTGTATATGTATCTATAAAGTCTATGTGACTATATTGGAGTGGGCTCATTACAAAGACGTGTGGAGAACCGAACACAACGGTGTCCAACAAATGAAACGTTAACGAACAGAACAGTTGGTTACCAACTCCCATTTCTATCATACTTTATGAAAGTTCACGCAAGGAAACAGAACTACTACTTGGTGGGGACTGACACCACTACCCCCCCCCCAACACACACATAACCCAACAGCAATCAATCAGAAGATTCCTTGCATCTGTGAGGATGTTTTTATATTCCATTATACATTTTTTATCTATAAAATTTACTAATAACGTGTTTTAGTTTTGTACACTAATTTTGCAGTCAAGGAAAAACAAAATATTTAGTTTTGTTAGGTCGAAATAAATAAATGCGTTTACACTTGACTTAGGTCGAATAGTCCCTCGGCACTTGGTAGAACATTTTACTAATACTCGAATTTAATGAGTAAACACTTGGTAAGTTCTATAGATGATTTTATTTTCCTGACAATTGTTTCACCAGTTACGGGCAGCTTCAGCCGAAATCCAACCTCTGAAGCTGCCCGTAACAGGTGAAACAATTGTCAGGAAAGTAAAATCATCTATAGAACTTACCAAGTATATAGTCTCTTAATTTAATTTGACAAACGCTTGTTTAAAATGCTTTCAGAACCAGTCGAACAAATCGATTTTTACGTTTGTTTGGTTCTGCAATGTTTTGCAGTATAACCTTACTTTTATTTTGTAATCACTAGGAATTTTTTGCTTAAGTATCTCAACGCTACGTTTACGTAACTTGTGATTGCACTTCAATTCTGTAGAACAGTTCGCTCTCTTGTTGTCTTGCGCTCCACTTTATGTGTTAGGTAGTAACATGCCAGAAAAGCATATGAACTTACCAGGAAAGTTAAAAGCAACACCCCTTTTATTATTATTTACGATTTTATTTATTTATTTATTTATTATGATTAGTTATGAATTTCTCTTCTTCTGATTCGTTTTCGTGTTTCTTTTACTTTCGCTTTATCCTAATGAAAGCTCACCTTTTTCTTTCTTCCTTAAATTTTTTATTGACATCGTATCCGTTTTCTAGGGCAAGGCTCTGCTTTTGTAGATTTTTTTAATTCGTTTATGTACGTTAATGGTGATGTTCCTGTCCTTTATTCTTTTTAGCTACTAATCAAGTACACGTTGGGAGGACCACATTGTTTCTTCAATTCTCCTTGTACGCGCATATCAGTGATGCGGTTCTTTTCAGGTTTTTGTAACGGAAGAAGTTATTTTCATCTGTTCCCACATTTCTCCACTTCGGATCTTAAGTACATTCTCGAAGTTATTTTCTTATGTTTCCACATTTCTCTATTTCGCATGTTATCTACTTTCTCAAAGTCAACCGTCACATGCAGTAATACAGAAATCTGGGTGGAGGACTACACGGCGCGGCGGCTTGAGGCTGGGGACCTTTAACACCCACACGGTTAGACAGAGGGAGACGATTATTATATTACGCATCTGCTTCTTGTGTTAGCTATAAAAATCAACTCACAGAGCCAAGTTATTCTCTTTTTTGTCGCCATTGGATTATAAGTATCCTATATGATATTATTAGTCCATTTTTTATCTAAATGGTTCTCCCGTAGTATACTATACTATACATACCAGAGAAGAGAGTGAGAGAGAGAGAGAGAGAGAGAGAGAGAGAGAGAGAGAGAGAGAGAGAGAGAGAGAGAGAGAGAGAGAGACAGAGACAGACAGAAGACAGACAGACAGACAGACAGACAGAGTGGAGAGAGATGGAGAGAGGGAGAGAGAGAGAGAGGGAGGGAGAGACAGACAGACAGAAAGACAGACAGCCAGAGATAATTTTGTGCGTACTGTCAGATACAAAGTTACTGATAGAAAAAAGAGATTTGTCGTCATTAGTATTCAGCAAAATAGAAGTTAATTAACTGTGAAACAGAAATTTGGCAAAAATTAATTTTCTACTAAACTTTTAAAAACGGTTTATTAAAAACAGTTTGTTTGTAATTATAAGAAAGGAACAGTAATGGACATCCGGAGCATAGAATTATTAACGTTTCATTGCTAACCACTGTACGGTATCAGTGAGGAAATGTTTCCTGTATAGAAAGTACCACCGTATTGCTGTCGCTTGCAGACTGTGTGTATTGACACGTGACAAACACTGCTCGCTACCGCAAATAATCAATCAAAATTAACATTTCTTATATCTACAGAGAGTGCTCTCTCTGGTTTGTCATCATCGCGGCTTAATTTTTGCACAACGAAATCGATACATTACAACACAACACTTTGAGTACTGTAATCAGAACACCATTCAGCCAAAGTAAACCAAACCAGTTTAGAATCAATTTACATGTTGCAACATGTGCAATTCACACTGGTGTTTTATTGGTAAACGAATCTTCGGTAGCACATTTTTTTTACCAGGCAGTACTTTCTAAAAATTTATACGCATGTAATCAAAATCGATGAATAAACTATTCGTGACATTTGTGTAATGCTATTTCATATCCATTTGCTTATAAAGCTTTATAAAACTTGAAAAACAGGACAGTTTTGCGTACCCGTATTTATATTAAAATTTCGGAATAATGAAGAATAAAGAAATGTGCCGACAAAATCAGGAGATTTCTGGTAACCTTAAATGATCACGTAAATTTATTATGATCCAGGTACAGGGGCGTATTTACGGGGGGGGGGGGACGGATGGAATCGGACCTCTCCCCGAAGGATCGAAAAAAGTTGAATAATTTTGTTACTCTCTTAATTTTTAGGCAATTTTATTATTTTTTCAGCTGTTTACGCTCATATAGCAGTAACTTTTTTTAAATATACAAAGAGGTTTATTACACAGAAATTGCGTAAACGTCTGAAATATGAAATACCGTAGGCCCCTATAGGAAAATCAGTTCAGTAAATAAGTATCTTCTAAACAGTGTTTCAATAACGCGCATTTTAATTGTGTTATTACCGTTTATTTTAATTGGATTGATTTCAGGATGTTCACACGTTTTTCAACCACTTTAAAGACAGTAATGTTCATTAGTCTTAACTTGTTTTTTCTTTTGTACAAAGGCGACTCGATCAGACCCCCTCCCAAGTCCAAATTCTAGATACGCCACTGTTCAGGTATAGGAGAACAAGCCTTCCTAAGCCTTGCGAGGATGTTTTCCTAAGCTTCGTCACGCAAATTTCCCTTTGCCTTTTCATGATCTCCTGTTCTGCTACCTGCCTCCACAGATTGTTAGTGGGATTCCAGTTCGAAAACAGTCTAACTTGGAAAACACGTTATAAAAATAGAATAGACATTAACTTAAGGTGATTTCGGAAAGACACAGCCGAGATCAGTCACACTCGCAAAGCCGATGCGCCGCGGGAGAGTCGCTAGTCACGTAGCGACGGCCCTGGGCGACCGCAGGAAAAGAGTTCGCTGCGTGGACAGGTTACTAGGGTTGCCAGACGACATTCTTACTTACTAGCCAGAGTCTGCCGGACTTCTTCTCTAATCTGAGCCATTTATCACGTAAAAATAGTTTAATCAGCGAATTTTCTAACCAAACTGCGGTAGAAAAAGACTGGAGAAATATAGGGCATCTGAATTTTTTAGATAAATTAACGCGATGGGTTAATTTTCATTTACCATGTACAGTTTGAATAGATTGTAAATTAGCAAACAGAACACACAATTTTTGTTTAGTTAATGTTGAACGTCTCAGAACATCAGAACTGCTATTGCCCTGATTTTCGTCTAGTCGTGTTATTGATAAATTTAGAGTAACTATTAATGGCGTCCGTACAATCAACACGATATTTACCATTGATCAAAGAGATACACACATTGATCTTAGATACTCACAGAAGTTAATCTTTAATGGATCTAATGAACTTGTGACAAAGAGAAAGTACAGTATTGGGATTACGCTCGATGAGAATACTACAGCGGCCGCACAATGACCGACCTTGGTCAAGAATCTGTCAAGCGATGAACTAACACATGACGCGTGCCGCCACCGCTGCTGTTGTTGTTATTCTAAACTAGGTTAAATAAAATATTTTTATAATTATAAGCGTTTGTGATAAATACGACAGCAATTATAGTCAATTCTTACTGCTGATTGCAACATGTTAAAGCCGTGTTTTTCTAATTGTTTTTATATAATAACTGTCATTGTACTGATAAGTACAGATATTTCCACCTTGTGAATAAAAAAACAAGAAGAGTTGACATTTGTTCTTAGGTAGTGGGCCTTCAAAATATCGGGAGGGATGGGAAACCTGAAGGTTTCATTTGTCGATGAAGAGAGAACTGCAGCTGTGCCGGTGTTTAACGGTGCTCTAGACGTCCAGTGACGATAGAAAATGTGGTCTTCTCTGGAAATGTTTAGTGTTAGAAAAACCTCTTACCTTTAAAAGCCGGTAGTGGTTATGACTGCTGACGGAGGGCCGGATGGAATCCACTATGTGATATTTTTGACATATAGCTCTTTCAGAAACACGATTTTTATGGATTATTCATCCCTTCGTATGCTTCAGGACAAATCCATTTAATAAATTGAGCATAGAATGGCACCGTCAAGCCGAAAGTCGGCACCGTTACGCTTATTCTGCGTCAATATCACTTTGATACCCACCTGGATGACCATGGATGCACCATAAATGATCAGCTGGAGACACTTTCCCTGAACAGGAGTTTTTTATTTTGAGAAGAATTTCATGTAAGAATTCCACACAAGAACTCAAGCAAGTGAAACGAAACTTCTACGGAGCGTTTGGAACTACACTAGAAAGGACAGAATTTAAATTAATAAATAAGAGCAGAAATGTGGGACACCGATGGACTTCCTGTAGAGGCGACCTACGTTAAATCTGGCGAGTCTGAATTTTCAGGTTATCCATAAATAAAATGGTGTTTTGAAACATGTCTAGGAAAGTTCATATTTATTACACTTTAGAAAACGCAAAGATGCAACGTGCTGTAGACAACTAAGAAGCGGTAGGCCTATATTTCGAGTGCTCACAGACCGCCTCCTAAGTCCAATGAAATGACGCAAACGTGATACAGTCTTATTGTAGGTGCTGAGGGCATACTTCTGAACCTGAACCTCTGGTGACACTGAAATGTTTTACCTAAAGGAATTTTACAAGTTCCGTTCTGTTTTTTCCCCTTCTGTTAAGCCAAAGTATCTTCAAGGAACTTTATCACGCTTCTAACAAGTTGACAAATCAACACAAGAAAAACATTCATGGCGATAGTACTGATGAGCAGGCGTACGCCGAGTGTCAACGAGTGCCAACGTTCAGTAACGTTGCTGCTCTACAAGCCAACGAGCTGATTGGTATCAAAACGGCATGAAGATATCGAGTGGCTTGTTGAAAAAGAGGTAGATGAGGTAAGATAAGCCAGCTACAGTTCACGTCACCCCAGTGGCAATGCAGTAATTGATGCTATTGAAGACTGGAAAGAAGATATCGATCGACAGATTAAAAGTAATGACAGACTTTTCTTTACTACTTCATGTGTACTTTTATAATTAATTTGTTACATTTTAGTTCAGGGGTAAATTTCATGTGTTTCTAAAATATTGTTTACAGTCTTTTAATTACGATTTTGAAATTAATTACGAATTTACGATTATGAAATTAAGGATTAATAAAACTGGTGAAACTTTGATATAATTCTGACTGTTTTAACTGATTATTCAGTAATATTCATGTTCGCTCACCACAGTTATTCAACCATTCGTCACCTAGGATTTGCTCATAAGCCGGATGGGTCATAAACCGTTTTGTACACTCTTATTATTTTCTATTTTTATTTATTGCAACAGAACGTTTGTTAAGGAAGTCTAATAGGGATAATACTGCTATAACACATTCTCTGACGGCCATAGACACGTTATCAATTGATTTTGTTCCTTTTTTGTAAAGTAGTTATAAGTTTTGAATTAAGATATGAGTAAAAAAATTAAGTGTGTCAAAATACCCATAATTCTATACTCTTTCATGACAAGTGCGAGATTTGTGTATAAGTGCGCGGGTGCGCGTGTGATTAACATTTTATTTAATAACTTATTTAATAATTGACATCTCTTTTTGAAACTTGGACAGGGTATTCTTAGTATTGAAGGCTACATTTTTCATATACTCAATTCTTCAAAACCATAATTTTTATACTTTTTTTTAATGAAATCAATTCTTTTTTAACTCGTTATCTGCAAGAGGGTAATAAAATTTGTAGATTAAATCTAGACAGGTCTTTGCAAAATCGGACAGAGTTTTAACTTGAAGTCTGTCTGTCACAGTGACCATCTATGACGTTGCTAGATTTTCCACCAATCAGAAGGTCTAAAATTTATTTGAGTCGGTACTCTGCCGAGTACGGATGGGATAGTTCGAGTTCGCTTCTTTGGGACAAGTCTATTTCTATGTGGCTTAGTACTTTGGTAGACGATACGAGTTTATCGTATTCGGATCCAATCGAAAAACTCAATCACAATTATAATAGATCTAATTTAGTGCTTTTCGCGCATAATGGAAGATTTCCGGTTTAGGGCAGCAATAAAGACCGCGGTGTTACTGAGTTTTACGCGAGAACACTTCAAGAATCGGGAGTTTGTGTAAGATCAATACACACGATCTATTAGTAATACATCTATAACCTTGAGATTAATTTTATAAACAGTAACAGTCCGATAACAGCAGTGTGTGTGTGTGAGACATAGTAGTGAACGACGTAGAGGTCAGCGAGCGACGCACGAGGAGTGAACGACAGCGGAGCGCCGGACGTCTTTAATACTGTTGGAATTCTACGACCAAGTAACGATAGCCTATATGTAAAACGAACCCAATAGACTCTTTTATTTAAAAGATACTTCATCTAACCTATCTACGCAATAATAATTTGTTCGCTGTAATATACATTTTTATTCTTAGGAGGATTGTACGGAATAGAATTTCAGATAAATAAATAAGAGCAGATCTTGGCAATATTAACATTAACAGTGATACGAAAGATGAATATAATTGAAGATGGAAGCAAAACAGTGACAGAATGCACGCTACCAAAGATCATAATGAATTGTTACAAGTTGTGGGGAAAACAATGTGTTGGACGGCTAAAATAATGGCGGGTCTTGATGAAGACGGAAGAAGCGGCTTGCTTAATCCATAAAATGAACAGAAGACACGGAAGAAGAAGGAGAAGAGGCACCGTTTCCGCTATTATCAGATACTCGCCTTACTGTCTTAGTTCTCGTTCTTCAGGTATGTTTGTCAGCAACCTTATATCCTTTTTCTTCTCATTATATCATTTCTGATTCGGTCGTTCCTTGTTATCCTCTTTATTTCCCAATGAATTTTTTCTCAATGGCCTGAATTTCAACCGTTCACTCATAAGCAGGATGAAGTGGGTCGTTAAACGTTTTGTGCACTTTTATTTATTTATTTTTTGTTTATACATGTTATCCCTATTTATGAATATTCTTCCAGAGCAATGAATGTCTTCTCCGTATTTCAAATACTACTGAAGATATTTCCTTATTCATTTGCTTCCACCACTACGCCAGGGTAAGCACATCATCATTTGTTTTAAGACTTTGCGTTCTATTTCTACACGCGTCTTGATATATCTCTGTGTAATGACCAGAATTCTTTACTTATTTTCATATTCTTTCCAGGCCTCTATTATGTAGTAGCACCGTGTTCTCAACTGTCACAAACTTTTCCAAAAAATTCTCCTTTCATTCCTTCAATTCGTTTCGAAAACTTTAATGTGAATGGAATGCACATTAACTGCATTGCATTTTGCTATTTACACTGCATTTCCAGTCTTAAGGTGCGTCCAGACATGCAAAACCCTATCGTTACGCAATACCGACGCGACGCCCAACTCGACATCGTGACACAGCACCGCAAGAGGACATGGTCGCAACACTACGCCATTCCATCCATCAGTTCTTGTTGAGTACGTGTACAGGTGTAGTGTACGTGTACGTGTACGTGTGGTGTGCAGGACAAAATATGGATACGCTGCGGCAGCCTGTATAGCCATGGACTATTTAGCAAAAAAGAAGAAACGTCGGGAAAGACGATGGTGACAAACGCAGCTGTATAATAAAAGAATGTACAGTGGTAATCAGTTACTTTTAGATTTGAAATTTGAAGCAGTTAGCGGGCTCTACAAAAATATTACCAGAACGTCACAGAGTTTTGTATCCTACAATATTACTTTACTGCGATACACTTCAATAAATTGCAGCGTAAGTTCTTCAGTCCACTCCATGATAAAGCACTGGTTACGGAGTCCCGTCCATTCCTTTGATGTGACGCTGGAAAACCGACAAGCGACGGAACGCCCCGATGTCACGCTCGATGTTGCAGTTGCGTTGTGCCGTCTAAATATGACACGAGACGGTGTTGCGTTACGATATGTTGTTGCACGTCTGGACGCACCTTTACGCGACCGATGGCAGACTAACTAGTGTATGGCTACTGTCGTGACTATTGCAGTCAGTGTTGTGCCCGACAGACACTATGTTGCTAGTTGTCACACCTGGTGACGTCTCCGCCAACGTACGTGTACAACTGGTAGCAAACGCCTGTCAAGCCTGTTTACAGTAATAAACTGTAACACACAATAACAAACAGCCGAGTAGCGTTACAAGCGTGCAGCTGTCACTTGCAGACAGGTAGCCTACACGAAGACATTGCATAGTGCAAGACCTCTAGATGCTTGTGAGACAGCAGAGTTAATATAAATTGTATACAAAGTAAAAACTCGTTTCTCAAATAATTCCAGTTTTGTTAATTTTATTAGCAGCCACCTTAACTCCTACTTATTGCCACACTCCTAAAAAATTCGTTCTTGACGAGGCCTTTCGGTGTCTCCACCATCTTCAGGTCTTAAACGACAATTTTTTTTACATCTACAAACCCATATATACTAGGGAGAGAACGGGCAGTGACGAAGCTCGGTGAAGGGCAGACCAATAGGAAAGTAGGTAGTGACGATGCTCGGTGAGGGGCGTGGCCTAGTTGGAACACGCAATATTGGGCTTGGTTGATTCCGAGCGAATTCAAACAATTGGGGGTGGGGTCTTTAGGTATATATATATGGGTTTGTAGAGGTAAAAAATTGTCGTTTAAGACCTGGAGATGGTGGATACATCGAAAGGTCTCGTCAAGAAGGAAGTATTTAGCAGTGTGGGAATAAGTAGTGACAATGTTGGTAGCAAATAATTGTCGAGATATTACTATTTAAACGCAGCCTAAAAACTTTATCGAGAATCTTAAATAAGTGATTGAAAATAATGTTATAACTGTTGTTAATAGAGGAGGGGAATATCTTCCGTCGATTGAATTTTTACCGTGAAAAAAATAGTGCAGAAGAGAAGAAGTACGATCTTCCAAAATACTTAGCGTTCGTTGATTCTTGTAAAGAGTTGAATAGAGTAGACAAAACATATTGTTACGACGATCTCACCGATCGTCGTATGGTACAGTGGAAACAAAATACATGGCACCAGTTAAATTACTAATAACCAGTTTTAATTATCACAATTAAACAGTTTGTAATCAACAAGTTATTCAACAAGATTACAATTGTCAACTGTAAATCCTTCCGCACTATAATCACTTTTTTTCACTAATACACCACTTGAGACGCACTGTGTAAATCGCCCGACATAAAACTGAACTGAGTAATCGCCGACGTAAGACTGACTCTAAGCGGCAGCTGTCGTTGTTTAAATAGATAGCACAAGTGTTCCAGAATAATCCGTCATACGGGTCAACACTACTCGAAAACACTAGAACGTAATTGATTGCGGCCTTGAACACAACCGCTATGGTCTGGAATAGCCTCGTTGACGCAAGTTTAAGAGTCACGTACGCACACAACATTACAGCTGATTCTGCTGGGATAGCCGAGAAACAAGTAGAACGTTCTGTAATGACGTAACACTATTTTGAATATTTTCGAAGAACGTGGGTGCCTCAGTCATCGGATCAAAGACATTCAGATATTATGTTAAAGTTATGACTCCTTGCCGGGCTATTGGGTCGTGGTCTAGAATCTTTACCACAGTACCGTGGACACTGGTGAACACCGTGCCAGTCATCTTTTAATCGTACACTGAAGATCGCCTCCAATGGTGGGGGCCGAAACGTCTGTTCAAATCGACGGCATTACGTCACGGGCTAATAGCCCGGCAATGAGTCATAGCTTTAACAGAGATGACGCCGACCGTAGGAGCCTAAGACATCACTTCAAATATTATATTATGTAATAATTACAGGTTTTTCCAAGGGCCAAGGAAATCAAAATAAATAGAAGCCTACGAGTGTAGTATGGCGTCTACCTTTTGGACATATTTAAGGAACGCATGATAGGAAGACGGAAACCAGTTGAGTTAAAAAAAAATCATATGTTTGGGAAGGAAAGTTTTGTTCGCTGATGATATGTTATCATCTTATATGATGAGAAGAACTTATAAAGATCCGTATACTTCTAGAGAAAATATGCTCGGGTTATGAGGTCAAAATATCTAAAGTGGAAACAAGAGCTACGGCTTCGTGGAAAGAGATAAAACTAAAGCAAAGATTGTCACTTGTTATGAGAACAAAGGTTGGAACGAACGTTACATTTTACTTATTTAGACACTGACATCGCTTACAACAAGCTACGAAATTCCCTTAGGTTTGTGGCACCATAGACAGGGTGCTTAAGAACAGGCTAATAAAGAAACGCGCAAATAAAACACCCTAATAAAGTTAAAGTCCTACAAATGGTAAGATGTAGATTGATGTGTGAAAAGGAAACGTGGACGATCATGCAAGAACATGGCAACAAAATACGGTCGGCAGAAATGAAGTTTCCGAGAATGGTATAAGGAAGTAGAAAGCTGGACCGCATTGGAAACGAAAACATAACGTGTGAACTAAATATGTATTATATGAACGACAGCTGATAGGAAAATAAGAAAATATGTGAGTAATACACGCTATAAAAGACCCATAATGCATAGCAAAACTTGCTTATAATTATGAACCTCAGGAGAGAGGACCTTTAGGACGGCCACGGAAACGATGGTAGGAATCACTGGAAGACGGAACAGACGATGCCTAAGCCACGTAGTATGGACGACGACAATAATAAAAATACAAACGGAAAGCGGGAGCTATTTCCGTTGGAGTGGCATGTTGGACGTCGGATTAGTAACAAAAAGACGATGAAAGAGCTCCAAGAACGAAAGTGCGTAAAATTTTGTTGGAAATTTGATAAAAACCTAACAGAGACATTAACCCTGGAAGACTATAAAAGCCGAACAGTTTTAGAGGTTTAAATATTTTAAAGAGAGCACGACACTGATCGGCGAAGATCCCAGTTCACGTCGATGACAGGTGTAAAGTTCGTTGTACAACTCGCGTCAACCTCCGAAGCTATCGCTGTCCGAGAAGTTGACATCGGCATAGAATATTTCCGTTTAACGAATAACTGACAAACGCGAAATGCGTTTGCATCACACGTTCGATGCCTGATGATCATAAGCAGAATCGTGGTGAAATTGGTCGGGAACTGTTCGCTGTTGCAAACTGTAATAAGAACACAGAAATGGAATGGGAATAACTGTGTAAAATTTTTTATTTAGTTTGTAACAAATTTTCATAAGTGTGTTTTACTTTACGATTTTTCATCGACACTTTGTGACTAATCCGATAAACAACTTGCGCATTTACCACTCAGCGGGTGTAGCTTAAGCAAAAATATTTTGTACCAACTTATTGAAGAACTTACGTGATTACAAAAAAATAGTAAATTTGTATTCGCTATCGTTTCAATCTATTTAGGGTATTTTACGATATTATTATACTATTAGCACAGAAAAATTTAACACAACCCTCTAATTTGACACAACTGTGATAAATATGAAAAGAAAAGCGAAATCACTTCAGCTAATAGCCTATAGTCCAAGGTCTAAAGTTGTCCGTTATCACAACAGACCTTGTGATATCACAACACACCAATCCTACCACCAACACGATATATGTCTGCATGAATTAACATGATTCTATATGATATGAAACGATTCTATATCATTATCCGGGGTGTAAGGCCGTGGTATACTACAATTCTCATGCTGATCGATGCTCAGACGTTTCGACCTCACCTCTGAAAGCCACCTTCAGTGAACGGTTTTTGAAACACGACCGACAAGGTGTGCGTCAGTACAACCACAGTACCGTGGCAAATTCTTTGGCCGAAACGTACGATTATAACGTCCATCAGGATGAGAATTATAGTAGACCATGGCTTTACACCCCGGATAATAATTTGAATAATTATGACGCCGTCCGTGAAAGCCAAAGAAACAGATTCTATATCAATTTATTATTAACTTTTAACCTCACTTTAGTACTTAAAATATAAACACATTGCGTTTGCAATTATCTAAGATCATTTCACAAGTTTACAGAGGTTTCCACTCATAAGAAAAACAGATATTCATTATTTTTAGTAAATATTACTGAATTAATATCTATTCTTCTGAAGTATATCTTCTCAGAAATAATAAAATCTGTAACCTACAAGTGTTTCAGTATTCTGTTGGCTGATAAGAATCTCCCATCGAGTGTGTTTGTAGATGATTTTTTTATTTTATTATTACTTAGTTTAATACGGAAACTACTCTTTTGGTTGCTGCTCATAACCGATGCACAGTTCAGTTGGTGTGGGTGAGGGACACACAGTATATCTTCACCTAATATTAAATTGGGGGAAATTTGTTCTGAGTTCCAGAAACCATGAATTCTTGACCTTTTTTTAATGTCTGTACAGTTTGCAGTAGTTGTTGTCGTCTCATCATCATCGTCATTACCACCACTCCAAGGACAAGAGACCTGTTTCAGTCTACCGACATCAACCTCTTCAAGACGAATTTTTTCAGTAACATTACAAAAATTTACTGTAAGTGATATTAGCCAAGCATTATACAAAGGAACGTACTAAAACAATAAAAGTGTATAAAAAGCACTAGATCTAGTTCCAAAGTGTTAATGGTGGTCACACTGTAAAAGCATGCTGTCAAACCGTGTGGCTGCAGGGCGCTATGTCTGTTTTGAACACACCTCGTAATACCCGTAAGCAATCATATAATTTATGTTGACGCAGGCAATTACGCAAACATTTTCTCCATACTTACGCGCCACGCGGTAATAAGCTCAAATTGAAGCTGCGAATCGTAATGTTTTACTGCACCTTTACAAAATATACCTCGTTGCTGTATCTCTCTGGATTAATTAACTCCAATAGTTGTGTGGTAATCGAGCCCGCGATTACGGCTTATTTGCACAACACAACAAAAGTGTGCGAACGTGGTCAGCATCGCTTATTTGTTCGTAAAGTGATGACCAGATATGAGGCGGTTTTTTGGCGGGCTCAAGTCATGTCCAGTCACTGGCGGAGATATATTTTGTTTGCATCCATGCACGATCTCTCCCCCTTTCTTTCTCTTTCGCTCGCTCTCTCTCTTCCGCTCTCTCTCTCTCTCTCTCTCTCTCTCTCTCTCTCTCTCTCTCTCTCTCTCTCTCTCTCTCTCTCTCTCTCTCTCTCTCTCTCTCTCTCTCTCTCTCTCACTCGTGTACATCCCATTAGTTGAACGTGTTTGGTCAATTTACAGGTCACCTTGTGCATATATGATGCACACAAACTTGATAATAGTTATGAATAATGTTGTTTGAAATATCGAACTGTCGGCGTAACCTGTTCCATTATTACAATACACGTGTAAAGTTTGTTCACTCGTAGAGTAGAGCCTGATGTAAACAAAGCGGAGTGATATATCACAGAGGCATGTACTGTCGTCTTCTTCTCCTCCTCTTCAAGGATTAAGTTACATAAGCCCATCGATGTATACTATTGGATCGCGTGCTGCATTCACTGAATTCTGTCCGACCGCGGCACCAGTGGGGGCAAGAACACTGCGTATGCTATATACTGTACCTGTACAAAGTCTTGACTTTTCTGCTTTGTTATAGCTTTTGTTGCTTTACCGGAGCATATTTGCGTTAAATGCTATAGCTATGTCACTTTAACAATTAATGACTCCAAAGTGGGAGGTTTTTAATAAGTTCTTTTCCAAAATAAACACATTTGTTTCACTGTAAGATTTCAGTATCCTGAGACATTATTTCAGTTTATCGCTAAGTTCTGTTGCGTTCATAAACAGTTCTGTTGCGTTCCTATTTATGAACATTTAATGTTGAAGCCAGACGAATAAAGATAAGAATAAGAGAAACAAAGAATAAAAGACATGAGCCGTAAACTTTAAAATGTTTATTGCGTAAAAGAACCTGGCGTATGCGCTAACCATGATCGTTAAAATGTTCAATAAACAATCCTAATTTACATTAAAATTTTTTATTTTATTTAATTAACTACATATTAATTGTATACAAATTGTTTACATTAAACATTACTAAATAATACAAATTTATTTAAATTTTGGCGGACACCAAGCTTAGAGAAGGTAGCTGCAGTGGTTCATAGTAATATCATAGCACAAGATTTTATAAAATAATTTCCCTATTAATGTGATAAGTTTCACTTCATGGCTGTCTTCAAAAAAATCTTTGTTTGAAATATGTTTTCTAAACACTGTGCCGGCAAAGTTTTTGCAAGCTGATATAATCATTGTTTTGGTTATTAAGTTTACTGTCAGATATAATCAATAAATTATACATATATTTTACAATCTTTAAAACGTCTGATGACGCTCTAATTAATTTTCCGCTTGACACAAAGTCAGTAAAATGCATCGATCGTAAAATGAGTGTAAACGCTTAAGTTATTGCCATCTGTTATTAGTGAGTGAATGCACTCTTCACACCTTAACTTCGAAATAATTTTTTTACAATAAAGCCACACAGATAATACAGAATGCTATCCTTATAGCATGACCTAACGTCTTTAACCATATTCATAATTCCCTTAAAGTTTTTAATTTCTTCAATATCCGTTTCATTGAAATCTTTCTCTAGTTCTGAAAACTCATTATTGAAGTTTGGTTAATGAAATCAAAATCTAAACAATTACTTTTGTTAGATACCTGGACACTGTTCCTGAACATTTAACATTAGGATTGTTATTATGTCCTCCACTGGATCTAACACAAGAAAACAAGAGTTCCAAGTGGTCTTGAGAAAACTTGTAAGTCAAAATATATTTATATCATCCAATAAAATATGCGTCTTTACAAGCACACATTTTTAGTAGAACTGTCCCAAATGTAATAATTGTAAGGAGTCAAAACAAGTGCATTACTGACAGAATGACTCGTTTAGTACACGAATTAACTTAACGCCAAACGCTTTATTGCCCCCCCCCCTTGTGTGGGAAGCTGTACGTGCTTCGGAACGTTTTCTGCCGTTCACTTTGCCTGTCAGCACGCGATCCATATAGTATACATCGATGGTTGAACGTGTTTGGTCAATTTACAGGCAACGTTGTGCATATATGATACACACAAACTTGATAATAGTTATGAATAATGTTGTTTTAAATATCGAACTACCGGCATAACCTGTTCCACTGTTACAATACACTGTAAACTTTGTTCACTCGTAGAGTGGAGCCTGATGTAAACAAAGCGGAGTGATACAACACAGAGGCATGCACATTACAAAGACAAAACTTTTTTAACAGATCCAAAGAATTATAAAAAAAGTTCATCTTATTTTTAGTTATACTAATCCCAATTGTATTAAAAAAGTGTGTTGATATAGTTATAATCAATTTATTATAAACAAATGCGAACTACTTTATTTCTAGCGGAGAATTGTCTGTTTCTTGTTTGTTTAGGGGACAAAGAAAGAAATATAATACGCCAAATTGGTTATGAAAATGGATACAATAAAAATACTATAAAGAAAATAGAAAATAAAATCAAATATAAAATAAAAACTGAACAATTAAGAATTAAACAAAATGAACAACACATAAATAATAACAACAACAAAAATGGGCCACATTCACATACATAAATAATAAAATGACAAAGCTAACAAAACTATTTAAATACAGATATCAAAATAGCATACAAAACTAATAAAAATAATTTACAAAAACTAAATAACCCACACAACAAAGATAATACAACAACTAACGGTATATACAAAATTGAATGCCAAGATTGCAATAAATGTTACATAGGACAAACAAAACAAAACAGCTGAAAAAACGTTATTTTGAACATCTAAATGCATACAAAAAACCAGAAATATATAAATCCAATTTGGCCACACATGCAATAAACACGGGACATGAATTCCCAGACATAACCAGTGTGACACTAATAAAACATATACCACACAAAGGGACCATAATGAACATTTGGGAAAATTTACAAATATACAAACATAAAACACAAAACAAACTAATTCCCGAACAAATACAAATCAATACAAAACACGACAACATTTTCAAAGCAATCAACATCAAAAATACACAAAATACTAATACATACACCACAATCACACACAATAATACCACTTTAAAGTACCAGAAACCAACAAGAAACCACAATAGCGACAGGCCAACGCACAAGTACTTCACCAGACTGGAACAAGGACCGGAAGAGGACACACTGAAGTTGCCACATCAAACGAGGTGATAACCAACCATAATAATAAATAGACGATTGAAAGACAATATTGAAACTAGAATGAAAGACATTCCAACTGTTGCTAACAGAATTTAAATTGTACATATAATGTAAAGTATTATTGTAATTTAGAATAATGTCTCATGTTGAGACAGTAATATTGGAGTAACGTAAATGCTATGAGAGAGCAATGCATGATTTTAAAGTGAAGTAAAGTAGAATAATTAGTAGAGTCTTTAATTGCTAAAAGAATAATGCATATGCTATAAATTTAAAAGAGAATTAAAGCCAAGTAAAAAATTAAAGAAATAATTAAAACAAAAGTAAATTCATTGTGAATTGATAAGCAATTGCAAAAGATGGCCACACTAAATGAGTAAGCTGAGAGCAGAAATAGATAATTAAGAGTAGATAATAAGATTTGTGTATAAACTGTTTAGACATAAATTGTGCACATAAATCCCATACGTAATATCGCACAAGCGAGGAATAATGAATCTTTTTTTTGTATTACCGAAATAAGTAAAGAGGTTGATACTTAAATAATGTAAACATTTAAAAACTTTATAACATTGTCTTGTTATTACAATTACACCCAAACCAAACAAGTAAAAGTTGTTATGTTATATAACGTATCACTCCAAAAGATTGGGGCTTCCCAAATTAAATTACATTGAATTTGTGTTGTTACAATATATTGCAACGATACAGCCGTATGCTGTATTGAACATTGATTTAAATAAATGTAAAATTTGTAAAATTATTATAAGTTTGTTGTAAATGGACATGTCTGGGATTGTAAAAATGTTTCATTGTTACACTAGGGGAGAAATTAACCTGTTCCAACAGGCAAAGAACACCTGCTCGATTGTATGTGTGTTACGCGTGTATCTTGTGTGTGTTAGTGATGCATGTACAGACAGGAATCCCAGCAACACTCCCCAATTAATCACTAAAATAATTATTTTAATTCATTGTGTGAAAACTAATTAGTGTATAAACAAACAAAAGGCACCAAAGTGTGTGTAAATTTTATAGTTATCCACAGAAAGAAAATGACGTTAGTAGGACACACTACGCGAAGTCAGTGCGAAATAAAGTGTGCCAAAAAATACGCAAATTACACTAAGACGCTCAAATTAATACAGTGAGTGCTTAATTAAATTATCTATGAGTTGTGGTATCTCGATTCCTTACAAAACATTGCCATTTGCAGAAAATTGCAAATATATGAAAAGGTTCGGGAGTGGGGGCTATCATGTGATCTGCAGGTCTCGACAGGACAATTTCGGAACCAACAGGTGCGGAATCTTGAGAGGGTATAAATTAAGGGTTTGACTGGAAGCCCTTCTCTTCATTTCAAGACACAGTTGCAGTCGGACACGCTGTCCGTCGGCAGAACAGTTTTATTTTGTTATAAGTCTCATCTACGAAAGAATAAAGACGTTTTCAGTAATTATGTTTACACTATTACGGAAAACGTAGAGTACCGGAACCGTTTAAGTCAGCAAGAGTATCTACAGAGAAGCTACAAAGAGCTACGCGAGATGCTGGACGTTAGGAGATGCTTTTTAGACGCCTAACAGGCGAACGAGATCCACCTCGCAGCCGATATTAATTCTCTGGGACGGACCACACACTGCTGGAGAACGACGCTGGACTCTGGACATATCCAGGACCACGCCAAGCCAGGAGTAACGGTAACCCAACTCTGGACAACGCTGGACCCCGTAAATAAGTCGTAAGGTCATCAAAACTCGAGGTGACATGCATAATGCATTTATAAATGATTTTTTTAAAGAGCTCATAAAGACTATGTAAAGAGACAATGAATTAAAAAAAAAAGTTTATAATTAGGTAAATACTGTAATAGAGTCTTATGTAAATGTTTTAGTCGTAAGATTGAGCGATCGCATATAGCTAAATATAGAAGAAAAAAAGAGTTTAATTTTGAAATAGTATTTTTTTTTATCAAAGAAAAATAATTGAAATGATTTGATATTTGGATTTTGTAGAAAAAAATAATTTAAATTTTGAATACGAAACAAATGCCAGTCTAATAGTAATTAATATAATTTTAAATTTATTTTTAAAACATTGGTATAGACTGAGCAATCTGAGGTCAGATCTGATTTAAATGAATTCAATTAAAATAAAACTTAATTACATTTAAATTTTATTTCTTTTATTAAATTAATTTGAATAAATGTCTAGATTAAGATTATTAACATGTCTAGATGTAAGAGTGTTTTAAATGTGTGTAACACCGTATAGCTTAAGAGATAAACACTTAACAATGAGTGATATCTTGATCGGAGATTATTAACAATGTTTTATTATTTGTAATGCTTTTTAACCAATAAACATGAAATTTTAACTACTCATAAATTTACTACTCTTATTACAGTAACCTGGTATCGTTATAACTGTTTAAACACCTGGTATCGTTATAACTGTTTAAACACTTGGTATAATTATAACTGTTTAAATACCTGGTATCGTTAAAATATATGTATATATATATTACAACGCTACTTTTTATCTAACACTCTTATATAATATTTTGAATTATAGATAAAACGTTACTTACCCGTGAGATTACTTTACCTGGGCGCCAGAACAAATCCCAGATACAAATGACACGGTTCCAGCTTAGCTCAGAGCATACAGACACAAATTCTCAGGATTCGTTCAGTGATTGTGGATTCAAGGGGAATCGTTACAAATAACACTTTAAAATTGGCTTGATTATGTTTAATTAACGTTTTAATTATTTTTAAACTTCTTGAAAATGTTAATTGTAGGACTTATTTCTACCCTAACTCTTATAATTAACGAGTGTGTGTGAAAAGTAAAGATTAAGACGTTCAAACGACCTATTGCTCTTATCTGGTTTAATTAAGAGATTGATATCTCCCAAACCAGTGCTAAAGAATAGGTCTACAATAATTTGCACGTCCAATACTACACCTCACTTTCCATTCTATACTCCTATACTAGGTTATGACTAATCTTACACATTAAATACAAAGTGTGTGATTCTTAGTGTCTTTTTAAAATTGTTTATTGCTTTTTATTATTTGTTTAGTGCTTATTTCATTGATCAATGAATCTATTTCTTATTGTTTGATGCGTCGACCGAAGATAGGAATCCGTAGAGGTCCTTCTTTTGATGGTTTAGCACAGAAGAAATGATGTTGATCAATCCGGTAGAAAGATGCTCTGGCAATTACAGATGCTGTAGCTCTCTGTTGCTCAGGTCACTTCACGGCTGATTATTAATTAATTAATTAATAATTTAATTAATTAATGTTGTTTTACACAGCGAGAGTTGTTGAACGGTACTAGTTCATCTTCACTGCGGACTACTTCTCGAATTTTATACTTAAATACCGCTTTGCGTGATTGTAAAATTTCTGCACGTAATTTATACACGACTAGCGCATTGTGAAGATCCGATCGAAGAGTAACGCTACCCCTCGGTTTGAGTTGGCGTCTGTTTTAAATACGGGCTTCTGATTGGTTGTACAAATAAATCATACGTTTTTCCAGTCTCGACAATCTCGAACAGGTCGAGCAAACACCCCATGACAGGTTTGAAACGGCAGAGAATTTCTAGTCAAAATCGTACTTCCTGTGTTTGCAAATTGATTGATTACAGGTATTTGCAAATGTGTTTTCAAAGATCTGACCACAGAATATTGTTGCTTAGGTCTTTATCTGTGTGTGTGTGAAAACACCTAATTCCTACGTAGCATAATTCTCTTGTTATTCCTTTTGGCGTTCGTCTTCCGTATAACTTCTTCAATTGTTAATTATATTAACTGAGGTTGCGGCTACTTATAAAGCTTTACTTGCTAAACACAATGCTGTTTTCAGAATTGCCCTATATTTATTAGTTTGGAAGTTATTGTAGGTTGAACTGATAATTTGATTTGAGTAAAGTTTCATGTTCGTACCAGTAGCGGACGTCGCTGTGACGAGGTTAGAGTGAGATGGCTGCGATTGTACGCTCTCTCTCTTGCTTACGCTGCTATACTCGTACAGTCTAACACTTTCATATAACGCTCAGATAGGACGCTAATATGAATCGTTATACAGTATATATATATATATATATATATATATATATATATATATAGTTAGTTTTTATGTTGGAACTTTGATCGATTAATAACTACACGTCGCAAAAATATGTAACTTATGATTGTACCATCGCATATATGTTGTTTGGAAAAAACCGTTGACTCGGTTCACTTGATTTATTTATAATTAATTAGGCCTAATAGCCTTATTCTGAACGGATTTTTAACCTCTGTAAACACATGCTGAGCATAACAATCTAATCTAATTAAAAGACTTTACCATATTTGTCTGAGGGGAGTTGCGCAACAGTTCATACTGGACGCCGTCGGTGTAGAAAACTGAACCGGTTTTCTCGTAAATGCAAACACGTCCAATAATCTCGTAGAGCAGTGGTTCCCAAAGTGGGGTCCGCGACAATTATCAGACATTAAACCTCATATTGCAGAGCTAATTGTTGAAAAGCTGCTCCATTGTTCACATTAAACTATGTTTGATATAATTAATATTATAATTTTGAAAATTACGAGAATTTTGATTTTATTACATTTTAATTAATATATAAGAGAGTATCATATTTACTGTTTGTTTGTTTTCATAACTAAGACGGGGTCCGTGAAATTTTTAATTTTTTGGGGGGCGGGTCCGCGGACTGGAAAGTTTGGGAACCACTTTGTAAAGTTTGTAATACTTTGTGATGAGATTTATACTTTCTTTGAGTCAATAAAGTTTTTCTTTAGCCAGCATCTTTCTTTCCTCTCTGTTACCTTCGCTCCTCAAAGACATCATCCCCAAGCTTGTCTCTAGCACACCGCTTGGCCTAGTCACCATTTGCTGATTACACGGAGGTTCCCTGTCTTGCGGTGGACGACCGACGCCTCAAGGCGTCTGCGTACTGTATCCGATGCGGGCGGCACCCACCGTTCGCCTCGCCACCAGAGGCAGTGCTACTAAGCAATAAACTGTTCATTAAATTGTTGTAAATTCCGGCGTTTCTGCGGTTAACAGCGTTGGCGTGTCCTTCCCCAGTATTAGGCCCCTATCTAATGAAAGTCCAGCACTGTTATCATCTGGCAGTCATCGGGCACGTCCCGGAAGCTGCAATCCAGCCATGGGGTGCAAAGACACCCCTCTATCACAACGAAACGGAATGCAACAAATTTAGAACTGCTATTAGTGAAGTTCGTACAATCAACACGATCGTTGTCGTTCATTAATGAGCTACTGTACTCTTAGATACGCACAGAATTTAAGCTTTAATGGATCTAATGAACTTATGACAAAGAGAAAGTATTGAGATTACGCTCAGTGAGAATACTACAGTAGCCGCACAATGACCGACCTTGGTCAAGAATCTGTCAAGCGATGAACTAACACATGACGCGTGCCGCCACCGCTGCTGTTGCTGTTGTTGTTGTTGTTATTCTAAACTGGGTTAAACAAAATACGTTTATAATTACGAGCGTGTGTAATAAATACGACAGCAATTATAGTCAATTCTTACTGCTGGTTGCAACATATTAAAGCCTTGTATTTTGTAATTGTTTTGATATCGTAACTGGGATTGTACTGATACGTATAGGAATTTTCTCGGTGTAAATAAAAAATATGTTAAAAAAATTAAAATTTACTCTTATGTATTGTAGCCTTCAAAATATCGGACAGGATGGGTGCCTCAAGGTGTCTTAACCCCATGAAGGGAGAACTAAACCGCACCAGTATCTAAGGCTGATAACAGCCTCGCAACGCGGCTCTGGACATCCAGTGACGATAGGAAATGTGGTCTCATCTGAAGGCTTTTTGGAATTGTTTAGTGTTAGAGAAAAATCTTACCTTTAAGATTGGTACCGCTATAAACGGAAGAGCACTACACGACCACCGCCTTACGATACAGAAGTCAAGGAAACTCCTGTATTTTTGCCCCACATCGAATACCTCGAGTTCTGCTGGACTTTTTATTCGTCGTGGAGGTTCTTGTAATGAAATGCTGCGGTGTAGACGCTTTATTAAAGTACAATTTGAGTAAGGAAAGAAATTTGCTATGTGTTTTATATGTAGCATCATAATATATGTTTCAGAATCCAATATAATGAAAGGAAATATTTGGAAAGTTTCGAAAACTGGATGTATCGAAAAATGGATTATATTAACTAGTTAGAGATGACAAACAGTAAGAAATATTAAGCAGAATATATGACAGGGATTTTGAACTATTAGAAAGAGGAAGGAAAATTATAAAAATTAAATTCTGAGAAACGAAAGCTTCCGTAACTAATAACAGAAGAACACACAAAAAAGAGGACGATGAACACAAAGACGTAATATTGTTATGGCGGTCTAACTGATCGTCGTATGGTACAGTAGAAAACAAAGTCTCTTACAACAAATAAAAAAAAAAATTGTTCACACGCAATAAAAAATGTCAACTGATATAAAACACAATTGTATTACAATTGTCCCGCACGATTATAAAACACATAACACTTCGCCACAATAATTACTTTTCACTAACAACCACTTGAACACACAGAGTAATCGCCCGACAATAACTCGCAACTCAAACTGAACTGAGCGTCGCAGAGTACTTGTACTTATACCCCGCCGAAATAACAGAATATTCTATACTACGCACTAACAATAAAGGAAAACATTAGAGCGTAATTCATTGCGGCCTTGACCAGTGCGCGTTGACTTCTGGCACAATCTAGCTAATTCGTTGAAAATCACGTACGCACACACATTACAGCCGGATTCCACTGGAACATTCGATAAGCTTGTAGAACGTTCCGTATTAGTAACATTTTTTCGGCATTACGTAACAATATTTAGACGGTTTGACTGTGGGACAATATTACAGAGATAGTAAAGACGCAGAACAAGGGCGGACAGTATGAAGAGAACAGTTCAGATGAACACTGTCTTCGGGCAGACACATCGTTCGTGGTGACTATGGTGTACTGTATTTCTCACTGGGTTACTTTTTGAATTGTGGCCTGTTATGTTTTATAATAAATCCAAACATACGAGGGCCAGTTGAAAAGTTCGCGGAGCGACAACTTTGTGCTTGTTCGACCACGTTTAAACTCGTGTGTGCCACACTTACCGTTGTTTCTGAAGGCGCACCATCTCTTAACACATTTGCAATTTTGTTTTGATTTTCCCTTTAAAAACGTTTTTAACTGAGAATTCATCACAACACGATGTTTGATTTTGTGCACTTTAAAAACACGCGTGACAGGAAAATTTCAAACAGCTGGTAAAATGTGAATAAATTGACAGTTATATCTGAAAATTAACAGGTGTTCACGCGAAATATAGCCAAAGTCTTGCAGCACACGAAAGATTTTAGTTCTACCACTGAGCAATAAATGTCGCTCCGCGAACTTTTCACCTGATCCTCGTATTTAGGATAAACAGTCTTTTCTTCTTCGCTTCATGGATTAGACGCTCGCCCATTCCATCCTAAAGTATCCTACCGTAGTCACTTTGGCCGTCCAAGATGGCTCCCTTTTCCCTTTTGTTTGTATATCGGTACTTGATTAGATAACAACTAACCTTGCTATTAAAACTTCGTCTATGAAATAATGAAATGTAATATTTAAGTTCACTTGTCAAAGTGCCAACCTCGCTTTTTTGTCTTTTGAACAGTAGGCCTACGTAACATTTTTCACAAGCAAAGCTCAGATAATAGTGATACTCTCAAAGCTCAGTCCTAGCGATAATGGGTCCGTCTACTGTACGTACACCAGCTTTGCTGACGAGACGCCTGAGGAGCGGGGGGTCTACTCAATGATAGTGCGTGCTTGTGTTGGTGCGGTATTACTGGTTCTGAACACATTGTTCACACGTATTTAGTTGTAATGTTGTGTGCGTATTAGACTGAACGTTCGTACATTGTATGTAAGTGTGATTTACTGAATATTTTGTTAAAGTGTTTTTTTTTATTCGCTACAAGAAATACCTTGTGAGAGACAATGAAGTAATACCAAAACTTTGTTAAACGTATTTTAAATGTGTAGTATTACAGTGATGCGTGCAGTGGAATGGCATACGTCACCACACGTGGATGGCATTCCTTGTTGAGCTGCAAAGGCGAACTGTTGATTGTACAAGTACCAATGGTCTTATTGGAAGAGAGTAAGAGTAATTTATTGTCTTAAACGCCGGGAACTTTCCTTTAGAGTGGCTGAAACACAAGCCCAGTGCTGCCCTAACAGTGGACGCCCTAATACTTTAGGGAGTCGTTGTAGTATGCAAAAACAAGCCCAGTGCTGCCCTAACAGTGGATGCCCTGATACTTTAGGGAGTCGTTGTAGTATGCAAACACAAGCCCAGTGCTGCCCTAACAGTGGACGCCTGATACTTTAAGGAGTCGTTGTAGTATGCTAACACAAGCCCAGTGCTGCCCTAACAGTGGACGCCCAGATACTTTAGGGAGTCGTTGTATTATGCAAACACAAGCCCAGTGCTGCCCTAACAGTGGACGCCTGATACTTTAGGGAGTCGTTGTAGTATGCTAACACAAGCCCAGTGCTGCCCTAACAGTGGACGCCTGATACTTTAGGGAGTCGTTGTAGTATGCTAACACAAGCCCAGTGCTGCCCTAACAGTGGACGCCCTGATACTTTAGGGAGTCGTTGTAGTATGCAAAAACAAGCCCAGTGCTGCCATAACAGTGGACGCCCTGATACTTTAGGGAGTCGTTGTAGTATGCAAACACAAGCCCAGTGCTGCCCTAACAGTGGACGCCCTGATAATTTAGGGAGTCGTTGTAGTATGCAAACACAAGCCCAGGCTGCCCTAGAGTGGCTGAAACACAAGCCCAGTGCTGCCCTAACAGTGGACGCCCTGATACTTTAGAGTGGCTGAAACACAAGCCCAGTGCTGCCCTAACAGTGGACGCCCTGATACTTTAGGGCGTCGTTGTAGTATGCAAACAATGCGTGTCTCATAAAGTTCGTAAGAAATGTGCCACGTGGAGATGGATATAATTACTCCCAAGAGATTTATTTGACACACTCTTTCTCTGTCTCTGTCTGCCTGTATATCTCTCTCTCACTCTCTCTCAGGACGCTATCTCCTACTAAGGAACTTCCGACATACACAATTTTTAATTTTCAGACAAATGAATGTAACAATTATTGTCGATCTAATACAGCAAACCAGAAAATCGTAATTTTCTACGATCCTTGCAGAAAAAGCATCGTCATCATCATTATTTTCTTCTTTTTTCGTCTACATTTAGTATAACGGATTAGTAAATCTGCCTGTTCTATAAACTATGTCTTGGGCGGGCTCTATATCCAGTAGGTGTACAGGCCTATTCTTTGGCAGCCGAGTTAACCTTTCATTATACATCCAAAAAAAAAATTATTACATCGTAAACATCATCTGCCTTGAAAACATTACACATTACACTTGTTGCGAACTAGAGACATACAATTTCCTGAATATTTCCCCAAGGCAATTAGCTTTGAATTAATTGGTTCTCTGGGCGGTATAAAGCGCAGAGTGTTGTGAGTGTATCTTGTGTTGCTTATTTGTTATCACTGACAACAATAATTCAAGACATAGTTGTTTTTATACAGTTGTCATTACATTACAGTTATCAAAATTTTATCATTCTTTAATTAACTAATGTATTGGAATACTTCGTAAAGTTTTGCTGCTGGAATATTCTAATATGTCATGTAGGTACTGGATAATCTAAATCTAGTCGCCCAGCCACGAAACTTGAGAACGACTGTATTTGTGTGGGAGAAATAGGAGAATTGAAAGATTAAGAGATAGACACTGATAGGGCGGAAGAGGCAAAGAGAGAGAGAGAGTGTGAGAGAGGGAGGACACAGAGAGAAAGAGAGAGGCGAGGAGTCAGGCAGACAGAGAGGGACTGTAGAAAAAATTTTTAAATTACAATCGCAACTGCTTTTACTAGAATAACTGTTACTCTAGTTGTTTCTACTACCATGCAACTAATATGGCTAAAGCACTTTTGCTCTTAGGTAAGACCAAGAACCTTTTGTTTGGTTAAGTAATCTATGCCCATATTTGTGTGCATTTAATCCAAAGAATTTTCAAATGTTTATTTTTATGTTTTTTAAATCGTTTTAAAATTGTTCTCAATTTGTTTTTGGAGAGTACCCTTTACTCTCGAGCATTGGGTTTGTCCCCACCATCCGACAAAATTGTCCGTTACTGTTTCACATGTCTGGTTTTTCCTCCCGCCACTTCTACCTAACGTTGTATATATGACGTCTCCTGTCAAACTTATTATCTATTATAGTGATGTGCGACTAACTGCTACTCTCTTATTGGAAACGACAAATTTTCGGTTCTACTTACTACAATCAAAAAGATAGAATTTACAAAATGTTTGGTATGCATTGCGTGCAACTAAATATTTTGTTGCGAGAAATCCAGCGGGGAACCTTTCCAGTTTTGAAGGTAACCTGTTCTGAGCTGAGAGTATGTGGAAAACAGGAATTCAAAATTTATACGGAATTATGGGAAAACAGGGCTATTAAAAACAAAATAAGTACCTTCAAATTATCGCATACACTAAGACTGCGTAAAACGTTTGGTATAGAATTGTAGAAAACAAAAATATAAACACTTAAGTAAAAATGAACACATTGTTGTTAAGTACAATATAAAGCGTAGTTACAGTTAATAAAACTTTTGAGTCTCTTGTTTCTGAGCACTGGAAAATTGTATTTCTTCTGCGTCACATAAAAGAACATCAGGTGGGGTATAATACCCAGTACAAGGCCAGTATTCCATTGTTGTGCCTAAACCTGTCTGTTTGTACGGGTGCCGTATTCCTGTCTGTACTATTCCCTTAACGTCGGCAATCAAATCAGTATTATCAATTATCAGTCCTCAATGATTTTTTTCACTTCACCTGTATGGTTTTGTTGTTCATATTTCTGTATGCTACTTAAACAAAGGCCTACAACGAGACGAGTTGTTGGGGGAGAAGACGCCTCCACTATGCTTCGAGGATTAACCTCATTATAGTTCCCCAAAGGGACCCTCTTATCCTATGTCCACCCAACTGTCAAATCACATGCGCTTCCCACGGAAGAGCTCTCCGTCCACTGGATACGTCAGCGAGTGTGGCTGTAACCCTCTTCTCGAAAGGAGACTGTCGGAAGTAGCCATTATATCATGTAAAGACACGAATGTCCGTGCAAGACACAACGTTGCCCAGTGGTCACCTCGTGGAGGCGCCGTCTCGGTAGCCAGACGCTTGTCTGGACAATGGGAGCCAGCCACCGAACTCGAGTCAGATACAGGATCCGGCAACGCAGGTTTTGCAGACCCGCTCTCCACGCTGGACGCACGCTTTATTCCTATCACCAGCCCTGATACCGCCGAAAATCGGACAAGCCAGCGCCCCATCAGGCAGTGTTCGCCAGGGTGGGGGGTCTCGGAAGGAAAACAAGCCACCGGTAATCAGCGGTATAGGCCCAACTCACAACCTCCCTGGGCAAGCTCCAGGCCCACCTGGCGGCGTTCAGCAACCCACACGACGTTACACACTGAACGTCCCTCCCCACCCAGAACAAGGGCGTCGTGTGGAGGCTTCGCTTGCTACTAGGATTCACCGCACATGATCTTGGCTAGGACCACTGGGACAAGGGTGGTATCCTAGTACGGCTACTTGCTAGGGACTTCGGAACACTGGTTCCCGTTCACCAGACACCCAGGTTAGCCGGCTGCCAATCGGCCCCAATCCAGCCGAAATACCGGTTCACCCCCGGACAGTGATGAGACTGCTGGTATCAGGTGGGGAAGGCAGAGGTTGGAGCCACCGGGAAAGGCGGTATAGGCCCCTTCTGCACGTCCCTCGGAGGTCGAAACCAACAGGCCTCCACCCTCGTTGGCCTACAACAACAGGAGAATAACGCCAACACGACAGCGACGGGTCGGCTTCATTAAAGACTGTAAGTCGTAGTTGACGAAGAATATTAGTTGTAGCAACGCCGTGTCGACGTAGACTGAATGTGACGATATCATTTTACTAACAGCATAATCTGACTGGTGCGAAGAGTGAGTGCCATAGTTTTAAGACCACATACATCAAAAGCTTTCCTATGCTAAGCTTTTGACCGTGGAAATTATGTTTATAATTTTGTATGTCACATCTTTTGGTATCAACGTAAATTTCTTACTCGATGGATGTTTTTTTTAAAGATATCAATACGAATTAATGAACAAAAAATTTGTAGTTGTCAAACTTTTGTTAAAATTGTTGTTCTTCGTGTTCAAGTATGGGTCTACGGCCTGTTGCGGTCTCTGGTCGTCATACAACTCACGTTCCATCATCGTCATCCAGCCATTAACCACGGCCAAAAGTTAAACTTCTCTTTAAACATTTAAAATAAAAAATAAAATTAATAAAGTTAAAATAAAGATTTTGTAATTACATTTATTGACTATAAGAAGGCACATGACTTAATTGATAGAGAGTCATTGTTCAAAATCCTTAATGAATTTGGCTTGGATAATAAAACAACAAACTTGATCAAACAAACGCTTGATTAACCTAATCAAACAATTCGCTGACGAATACCTACTCCAAAGTGAAATTCTGAGGTGAAATTTCTAGACAGTTTGAAATTGAGACAGGAGTCAGAAAAGGAAATGGGCTATCACCGTTACTTTTTAACTGCGTTATGGAAAAACGCATTCATTCTGCGTTCTGGGAATAAAGAAAATTGTTGGAGGAAAATCACATTAGCCTGGAAATTAGACTAGGCTATAGCAGAGACAACCTGTCAATAGACTGCCTAGCGTTTGCAGACGATCTAGCAATCCTGTCAGACCCAGTATAAACAGCCATTAGACAGGTGGAATTGCAGACAGAACAAAACGAAAGAGCGGGTTTACAAATTTCTTTCGAAAAAACCTAGTTCATGACAAACATCAAGACAATATCCAAGAAAATGAAAACTCGATATGGACAAATCTATGGAACCGGCAAATTCAAGTATCTCAGAGAAGTTATTGAACTAAATATCTCAACTATTAAAGCAAGCGTTAATAAGATGAAAGTGCTTGCTATGTAACCAAGGATACATATAACAAGAAATCAATATCCATTAATGCCAAACTTACACATTACTCAACAGTAATTCACCGGGAAGCAGCTGAGTGTTTGACTCTGAACAAGAAAATGGTGGGGAAGAACTGGAAGTCACGGAAAGGAAAATATAAAGAAAAATCTTGGGACCAATAAGAGATGGAGAACAGTACAGAAGACGTCAAAATAATGAGCTGTACACACATGTTGAGAAAATCACAGACGTTATTAGAAAAAGAAGAATAAAGGACAAATTCAAAGAATGAATCCTGGCAGACTAACAGGGAATCCTGACAGACTAACTATTTTACAAAGCTCAAAATCCCCGAAACATGGAAAAAACACAAAAAGACATAGAAGAACTCCAGATTACTCGAGAAGACATTGGAGAACGCTTACCACTCAAAAAGAAATTAAAGAATGCTTAGGTTTTCAGGAAAAACCCAAGAAGAGGACAGGTACCATCTGGACTGGTGAAAGGAGGGAGAAATATCGATCAAGAATGAAGGAGATATGGGAGAGGACAAGAAGGGAGGAACAGTTGATCCAAGCGTAGTCCACAGTGGCTCATACGAAGAAAAAATTTAAAATAAAAATTACTATTAAAAATCCTCTGATTACATGGAACATCGAGACTCGAATTATCGGGATTAGTAAAATGCTAAATTCAGTAAGTATTCAGCATAAAGGCTTGTAGAAAGTTAATCACAGTGAGTTTACGAACTTTATTATTAGCTCTAATATTCTGGAGGGATACACGAGATTAAAAATGAAGATCATATATGACGTAGGAAAATGATTCCAACGACATACGAGTTCCTAACGGGCGATTGTAACGCAGAATAGAGAGAACTGGAAAAAGGATAAGGGGATGCTTTTCTAAAAACTGGTTACAGCAGGTTGCGAAGAAAAAGAAAGAAAAAATGTACCCGTTACGTAATGGTCGGTCACGGCACAAATAAAATCTAAACACTGTGAACTCCAAGACTCAATTTTATAAACAACCTGTTGACCACTAACACATTTGTTGCACTGCACCGTATGCACTGACCATTATCATATTTAAATAAGCCTATCAGTCTAGATATTACTACCGTTACCTCACATAATTTCTATACCACGAACGTCATAGAACAGTAGAAACCAGAACAGTAGATATTAAGGGCCGTCGTTTGTCAAATTCAAATTGGCCAATTCGTGTAATTACATAACGCGGACGACGTGCGGCGTAGCTCGGATATAATAAACAACATAATTATTTGTATGTTTACGTTCATTATGTAGCGTACAGTAGTCGACGCTACCTCCCATTAGGCCAACTGCCTTCGCAACTAACATCATAACTCTCAATTATCTTCTGTCTAATAGTATTCGCCAATAGGTTTGTTGCCTACGTCTTCTTTCTCTTTCTCTGCGGCCGAGTTCGTTGATGCGTGTCCAAACGGGTTTGACAAGACATTTGTTGTGATTTATGACCGATAATTTCGCTCTTAAGCTAACATTTATTTAACCGTTCAACAGACGCACGACTTTTAATGGTCGTGGATAAATTTAATAATTATAGAGTTCGTATAGAGGGCGGTAGGTAAGATCAAGTTGGTTCATTGTGCAGAATATTCCCTTCTGTTAACCTTACTCATATTGTCATTAATTAATAATAATTTTTTCTTATGTGCCCTTTATGTAGATCGCAAATTTAAGGGAGTCAGACACCTGTTCTTGTTTGTCTCTTTCTGGGTGTTTGTTCTGAACGTCGTGGCCCTCGCTTGATACCCATGCTGATAAGAAGTTGCGATGTTCCGCCAGTGATCTCATTACTTCAACTGTTCATTAGTTTGTGAGGTTATGCGTTTTCGTGGTAAACTCTCACATGTGAGCCCTCCAAGCCTCCAGATTATGCTCCAGCCTCTCAGCGCGTTCGTAGCCTTCTCCAATCCACAATTCTGCATTTCTTCCCCCTCACATCACGTACCATTATATTTCTGCCTTTAGCCCATCAGTTTCATCTCATCCATTGCCCCAGCACTGGATTTTATCTCCCTTCTTCTTGCATTCTTGTGCATCTATCTCACAAATCGTTTGTAGCACTTCCTTTACTCATTCATTGCTTTACCCTTCCACCTTCCCCCTCCATTCACCGCCATATCAACATTTCAAGTCCTTCCAATCTTCTTACGTCCTCCATCTTCAATGTTCATGTTTCACCATCATACAATGGTATAGGCCATATAAAGCAACATGGCAGCCTTTTTCTTAACGCATTTCGATGGGCACAATACAATCTCCGCCTCTTATGAAAGTTTTCATTCGTAATTGCTACTCTAATCTTAATTTCGGCGCTAATCTAGCTAATGCCATGCAACGCATACTTTCAAGCATAGTGTTTTACAGATGTGAACTGACTCACTTGCTATATCCTCACTGGTTAATGTAATAATCACCCTGTCTCCATTCTCTCCCGCTTATTATCATACTGTTACTACAGTAGCACGGATCGTCGTGGTGTAGAGTGGAAACAGAATAACTGACACCAGATGAAGTCACTAATTATGACATTAATTACAGTTAGAAATAAACAAAGACGATCTTGTGCAGTTCAAGTTAAAGTTTGTCTAACACACAACAATAAATGTCACCTTATTACAGTTTCGCACTAAGTTACACAACAACCGTTAAACCGCAAGTCACATTAACAGTCACTCCGAACCGCAGTGTAATATCGCTGGACAAAAACTGAAGTTGGCCAAGCCAAGGTGAGAATCTATCTAGAGTACATCGAACGTGCTAAACCTATTTGCAACAGACATGGGCCGCTGATCGAAAATTCATAGTATAGAGCAGTGGTTCCGAAACTTTTCAGTCCGCGGACCCCTCCCAAAATAATTTAAAAATTCACGAACCCCGTCTGAGTTTGATAGAAACTCATATATTTTAATTAAAATCAAAATTCTCTTAACTTGCAAAATTATATTATTAATGATATCAAACAACATCCTGGGGATAATAATGGGCGGCTGAAGCGTAGTGTTGGCCACACTGTATGTCGTACGGCTCACATAAGGCAACCTACCATGCCTTCTCCTACACTACTTCAGGTGGTACACACGGGAGCCATTATTATAATGATATCAAATATAGTTTAAAGTGAACAATAAAGCTGCTTTTCAACAATTAGCTCTGCAATATTGAGTTTAATGTATGGTAATTTCAATATTAAGTCACTCTCGACATCAAGTTTATTTATTAACTTCGACTTCAAGTACGTGAACAGGGAGAATGCGGTTTCACACAAATAAGTAGAGAGAAACACAGTTAAACGCGTTTCAAAGTTCTTTTGTGAGTTCAGGACAGCCAGTCATTACATATAACCAGAAGTCACCTATCTGTAATTGCGAAAACTGTAATTTTAATGTCAAATTGAAAGTGCAGGTGAATATCAAAGTTCAGATAATAATGTCAAAAAATTGTCAGTTGAAAGTTCTGCCAATGAGTCTTCTTTTTGTACTGTAAGAGAGAGGTCTAGTCAGCTCGGCTGACAAACAGTTCTGCTCCACGACATGATTTAAAGACATTATTAAAGTCATTAGTTGGAAATTACTTTTACAATTAGTCTACAATTAGTTTGAACCCCCCCCCCAATACTGGAATCTTCTCCTAATTGTTTTAAGATTATAAAATTTAGATTTTAGAGCATAAAAAATTGGAGAAAATTTCGGTATATCCTAATTTTTCTTAAAAGTGTCTGCGGACCCCCTGAAACATTGTCGCGGACCACTGGTATAGAGAATAGAATTATGTGATTAGCTAAAATTGGCACAAAAGATATCAAAGTTACAGCTTAATCTGTCCCGACTTGCACGCTAATTCGTACAGTGGTATCCCATGCATTCTAGCTTCCTTTTTCCAGCCCTAAGACGTCCCAAGCGTCAGACGTCTCGAAATCACATGTCGCTGTCTCGGGAAGTCGTTATAAAACGCACAGAGACAATATTAAATAGAATCCTTGTCTACACATTTAATTATTAAAAAACCAAACATAAGGAAAACGCATTCATTTTTCAAAACGTAGATGATTTGATGTGTACAAGAGTTGAGAAATTGACAGCGGTCGCGAAAGGCTGAAGAAATGATACTGTATCAGGTAAGTGAAAGCATTACTAGATTCAGTCGGTCACTGACTAGATGAAAGGCCTGAAGGAAGTCGTGTCATTTGGATGTACTGACCGCTCCCATGCAAACGTCGATTCGTTGCATAATGGCAATCGATTACCGAGACAACTAGCTGATGAATCACTACAGCGCTATAATGTTATATAAAAAATACCGTTGAGCAAGCCGCTGCATTATATTAAAAAAAAAAGATGTTTACAATATTTGTTTATACGCTAATACGCCTCAACTTTCTTAAAGCGGCAGAAACCATAATAAGCTTTATTTCTTAGAGACAGCCCTTTGCCTCTTACGTAAATAAAACCTACTCAAAACGGTTAATGTGTTCATTAACTGGAATGGGACCATTGGAATATAACTGTTCATTAAAATTATTGAGATTCGCTTATTTTTTTCGATATTTCGATTATGCGATTATTGGCATCGATATGTACTGAATGTCGCATATAATTTTTGATAAGTAATAGAAATCGTGAAAATTAATTTTTGGATGTTATAAAATAGCCTTTTGACAATTGCAATCGTTTTTCATTGCGAAAAATATTTCTAACAATAATGTAGCTCTGATGTGTGTCTGTGACGCCAAAAGTTGGCGTTGTTAGGTTAAAGTGCAAACTAAAAGTACAGATGGAAACCAATATGTCTTTAAAACAATACTCGCCTTTTGTGAAAAAACTTTAAAAAACCAACTCGAAGGAAAGCGCGGTGGCCTAAGGACCTGCTACGACATATGTCTCCCTTCTTGTGGCAGAACTCGTTTACCACTAATACTCGTTTTTCCACTGATACTAGGTTTTTCTCGCAGATCACTGGAAAGACAACCAACTGGAAGTAAGACGGTGTGCTATACATGTCTCTTTTTTTTGAGTTTCGCACAAAATTAGCTTCAGTGAAGTTTTCGAATGGGGGTTCCGAAACACTTCCGAGTTCAACTATTTGCTGTTTCATGACGTCACAGAGGCCCTGGACGCACGGAGGCAATGGTAGTATGACGTGTCATCGGGTACCGTTACGCGAAATTTGGGAGGGCATCGGACACTGAAATTTGGTGATTAATGAGGCCATGGTAGTTGTTTTCTGCATGTAGCAGATTTGGTATGGTCCATCGGGTACCGTTACGCGAAATTTGGGGGGCATTGGACACCGAAATTTGGTGATATGGTCCATCGGGTACCGTTACGCGAAATTTGGGGGGCATCGGACACCGAAATTTGGTGATATGGTCCATCGGGTACCGTTACGCAAAATTTCGGGGGGGGGGCATCGGACACCGAAATTTGGTGATATGGTCCATCGGATACCGTTACGCGAAATTTGGGGAGGAGCGGACGAGTGTCGCTACGGATTTTTTTTTTTTACAGATATGTAAAACAGGTCTACTCAATCTAATATTGTACTATTGTCTAGCACAACGGTAGATAAGAGCAATGTGTAAAACCATAAAAGCACAATATAAGTTTATTTATTATTATAAAAATAAATAAACATTTTTTTACTTTTATTTTTTACATACTAAAATTGTTTAGAAATTTTAAATAAATATATTTACCCCGTGAATCATTCCTTGTGTTGATTCGTCTCCAACAGTGTAAAAGTACTCGAACAGGTTCTTAACTGGCTCATGCGATGTGTGTGCGCGAATCAGTTCAGAAACTGGTATTTTGCAAGCTAGCTCTCCTACCGTTGTTAAGTCGGTCTGGTGTTACACATTATTTTTGTATTTAATAACATTATAGTAATATTGTGTAAGTATCAATGTATGTGCTGAAAGCTTATGATAGGAATTTTCTTATTTATTTGTATAAAGGGTATAGAAATAACAAAGGCGATGGTTTATATATCAGTTTTAATAATATCGGAAAGCTTTCACAACCAAATCATAAGCTATAATTTTTCTTTCTCTCTACACACACGTTCTATATTCACAAGACACTTCTAATTAATAAAGCAAAACATAGGCGCTCTCTCTATATACATAGAAAAAAAAATCGTTCTCTCTCTCTCTCTACACACACACACATACACACACACACACACACACACACACACACACACACACACACACACACACGCATAATTAACAAAATAATAATTGCATTTATTACAATCAAAACAAGCATTAAGCTCTCTCTTTATACACACGTTTTAATAATACAATGTATTACTTTATATATATATATATATATAATAACAATAATAATAATAAAAATAATAAATGTGTATATGTAATTAATAACATACAATATTACAATGTTGATGTTGATGTGTAATATGTCAATAATAACATACTAAATATAGACACACATAAAATGATAATTACTATGGTGTTAAATACATGTCTAAAATGGTATAACAAAACCTTGAATTAAACTCTTTTTGGTATTTTAGATAATAACAGAATTAACAACGCTTATAAAGCGGACATCCAGTGGAATTATGCCTTAACCAATTATATTTTTTTCGAGAGTGGCACAGCGCGTTTTACTAAAATCATAAATCATATAGTATGTCTCCTTAACCAGCTTCCTTTTACCAGTTACAAAATCATTCTTTTGTAGATGTTCAGTATTATGATTTTTACAATAAGTAAGCGGTGTTGTGAATAGTGTGAAAAATTGATTACTAATAACTTTATTACAGTCTTGTTTTATTTTACAAATATCTTTTTTCTCCTTTTTCGAAATCCATCTATTCTAGGTTAAATTTGATGGTATATAAAATCGATCATTAACACTAGTTTTAAAATTATAATCAAATTTAATCATTTCGCATTGACAATATAATCTCTTAGTACCATGTATTTCTCTGTTTAAAATTTTTTAACAATATTACAGCGAAGCGATATCTTGTTCTTTCTCTGAAAAGAAAATGAATTGGTTATTTAAAAAAACCATGAATCAAGTTTTTAATTAACAGAGATAAAAAGATATTACTATTATTATTATAAAAATAAAACAATTGTTCTTCAGAGTGTAAATTCTCTCCACTCACAAGCACTCAGAATGTTACAGTGGCTATCATATGGTGGTGAACGACATACATCTCCCTCCCATTCGCTCAAACACATAACATCAAAACAAGGTTTCTGTAACTATGAAAGAAATCTTTTAAAAATTTAATTACACACAAAACTTTAATTAACACATTACTAACGATTGCTTATCTCAATTTTCTATGTTATAAACCACATACTTTTAACAATTCAAAACAGAATATAATTTCCTACAAGACACACTTATAATAATAATACTTGATCAAATACAAAACAATGTAGACACATCAAATGTTAGTTAGTGTAGTATTAAAAAAAAACATGTATTCTGAATTAAAGTCATTTTGGTATCTTAGATAACAACAGATGCGACAACGGTTACTAAGTGGACATCCGCTAGAGTCATGCCTTGACCATTCATATTTTTTTACCAGCGAGGTATACGCTATACCAGTAAAATTATACATCATATTATAGTACATCTGATTAACCAGCTTTGTTTTAGCAATTAGCAAATCTTTTATTTGAAGATATTCAATATTATGATTGTTACAATAATTGGTGTTTTGAAGAGTGTGAAAAATTCATTACGAATAAATACCTTCATTCTGTTAATCTTTTTTTCGTTTCTTATTGATATCCATCTACTCACTGTTCTATAATCAATACGATTATTTTTAAAATTATAATCAAATTTAATCATGTCACATTGACAATATAATCTCTTAATACCACGTATTTCTCTGTTTAAATTTTTTTTACAATATTACATCCAAACGAAATCTTGTTCTTTCTCTGAAAATGAAGAAATAAAACAGTTAATTAAAAAAAAAAAAACTCGAAAAAGGAGAGAAATCTACTTCAACATTTACAAAAACATTATTATTATTATTATTATTATTGATTGGTCCTCTTGTCGTTTATTTTGTCTGGAAAAAAAGAGAAAAAAAATTAATACATAACCACTTCTGTATAAGTAAATATTAGAAGTACTGAAATATCACACTCACATAATCAATGTCCAGTTGGACGCTAATTTTCTCGTTCGGTAGTGGGACGTGCGATGTGACGCAAAGTGACACCACACACGGTTTGACCGGTTTCAGTTGATCTTCCGTGAATACGTCGGTCCATCTTTTTGGTAGATAAGCGTAAAAACGATTCTCTTCCGGCTGCGGACAGGCCCCATCGTCTTCTAGATCCACGACAACAGACTCTCCAAATCTTGTAGATACGAATTTCATTTGTAAAATGTGATACATCACGTTCATCTTTAAACTTGATAAGTCCCGTTTTGGGAGACATTTCTGTACAGGTTTCGCGTTACTTACTACGGCTTCCATTGCGAGTACTGATGGTTGGCTAGGGAAACATTGGTGTATTTATTCTGTTTTCCCCGACCACTAGGACTACGTTCCTTCCTTCCAAAGCGTCATCTCCTTCGGTCACGGACGGTCGTAGACACGGCTACAAAAGCGTTAACCCTCCCCCCTCCCCAACCACCGAACATCTGCTTGGTGTTCGGTCACGACCGGACGACGACACCGCGGTCACGGTCACCGGCTACGAATGCAACAACATAGCCCCCCCCATCCTACACCCCCTACCCCGCACCGCCACCTATCTTTCGCTCCGCATCCCGCACTCTACCATCAAACGCGTCGCCTATCTGTCGCTCCGCGCCCCGCACCGTCAAAACCTGTCGCTCCGCACTCTGCACCGCCTACCTCACCGTGAATTCAACGATTCGTTTACCTTTCGCTCCGCACCCCGCACCGTCTACTTCACCTGCGAATGCATCGTTTACCTTTCGCATCGACTACCTGTCGCTCCGCACCGCCTACTTCACCGGGAATGCAACGTCCGGTCCCCACCCCACCCGAACATCTGCTTGGTGTTCGGTCACGACCGGACGACTACACCGCGGTCACGGTCACCGGGTACGAATGCGACAACCTAACCGCCCATCTCGCACCCCTACACCGCACCACCACTCCGCACCAATCATTATTCAGAAATAATTGTGTTTTGTTTAAAGAGTAAACTAAAAAGCAAAAACATTATTACCTAACCTCACAAATGAAAACATTACGTTATTTTCACTTTACATAAAGCATTAGAATAATTTACAATTAGTGCACTCTTCTTCTTCTTCTTCTTCTTCTTCTTCTTCATATCGTGGTATATAGTTTCTATCGCGTATTTAAAACATCGAAAATGTATAGTGTGGGCACGTATATTGGGAAAATAACAGGAATTTTTATTGTCGTTTATTTTCTGAGGTAGGATCACCATATGGACAAAGAGTTTATTCGCTATGTTCATGAAATTGCCGCGATTAAGAGTCTATCTCCTCCGTCCATCTATGTGCGAGTGAATCGCATAGTTACTGTCGTCTCTCGCAGCTTGCATCCCAGAGGTTTCTGTTGTCTCATCCTCCTTATTGTAAACCTCTCTTCTCCATTTCTTCAAAGACGTCCTCTTTTCATGATCTCCTAGGTCTACCACGTTTCCGCCTCCTGTTTGGAACCCACTTTAACAACTTCTGAACCAAGCATTCTTTCCACGTGTTATACCGTATGAGGCGCTTCATATTTAGGTGTATAACATTGTTATTTCTACATGAACGTGCCTTCTGATGTCTCCATTTCTGACATACCGGAGTCGGGATACTCCAAAAGACTTGTTCTAGAAGTCCACCTCCAATGATTGGAACCTTCGGGAGTATCTTTCATTTATCTCGCAAGTTTCGGATCCATAAGTGACCATATGTTTTACTTGCTTGGTATCCAATATCCGAGAATTTTTGTTTAGCACGCACCAGCAAAGTCGTGCACCTATTTAAAAGCAAAATCAGTAATAACTGTACCGAAAACATCACTGCCTCTGAAAATATTGTTACGTTGAACTGAAAAATAACAAAAGTTCCTACGTGACTTTTAACATGCGCCGTACGCCGCAGAAAGCAGACAGACGACACTTCGCTTCAGCTTCTCGAACAGGAAGGACCTCCTCTCTGGATCAGCTCTTCACTGGACATTTACGGAAGCGACTCGCTGTTGTACAGCTGCTGCCCTGCTGCCTTCACTTGAAGAGGACAGCAATACTACATCTGCTGCGCTGGAAACATCAGGCCCAAGAAGATAGAAGACATCAACTCAGCTGGCTGGTGAATTGAGTAGCCAGCACAAGAACAGCTGAGTCGTCGGACCTTCTAAGGGCCACCAGCCAAGCCGACCCTTCTCAGGACCACCATCTCGCCTGTGAAGAGGAAGCGTATAGCCTGCCAGAGCTCTAGTTGCGCAGCGCATCTTGCTCGCTGACGCTCAGGCTCTTAGGTAGCGCTGCCCAGGACGATCCTTGCGAGCCCCCACCAGTGGTAAGCGAGCTTGGATATCGCCTGGGTAAAGAGGCCGGTGGACACCTCTCTTGGTAAGGAGAGGTATCTAACGAAACCAGTCATTAGCCCAGCTCTAGTAGAGCCTGAGCGCTCCAGCTCCTCTTCTCGAGGTCCGGCTCGGGCCGGACCCTAGGTCCCTGGTTACCGCCGGAGGCAGCCTGGCTGCCTCTGGTAGGCGAGCCTCCCGCTCGTTGGCGGACATGCCCGGTACGGGTGGAACCGGTCCTCCTCAACCTCATCCTCGGCGTCCGCCATGGAAGTTGTCCCCGCCGATGGCGAAACCGGCACGGGGCCGACTGTGTCCGGCGATGCCCAAGCACCGCCGGCCACTGGTCGCATCCTGCCCATCTTCGTTCACGGCGTGAACAACGTCACCGGTTTTTACCGGCGACTGATAGTGGCTCCCGGACTTTCCCCGGCCAACGTGGACTTGAAGCTCCTTGGGAGCGATACAGTCAAGATCGTTGTCCGAGGAATGGACGTGTCCCGCAGCGTAATGGTGTTCGTGGAATCATCTCAATTCCAATTCCACACCTTCTTACCCAAGCACGTGAAACCTCTGTCCTTCGTGCTCAGAGGCTTGGACGTGGACTCTCCTCTCGAGGAAATCCTCGATGAGCTGCGCGAGCTGGGCTACCCGGTTCGCGCGGTGCATCGAGTATTTGCTCCTGCCGGACCAAGGCGTCCAATTCCACTGGTCCGCATCATGGCCGGGAATAGCGAGGCAGGCGCAAGCCTACTCTCTCTTACGCGGCTTTTTGGATTCCGCGTTAAGGTGGAAAGAAGCCGCGCTCCCGGGGCTCTGCCTCAGTGTTACAGGTGCCAACGCTTCGGGCATCACTCTGAAACTTGCTCAAACGCTCCGGCGTGCGTGAGGTCCTCCTTACCTCACGCCAGTAAACTCTGCGATGCACCTGCATTTAAAAGGTGCATCAACTGTGGCGGAAGTCACCCCGCCAACTACCGGTGTTTCAGCGGGAGCTCGAGCGGCGAAAGCCGAAAGGACGCCTGCCACCACCGAGGCATCCGGAAGCTGGTTCAAGACCTGCAACCGAGCAGCCAGGCCCTTCGCCTCCTGCTACGGCTGCCGTGTCTTTTGCCGCAGTTGTTAACAAACAACGCAAACGATCTAAAGGCCCGAAGCAAACACCTGTGGTACAGGCAACCCCTACTCAGGCTCCTTCCCAGGCCCCTGTCCCGCCTATTGCGAAAAAGCAACGAAACCTCGTGGCATCTCAAAAAAGTGAGACAGACCGGCCTACAGAAAACATCTAGGTTGTAGAGCCTCAGACAACTCAACCCTCTCCAACAACGGAGAATCCAGACCCAGCTTTAGAAGCAGCCTCACCTGACCTCCCGCCCCCGCGGTTTCCTAATGCAGGCAAAAAGAAGCGGCATCGTAAGCCCCGTGGCGCTCGCTCCCGGGCTCCTGCCAACTCAGCCGCACAGTCCAGACAGCCTGCGCATCGCGTAAAGACCGACGTAATCGCATCTGTCCCTCTTCCTAGCACCTCCGCTAGAGGCGCTACACCTGGCCCTAAAATACCCTTGGCTTCCACCAATCCACCGATTGCTAGTCTCGGCGCTCTTATGTGCAAACAGTCTCCGGCCACTCTGCCTCAAAAGCCGAACCTGACGACTACCAGGTCGTCAAAGACTTCCTTGCGGAATTCGACCTCCGCAGAGTTGCCCAGACCTTCAGGTCCATCCGTTCCCGCTTGGAGACTGCTGATATAACCGAGAGGTTCATGCTCTTGGTGGAAGCCGCCACTTGTGTAGGACTTCTATGAGTCGGGTCCTCAAACGTGATCTCTCAATTCTTTCCTGGAACGCCAACGGGTTGGAAGTCGCCGATTGCCAGAGGCGGGACCACTCGAAACCGTCCGCCAAGTCGACGAGGCAGTTGCCGCGTTTGACGAGGCTGTCGTATCTGCGATCGACGCGTCTTCCAGTATGAAGCCTGGCGTCACGCCCAACTGGCAGCGGATCCCAGAGGAAACGAGTGCTCTCGCTTGCGAGAGAAATCGCCTCCGGAGACGCTGGCAGCGGACTCGTGATCCGGCCGACAAGGCAGCGTACAACCGGGCGACCGGCATTTTACGTCGTGAAATGCAGGCCTACCGGAGACGCTGTTGGGAACTCGCCGTGGCCCAAGCAGGGGACGGATCGGACGAAAGTAGCCCTTACCGGATACCTTCGGCGTTGGTAGGGAAGAGGCGCCGACATCGTATCCCAGCCAAAACTGCCGAAACGTCTGGTTTTGCAGAAAACATAGGACCACGGCCAAATAGCCCGGGAACTAATTTTAACAACAACTACTTCTTTATTACCGATAACGTAGTACACATATAAAATATCGGTATGAAGAACCATACATGACTTCCATGTTCTAAGATTTACATTTAAAATCATCTTTTTAAAAAGGAATTTTAACAACAAACTATTTCTTTGTTGCCGATAACGTAGTACACATATACAAAATTATCCTTCCCCCCTTCAATTACCCTTTTCATTTATAGAAAATTACCCCCACCCCTTCGACGACCCTTTTCATTTATAGATCTACCTTTCTACAGTGGATTATTATGGGCTTCTTTTCAGGATACTTTATTTATCAAAATTACTTTGCTCTTGTTAAAACATAAAACGTTTCAGGTAAACTACCCTTCCCGTTAACCGATCTTCACCAAAATCAATAGGCCTTGAGTGCTCTACAACTCAGGCACACATGCAGAAAATTATTTGATTCTGTTTTAATTTGTGGGAGTTATCGTTCGCCACAGAAAAAATTCTACACACAGACACACAGATAGACACACAGACACACGCACAGACACTTTTCGAAAAATGACTTTTTTTCATGTTTTGAGGGTAGTACAATCAGAACCAGCTATTATCTCGAACACGATTTTTTTTAACCATCATCATACTTCCATTTCCTTATGGAACATGGAAGTAAAAACATAAACACAATAAAGTAATTTACTAACTAAAGAACAACAATCAAATAAAATCGAAATAGATGATTTATTAAAAATTTTCAATATTATTAAAAACAATTCTAAAATATAGAAACGTATTCATTAAAATTATTTAATATAACCGGCAAAACAAATGATTACGTAAACAAACATTACGACATTCGTTTATTAGTTGATACGTATGATGCCTCTGATGATGCAGAATAATATTGCGAAACGTGCGTAAAATAATAACAAAAATATTTGCATAAGAAATCTGTTGTTTATAGTATTGTCAGAAATATGTAGGCCTATATATAGGTGTCAGGCAACGAGGGCTACACGTTGAGAGAGAGTAAAAGAGTGGAAGCGAGTTTGAGGAGGCGAGATAGAGAGAGAACGAGAGTGCTGAGATGTGCTGAGAGTGAGAGTGAGAGTGAGCCGCTTATCGGACGAGGGCGAAACACGTTCGCGCGCCGCGCACAGATTAAACTTGTCCCACATTTGATTGCGTCTGTCGGTGACGGTAACGGGTTCAGTTCAGCTCAGTTCAGTGGGTGGAATTATTATACAAGTGGAATGCGGTCCACCCGCCGCCCCACACACACAGGTGCGCGATTACTTCATACAGAATTTCACTTTTCAAACACTACGCTCCCCGCTTTATGTTTGTTTGTTTTTATTTATAATTTTGTAAAAATATACCGTTCTTTATTGGAGCTTAATCCCTCGCTTTAACGGTTCTTAACATAAACTTCGGAACAAATCGAACGCTTGTTTTTAGTAGGCTGTGTACAAGTCTACAAGTCTGATTTTTTTTTTTAGTTTTGCAAAAAATTCGCTTTAGTAAAGTTTTCGAGATTTTACTGAATAACATAAAAGAATATTTTGGCCGTTTTAAAAATAACAAATCTTGTTTTCATTTGTTAATACGTTGTTTTTTGTTTTGTTTTAATCTTACTCTTTTAATACACGTACAGCTTTTGTGACACTGCGGCAGATGTCTCGGAAAATATTATGATGACAAACTATCGTGAATTTTTTTTTAGGCGATTTAATTACGGCTGGCACCGCCTCTCGCATCCTAGCTTCCACTGGCGCCGGTCTAAACAGTCCTGTTCTGTAAGTCCTCTTGCATTCATGGCATCTTCGACGTCCATTTTCCATGAATGTTTAGGTCTTCCTTTTTTTCTTCTAGAGGGTGGAGTCCATTCCCAAACCTTCCTTGGCAATCATCTCTCATCAGACATTCTTTTTAGGTGTCAAAACCAATTCAGTCTTCTTGCTTCTATTGTTTCTATAATGTCAAGGTCGATTCCCATCGCTTGTCTCATCTCTACATTTCTCACTCTATCTAGTCTTGTTAGTCTACAGCACCTACGCCAGTAATCCATCTCCATAGCTCTTATTATGGATTTATTTCTTTTTTTAATTTCCCACAGTTCTGCTCCATATAGACCTAACTATTAACGTGAATACTGCTGAAAATATTACTGTCCAAAAACACTGCATACTTGTAACGAAGGCTTAGGAACACTTCTTCTTCTTCTTCTTCTTCTTCTTCTTCTTCTTCTTCTTCTTCTTCTTCTTCTTCTTCTTCTTCTTCTTCTTCTTCTTCTTCTTCTTATTCTTCTTCTTCTTCTTCTTCCTCCTCCTCCTCCTCCTCCTCCTCCTCCTCCTCCTCCTCCTCCTCCTCCTCCTCCTTCTCCTCCTCCTCCTCCTCCTCCTCCTCCTTCTTCTTCTTCTTCTTCTTCTTCTTCTTCTTCTTCTTCTTCTTCTTCTTCTTCTCCTTCTCCTTCTCCTTCTTCTTCTCTTTAGTATTAGGTATTTTTGCTCGTAAACGTTCATAACAGCACTGTTTTCCTGTTTAACACACGTTGTTTTACTTCTCTTGAAACCAAACGTTTCGCCTGTACTATGATGGGGCATCCTCGGTGGCTATACACGGAATCTGAGTCCAGCCACCGAGGATGGCTCATCGGAGTATAAGACAAACGTTTGGTTTTAAGAGAAATAAAACGATAAATCAGTTCCTCTTCGGAATGGGTAAAGTGTAACGGCGCCCGCTTGGTGTATGACGATCGGTCTGCCATTAGCGACAAACACAAGTTAGAAAATTCCTAGAGTTACTGCGAGAAATATTATAATTGTGCGATTTCACGAAAGTGCAAGGTACCCTATTAGGGTGTATAGACACTTTAAGCTGACTGGAAAAGGGTGTAAGTCTGACACACCATTTAACAGTAACAATAACGGTTCGCGGTAAAAGAGTATATAACCGTACCCGTGAGAAATATATACACACTCGAAAGCGACCCTGAAGCCGGACAACCCACGTCCTTATCTAATATATAGCACAACGTGCTAGTTAGAAATAGGTAGTTTGAAGATTATTGTTGTACATGACTGTTGTGTCTTCATTTATTAAAGTCACTTTTGCAATACCGCTTTAATTTTGTGAAGAAAAATTTTTCGAATGTTTAAAAATGAAATTGTTTAACTTAAACTGACAAACTAGATTAGGACGAACTAACTCAACGAAAAAATTAAAACAAAATTATACTGAAAAAACTCCAGGTGCACAGAGAAATATAGAAAGAACTATGCCAGGAATAACAAAGAGAGAAAGGAACAGATATACGCAATAAACGACATCATTTACACAGAGTTACGAAAGTAAAATGAAGGTGGACAGGGCATTTGGCTAAGAGAGAAGATGCGGGTATGCATGAAGGTTGTGGTAGGCCACTCATCCAGATCCAGGATCATCCAGAAACAACCAGTTGTCTGAAGGATCTTCAGTCGACATTAAAGGGAAGTGAACTTATATTATTAACTACAAACATAAAAAAAATTATTTAAAAGAAAGACTTTATCACATCAAGTACAATCATAAAAAAAAATTATTTAAAAGAAAGGCTCTATCACATCAGTAAAACCTTTGTAGAAAATAAGACAAAAAGAACTTTTAAATATAAATTTATTTCATTTTACAGAAAGTGAATTTTTAGTTGTGTTACAAAGGTAAACAGAGACAGATTAATTGTTTTTTTATAAACTGCATTAAATGATCAGTAGATTGTCAGAAAATAATAGCATCATTAATAAATCCACGTCATTCTAATAAAATTTATTTCGCCTATTTATTCTATGCGACACCTATACATCGCAATATTTACACATACGTATATACACATAGTGCCTGTTTCTCTTTTTCTGAAACAATCAGGAACTGTTTCAAATTCCAGTGGCGGATCTAGAATTTGGCCTTGGCGGTCGATTCGGTGTCATACAATAGTAAAGAACGTTAAGACTAATCAACATTACTATCTTTAAAGTGGCTGAAAAACGTGTGGTAACATCCTGGAATCAATTCCATTAAAGTAAACGGTAATTATACGCGATAAAGTAAAGTAAAAATTATACGGTAAAGTAAATAAAAGTACGCGATATTGAAATATTATTTAGAAGATACTTACTGACGGAATTGATTTTCCTATATTTCATATTTCAAACGTACACGGAAATGCTGTGTAATAAATCCGTTCGTATACTTAAAAAAGAGTTACTAGCAGAAAAACACCGATGAAAAATAATTAAAAAGCCTAAAAATTAAGAGATTAGCAAAATTCGTCAAGATTGCCAAGGAGAGTTATGGAATGGACCCCACCAGAAAGAAGGAAAAGAGCAAGACCACCTATCACCTGGATAGAAGAAATTCAGACTATATTGAGGGAACGAGAAATTGAAGATCAGCAGTGGAAGGAGAGAATTCAATCATTTCTGTAATCTTTGGTTCCAGAAAATATGTAAACATTGTACAGCCGGAATAATAATAAAAGACAAAATTCGTCAACTTTTTCAACCCTTTGGGAGGGGGGTCTGGTCCCGTCCTCCCCGTAAATACGCCCCTGTCACGTCCATCTCTTTGAATTACGTTTAATCAGTGTATTCATCGGCATAGTTCTATTTCGCTTCCCCTCTAACCTCTTGTGAAATGTTAGGTTTAACAGTAAAATACTGTACGTTACTTTAGAATATATTTTAGCAGTGAAAAGGCAAAAAAATATTCCGAACTAAAACACAGATTGTACAAAAGACAACTACTAATCTCACATGCGGGTATCAGTGCCATGATTTACATTTTACGACTCGAGGAACGTGTGTACACGTCCATTCACACATTCCCGTAATTGCTCTGTCCACTGTGTATTATATAATACAACTTATATAAGACGTGCGGTCAGTTCAAAATTGTGCAACAATCTAATGCGCTCCAGTCGAACAAGGTGAGGAGATTTGACCATATTGTAACCAGATTAAACAAAGATTTATGCACGCGCGTGTGTGTGTGTGTGTACGTGTTTTATGACGCAAACAAAACGAATTTTTAATGGCCGCTGGGATAGGCCAAAAGCCAGCTAACGTGGCAGTAAACATTAGCCTACTACTAGGCGGTAGTGCTGGAGCGGTGTCCAGTCCAGTATGTGTTGCGAAAACGGCCGTGTGGTGTAGGGCGTCAACCCGACACAGAGGTGTGCGTTATGTTATTAACCGGAATCGGTTATCGCCGCCGATCTCTATGATCGTGTCTGTGCACAAATTATACACTCTAGGCTAGGCACGACCGACGGTGATTGTCTTTCTTGGAATCAACAGGTACAGACTGATTGCTTCGTATTTGGGTAAAGGACTTCGTCATCATTATCGTACACTGATTAATACATCGCTATCTATACCAGCCATTCGTCATATGTTTTAATATTTTGGAGGTTTCAGTAGTATTGTTAAACTTCTTGTTGTATTTACCAGCCGGGCTGTTATGCCGGCCACACACCGCATCGAACGTGTGTCTGAAGCGAAAACGTCTTAAGACAAAACGTTTTGACTTGTCGGATGTGGTGTGGAGGCGCTCACGACACGACGCGACGTGGAAGAAGAAACTCCTTCATTTTTCCGCTCAGTATTCAATGTTCACTTTAAACATACACACGGTCAGTGATATCTAATTGGAGTGTTTACCTGGTTTCAGTGTTAATTATACATTTCGAAGTGAAGGTGAGGAGCTATGGATGGTGAGGAAGAAGAGACTGTTATCCGATTGTGGAATTTCCTACAATTATTAGACTACGGTAAAGACAGAAAACTTTGGGTTCACCCTATCAACCAAAACAGCAATATTATTATTGGGTTTATTGCCGAATTGAGAGCTGACCCAGCTACATTTTACAATTATTGTAGAATGAGTATAGCAACCTTTGATTATGTCCTGGAGTTAATACGGGATAGGATACAGAAGCAAAACACGAACTACAGAAAAAGTATAACCCCAGAGGAGAGGCTTCTGATAACTTTAAGTTATATCAATTTATTGTACTCTGGTGCAGGTCCAGCTGACACTTGAGGGTCACGTTACTCCGCTGCGCATGCGCAGATCGAATTGTTCGATTGTGTTTTGACGGAAGACGAAACTTTTGGTACCTTCACCAGGCAAGGAAAAAACGCCTCAAGGCGTCGGACGTCGTGTTCGATGCGGTGTGCGGAAGGCCCATTAAACCCATGCTAAACGTATCGCATCAGACGCCGTCCGACAAAACGTTTTGTCGTAAGCCGTTTTGTTCGATGCGGTGTGTGGCCGGCCTTAGACAGTGGTCGACTGTTGTTGTGGACTGACGTTTCGGCCCCACCATCGGATGCCATCTTCAGTGTTAAAAAAGTGTTTGGCAGCTGTGCGCCAATCAGAGTCAGGTGAAGTTACTGGTCTACTTCAGTACTGGGGTGAATTCAGGCATAACACGTGAAAATGGGATATGGCGGCGGAGAAAACATTGTGAATTGTACGCAGCACGTGATCATCTCACCATCGCTTTCCCATTCTAGCATTATTAAGACACAAAGTTTGAAGTGGTCATGTCCTCAGGTTGGAATTCAGAGGGACGGTCAAAAAGCTGTACAAGGGTTCTTCTTGTGGAGTGCGATCTAAAGGACGGTCAAAAACTCGATGGAGAGACAGTGTCCTGAATGATCTCGAACAGGTGAGGGACTCAAACAACTCCTTGGTCAGCACTGATACGGACCCCAAGGGCGGCTACACAGGTCTGTTCCGTCAATGAAGAACAGAGATCTCACAAGTTTCAGAGCCAACGTTTCAAGACGGCACAGTAAATCATCTTTTCGTTTTTGTGGGCTATTTTCCCACTCACTCGAGAGCACAGAATTCAACTGACCTCTCACAATTTTTCACCATTTTTTATTTTGCAAACGATCTCTTTATTACTTCTGCCATCTTTCGATAATGTCACCCCCATATACCTAAAAAGCATTATTTTTACAATGTGCGAATCTACTGTCGTATCGGCTTCTTCACCTCTAATAACCAGTTGTTCGGGTTTTAAAAATTACGTCAAGGCTCTCAAATCTGTAATCTTCATGGAGTTTTCGGATCACGCAATTGGAATCCTGTTCGTTCAAATATTTTAAGTATTTTGAGTTCCTATTTATTCGACTGTAGTAGCACAGTTCAACATTTCGGCTCATTTCGACCTTTTCTGTATGCTTGTTTTCTGTACCTTTCTGAAGCGATTGTTTTCTGTTTACTTGCGTACATTTGTTTACACCATCGAGGTATACATCTATAATAACAGGTACCTATGACAGAACAAGAGTTTTGTTTTCAGAAATAGAAACAATCTTGTTCTTCGCTATATGAATGCATACCCTCCCAGCCCTCCTGCATAATAAAGAAAATTTGAATAATATGCATTATCGGACATACATGGGTTGTAAGATTTCCAATATAAAATCATAAAGAATTGAAACAGACCATAAAATATGATTTAGACGATATGAGGTTAGTCCAAAATTTGCTATAACAAAATATTTAATATCTTCTTATTTCCACCTCTTGGTGGAAAGTTATGGGCCGTTGAGATGTTTCAAAACATTTAATTAATGCCTCCGAAGGTCTTGTTTAATAGGACATCTGTTATTTTAGATTTAAATAAGAGGTTTACAGAAGATATTCCTAAGAATAGGACTGTTACTCAGGATGTATACTCTGTTTTGTCGATACCTTTTAACATGTATACAGAACAGACGACGTGTTTCGAATATGGCAGGCACAAGTTGACTCAGCAATACTCCTTTGCGGAGCTAAAAATTTTGCTAAGGTAGAATCAGCTATAGATAAAATAAACTGTAGACTCTTAGTCTTGTCTCTGAGGTGTTGGAAAGACCGAAGTGCTTGAAAAATAAAACAAACACATTTATTTAATAATTTTAGCTCGGTTTTACCAATTTTAAAAACTAAGATTAAGAAAGAAATGAATATTTTAAAAGTCTGACTTCACACTTCTATGCGGGTAGAAATGCTTCTAACCAAGCCAGGAAAATGTAAGACTCGAAAGAGAGGACTTTTTTTGGTGCGATAAACTAGAGGATACAGACTCAAAAGAGTCTGCATCAATGAGTACTAGAGTCGAAGAGTTTATCGCATCACACGTGGGCGTATGAACACAACACACCAATCCAATTAGGGTGAGAAAACGAGCGTAAGAGTGAGAGAGAAAGAGTGACAGAATGTGTAACAGTTAAACGACAGCCGCGTAGATAAACTGTGTTTTACAGGCGATAAGAATCTTTTCATTGTTATTTCCATCCCTTTTAAGCAAATACATTCGTGTCCCCTCCGTTATAACACCTTAACAAAGTACTGACATCTAATAAAGCGCAATTTATATCACTCACACACACACACATGCACGCACACAGTGTTCTACTGTACTGAAACTTTATTTTATTTTAGTTCAAGGACTGTGTTCCCTAAGCGTGTGTGTGTGTGTGTGTGTGTGTGTGTGTGTGTGTGTGTGTGTGTGTGGTTGTCCATAAAAAATGTACATGTGTTTGTGTAAGCAGTGTTACCAGCTACTTAACAGTGTCAAGGTGCAACCTCTTTGTGCTTTCACTACAACGTAAAAAAAAAAACCAACGTTTTTTTCACTATTTCAAAAAACGTAGCAAACGACTGGCTGTTATTTGTTAAAAAAAATTAAATTAAAGAAATAACCTTACGGTTGCCAAATTTAGTTTAATTTAATTATTTCGTACCTATCTGCTTTCTCCTGACCCTGCAAGGAACGGTTTACTTTTTTTGTCGTACAATAAATTACATATAATAGGTCGTTTTTCATTATAGACTCTCACCGGGTGGCAACAAAACCTGAATAAGAAGACGAGTAACCGTTCGCCTCCGTTCAACTAAATTAAATCATTGGTCAGACTGTAAAATTATACTAAATGTTTTTGTTGTTTTTTATAACACGTTTAAATGTTATTGTCTTCACTTAGTTTTACGTTTTAAGTGTCATTTTTTATAGTTAGTGTTTAGTTGTGTTTAAATCTTCATTCAGTACCGATAGCCGTGAAAGTCATGAAAGTATACAAAATATCAGCATCGATGACGCAGTTCTTAGAGGCCAAAAAGAGAACGAGCGACAAAAGGGTTTGTACTTGACAACATACGCAAACGACAATAGGCTACACCATTAAGCGCTTAAGATACGTTCCGCGATCATTAAACCCTATACGAAACAGTGCTGTACAGGGTGGATTTTTCATTGTTTATTGTTTCATACTTGTTTTATTCAGGTTTTCTTTGTTGTTTTACATTTTTTCTATTTGTAAAAGTATAACCCCAGAGGAGAGGCTTCTGATAACTTTAAGTTATGTCAATTTATTGTACTCTGGTGCAGGTCCAGCTGACACTTGAGGGTCACGTCACTCAGCTGCGCATGCGCAGATCGAATTGTTCAATAGTGTTTTGACGGAAGACGAAACTTTTGGTACCTTCACCAGACAAGGAAAAAATTATTGTCACAAGACAAGAACCGAAGTTATTGCAAAAAACTCATTTTTTTCAAATCCAACTAATGCTCTTCACTTCTCTCACTTCTACTCACCTTCTCGACACGCTCCCAAGTTAGTCCGACTTGTAATACAGGCCAATTCCAATTCTTTATTACTGGTTCTTTTCTTTTCTCTAATATTCTTTCACCTTTGACTATGTCCCTTCTTCCTGTCTTCAGTCCACTTTGAAAGTGCTTTTTTCTGTCTCCTACCTTGGACTCCTTCCATTTTTAACACCTTTTCCCGAAAAACTTCTCTTTCAATTGCTTCTTCCGCGATTATATTATTTTTTATAAATCCTTTTTGATCCTTATAACTTCTTTAATCCAACTTGATGTTGATTTCTTTCCCCACAGATATTTGAAGATCTGTTTTGTTAACCTATTGTCGTCCATTCTATATAAATGTCCAAAAATTACTAATCTTCTTTTTCTCACTGTTTCTGTTACACTTTCTACACTTTGATATATTTCATCATTACTTCTTAATTTCCAACCTCCTGAAGTTTTTCGTAAGCCTAATATTTTCCTAATAATTCGTCTTTCCAATATCTCTAGTTTGTCTACATTATAATTCAATCCTAGACATTCACTTGCATATACGCATTCTGGCCTCACTACTGTACTGTAATGCCTTATTTTTAGATCTGCACTTTTTATTGTAAATATCTTTAGTTATACCATTTGCTCTTTCCATTTTATGAATCCTTTCTTCTATAGCAGATTTTTCTAAACCATTCTCTTGAATTATTTCCCCTAGATACTTAAATTTTCTAACCCTCTCTATTCGACCAATATCTGTTAGCACGGGTTTTGGCGCACTTTTAATGTTCGTGAGAAATTTGTTTTGTCTGCAGAAATTCTTAAGCCTGTTCTACTGGCTATGTCCTCTAAAAAATTAACTTGTGTTACTACAGATGTCACTTTTATTTATTTATATTTTAATTAAATAAATAAAGGCTGATAATCCGCACTGTATGCTTAACCTGTTATTTTAAATTGTGAAGAATTGAACGTTTCTTAAACCTATCAAACCATCATTTACTAGCTCCAAACGTTACTGGTTTGTCTCCTTTTTCGTCCAGAATGTAAGTAAAAATACTTGTCGCTTTTTCCATGATGGTAAGCTGCCTTAAGGGTATGTTATGCTGCGTTTGATCTTAAACCCAAACGGTTAGTCTGCTTTTCGTTTCTTCAAGCACAAGCACACTGCTTCTCGACCGAGTTATTTTAGTAACAGATAATTTTGATGACGTCGACGCAGTGTTTTTATCTTTTCAGAAATTTTAAGAATTCTCTTAATTGTCGATGGTACTAAATTTAACTAACACCCTACATCCAGTTGACGCTCACCAGCTTCTAATCGTCTTAACACTTGTAATTTCACATCCAACCGGGTGCTTTTTCTTTTAACCTTATTTACAGGAACAGGTTTAAACCTGACATGATTCGCGATTGAGAAATTTAAGAATGTACAGTAAGAGTACGAAAAAATAACATGAATACTGATAAAAATAATATACATGATATGTAACTAAATAACGAATAAACAAACTGTACGTACTGATCTATACTAATAAATCTCTAGGGGGGTCTACGTTTGTTCGAGGTAATCTCAAAATCTACTGAACCGATTTCAATGAAACTTTGCACGCTCATAGCAGGTACGCAACGGAAGGTTTTCCACTTTATTTAATAACGATAGGTTAAAAAGAACCGAAGTTATTGAAAAAAACTAATTTTTTTAAGTCCAACTAATGCTCTTCACTTCTCTCACTTCTACTCACCTTCTCGACACGCCCCCAAGTTAGTCCGGCAGTGCGCCGCATTACCCACTCCGCCGAATTGCATAAATGATGCGTCTTAAAATTGCTTATAAGTCAGTTAGGTAGACTTTACATCAGACTCTAAACTATCTTATTATATTACTAGCAGGTACCCGCAGCTTCGCACGCGAATTATTGTATATGACTGTTGTGGTAACTGTCGAATTGGTAAATTGCTAATGGTACATCTATATTAATAATATTCTTATATTGTAAGTTATAAATATCCAAAAAGTGCGAAGCAATAGATCCATCATTCATGTTTCCTCGATACGTAAAATCAAAATTTGATAATTTAGTAGATATTTACAAACATGCAGTAACACAATTAGATGAAATGTTTATTCGTATAGAATAATACAAATAGTGTATACATAAGTATACTGATATCAGTTAGTCCATTTGAATATTTACATTTTAGTAGGGATATTTAATTCTTATCAGCATATGGAATTCATATAAACAATACAATAATTCATTGTTTGATTATATTGTAACATTGATTATATAGTACACGTTGATTCTTACAAAAGATACTCTTCGACATTTGAATATTCAGTATGTGCAGTAGGGATAATTAATTCTCGGGAATTATACTTAACTTACTTCACCTCAGTCATGCGATGAGTGTCAGTGGATTTTTTCGTTAATTTTACGTTATCGGTAAGTAATATGTGCAATATGTATTGTATAAATTATAAATTGCCCCATAGAGATTTATTACTATAGATAAAATAAATACATTTCCACTTTTTTAGTTTTGCAATGCCAAAAAGACGATCATGTTTAGGAAGAACTACTGCTGCTGCGAAAAGAATGAGACGTCTTAGAGCATCTGAAAATGACGTCGAAGGAGTCGAGATGCAATCTGGTCCTGGAAACTCTTCAGAAAGATCTTGATTAGAAGAAGTCTCACGGGTTGAAAGTCTTACGAATCGTGAAAATAGATTAGCGGCACAAAGACGCAGGCAAGCGACTCTCAGATCACGAGGTCCTACTTTACGATGGAATGAAAAATTAAATAGTGGTTTCAATTATAATCCAGTTATTAACTATGCGAATGAAACAGATATCGGGTTACCGAGTATGGTTTGCCCTCATTGCAAAGGTTTAAAGAGGAAAAATGAATCACATGGATTATGTTGCTCTGCAGGAAAAGTGCGATTAGATCCCATACTTCCTCCCACAGAACCGTTAAAATTATTATTAAATGGAGAACATCTTTTATCGAAAAATTTTTTGAATCCATTAAGATCGTACAATTCAGCTTTTCAATTTACATCATTGAAAATAGTCGAAGGGAGCTTCATGCCTACTTTCAAAATTCAAGCGCAAGTAATCACCTCGTTGGATCATTACTCCTCACACAAAACGAAGTACCAAAATTTCTACAGGTGTATTTCATAGCTGATTATTTACAGCAAGCTGAAACAAGAATGGATCCTATTCGTAACTTGGATAAGACATTAGTAACAGAACTTCAAAATTTACTTCACGCAATCAACCCATATGTTAGTGAACTGAAAAGTGCGTTTGAATTTGTAACATCTGCGAATAATAATCAGTACAATATTGTGATTCATGCTGATCGAAAAGAAAATAATGAAGAGCACAGGGGTCGCTACAATGCATAATGTCGCTACAGCTAATGAGGTGGCAGTAGTTTTAGTTAACCAGGAATGCGATAAACGCGATATAATAATCAGTGCGAGGGATCATACGGTACATCGAATTGCAGAAACACATCGAGTTTATGATGCTTTACAGTACCCTTTAATGTTTTGCAGAGGAGAAGATGGTTATCATTTTACATTGAAATCAGTCGATCCTCAGACTGGGTTACAAACTACTAAGAAAGTTTCAGCTCTACAATTTTATTCTTACAGACTCATGATGAGAAAAGATGAGTACAATCATTTAATTTATTACAAACAGCTTCTGAATCAATATATTGTTGATATGTATGCTAAGATAGAGACGGAAAGGCCTATATACATCGGTACTCATCAAACTCAGTTAAGAGCTGAGAATTACATACATTTGCAAGATGCATTACGAAATAATGAAAGTTTGGATAATTTAGGCCGCTTGGTCATTCTACCCTCAAGTTTCACAGGAGGTCCACGATATATGCATGAGCGAACGCAAGACGCTTTTTGCTACGTACGTAAATACTCGCGGCCTGATTTATTTATTACGTTCACAAAAATTTGTAAGACTGACATAACACGTAAGATTTCGACTAACTGATATCAATATACTTATGTATACACTATTTGTATTATTCTATACGAATAAACATTTCATCTAATTGTGTTACTGCAAGTTTGTAAATATCTACTAAATTAACAAATTTTGATTTTACGTATCGAGGAAACATGAATGATGGATCTATTGCTTCGCACTTTTTGGATATTCATAACTTACAATATAAGAATATTATTAATATAGATGTACCATTAACAATTTACCAACTCGACAGTTACCAGAACAATCATATAGACCTACATATTTTCGCGTGCGAAGCCGCGGGTACCTGCTAGTAACTAAATAAAACTCAGTCAGGTGGCCTTAACGTTTCATCCAAAAGCGCTATGACCAATCAACGCTAAAAGGGGACAGGGCTAAATCGGGGTATTACTGTACCACAGTCTAACAGAACATTAGCTGCGAAGCTCTGTATGTTTTACAAGCATTCGTTTGAGAGGTGACCCGATATTAGCGCTCCTAGTGGTGAGCAAGCATCAAAGCAGATGAGCGAACATTAACGCAAATATGTTTACGTTTGTCTCGCGAAAATGTACACCTTTATTCTACTATTCAAAGTTTAAAGTAGAAACAAAAATATATTTATTTGTTTGTAAAATATATACTACTTAAAATAGTCAACACAAGAATTAATAGTTACTGAAACTTTAATTAAGGCATGTCCATGAATTAACGTTGTATGATCAGGAACAGAAATAAGAAGTTTTCTTTTTCTACTTCTTCTTCTATCAGGGACTAGGCGAATCGCCTGTTTCGGTCCCAAACGAATGCCACTTCACCAACGCTTCGTACGTCTTCCTATAGTTCGTTGTCCAACAGACTTGTATTGTCAAACTTCCTTAGGCAACCTGACATCCGGCACCCTATTCAGATGAGCGATCAATCTGTCTTTAAAATCTTGGATATTAAAAGTGTTCAACTCTTTGCGAATGTCTTCATTGTAGAGACTATATCTTTGTGTGCAGCCTTTAACGGATCGGAAGAATGTAAGAAGTTTTTAAATAATTCGTACACAATACATTAATAGGCATATAACGTATAACAAAGTATGTAAAGTAACAGTGTTCTCAAATAACTCTTCTAGTAAAATTTACGAACACATGATAAGGTTCTTTTTTCTACTGGCGTAAACCCGGTATGGGGTTTAGCCTCTTCAACGATCTTTCTCCGTTTAACTCTCATTACATTGTCTTCTCCACCTTCCTATCCCCATATTCCTCAGATCCTCCTCCTCAACATCTTTTCATCTTGATCTCCTACCTACTGGTCTCCATTCTAGAATTTTCTGGGAATCCAGTGTCATTCCATGCTTATTGTATGTCCCAGCCAAGCTGTCCTTACACTCTTTATAAATCTTACTGTATTAGCTCCATGCATTAGAATAATTCATCATCACCATTTTCACATTACGGCACAGGCAAGGTGGCCTGTCCCGCCTTCAAAGATCCTCCGCCTTCCTGGTACTACCCATACTCCTGTGCCCTATATGTTTATATTTCCAGTGTTCGTTGGACCGTTGTTTATAATCTTTTACTATTTCGTTCAAGTTTAAAACTTTTAATTCGTCTCTTATGGCCTCATTCTTTATACGATCAAGTTTAGAAAACCTTTTAACTACCATTAATTCCGTCAGGGTGTTTTCGTTGAAGGTTCTGAGTACATTAATTTCCCCGTTATGGGATACCAGCCTTTAGATGGGCAAGTCATGTGGAGAGGCTGCCTCCTTACGGGTCATGACTTCCGGTAACTTTTATTCAGGGTTGTCTTCTCCTAGATATCCCAACACTCAACTGCTAGGCAGCAGAAAAATATAACAATTGTTAGTTCTATAACAATAGGACTAACTCCAAATAGATTCACGCCTGTAATATTCAAAAGCTAAGCCGGTCCAGGATCATTTTCCTTTCGCCCTAACTTGGTACTGGTGGTTGCTGCTGCCCTCCACCAAGAATATTTATCGACCTACCTGGTCCACACGTTTGATCTGCCAATCGTGACGAACGCATGTTAGAAAATTCCTGTTGAGTTACTGCGAGAAGTCTTATAATTGTGCGAATCCTCGAGAGTGCAAGATATTCCGTTTAGGCTATATAAACACCTCAAGTTTACTGGAAAGGTGTAAGTCCAATATCATTTAAGCAGTAACAGAATCGGTTCGCGATGAAAGTGTTTGTAAGCGCGCCCGTGAGAAATACCTGCACGCCCGAAAGCGACCCTGAAGCCGACAGAGTAAATCAACCGACGCACTCATCCGGACGGGAACAATCCGTTGTCTGAAGGTGGTCCGTTGACATTAAAGGGAACTTATATTATTTATGTACAATTATCATTATCATCTCTCCAAGGATTAGGCCCTAGGCCTGTTCCGGAACCCATCTCCTCCCCGGTCTACCGACATCTCTCTTCCAAGTAGAATGATAACCCAAGGCAGCCACGGGTAGACGGATATCAGACATGCGGTTCAAGTGTTCACACCATCTCCTTCTGTGGTATTCAATCTTCTGGTGGAACGACACAATGTTTAATTCGCGTCTAATATCCTCGTTCCTTTACCGATCCAGGAGAGAACAACCTTGCGTCCCTCTTAGAAAGTTCATTTCATGCCTGAATCCTCTGTACTTCTTTTTACAAATAGTCCATGTCTCATTAGCATACAGGAATGTGGGTACAGCCACAGTTTTATAAAATTTCATTCGGGTATCTTTTCGTGTTTTATTTTTCAGGTACCTATGAATCGTTCTATAGATGAGTTTAAATTTCGTTAGTTTACTATCCCAATCAATGTACAATTATAAAAAAACTTATTTAAAGAAAGACTATATTACATCAGTAAAAACAAAAGAACTGTATTAAAGTTTAAATAAGACAAAAGATCTTTTAAACATTAATTTATTTCATTGTACAGAAAGTAAATTTTATTTTGTGTTACGAAGGTCAACAGAGACAGATTATTTTTTTATAGACTCCATTAAAATCAGAGTAGATTGTTACAAAATAATTGCATCATTAATAAATCCACTTCATTACAATAACATACATCATCATCACCATCACTTCATGGATAGGATTTCTCCTGTTCCGGCCTCATGAGTCCCGCCGTCTTGTGACTGGCCTGCCTATAGATCTTCCTCCAACCGGCTCATACTCATAAGCCAACTTCCGAAAGCGGGTATTGTCCACTCTTTCTAAATGTTGTTTCCATCAATTTCTATAACTCTGAATGAGATCATTTGGGGAAACTATATCAAGTTCTCGTCTAATAGACTCGTTTCTCATACGATCGAGTCGCGTATATCCCTTTACCGATCTCAAATAGCTCACTTCTGCAGCCTGTAATTGGCACCAGTCCTTCTTCCTTGTAGTCCAGGTCTCTCATTCATACAGCAGTGTTGGTACTACCATCGTCTTATAGAATTTCATACACGTATATCATATAACATATACCTCGACTACTTATTCTATGGGACACCCATACCCATACGCATACCCATATAAACTGAAAGATACTTTAATAGATGATGAAAGAACTCAAACTCAAAATAAATACTATTTCTTTTATGAATTTGCTAACTGCTATAATTTTTATTGTTCGACTAAGCTTTTCGTCATCACTGACATCTTCAGGTCTTAAGGTTGTTTAAGACCTGAAGATGTCAGTGATGACGAAAAGCTTAGTCCAACAATAAAAATTATAGCAGTTAGCAAATTCATAAAAGAAATAGTAAGGATGGCTGCTAATTTAAACAATACGAAGAATCAAAATAAATACCTCAAACACTGAGTGCCTTATAGTAGGCGGTGAAGGTCAAGACCCAAAACTAGGAACAAAAGTGATAAAAGTACTAAAAACTTCAAGTATTTGGGTGTAACAATGACATCGGATGGTGACAGCAACCAAGAAATAAAAGTAAGAATATGACAAGCTAAGACAGCAACAAAACAATTAAACAGTCTGCTTTGGAGTCCACGAATAACAAAAAACAATAAAATCAGAATATTTAAAACTATAGTCGAAAGTATAGGCCTATATGGACCAGAACTGTGGGAAATTAATAAAAGAAATAAATCCATAATAAGAGCTATAGAGATGGATTACTGGCGGAGGTGCTGTAGACTAACAAGACTAAATAGAGTGAGAAATGTAGAGATAAGACAAGCGATGGGAATCGACCTTGACATTATAGAGACAATAGAAGCAAGAAGATTGAATTGGTTTGGACACCTAAAAAGAATGTCGGATGAGAGATGGCCAAGGAAGGTATGGGAATGGACTACACCCTCTAGAAGAGAAAAAGGAAGACCTATACATTCATGGAAAATGGACGTCGAAAATGCAATAAATGTAAGAGGACTTACAGAACAGGACTGTTCAGAACGGCGCCAGTGGAAGCTAGGATGCGAGAGGCGGCGCCAGCCGTAATTAAATCGCCTAAAAAAAATGAAAGAACTTGGAGAACCAAAAGCGATTGGTGTTTTTTACAAACGAGAAGTCAAGACGCGTGCGAGTCGAGTACATGTTGAGCGATTGAGTCCGACAACATGTAAGAAGTGCTATTAGAGAGGTCGGTCGGGTTTCTGCAATTTAACCAACATAGAAGGAATACTAGATATGATATAAGCAGCACAATTGCCGGGCAGACGGCAATACACGTGAGAAGAATATTATTATGCGAGAGCGGCGACATTTCATATTCCCTGAAACAATGGCGCGGCGCATTTCGTAACAGTTAGTTGGTGCATTAGTGCACTGGTGCAGTCACTGCATCGTATCTCGCATCTGTTGCGTCGCGTAACGCATTCAATTTGCCGGAGATCGTACAGTTGCGTTGTGTTGCCGTTGTTTGAAAGTAAAATGCAGAACTGTTGCTGCTGCCGCCGCTATTACTGTAATTGTATTCAACTTTTACTCGCGCTATCAAACGGGCCGTTCCTCCGCACGCACGCACACACACACACACACACATGAGTCATGTGCATTATCTATACACTTTTTTGGTTTCACAATGCATCTTATTGAGATCTGCTGGAGGCACGCTACACGCTGTCGTGCTGTCGATACGTATTGCAGACAACTAAATACAACACGGTTTTGAAACTTTTAGGTCACATTTGAAAGCTAACTGTACCATTTTATAAACACAGTATCCGAAGCGACCGGTGAGTTAGAACTTTTAATTTGTAATTTTATTAACGACGAGACTAGCTTAGCATTCAAAAATATAAACATCAGTGTCAAGTATCAAGTTTCTTATTTAGCTACCACCGGTATCATACTAATTTTTTGTATATTTCGAACTTGGTTTAGTATTCTACCCTACATGTGACGATTGTATGCGTAGAAACATTGATCTGATTCAAAACATGATTGTATTTAACAGCTCAATATTACTGAGCTATATTTTTGTGACGTGGTACAAAACAAACATAAAATTACTGTCTTACCAAATCTGGTAATGTTGTTAAAATGAGCGTCAGCCAGGCTGTTAGGCCGTCTTCTCATATTGGTAATTTGAGACGTTTCGGTTTGACCGTCAGAGGTCATCTTCAGTGGTAAAATCGTTTGGCAGTTGTTCGTGTTGTTGGACATGCTTTAGTACTAGAGGGTATTTGGCGAACAACTGCCATACGTTTTTACCTCTGAAGGTGAGACCGAGACGTCTGGGTTTACCAGTATGAGAAGACGGCCTAACAGCCTGGCTGACGCTCATTTTAACAACACTGACGCCGGCCGTGAAAGTCTTACAGCAACAAATCTGGTAACGTTAAGAACTTGATCTTCTTCTTCTTCTGCACCTCACGAAGTAGGCACTTTGCCTGTTCCGTCTTCACAGAGTATCTCTCCATCTCGTTCTCGGTCTTCCTACTCTTGTACCAAAGGGTCTATATCGAAACGCAACCTTATGTAGTCGTCCATCCTCCATTCTGTCCAGATGCTGCAGCCATTCCCTGCGATATGTCTGGAGTTTATCATTTATGGAGAACACCTGCAGCTCTTCTCTAATATCCTCATTGTGCAAACGATCCTGTCTCGTGCAAACCTTTGTTCTTCTCAGAAAAATTGATTTCCGAAGTTTGAGTGTGATTTTTAATCTTCTTTGTAGGGACCCATGTTTCATTTCCATATAATAACTTGTCATTGTTTTATAAAATTTAAATCTTGTCTCTTTCCTTGTCCTTTTGCTCAACGTTCTATGTATGACGTCACACATCATCTGAAACCTCGATACTTCTGTAGTGATATCTCGGCCTGTGTCGTTCCCAATACTGATAGAGCAACTGTCTTTTCTGACAGTTTTGAAGTCAGAGACTTGTTCCAAAACTGTTCCCTCAAAAACAATTTTTGAACTGAGTGGAAACTTTCCCCCAAAAGCCATGATTATTGGTTTCTGCTTAGATATTTGAAAATCATATTGTTTAGAAATATGATTTAAACAATGTAAAGAATACTGCAATTCTACTCTGCTTCCTGTTTTAAGACTGGATTGTCACCATACATCCAAACTCGTGTTCTGGTTAAGTCGAATTCTTGAGGAAATATCTCGTCTCCATGACTGGATGATCTCGTCAATACATATATTAAAAAGCATAGACGAAATATTACATCCCAGCCTTACTCCTTTATTTACTAAAATTTCATCAGTCTTTGTCTTCCCACTATTTACTAGAGTTGCAATATAGGCTTACAATCGCATTTATCAAATGTTGTGGATAACCGCGACATTCCATAATTGACCATAATAAGAAGTTATAAGAAGAATAAGAATTTATAAGAAGTTGATAATTTATAATGTTATAGCTACCAGCTGTTACAATTTTATTCTTACAGTGTTGCCACTCCATGGGGGAAAACCGGCCTCATTACTTTTTAAATAAACGTCGTACATGTCTGTTTGAATTTTATTTCTAACTCGCTGTAAATTTATAAAAATTTAGTTAGGATGCGTTCGGATTATAAGACGTTCAGATTACTAAATTTATTTATTAATAAAAGTTTTTTACTTTAATATTGCTACTTTGACAAAAATACGTGTCTGTCCACGTGTAGTGTGCACGGCAATATTACGTAACGGTCTATACTATTTCTGTTCTTAGTTCAGTCCTGATGTAAACAAACCCACGTGGCAAATCTGAAACGCTATTGGTCAGGGGTATTGATATTGTTCACACAGTAATGTATTACGCTCTTGTACAGATTGTCTGTATAGTAATGTGAGAGTGATCTTACCACTTAAATCGGGGCATGTCGCTTTAAGACTTCCTCCTTATCACTGTATTCTGAATCCTACTGAATTAATATGGAACCAGTTGAAAGAATATGTTACCCATCACAAGACAACATATACTATAAGCTGCGTGATATATAACAATTGATAGAGAAGCATGTAAATGAAACAACTGCGGACAGGGGCGCCATTTATCAGGCATATAATCAAGGTAGAAGATAAGATCTGGGAACTGGCCTACATTACCGACGCCGTTGTGGACAGTTTTATCAATAATAACGCTGACTCAAGCGATGATAGAACTTCCGAAACTGATATGGAAGGGACTGACTTACTGTCTGACAGCAACTGATAACATACAGTACACTGGTAACTATCACGGCTTCTATTTTCGTTTGAAATAAACTTTGCTTTTTTGTTTTGTTGCTACTTTTAAAAAAAGCCACTGACTGTTGTTATAAAACATTTCACTGTCGGTTTGACAGTCACACAAACTTTGCTTTGGTCAAGACAGATTATTACAATTTACATGTGTTTATACAGTATCAATATTATATGTACCCTGTCTGTACTCCTTCTGTCAGAGTGACACGCCTCTAATTCAAGCAGCAAATAGGTTTCAGATGTGCCACGCCTGTTTGTTTACACTAGGATTAAACTAATAACGGAAATAATATAGATAATTCGAGGTGCGTTGCTAGGTTATTCTATCAGCATTCAGGCCCTCTTCGTCACTACAATACAATGCGGCTATCCGGAAAGTGGCCGATTATTGTGGAATATCAGCGGGGTATAAATATCAGCATCCAATATAAATATTATGTAGTATAAATATTGTAATTAAATATTATAATTACATATACTACAAGCAAGGACGTTGTGAATAAGTTGCATAAGTTCAACCTTATGTGCAGGACCATCAGGCGAACTCTTAAGTCAGCAAGTAAAGAAACACGCCTAAAATTCTACAAGGTGATGGCCTTTCCCACATTTCTTTGTAGATCTGAGAACTGGACTTTAACGAAAGGCCAGGCCAGTCGTATCCAAGCGGCTGAAATGAGATTTTCAGGCACGCAGAGTATACTCTCCATGACCAAAGAAGAAACGCAGATATACGGCAGGAACGGAATATTATGAGTATACTCGACAGGATCACCCAGCTTCGGCTGAATTGGTGAACATCTTTGCTGAATGGAAGACGCCGCATCCCCAAACAACTATGGAACTATAAGCCGAAGGGATGGAGAGGTGTGGGACGTCCGAGAAAGCGCTGGAGTGCCTGTTTGAGAGCAGAACAAACCATACCTGGTTTAATCCGTGCAGATGATGATGATGATGAATTGCATATACTATAATGTATTGTACAGACGCTCCATCGCATTATTACATTTAGCCTACATGTATCGAATACAATACGTAAACAACAAAGGAATAAAGCAACAAACATGTTGAGAGAGATAACATAACGTCGATAAAAATTTGTTTTTTATTTACGTGACTCTCGTATTATTAATTAATTGGTTTAAAAACACAAGGGATAAGCTGCATTTTGACATTAATCACACAACAGCATGTTCCGCCCTCGCACTCGATTGGATGGGCGGTTCTGTCTGCCTGTTCTGACAGGTAACAGCACCGTACAAGCAATTAACCAGCTTACGTGAGATACGTACTGCGGGTGACTGGAGGAGGGTCACGGTCGTCTCCACGCAGCCTTGTCTGCCAATGCACGCTGCACTTTTGCCTCCGCGGTGGAAACAATTTAATTGATATACAAATTATAAATTTTGAAGTGTTCGACCTTCACAGAAAAGTGGAGCAGTCGAGTGGTTAACAATCAACAGGTATTTCGTTTCGATATCGGACTGACGGGGACAATTATACACTGTAAGGGGACGTCCATTAATTACGTGAGCTCAAAATGGGGGGGGTCCGGCAAATCTCACCAAATCTCATTTAAAGGGAGGGGGGCCAATGAAAATCTCACGTCAACTTTTTAATTCAGAGAATATACATTATTATAACGGATAACATTTTGTTTTATAAAATTAATCCCGAGCATAGACAATATTAAAGTGCCCACCAATCTTTATGGCCTCTCTGAACTGAACTGAATGCTTAATACACGTGTGCATGCCCGGGATTCCCCGATTTGAAACAAAGAGCCGCACAAGTGTCAGATTTCATTCGGGGAGTTCCCTGCCGCGCCGGTCGAAATCACTGTGTGTCAGTCAGTCAGTCGTGATATTCTGCAACGCATATAAAGCCGATGTTATTGTGTTCAACATGAATTTGTATCAAAACTTTTACAATGCGTATGTTAAGCGGCATGCAGACAAGTCGAAACAAACGTGCCAGCAAGAAGTTAATCGTTTGTGGAAGGAAGCAAAGCTGAAGTTCACCGACAAGAATTCTCTTAGTGATCATATAAATCAAGAGATTGAAATTCTACGTAATCATACGGTTCAAAGGAAGGTACAAACAATGTTGTCTTTCATCTGCAAAGTAAGTAAAGGTTCAATGACATTTAATGTATATAATATATCAATAAAAGGTCAATTTTTTAGGGATCCGTCAAAACGGTTAAAAATACTATTTTCGCGGAGCCTTTTTGTCCGTCTGTCTTTGTCTGTCTGTCCGTCCGAATACTACTCAGTGGTGGTCACCCGTCGGGCTGAGGAGCTGCTGTGCGCCGTGGACGATAGGCTGGAGTGGCTGCACGAGGAGGATGTAGATACGTCTAATGACTGTCTTCCTGTACTACCAAAACACATGGATGTCATGTGTCCAATCATTACAATAGAGGAAGCACATGAATGCCCATGGAGTGAGTGAAGAATTAGGGAAGGTGGTTTCGCAGCCAATTTTGTATTTGCTTATTTGCGAAAATTATTTGCAAAAACCACGATATGTAGAGAGCCATTTGGCAGCTTTCAAGACAATTAATTTAATTAAAGTCGGTATAGTGCACCTTAAACGTAGTTATCATTTTCACCTCTAATTTCACAGAAAAAATGTAGTACATAGAAGATATGCTTTAGGTATTTTTAGTGGTATGAAGCAAAAACATGAACATATCAAATAAATTTAATTATTTAAAATTTATAGGGTAAACCTCACGTGAGGGGGAGGGGGGTCCCACCACATCTAACCAAATCTCACCAAGGGGGGAGGGGGTCCAAATTAAAAAAAAAACCTCACGTAATTAATGGACGTCCCCTAACGGACTTCTTTTGCACCATCGAACCGTCTTAAGAGAGACAAGTAGGCTTAAACGGTGTTGGCATACAATGAGGTACTGTGGCCAGCACTACGCTTCAGTTACCTGTTATACTTAAATACCAGCTGATGAATATATAGTTACCCAAGGCTGTTTTACCTGGGCTCTGAAAAATCCAACTCTTGTTTTTATGGTGTTGCCGGGAATTCATCGCGGGACTTTCAGGTTGGTAGGCAAGCGCCATTCTCAGTGGTCTACTGAACCCCCTGTGGCTTAAAGTATCGTACAGTTACGACGGTCTCACGGATCGTCGTATGGTACAGTGGAAACAAAATGCAGACACCTATGAAGTCACTAATTACCAGCTTTAATTAATCACAAATAATAATTTGAAATCAACAACGTACTCTCATACAATAATTCAAGCTAAATTTGTACAAACGTAATAATAATGTCAACTAATAGAGTTCCGCACTAACAATCAGAGTTAGAGTTAACAAGACAATATAATCACTTTCCACTAATCTGCAACAATCACTTGATCCGCACTCTTCATTATCGCCAGGTGTAACTAACTAACTAAGCCGGCCGTAGAGAGTTATACAGATACCTCAGATGTTCCAGAATAATTATCCGCCGCATGATAACATAATTTGCGTAGTTACAAGAGCTCGAACAGTGTGAAAGCTACTTGAGTACACGGCCTTGACCGAGACATTGCAACTGCTCGGCTAGCTGAGAAACGTGTACAACGACACTCTCGACTTTTCGAGAGCGTAACGTCATTGTCGTAGCAATATTATTAAGGAAATCATTCAATAATTAAATAGACAAATAGCTGAAGAGGAACAAAGGTTTATTTAATCATTATGAACAATTCTTTTACTTTTCAACATAAACACCAGCAACATTAAGATTCTTCTCATATCTCTGGGTAAGCTTTTTTTATGCCTGCTGGAAAGAAATCTTTATGTTAATGTCAGGGCCATTTTTGGACATTTTCTTTGACCTCGTCGTTGTCATAAAACTTCGTACCACGTTGGCCTTCTTGAGTGGACCAAACAAGTGGAAATCAGATGGGGCCAAGTCTGTACTGTTAGGAGGATGAGGTAGAGTCTCCCAAGCCTATTTATTGATGGTTTCACGTGTTATCTGAGTTGTGTGTTGGTCAACTGTCTTGGAACCCGTCTCGCGCTTATTTTACGCTATTTCAGCTTTTGGCTGAACTGTGCCAACACTTACTTATAACTTTTCAGCTACACGTTCAACTGTAAGCCATGCGAGTTTCAAGCGCTGGAGGACACCACTGTCAACCTCAAGTGGACGTTCAGACCGGTGCTTGTCGATCATTGAAGTTAAACAATTTTTAAACGGTTTTATCCACTTTCAAAAATTTGCTCTTACAGTTTTGTACGTATCTTTCAGTTGGACGAGTGTAAATTTTATCCGATTTGTCCCTTCAGAAAGCAAAAAAACGATTTTTCGGACAAAGACCTCGATGATGAGGGGTTGGGGTATCACAGGAATCCCCTTTATGGCCAACACTTTTTCACAAAACTTCACAACGTGCGATGTGACGTTGAACGTTATCGTGATGCAGCATTCAAAAGTCAACAACCTCTGACCGGACTCAAATCATGCGCCAGAAGTTTTTGAACAGTCCGGTGATGTAAATTTTGTTTATAACAATCATTGTTACTACAACATTACGGGCAGACGTGATGAATATCCTGTTTTCAGCGTATTTTCATTAGTGCTGAGGTTAGTCGTCAAGAGCACCTGACCCTGGGACAGGGTATGACTCACCTGAGCTTTCATCCTCGTATGCTTGTTTCAACTCGTTAAATGTTTCTGTCGCACTTTCTAGAAGTTTAGCACATTTGATTGTATAACGTCACTTAATGTCGTTTTTTTTTGAAGATGTGAGACAAAACAAACGCTTAGAAAAACCACGTCACAGTCAAATCTTGTAACTTTAAGAAGTTAAACATTTTTGTGGATGCTATCAGCTGTTGCATTCTTGACCTCACAGTATTGCCACTTTTAAGGAAAAATTACTACTCTTTAGACAAACCAGGTAGTTTACACATTATATTTTAAAGAACAAAATTAGAGAATATTGAGGAATATTCCATTCCTTACTGGAGGGCTACCGGATCCTTGTGCAAATTCATTGTTATGTCAGCATTTCAGCTGTACAAGGTAGCACTGATTCCTGTATGGAACGATGGTACCAACTCTGAAAAAAAAAAAAAAAAAAAAAAAAAAAAAAAAAAAAAAAAAAAAAAAACTTACCAAGTGTTTGTATTTAAAAAAAAAAAAAAACCTTTGTAGTAATATTTTTCACCAAGTGCCCAACGAGTCATCAATCAATATCCAACTCTGATGTTCCGCGTAGGCTTCCGACGACGTCGAGAACATCCAGATATTCCAGAATAAAACTCACCGTCTGTTATCCAAGGATGAACGGTATGTCAAAATTTTTGTCTCGAAGACGTTATACAAACAACTCAAGAAGATACTTATCCGGACAAAGAGGTTATATTCATGTTTAATCTGGTATCCAAGTCACTTAATCGAATTAATAAATTAATTTACCTTCAATAATCCGCCGTCTGACTTTCTTATAAAACTCTTCTATTACGCGTTTCGGAGACTATGCTCAATTTTCAGATAGTAAAATAAAAAATAAAACTATGTCACTCTTACGAGATTGTTAATTAATAAAATGTCAATTTGAATATGAACTGTACGCGATGTTGTAACATAATTAATAATAAGTTATTAAGCATTCTCAGACCGATAAAACACACACCTCCAGAAGAAAAAACGGGTATATGTAAGTTAATATGGGATGATTGCAATTGCTTCTATATTGGACAGACGGGGAGAGGTTTCCTCAAACGTTTTCGGGAACATATGCCCAAGAAAATAAGAAATGATAACAGCATCAAATCTAATTACACCCGACACCTGACCTCACACAATCATAATTGCACAGACTTTAATTCCAACTTAATTCCGTTGCATGTATGTAAGAAGGGCCGTTTCATGAATGCCTTGGAGGAGTTTGAAATTTATGGTCCAATCGCAAACCTAAGCAGTCGCGATTTCGTATTAAATGATCAACTGAACTTTGGATCCAACCGCTTGTACGATACCGCCTTGAGTCTGCTCTCTAAGACTACGATAAAGTAACAACCGCTCAGTAGCAGATTGAACTTGAACGGGTGCCCACCCAACATCGCGTACAGTTCATATTCAAATTGACATTTTATTAATTAACGATCTCGTAAGAGTGACATAGTTTTATTTTTTATTTTACTATCTGAAGATGAAGCATAGTCTCCGAAACCCGTAATAGAAGAGTTTTATAAGAAGTCACACGGCGGATTATTGAAGGTAAATTAATTTATTAAAGAGGTTATTCTAGTGCACTGGTGTCATGTCTTGCTGCTGCTTCTGAAGACACCTGCT